>JBBDGP010003114.1:0-600000 GCA_037952835.1 Lithobates septentrionalis | reverse complement strand
CTCGCTGTATCTCCGGCTTCACTGTGTCTCCGACTTTGTAATGTCTCGTAGCAGTGACACCTATGCCGAAATCGGGAGATGAGGGTCTCCTCCAGCCCCTCCCACTTCACATTCCTCACCAGTCAGCTGACCTCTAGTCTCTGCCCCCCCAGCCATGCCATGAACTGAATGGGCGGCTGCGAGGAGGCTGAGTGGGCAGCCGCGGTCTCCAGGGACAGCCCTGCTGGGCGGCTGCAAAAAGGCTGGGAGAGCGGTGCTGGCTTCAGGAACAGCCCAGGATTCAGTGACCCCTGGCAAATCATCATTCGACCCCCGAGGTTGAGAACCACTGCTCTACAAGAAGGAAATGTCCAGAGGTGATGTGTGTGTAGGCTCCAATACTATAGTGTGAAAAAAAATTTAAAACTAGTTCTCCTTTTGTTTTTATTGAATCAGGGATGGAGACGTATTTACATACGTCTCATATAAAGTCCCACCAAGCCCCCCCCCCCCTTTTTTCTACAGCAAGTATATAAAAATAAATCCCGGCCTGTCTGACTCTAATGCCGCGTACACACGATCGCACATTCCAACCACAAAATCCTGGATTTATTTCCGACGGATGTTGTCTCCAAACTTGTCTTGCATACACACGGTCGCACAAATGTTGTCGGAAATTCCGAACGTCAAGAACGCGGTGACGTACAACATGTACGACGAGCCGAGAAAAATGGGGTTCAATAGCCAGCGCGGCTCTTCTGCTTGATTCCGAGCATGCGTGGACTTTGGTGTGTCGGAATTGTGTACACACGATCGGAAATTAACGACAACGGATTTTGTTGTCGGAAAATTTGAGATCCGGCTCTCAAATTTTTGTTGTCGGAAATTCCGACGGAAAATGTCCGATGGAGCCTACACACGATCGGAATCTCCGACCCCAAGCTCACATCGAACATTTGTTGAAATTCCGACCGTGTGTACACGGCATAATAAAACAAATACAATTTCTTTCTGGCAGGAAAATGGACCTTTTGTCCAGATCCCCAATACTTTAGTTCTTATGTGCCAATGGTGCCACCACGCAGTGTCTCTGTAGCTCAAGATGCTCAAGGTTCGAGAGATTTTGGGAAAATCGAGAAATACTTGTGAAAGCAGTTGACAACTCTATGAAGAATGTGATTACTTGGTTATTTTAGTTCCTTGGGAATCCACAGCGCCCCTTTATAGTCAAATGAGCTTTCTCAAACTGATTTCTGAGGAGGATTGACCTTCATTGCAAACCCCCCACTGGTACCATTACAGTGTTCCAAATAGAAAACCTGCTGGGTTTGCACCCCTTTAGGTGGGCATAGGTCCCAAACATTATTGTACCAATTTCTACTCCTATATGAAGGGGAATCCTGAAATCTGGCTTTTGGCAAAATTCTCTTGGAAGAGCAGCGGGCAATTACACAAGCAGAAAAATGAGATTTCTAGTGACGTTCTGTACACTAAGCCTCGGTTCACACCAGAGGCGGCACGACTTGCAGGTCGCCTCACCGAGGCGACCTGCACACGACTGCCCGGGCAACTTGCAAAACGACTTCTGTATAGAAGTCTATGCAAGTCGCTCCAAGTCGCCCCCAAAGTCGTACAAGAACCTTTTCCTAAGTCGGAGCGACTTGCGTCGCTCCCCTTAGAACGGTTCCATTGTACTGAATGGGACGCTACTTGTCAGGCGACCTAGGTCGCCTGACAAGTCGTCCTAGTGTGAACCGAGCGTAAGGCTCAGTTTACACTGCTGCGGCTTGTCGTGCGACTTGAGAGTTGCATCCCATTAACTGCAAATGGAACCTTTCTAATCGGTGCGACTCAGAAAAAGGTTTCTGCACTACTTTGGGGCAATTTCATCACGACTTGCATTGACTTCTGTTAACCTCTTGTGGTCCGCCCCACGTACATTAACAGCGGCAGGGCGGCCAATCTGGGCCAGATCACGTACCTAGTACGTGATCTGACACCTCCCGGTCTGGGGCACTCAGTGCCCGCCGGAACCCACCGATCGTTCTGACACAGGCAGAACGGCAGTCTTCCTATGTAAACAAGGCAGACCACTGTTCTGTCAGAGGGGAAGGTACTGATCCTGTGTTTTTGCTAAGTGGGAACACAGATCTTTGCTTTCCCCTAGTCAAAGCACCTCCCCCCACAATTAGTAAGCACAACTTGGGTATACATTTAACCCTTTGATCGCCCCTGATGTTAACCCCTTCCTGGCCAGTGTCATTTGTACAGTGACGGTGTGTATTTTTTAGCACTGATTACAGTATTAGTGTCACTGGTCCCCAAAAAAAGTGTCAGTTGTCCGCTGCAATATCATAGTCCCACTATAAGTCGCTGATCGCCGCCATTAGTAGTAAAAAATAAATAAAATTAAAATATCCCATAGTTTTGTTGACGCTATAACTTTTGCGCAAACCAACCAATATACACTTATTGGGATTTAAAAAAATATAAATATGTAGCAGAATACATATTGGCCTAAACTGATGAAGAAATTTGGGTGCGTTTTATAGCAGTAAGTAAACAAATATTTTTTCCAAAAATTGTCGGCCTTTTTTTGTTTTATAGCGCAAAAAATAAAAACGGCAGAGGTGATCACATGCCACTAAAAAAAGGACAAAAAATTTACTTGGGTACAGTGTCGCACGACCGCGCAATTTGCCATATCACAAAAAAAGGCCTGGTCATGAAGGGGGGTAAAGCTGAAGTGGTTAATGAAGTCTCAAACAAGCCGCAATGAAGTCGCATGGCAAAGTCTTACCTTGAGTCACGTGACTTGCCGGTCCCAGCAGTATGTACCCAGCCTAACAGTGTAAGGAAAGCCTTCAGAGTGCCCTATTACAGGGAGGCAACATTTGAATTTTGTGACAATTTGAGAAAATTATAGCATCTGCAGATTTAAATGGAAATGCAAATAAATTGATAAAAAATGACTTTTTTTGTAGCAATTTTCTCTTGTAATTATGCCTTTTTTTGCCTCCTAGATTGTGTCCAATCGTAAGCTGAAAGGGACCTTGCAACTGAAGGCGGGAAAACCTGCAGGAAAAGGAACAATCACTGTGAGTTATTAGGTTGTAAAATGTTTAAAAAAAACAAAACCTATTAAATGGTGTAAAAAAAAAAAAAGTTAACTGCTTATGTTTTAGGCACTCTTTTGAAATGTCTTGTGATGATCGGTTTTACAATAATTACATATTTTCATTTTATACAATCTCCTGCCCATGTTCCTCCGAACTCGCCACACTTTCTCCATGTTTTTTTTATTTTTTTATTTTTTCTAAATCTGGATGGCCAATGGCAGTTAAAGGATCAAGGATATGGCATGACAAATCTTCTTAGCTTGTTTCTGGGTCCAGGAGCTGTACTCTTGGTTGTTGCCTGCAATGCCACTGCTGGTGAAAACTGGTATTGCGGTTCGTAACTTGACATGCAATAAAGCTAACAGGCTTGAGGGTCCTGCTGTTCGAAGGAGTTTGAAAAGGATACATTAGTCCTACTAAATAGGTTTGAAAAGAGCAGAAGTCAGAGGTAGAAAACACATTACTAACAGAATCATCCAAGTAAAGTGTGACTTAAAAAATGTAAAAGCATTTATACCCTCTTCTTCTTCTCTCCCTTTTTTTTTTTTTTTTTTTTTTATTTTTTTTTTAGAAGTGTGTGCTAAAATATTTGCTTTTTTTTCCCCCCCCGAAAACAGATTGTTGCAGAGGAGCTTAAAGACACTCGAATTGTAAATCTAGAGGTGGAAGCTAGGAACCTTGACAAAAAGGTATTGAAATAATGCTGCTGATCAACATAATCTTGCATGAAGAATCAGTACCCCCCCCCCCCCCCAAAAAGCAAAATTTCAGTTATAAAGGTTCATTAACCCTTCAGCATCTCTCCAAAATGGAAAACTCACCAGTGGACCGACCCCCCCCCCCCAAAAGAGAAGTATGGCCAAAGCTAGCTTGTTCATATTTTTGATGTGGGTGACGGGTATGTACTTACATTTGCACTCCTGTGACCCATAATCAGCTGACAGAGGGCTAAAGTTCGCTGTTGACTGTCACAGACCCGCTCTGCTCCAGTCTCTGGATGTATCTTGACAATAATGTCAGAATCCACCCAGATGCCTGACAGCAGCTAGCTCAGCCTCGCAGCGAGCCAGCCGCTCCTGCCTCCTCCCAAGCCAGCGGCCAGCGTTCAAATGGGCGCTGGAGGGGCAGAGCGAAGAGTGGTAACTGACAGTCACCGCTCTTTGCTCAGTAAAGACAGAGAACTGATTGATCAGCGGTCATGTGATAGTTCCGCTCTTTGGGGGGTGGGGGAGAATGGTCCGATACTACAGCCATATAGGTGAGTATGTTAGATTAGAACACCTGTCAATTTTTATTGCTATCTGTGCCCCCCCGTTGGGGAAATTCACCCTCCTCTGTTTGTCCTGTTGTTGTATTGTTATCAAATTGAATGTAAAAGAAAATCCCAAATTTCGGGTTGACATCAGAACAGTAATGGGGGGGGGGGGGGGAATCTTCCAATGGGAGATACTAGTTCTGGTATAGTGGTGGAAATATAATTTCCAATAAAGATGATACTATTTGATACACAGTAACAATATTGGATCCATTTAATTTTAATTTGTGAATAGGCAACATGTGAGAAGGGATCCTATAGCTCCATCTGAAAATGGCAAAAATGAAATATTTATGCAATATTTCAAATTTACTTAATGGAAGGATGGACAGGTGGGTAGTATCACAGGATATGGTGCTTTCATGCAGAATACGCCTTCTAGTATTTAGTTATCCAAATTTAGGTAAAGTTACTCGTTATAATTATAAAATACTTATAACTGGCTAAATTGTAACAACATCTAGAAAACCACTGAAACCCACTGTCAATGTATCATAGGCCTAAAGTGTTACTAAGCCCACAATGGTAAAATCAGTCTGTATATGCAGTAAAGCATGCTTGTTATACTCACTGTGGAACCTAAGGGGTTAATCCTGCACCTTGTGTTAAAAAAAGTTGTTTGATTTTGTCTTCTCTGATCCTCCCCTTCCACTGTCCCCAAATAATTTTACTGATAGTACAGAGCTCTAGGAGGCACTCTGCACATGCTCAGTTAGGTGTGTATTGCTAGAGCCTTTTTTTTTTTTTTTTTTGGGGGGGGGGGGGGGGGGGGGGGATGTGCATGTGATTGGCACAGGGCCAATTGGCACTGTCCAGAGGGTCAGGGGTCATGCAGCCTCATAGGACAGTCAGAGTAGAATGAAAACTGATCCTACAAGATTTAACCAGTGTTCGGATGGATACTGATAGAAGTCACAAGACTGCTATATACTGCTGATGAGAAAAGGCATTTAGCAGTTTTTATATTTACTAAAATATTTGCATTTCCATGTTCTGTGCATTGTGGGAGAGCAGATATAGTGAATGCAGGGTCCTGAGTTTAGTAACACTTTAATTATGTACGGACTGTTTAATATCCGGTTTATGTGTAACTATATTTATTTTATGAATTTTTTTTTTTTTCTCAATTTTTTTATTTTTAGGATTTCCTTGGTAAATCGGATCCATTCCTGGAGTTGTACAGGCAAGGCGATGATGGATCCTGGCAGCTGGCACACAGGACAGAGGTAGACCATCTCCTACACATTATGACTTTATGCCTTAAATGGGCTATACAATGACCTCTTTATTCCATTTAGAGTGGACCTGTGCTTTTGTCCATGCAGTATACCCTAAAGCAACCTGTCGCCATAGTGTAAAAAAAATAAATAAATAAATGAATGGCAGCCACCTGAAGCAAAAAGAAGCAGCTTAAAACACATCTAGACCCAAAAATCAAAATGTCTTTTATTGCAGTTTACCAGCCTTATATGTGGTGGTTGCATTAGTTCTCATTTTTCAGGATTTTTTTTTTTACTTCAGTTGCATCTATTAAGCTGCAAATACACTTCCTGTCTCTGAGTGGCTACTCTCACTCCCCTACAAAATCTATGGAAGGCGCTATGTTTATCACATAGGCTGAACTTCAAACATGTCTTTTTTTGCTATACTTCATTATATGGGGTATGAGGAGATTAGTAATTTACACATTAAAGAGGTCGGTCAGTGTATAAAGATGCAGATAGTATCTGTTTCAGCTGTGAAAGGGTACCTGGGTAGGTGCATAGACACATTGTAGAAAGGTGGGTGTTGCCCCATGAAAGGGTAACAGTCTAGCACAGTGTTTCTCCACTCCAGTCCTCAAGGCACCCCAACAGGTCATGTTTTCAGGATTTCCCTCAGATGAAACGGCTGTGGTAATTACTAAGGCAGTGAAGCTGATCAAAATCACCTGTGGAAAATTATGGGTAGCCTGAAAACATGACCTGTTGGGGCACCTTGAGGACTGGAGTTGAGAAACACTGGTCTAGCAAGTCAGGTCCCCCTCCCCAGGAGACAGATTGCTGCAGTAGTAGAGGATGTGTGTAGAAAGACACGCAAGTGAGCCCGTCCAAGCACGTCTGGCTTTAGGGTCAGTTCACACCAGCGCGTGGTGCAGAAAAGGTGCATGTTAAGAATGTTTCCTGCATCATATTCAAAATGTACTGCCTTTGCAATCTGCCAATACCTTAACACACCCTAGTAACGCATATTGGAAACGCAGTGCGTTTTGTGGGCAGCACATCACATGGTGCGCACAAAGCCTCGCTCCTCGCGCCGGCATTGTAACGATGGGCGTCCGGCTGCGGCTTAACTGAATGGCCGGGCAATCTTCTGGGACCTGTGATGTGTTTTGGACATTGGAGGGAGAGGGGAGAGGTGCACTTCCAGGGGAGGAAGTGGGAGTTGGGCGCCTGTCAAAACTGGGTCCCCCCCCCCCCCCCCCCCCAAAAAAAATGACATGCCAAATGTTGCATGTCAGGGGGTCACCAGTACTTAAAAAGGAAGTTCAGTTTTTGGGTGGAACGCTGCTTTAAAGTAGTAAGGAGTTCTACAACCCGCTGCATGAGATTAATTTATTTCAGGCACTTGTATAGCACCTTCAATTTACGCAGCGCTTTACATATAAATTGTACATTCACATCAGTCCCTACCTTCAAGGAGCTTACAACCTAAGGTCCCTAACACACATTCATACATATACTAGGGCCAATTTTAGACAGGATCCAAATAACCTACCAGCATGTCTTTAAATTGTGGGAGGAAACCAGAGTACACGGAGGAAATCCACGCAGGCACAGGGAGAACATGCAAACTCCAGGCAGATGGTGTCGTGGGAAGGATTCAAACCAGCGACCCTTTTTGCTGCTAGGTGAAAGTGCAACCACTACACCACTGTGCTGCCCATGAGATCATGGCATTTAGGTGCCTGCAGAAGGCACAGTCGCACTGTCCATGCTACCAGCAGCCTGGTAAATTCTATGTAAGGTGGAAAGCAGCTGTGGCTGGATGGTGCACAGATTGGTAATAGCATTTAGGGCAATAAATGTCCAGAGACATATGTCAGGAACACAAGGGTAGATTTACTAAAGCTGGTGCACACAAAATGTGGTGCAGCTGTGCATGGTAACCAATCGGCTTCCAGGTTTTATTGTTAAAGCTTAATTGAACAAGCTGAAGTTAGAAGCTGATTGGTTACTATGCACAGCTGCATCAGATTCTAAGTGCACCAGCTTTAGTTAATCTCCCCCTGTGGCTGCTTGCGCTCTAACTGCATTTGCCCCCTTTCACATGGGCCTGTCAGTTTTTCAGGCGGACCTGATCGGACCATCCATTCACCCCTATGGGGCAGCAGATGTCGGCGGTGACATGTCCCCTGACACCTGCTGCTATTCGATACTGTCCATGAATTCCAGATGGATGGAGACCCTATTTTCCATCTGTCATCAGATCGGATGAAAACGGACAGGCGGTCCATTTTCATCCAATCTCCTCATAGAGAACAGTGGGGCTCTGAAAGGTTCGTCTTGGCACAGTGAGCGGAGACGGACCTGTCATCCACCTTCTCAGTGGGGATCAGCGGAGCGATTCCGCCGGTCGAATCGCCCGTGTGAAAGAGCCCTTCCATCTACATATGATCAATTCAGGGATTAGCATGGGTTTCTGAATTATTTGCATTGTATTGGACACCTTTTGAGCTCAATGCAGCATAAATGACTCTTGTTGGGACACAATGAATGTTTATCCTTGGCTCCAATGGCTGTATAATAAATTGTGCAATCCATGTTTTCTGCAGGTGGTGAAGAACAATCTAAATCCTTGCTGGAAGAAATTCAGTGTTAACTTGCAGAGCTTGTGCGGTGGGGACTTAAATAAACCTATCAAGGTGAGGAGCGAGATTTTGTCAGACAGAATGACTTCTAATTAGGAGGTTTAGGGAAAAGGCATATCCAGTTTTCATTATGTCAGCAGTCATTGCTAATGTCTCTGTTTAAAATGCTAGTCGTCTGGCTGTCATACTGACCCTCTGGCTTTATTGAATTCTGAGTCACTGACTTTAGTATTGAGACTTAGGCCTGGCTCACACCTATGCGTTTTTTTGTTTTGTTTTGTTTTTTTTTTTTTTTTTTTTTTTAGTGCTTTTTTCAGAGACGCACTACAGTCCATTTTAACATGATTTCCTATGGGAAACATTCACATCTATGCTTTTTTTCAACTGCTTCATTTTTGGAAAGGGTTGGGGACCTTTTTAAACACCAAACTGTGTTTTTTTTTTGGTTCATTAGACTTCAATGGAGAAGATGTAGAAAAGCATGTAGTGCAAAAACAGATCAAAAGCAAACTGCATGGTATGAACCAGGCCTTAAGCTGGCCATACACCATACCATTTTCTTCAATTTTCTTTAGATTTACCTTCAACTATACAGTAGAAGGGCCTGCCTGATTGCATACACATTTAAAAGTGTTTAGGTTTGACCTCCTATTATGTTTTTGGTAAATCTGAAGGAAAGTTGCACAAGATAATTGTATAATGTATGACCAGCCTTATAGGACTCTTTTGGGGTTGATTTACTAAAACTGGAGAGTGCAAAATCTAGTGCAGCTGTGCATGGTTGCCAATCAGCTTCTAACTTCAGCTTGTTCAATTAACCTGGAAGCTGTTTGGTTTCTATGCACAGCTGCACCAGATTTTGCACGCTCCAGTTTTGGTAAATCCACCCCACTGTCTTCTTCTGATTTTCATTTGCAGCATGATTTTTGTAGGTATGTGACTTGTGTATGAAAGGGAGACGCATGGCCAGGTAATCGGCATTTTCAAAAGGAGACCAGAAATGTCAACTACCACATTTCTCTCACAACAAGGGTACTGATTCACAAGTCCTCTAATGACTCAGGACTGTGTTTTGAACCTGTGTATTGGTCATGCAGGCAAAGCATCAGGCATATTAAGGCCCCAATCACATCTAGGCGTCTCGGATCGCGGGTAGAATCGCTGCAATTCATGCCTACGATCCAGAATCATGGAAAATCGCAGGACGCCCTTGCAATCCCTGTCACTTCCAATGGCACCAAGATCGCATCACGATTTTGCCGCGGTTGTTGCCCGACGAATCACGGTAAAATTGCGCACACTGAATTGCGGTACGCTTGACGCCCCAAAAAAGTTCTTGAATCGTGCCGTGATCAGGGTGCCATTGGAAGTGACGGGGATCGCAAGGGCGTGTCCTGATTTGCGATCGCGGGCAGAATCACTGTGATTCTGCCTGTGAGCCGAGACGCCTAGCTGTGAATGGAGCCTTAAAGCTGAGCTCCAGCTTTTGTTACACTTTACACTTACACTTACACTTTTGTTACACTTTTTGTTACACTTTTCACTAATATATGTGAGACCTCTGGATGTGTGCTGTTCAACCACCTTGGCAATCAGAATTTTCAGAAGGATCTCATCAAAGTTTTATTATGACAAATTTATTTATATCAGTATTTAGATATTCCAGGACTCCCCAGAAACGTTCATGTCTCCAGCTCCATGTGGGATATGTGATTAAATTGACCCTGCTGCTAAATTTTAAATGTGTTGTAATAATGGAAATGTACTATATACTTGCCTTTCCTGCTGCTGATCCGAAGTCCTTTTAGGAACTACAGTGCTTAGAAAATCTTCTTTCTACACTTCTGGGAGTGATGGATTTCTGCTTCCCTGCCGAGTGCTGTGGTTCCTTCCACCAGACACTTTTGGGTAATGCGGTGATTGTTGCCTATGGAGAGAACCACAGTGCTCAGAGGGAGACCAGGAATCTGACACTCCCAGAAGTGTGTTGGATGAAGAGGATTCTGCAAGCTTCCATAGTACCTGAAGAGAACGAGGGTCAGCAGCTCATGAGACGGATAACAATAATATATCTTTAGAGGAAAATGTTTTTTTTTTTTCTACTTGTTTTTTTTTTTTTTTTCTTTCCATTGCTTTAAAAAAATTAGTGTTTTGAGTATGCGCAGTCAACTTACTCAATGGATTTTGGACATGGGGGGTTATTTACTAAAGAAAAATACACTTGGAAGTGCAGTCGCTGTAGATCTGAGGGGGACATGAAAAAAAAAAAAAAAAAAAAAAAAAAGCATTTTAGCTTGCACGTGATTGGATAATAAAATCAGCAGAGCTTCCCCTCATGTCAGATCTACCCCTCAGATTTACAGCGACTGCACTTAAAAGTAAAGTAAAAGCAGTGCAAAGTGAATTTTCCTTTCGTAAATAACCGCCATGGTGTACTATAGAAATATCACACTTTTTTTTTTTTTAATAATCATAATTTTTTCATCAGTCAGTTTGATGCATGTCTTAATAAATTTTAGCATTTTAATTGCCATAAAACGTACTTTCAGGACCGAAAAAAGTCCAGCTGGACAGAGTCTGGTCTGTGGTGGTGTATTGTATTCCTATTGTAAAAACAATATTTTAAGTGCTAGTGCTATTCCAGAGTGATTTTGGCCCTGTAGGATATGCAAACCAAATCCAAAATACAACCAAGCCGCACTACATAAATCGCACTAAAAATCAAATCTCAGCCACAGTAACGTGAACCAAAGCTAAAAAAAAAAAGAAATACGGCTTATGAATAATTTGTTTTTACAATAGAATGAGTGATGAAATTACTAAAGCGCTGAAGTGGAAAATAAGTTATGTGAGAATATATTAAAAGATGCCCAAATAATATAGCTGCAATCAATATGTGAACTACACGAAATGCATAAACAATATATTAAGTAATGCGCTAATATTAACCAATTTAATATCACACTGTGTGCTAAACGTGCAAAATTCAAGTGTATGAATAAAATATATACATAAACCTCTGTGTATAGACTTAGTGAATAACTCATAAACTTTGATATAGTCCACGCTCTCAGCAGTGTGCATTCTGGAGGTGAATGAAGAGGCAGCAGCACGGAGCTGAATGTAGCTGACCATTTGTTTTAATGCGATCTCTCTAAATGGGGACATTGTGAGTGAGATTACCTTGTTCGTTTATATATGCACTTGTGGTTTATCTCTGCGCAATGGTATTGTTTCCCAATTTTGTATTTTATACTGGGGATGGCTGATAAGAGCTGAGAAATTCACTAACCTACGCCGGCGGGTGAACGGTACTATTCAACCCGCCGCTAATTCATCCAAGCTTGACTTACAAGGCTCCGGTTTTGAAGTGAAGAGGAGTTATTCCTGTGTCTTAAATTAGTGGACTAAATTATATTTATATTTATATCTATTTTGCATTTTAAACCACATATATACTTTATCCATGCACAGGAGCTCTGGTCCTTGATATATTATCAACAGATTCCGTTTTTCCACAATTAGGGGAATCTTGTGTGTTTTGGACTATATCAAAGTTTGAGTTATACACTAAGTCTATACACAGGTTTATGTATATATTTTATTCATACACTTGAATTTAATTTTGCACGTTTAGCACACAGTGTGATATTAATTGGTTAATATTAGCGCATCACTTAATATATTGTTTATGCATTTCGTGTAGTTCACATATTGATTGCAGCTATATTATTTGGGCATCTTTTAATATATTCTCACATAACTTATTTTCCACTTCAGCGCTTTAGTAATTTCATCACTCATTCTATTGTAAAAACAAAATATTCATAAGCCGTATTTCTTCTTTTTTTTTTTTTAGCTTTGGTTCACGTTACTGTGGCTGAGATTTGATTTTTAGTGCGATTTATGTAGTGCGGCTTGGTTGTATTTTGGATTTGGTTTGCATATCCTACAGGGCCAAAATCACTCTGGAATAGCACCAAAGTAGCACAGGACCCTTTTTCAAAATTGTGCAGTGCTGTGCAACATTGGTGTGAACAGGCACCATTGAAAACAATGTGATTTTCTATTTTTATTTGATTTTGTGTAACTCAATTTGCGTCTGAAATCTCACTATTGTGAACCAGGTCTTAGCTGATTAAAAAAATTACATTTATACTTTCCAGATCCAAAACATGGTAGATAAACAAAACTCTACTCAACTCAATACATAACCTTTTTAAAGTGGACCAAGATTCTAAAATTGTTGGCTTAACTTCTACTTCTGCTGGCCCATACCCATTTTATTGTAACAGGAGTTGTCTTCAGGTGGTGAGTTATGTGACCACTATTGAATTCCCTGAAAGGACTTTAGGTTCTCTTTTTGGGGCAAGAACAGGCCATAGTTAACATTGCCAGAACAATGGGGTCAACCCCTTACTAGAGACCACATGGCCAATGCATTGGCTTTGGTCACGTGGTCCATTGTTAAGGGGAGCCCTCCTAAATGTAGACGTCAAGCAAGAAATGATTAAGTGGCTTTGCTAGAAAGGATGAAGGTAGTAAAAGAAACCGAACAAAAAATCATAAACTGCATCAAACTGATTGATAAATGACCAACTTTAAATGTGAGAATCTGTTGGGACAGTTATCACAGCCTCTACCTCCATCCAATTCTGGAGGCTGCCCTGGCCTGACTTACTGAAGCAGGGCTGATTCCAGGGCAGAGCGGTGTACAACCTCATGCAGAAGAGTGACGCCTGCCTTTGAACTAGCACCTCATCTGGTAGTCAGGCAATTGCAGCCTCCAGCACTGGATTGAGCTTCAGCTGTGACTGTGAATGGCCATGCTGGTGGTTCGTTTTTAAAAAATTCTATAATGTAATTAAAAACTTTGTCTGGGCTTCTGTATTTGTTTCAATGTCAGGTCTCAGTTAGCGATCACGATGACAGCTCCAGCTCTGATCTCATAGGAGAATTCGAGTGCGTGACTTCCAAGCTGCTGGGAGCTCAGGAGCAGCCGGTGAGCCCTATAACCTCTTCTCACTGCGTGCCTCTCTTTCTCTAGGTTCACTGTACAGATTATGATAGCGATGGGTCACATGACTTGATAGGGATATTTGAGACTAACTTGTCTCAGCTGCAGAAAGCAGGAGGAGGTTCTCCGGTGAGCTCTTTAATGTTTTTATTCACAATCAAATAACTTTTGCTAATTATCTCCTACTCTGCTATGGATGCATCCAGGGCTGGGTTAATTCATAACCAACATGGGTTGTGGCCTAGGGAGTCGGGGTTGCCCGAAAAGGCCCAAAGCCACTTGAACATCGTGTTGCTGACTAGGTCCATACACCTAGAACAAAACTGCCAGCAGAATGAAGAGACAGTTTGCCCCACTCTTGTTTACTTGTTGGTTAGCCTTTTTAAACCAATAGTTGCTTGGAGTTTCTTAAGCAGTAGGTCTTGTCAGATTGATCTCCCCTTGAGGATTCCTGCATAGATTCAGCAGCAATCTCGGCAAAGTAAGAGGACTAGTAAAACCTCTCCTCCTGTCTCTTAGTTACGTAACCACTAACGCCAATAATCTTCTTGGCTGTCTGTATGGGGACAGTCTTCACACTGACCACCAATGTAAGTCAGCATTTTTTTGCACTGGTCAACGATGTAACAGGACTCTTTCTTTCTTTTCTCTTTCTTTCTTTTCTCTTTCTTTCTTTTCTCTTTCTTTCTTTTCTCTTTCTTTCTTTTCTCTTTCTTTCTTTTCTCTTTCTTTCTTTTCTCTTTCTTTCTTTTCTCTTTCTTTCTTTTCTCTTTCTTTTTCTCTTTCTTTCTTTTCTCTTTCTTTCTTTTCTCTTTCTTTCTTTTTTCTTTCTTTTCTCTTTCTTTCTTTTCTCTTTCTTTCTTTCTTTCTTTCTTTCTTTCTTTCTTTCTTTCTTTCTTTCTTTCTTTCTTTCTTTCTTTCTCTCTTTTCTTTCTTTCTTTCTTTCTTTCTTTCTTTCTTTCTTTCTCTCTTTTCTTTCTTTCTTTCTTTCTCTCTTTTCTTTCTTTCTTTCTTTCTCTCTTTTCTTTCTTTCTTTCTTTCTTTCTTTCTCTCTTTTCTTTCTTTCTTTCTTTCTTTCTTTCTTTCTTTCTTTCTTTCTTTCTTTCTTTCTTTCTTTCTTTCTTTCTTTCTTTCTTTCTTTCTCTCTTTTCTTTCTTTTCTTTCTTTCTTTCTTTCTCTCTTTTCTTTCTTTCTTTCTTTCTCTCTTTTCTTTCTTTCTTTCTTTCTCTCTTTTCTTTCTTTCTTTCTCTCATCCCACTGACATGGCGTGGGGGGCCAATCAGGCTAGGAAAAAGGCAGCACAGGATAACTGGTCTGGGGTGGGGCACAGAGTATAAATCCGGCCTTGGGTGCATCATGATGGCTAATCACTGCTCTCATTGCATGCGTGTTTGGAAAAGCCTGAGGCTCTCAAAACTGTTTCTGCTGTTAATCACTATGGATGGGGTTGGCTATGGTTGGGCACCAGTTAACGTGAACTTACTGAGATGTCTAAACCAGACAGCAATACTTGGTTAATATTTAATGTCAAATGTCTGTGAAATGTGATTTTTGTATAGGTGGAATTTGAATGTATTAATCCCCAAAAAAAGCAGAAGAAGAAGAGCTACAAAAATTCTGGGACTGTTCGCGTCAAGTTTTGTAAAGTAAGTTTTTTCTTTCTTCACTTCTCTGTAAATGTTTTGTCTCCATGAAGTGTATTTTAAGTTCAACTCCAGCCAGAATTTTTTTTTAGTTTTGACTAGAGTAGGGAAGGAAAAAAAACTTGGTCGGTGACTCCACTGCAGAGATTTCTTTTCACAGTGTATGTCAGTGACACCAAGACAAGAAATAGGGGGAACAGGGGGAAGCAGGGTGGATGTGTTGGCCTATCTGTGGCCAAATTGACCATATTGTGTGCTGTTGCTTCTTTTAAGGAATCTCCTGATCCTGGAATATTGCTACTGGCCTTATAGAGTGAATCAACACATTTGGGCTTTATGTAAGTTCAAATATGATTAGGATTCAGGAATTCTAATCCCTGCCCTTTGTCAGGTTACTGTGGGCCAGCAATATTACTGAGGAACAGGCTAGTCTCTGGGAGCTACTAGGGACCAAAAACATCCCTGAGGAACAGGCTAGTCTCTGGGTGCTGCTAGGGACCAGTATTATCACAAAGGGACTAGCTAGTCTGTGGTTGCTACTAGTAACCAGCAATATCTCGGAGGGGCAATAAAGTCTGTTGGTGTAATATTAGATTGAAGTTACTCTGTGAATGCCTGTCCATCTGTGGCAAGCAGTACATTGACCCACATAAAGATCTTTCCAAAAAAAAATTTTTTGCATATTTGTTAGGGTAATTGCCATATATTTATGTCTAATGATGGTCATTCTCTATCTAGATAGATGTGGAGTATTCATTCCTGGACTATGTGATGGGTGGCTGCCAAATCAACTTTACTGTAAGTAATTGCATAGCAGTTAAGCTAATTTACAATTGCTAAGTGTGTGTGTATATATATACACACTTATAATTGTGATTAAAATATATGTACATGTGTCAAAATAACTTGCCGCTCCGATGATAAAAATATGCAAAGCATACAAACTTGGTGCAATAGCAAAAACATGAAAGTAAATAAATTAAAGTCACTTTTATTGTGTATGTACAATAAAAGTGACAGATACAATAATATAACACCACTGTGTTATAGAAAATATCTTATGGAGATGAATCTCATGGTCACCGCTTTAGGGAATGGACTCTTACCAGAACGAGTAGACTGTATTACAGAGTCAAGTCATCCTGTGAGTAATATCCTGTAATGAGGTGCTATGACCTGTGTTGCTTGGTTGGACTCCCGTAATGTCTCCACCAAGTTATAGCTTTCCAGAGCAATATTGCAAGTATCGCAAACAGTTCAAACAGACGTGGCGACATCACGTGCGTTAGCGCCACCCAACGTGTTTGTCACAACTGACGTCATAGGGGGCATCAAATCCCAACCACGACACTACCTGCCTGGAGTTTGCATGTTCTCCCTGTGCCTGTGTGGGTTTCCTCCCACACTCCAAAGACATGCTGGTAGGTTAATTGGATCCTGTCTAAATTGTCCCTAGTATGTATAAATGTGAGTTAGGGACCTTAGATTGTAAGCTCCTTGAGGGTAGGGACTGATGTGAATGTACAATGTATATGTAAAGTGCTGCGTAAATTGACAGCGCTATATAAGTAACTGAAATAAATAGAGTACATGTGCACACTATATAAAAAGTTGCCATTTTTCTTGCAATGCAGTTATTGTACTTAATCCGTGCCCAGGCACGGATTAAGTGACCGCACGCTACACGCCAGATCGTGACACCCGCAAGATACACCGTTCCAGGGACATTTGGATATTCATCCTTTGGTCATTCAGCTGATATTCTAGGCTCCAGTGACTGCTTGTCCCCTATACCAATAAGGGAATTACATTGGCATAGATTACAGGATATTGCAGACACCATGCACTTAAAAATCTGCCCAATACTCAGTCTGACGGCTATGCAATACTAGAACGGACTCTATTAACTCCAGTGCCTGCCTATACATGGAATCATTACACTGGAATCAATATTTATGTTCAAAAACTTTTCGAACCCTCAGCCCCTGAGGAAGGTATCTGAATACTTCATACCGGAAACGCATCGGGCATTAGGGAATTTACACTGTATGAATATGTGTATAGTTTCTACTTTGTTCTCCATGTGATACATATTGTGCATTCTTGTCATATGTAGATTTTATGTTTTTTTTCATTCTATATCATTAAAAGATTATATTTTATTCATTAATGAGTGGATGGTCTGTCAAAGTCCCATTTGAGGGGGGTTACCTTCTTTGTTCCAATTAATAGGGATGGGACCACCATGCTCTGTGTGGCATGATGGGAGTCTTTTTTTTTTTTTTTTTTTTTTTTTTCTTTCTATTTATTGTACTAAATGTTCAAAATGTCCTTGATGGGACAAAAATCTCTTTATGACTTAAAGCTGATCTCTGGGCATAAAGACCTCCCTCCTCCCCCCTCATTAATCACTGAGTTAGATAACATTTCAGCTCTAAAATCCTAAATGTACACATTTAATCTGTGGACACGTGACATGTTGGGTCCCATGTCTTCTGTCATCTTCACTTCAGAGTAGAAGGATCCTTGTTTGGGTGTCCGTGTGCATGCCTGGGTGTTATGATCATTGATACTCTCAGTATGACTTCTTATTACTCTCAATGATCTTGGCAAGATGGGCTCTGACAACAAATGATTCCAGGTGCCTGGTTTAACAGATAAGATAATTTGCTATCTTATCTTGCTGGCTTAAACGGAAAGACAAAGGCAAATATATATATATATATATATATATATATATATATATATATATATATATATATATATATATATATATATATATATATATATATATATATATATATATATATATATATATATATTATAATATTCCAATTGCCTTAGCTAGAACTAAACTGTGGTATACATGATAAAACCTCTTCTGTGCATGCATTGTATAAATATGCAAAGAACATTAATGTGTAATACATCCTATCTGCTCATTTCAGGTTGGTGTAGATTTCACCGGTTCAAATGGGGATCCTAAATCGCCCGACTCGCTCCATTTTATTAGCCCAAATGGAGTGAATGAGTACTTGACCGCAATCTGGTGTGTGGGGAACGTGGTCCAGGATTACGACACGTAAGCTTGTTGTGGTGATTTATTTCTTAAAGTGATAATAAAGCTTCTGATTTTATTACATTAAAATAATAAACATGTCATACTTACCTGCTGTGTGTAGTGGTTTTGCAAAGAGCAGCCCAGATCCTCCTCTTCTCAGGTCCCCCGCCGGCGCTTCTGGCCCCTCTCCCGCCGGGTGCCCCTAGAGCAGTGATGGCGAACCTTGGCACCCCAGAAGTTTGAAACTACATTTTCCATGATGCTCAACTACACTGCAGAGTGCATGAGCTTCATGGGAAATGTAGTTCCAAAACATTCGGGGGTGCCAAGGTTTGCCATCACTGCCCTAGAGCAAGCAGCTTGCTGTGGGGGCACCCAGGCAGGTTCGCTGCTGCACTGTGTCCATTCACAAACAGAGCCACGGTTTGGCCCCACCCCTCTCTCTCTCTTCATTGGCCCGCTAGCCATTATGGACAGCAGCGGCAGCCAATGGCTGCCGCTGCTGTCTCAGCCAAAGTGGAGGGAGAGTCCCTGGAGAGCCAAGGCTCTCGTGTACATCGCTGGAGGATGATCAGGCTCAGGTAAGTATTGGGCTGCTGGGGGAAGGTTTTTTACCTTCATGCATTGAAGGTAAAAAAAGTTGAGCCTTTAGAACCACTTTAAGAAGCAAGGATAGTTAATATAACAAAGCGAACACAAGGCAACATGTACAGATGTAACAAAACTCCAGTTGTTAAAGGGTCAGCCCACCCAAAACTAAAAAAATAAATAATTTGTTTTTTTTCGGTAGATGCTGGGGCATTAAACGCTGACGGTTTGTTCTATTTCTCAGAGACACCGTTGGTGACATCTCGGTGCATAGCATAGCAGGGCTCCCAGAATCCATAATGGATTTTTTTTATTTACTATTCTGAAGACTATAACAGGAGGAATTGAAACGCAGAGGTTGATGGGAACCCCCAAAACGCTCAGTTGGAAAGAAACAGTTGTTTTACTGTATGTAATGGGGATCTCTGTGTTGGAGGATATCCAAGCCATGTAAGAAGCCAGGCATTGACTCCATAAATGGCTAAAATATCACTTTTGGATGGAGTTTTTAGGGTACTGCACATGTTGAAAACAGGAGACCTTAGGAGACATTGTACTCCTCCTCTTCTCCGTCATCCAACTCTAAATGGATAGCCTGACTAACTGATTCAAATTTTTATTTTGCAATTGAGAACAATCAAGGCCAACAGTTCACATGTCTGGATATTTATAAAAGTTTTATTTTTTTTCTCTAAGTTTTGATGCATTCATTTTTTCAGGGACAAACAGTTTCCAGCATTTGGATTTGGGGCTCAGGTTCCTCCAAACTGGCAGGTAAGATGGAACTGGGTAAAAAGAAAACAAAAAACAGCATAACGCATACTGGGTAACCCTTGTTTGTTGTCCATTGCCAAAACCAGTGAGTAACGGCTTTATAACAGTAACCATAGCGGTCCACGTGACTGCCATGGGGCCTGGTGTAGGATCAGGGACCAATTGGGGTGGCTGTTAATCTGAAGTTTGCTGTATAGAAGGACTGAAGTTGGACCTCAGGATCCATCTGTGTAGTAAACCTGACCATATACCAGTGATGGTGAACCATGGCACCCCAGATGTTTTGGAACTACATTTCCCATGATGCTCATGCACTCTGCAGTGTAGTTGAGCACCATGGGAAATGTAGTTCCAAAACATCTGGGGTGCCAAGGCTCGCCATCACTGCCATATACTATTGGATGTTTTTTTTCAGCCTACAGGCTTTAAGAAAAAAAAAGCAACAGATTGTTTCATCCACGCTACTCGGCACAGGTGGACAAATCTCCCACTGCAGCCATTGCATTTTGACAGCTGGTCCAGACGGCTGACCAAAATACCCAAACAGCAGCTGCATCTGATTGGATGCAGCCGCTGTTTAGTCGACAGTATTCTGCCCGGCTCATTCCATTTTTCAACCAAGGGATGTCAGGAGGTAGGTGGCTGACGGGGCAACACACAGAGAAAATTGAATCTGTGTATGGCCAGCTTTTAGAGGCATTTGCTTAGCTGTGTGGATTTAATTCCCTCTGAACTTCTGATACAGACTGAAATTAACCCTGTAAGACGAATGCAGTGTCTTCTCTGCTAAAATGTTTTAATAAAGCTGAGGTTTGTAGTGCAGTTAGAAACCAGTTTTTAATAAGTTTGCGTTGGGGTTATATAGTAAATGTGTGCAAAACCATAAATAATTTTGCCACAATGTGAAATTCTTTATGGATGATGATGATGATAATAATTTTTTTATTTCCATGAAAATACTTATTTGAAAAAGATTTTAAACAATAAGAAAGATCTGGTGTCACCAGTGACACACCTCCATCCCTAATATAACATATATACAGAAAAAATCACCCTGGGACTTAATATGAAGTAAGCACAGTTAGCCACGGAGTAACATAAGTAGATACGGTAAAATAATTTATTGAAAAATTAATATACATACATGAATCCTAAAAGTATTAGCTCAGCCAATAAATTGTACATGATAAAATGGTACACATGTCATACAGTATAGTATATATGCATATACAGGCATCAAGCAGACCCGACGCGTTTCACAAGACCAATTGCTCGCTCTTCAGGGGTCGATGCAGATAGTATATATCTAAAATAGACAGAGAAATGTATAACAGTGGTGAATGTTTAAGGCAATGGTAGATGATGATGATGATGATATATTTTTTTATTTCCATGAAAATATTTATTTGAAAAAGATAAAGTTTACATCGAGCATGAACAATGGTCATGTATTAGTGCCGGTTCACACTAGACGCGGCACGACTTGCAGGTCGCCTCACCTGACTGCGGGGCGACTTGCAAGACGACTTCTGTATAGAAGTCTATGCAAGTCGCCCCCAAAGTAGTACAGGAACCTTTCTTCTAAGTCGGAGCGACTTGCGTCGCTCCGATTAGAACGGTTCCATTGTACATTGACAAGTCGCCCCAGTGTGAACCGAGCCTTAGAGTACAAAGAATATAGTATCATAACAGGTATAAACAGGTTGGCTATACATAAACATCTAAAGATGAAGATAGTCTCGCCTCCACGAGAGAGATCTTGGTCTGGAGCAGAGGGGTGAAAAAAAAAAACTCTGTTAATAAACATCAGGTAATGAGACCATTTAAGTCTCGGGTAAGGAAGCATTGTTCTGCCTAGGCCTCAGGGACAGGTAGGGTAAGCACCGAGTGGTCTTCGGAGAGCAGCTTCCACGTATTCGCCTACCAATTCCAGCTATGTATGCATAGTTCACATTGTATAATACTCAGAGGTAGAATCATTTTGGTTTAAATTTTGGATGAGAAATGAAATCCACAATATAGTAGGTCATCATAGGGCATAAAAGCAGGTGGAGTGTATTCGAGTTAAGAGCAGTGTTATTTTCGTCAACTAAAATCTTTTCGTAGACTAAATTTAATACTATTTTAGTCGACTAAATACGATTTAAAACTAAAACAATTGAGATGATTAAAACTAAAATGGCATTTTAGTGAAAAGACTATGACTAAAACTAAATTGAAATTTGACGTCAAAATGAACACTGCACTACCACATAAGAATATGTAGAGGGCATCTATCAAGCTGCTTAAAGGAAAAAAAAAAATTAGGAAAAAGGCTTTTTTTTTTTTCTTAATAAATAATGTTGGTCATATATTCCGGTAATATGTGCAATGGCATTACAGCCAACAGAGTTTACGTTTTTTTGGGTTTTTTATATTTTCAAGTTGTACTTCTGCTTGTCAAAAAGCAAAATATTTGTTTTATGGAGCTTGGTTTTATTTATAAAGACGTTATATCACAATGGCTAAATCTGTGTCTGTAGTGCATGTTCAAACCTTACCATAAATAATATGTTATTAGATTTTTACTCCAGGAGTATATAATGAGTTTGGCAATTCTAAAGAAATGCTTATATAAGGCATTTTAAAATTTAACTAAACCCATTAGGATTTTAGGATACTAAAATGTACTGGAGATTTTAGTCGACTAAAATACGACTAAAGCTAAAACGATTCAGAGGACTAAAATATGACTAAAACTAAAATGGCATTTTAGTCGAAAGACTAAAACTAAATTGAAATTTGATGTCAATATTAACACTGGTTAAGAGTAGCGGTTAGCACGTGGTCTTTGAACATTGGAAGAGAGGAGAAAGGGAGAGAAAAGGAGAAAAAAAATGGGGAGTGGGGTCAGGGGGGAGTAGTGCATTTCTTAATCCCCCCCCCCCCAAGAGGCATGTAGGAATGTTGTCTCAAAAAAGAAAAACAGATTCCCCAATTGGGGTTTTTAGGCAGCAAAAAAAGAGGGTAGAAGGCCAATACGTAAAAATATATCTTTATTGTACAAAAAGTGGCTTCAACACACTGGTTAAAAAGAATGAGCTCCAGTAAGGGTGTTTACCAATACATGACACTCAACACATACACTGTATATATATGTTCATGACAACATGACATGTGCATTGACGTATGGCAAAATTTGTGGACTGACGCGTTTCGACCTATATATTCCAGGTCTTCTTCAAAGGTCAATTTGCTAAAATTATATCAAGAAATGCATGTGTCAAAAATTAATGTATATTTGAAAACAGGTGCATAACATATCAATACAGCATATTTACCCAATAATGAGTGTCCTAAACCCAGGAGCTTTTTGTTGGATAGATCCCTTTAAAATCGAAAGATTGCCCGTTCACCTTCCCCCGGAGGTTTCATGGCATCACCGCCGCAGCCCCCATTCCCAGGGGGAGATCCCAAAAATGTGGCTTACAAGAGATCACACTGTAAGACGCCCCCTATGCGCAGACCACTCAGCCGGTCAGATAGGGAGGACACCTGCAGCAACAACCCAGGGAGAAAAGATAGGAATAATGTATGTTATATATTAGTATGCACTCCAGCGTAAGGTCTAAGAAGTGTAAAAAGTGTATATATGTTTGTATCTGCTTGGTTAAACCATAGCTACATATATACGCCCATTACATTGGCCTTGGCCAATGCATACTGGGTGTATGTGTCTGTGCGTAGAGAAGTCCGCACAAACATATACATATGTGTGTACACACATACCCTGTTTCCCCGAAAATAAGACCTAGCGTGATTGTCAGTGATGGCTGCAATATAGGCCCTACCCCCCAAATATGCCCTAATCTGTTTCCCCCGAAAATAAGCCCTAGCCTGAAAATAGGACCTACAAGGACTTTAACTAGGGCTTATTTGGGGGGTAGGGCTTATATTGCAGCCATCACCGACA
Source organism: Lithobates septentrionalis (assembly GCA_037952835.1). Classification (NCBI taxonomy): domain Eukaryota; kingdom Metazoa; phylum Chordata; class Amphibia; order Anura; family Ranidae; genus Lithobates; species Lithobates septentrionalis. Next base: position 576,702 of record JBBDGP010003114.1, on the reverse strand, counting down.
ATCACGCTAGGTCTTATTTTCGGGGAAACAGGGTATATATATGCCATACTTATAGTTTTAAAGTACCTATTTTAGTATAAAAAATATAATATAACGGAGTGCATACAAGGGTAAGAAAAATGCCAGAATAAAGAAGAAAGTAATAGATTGCAAATTAGTACCTCAACCATGTAAAAAGGGGATGTGAATAGAATAAGAAATGTGATTGATGAGGAATAGTGCTTAAGAGTGGAAGAAATTATGGGAACCAAGGACGTGAATCCCTGATGTGGACAACAAGTGTGTGTGAAAAGTGAACACACAAGAAAGTGAATAACAAAAACCATTTAAGAGTAATAGATGTGAAAACGGGTGAACAAGTGCCCATAAGTGGGGAAAAAACATGTTAAGTGTGCCAAGTATATTACCTAGTAAGCAAGGGGTTGATTTCCCTAGATGTGCCTTCCCGGCAAGGTAAGGCGGGGAGGAGGGACTCCTACATGGATGGCTCCCCCTCCCGCCGTTCCCCATTGGATACCCAGGCTGGACCTGGCTGCCATATTGGGGATTCCCCCTTGCCGGCGGCGTTCAGGGACATCCCCGGACGTCTCCGCTCACTGCGCATGCGCGGGGCCCCGCCCTGAACGCCGAGGAGACCACACGAGGCCGCCCTTCGGCTGCCATGCCCCCAAGCGCGGTCCCCCGGAGCGGTCTCATTAGTGGAATGCTGGCACCTGCTACCAATCAATCTACGTCGGAGTTCCGCCCCAATATCAAGGGCTTATATACACTCCCTCACCCTCTCTCGACCATCCTGAACACCTTTCTGTCCAGCTGACGGTCTCTCCTGCAGCTTCACATTGTAAGTACACTACCCTGTTTTACGTCATTGCACTTTTGTTGCCCTATATATAACATTTGGTCTATTACAATGACCATATATATATATATATATATATTAAATACTTAAATGTATACAATACTCTTTCATTTACTTTACATTTTCAGACTTGCCAAATGGTAACCTGGACAGGCGTTTACTCAGCCTGTTCAAGGTAGTGACCAATCCCGGGCCAGGTCACACCTAAGTGCAAGCATACAGGGCAACATAGTGTGGTCTCTGCACTACCTTCACCTTGCTTACTAGGTAATATACTTGGCACACTTAGCATATGTTTTTTCCCCACTTATGGGCACTTGTTCACCCGTTTTCACATCTATTACTCTTAAATGGTTTTTGTTATTCACTTTCTTGTGTGTTCACTTTTCACACACACTTGTTGTCCACATCAGGGATTCACGTCCTTGGTTCCCATAATTTCTTCCACTCTTAAGCACTATTCCTCATCAATCACATTTCTTATTCTATTCACATCCCCTTTTTACATGGTTGAGGTACTAATTTGCAATCTATTACTTCCTTCTTTATTCTGGCCTTTTTCTTACCCTTGTATGCACTCCGTTATGTTATATTTTTTATACTAAAATAGGTACTTTAAAACTATAAGTATGGCATATATATATGTGTGTACACACATATGTATATGTTTGTGCGGACTTCTCTACGCACAGACACATACACCCAGTATGCATTGGCCAAGGCCAATGTAATGGGCGTATATATGTAGCTATGGTTTAACCAAGCAGATACAAACATATATACACTTTTTACACTTCTTAGACCTTACGCTGGAGTGCATACTAATATATAACATACATTATTCCTATCTTTTCTCCCTGGGTTGTTGCTGCAGGTGTCCTCCCTATCTGACCAGCTGAGTGGTCTGCGCATAGGGGGCGTCTTACAGTGTGATCTCTTGTAAGCCACATTTTTGGGATCTCCCCCTGGGAATGGGGGCTGCGGCGGTGATGCCATGAAACCTCCGGGGGAAGGTGAACGGGCAATCTTTCGATTTTAAAGGGATCTATCCAACAAAAAGCTCCTGGGTTTAGGACACTCATTATTGGGTAAATATGCTGTATTGATATGTTATGCACCTGTTTTCAAATATACATTAATTTTTGACACATGCATTTCTTGATATAATTTTAGCAAATTGACCTTTGAAGAAGACCTGGAATATATAGGTCGAAACGCGTCAGTCCACAAATTTTGCCATACATCAATGCACATGTCATGTTGTCATGAACATATATATACAGTGTATGTGTTGAGTGTCATGTATTGGTAAACACCCTTACTGGAGCTCATTCTTTTTAACCAGTGTGTTGAAGCCACTTTTTGTACAATAAAGATATATTTTTACGTATTGGCCTTCTACCCTCTCTTTTTTTGCTGCCTAAAAACCCCAATTGGGGAATCTGTTTTTCTTTTTTGTTTCAATCATTAGGGGTGAGCAGCACTCTCTTTTCTTCCCTGTGTCCCCTCCCTTCTAGTAGGAATGTTGTCTGGCCCTTTCCTGGGTGGGTGTAGGCATTGGGAAGGGTGCCATGTAGAATTTAGATCTATAGGCCGGTATTGCTTCTGTATTGCGAAAAGCAGCTACGCGGTTTATTATTATTATGTTTATTATTATTATTAATACTACTACTATAACTTTTAACCACCACACTGGCCCCTTGTATTGTACTGACTATGCTGTCCCTGGCTTAGGCATGCTTTATGTTAAGATCAGTGACCCATATTGTCACAGTGGGCACTGCCAGCTGCTTACAGAGAGTTAGTTGGAGGGTCCCATCAAAATTTTGCTATGGGGGCCCATGATTTTTAGTTGTGCCCCTGAACAGTAGGACTGCTAATGTGTTTCTGCTGCAACCAGAATGTGTCATAAAATGATGAAGCACAATATACACTGCCCATTAGTGTGTTTATCACACAGATCAGTAATGCAATTGTCTTTTTGCATCATGGATGTACACCTTTTTAGCTTACTTTTTTAATTTTGATATCTTTGGATGTATCAAACCACTGCACCATATTTTGGGACTGCAGTTCTGGGTGAAGAGAGGCAGGCTTTGGCCTGTTGTGTGTCCAAGTTATGATATAGCCACCTCTGTCATGCCTAGAAAGAGGAAAGAATATTGTTTTAAATGCAACCAATGATTTTTCTTTACACACTAATTTTTCAACCCAATGTGATGCTTTATACTGGTGCTGTCGCATATTCCCAACCTTCAGATATTTAAAGGTTAACTCCGATATTATTGTACAAATGATACATGTCATTGCTACACAAATCTTTTTGTAATTTTAGTATGAAAAAAAAAAAGGCCTTTGCAGTTCACCCTGCAGCCAACTATGGTTATTTAAAACTAGAAATGATAGGGTTGGATTTACTAAAACTGAAGTGTGCAAAATCTGGTGCAGCTATACAATCGACTTCCAGGTTTCTTTGTCAAAGCTTAATTGAACAAGCTGAAGTTAGAAGCTAAACAGTAAAAATCTTGCGAGCTACCATACACATATACCAACTTCTATCTAGATAGCTGCTAGCACTGCTCACGTCCCATATGACGTGCAAAAGAAATAAATATAAAGGAAAGTGCTGCGCTATCTTAATATTGGCATGTGATAATTACTATTTCCGTGTGTACTTCCCCAAATCAGTGTAAATTTATATACTTTAGAATTTATCCTAATTGCTCCAAAAATAACCAATACATAAAGTGCCCTAGTGACAACTTTTATTAATAAAGTGACTCCGTGCAACAATATAATGCAGCGTGTAAACTCGTATCATCATATATCATAAAAAAAGTCCTTGAGTGCTCAAATTCTATACAAAAAAGTGTTCCAGTGCACTGAAGTGCTACGCAGGGCTATCTTTTCGCATGAGCACACGGGGCAGTTGCCCAGGGGCCCCACTTGCCTGAGGGGTCCCACCTGCCCAGCAACCCCAGCCAAGGCTGCCTGCACTCAGTGCCCTGGGGCCACTTTGGGCTCGGAGCTTTTCCAGTTGCCTGTCAGTATAATGAAGAGCAGCCGTGGCCGCAATGCCTCCTCTTCTGATCCGGCGCCGCCCACTGAACTGAGTGATATACCTGAGGGGAGCAGGAGAATGCCGTGGTGCTGCTTGATTTCTCCTCCTTCCATCTGGCCCCTGTGTCTCTATCTCTCCCACAACACAATGATTGGATCCAAAAAATGGTGATCACAAACGTGTTCTTGTGTCCACTCGGGTGCTCCCCCCCTTCAGTATATGCGCTCACCTTCGAGCCTGTGACCTTGCAATTAAACTTGGTCAAAGCACGCATATGAACCACCTCTGGGTTCAGTGTCTGTAATGGGATCCTTGTCTGATTGCTGCCACGTTTTCCACATACATGTATAACAAAGGAAAGTAGTGTAATATTCTTTAAACAATTTTTATTAAAAAACCCTAGCCCCTTTAATAGGGTACTCGCATTTAGTGGGTGCTTCAGTGCACCACTCTTTAAGGACCACAGAAAACAATGTGACCGCTAAACTGGTATGTCCTTTCTGTGCTGAGACCGATCCACTGTCTCCTGCACTGTCCTGTCCCCTCCCCAACGCGTGTCGATACCGGGAATGTGACGTATCTTCCTCATTGATTACACAGACTAATGTGTGGTGATCTTAAGAGGTGTATGGCCAAAGCTTTTTTTTTTGGCCAGACTTCTCTTGTGGGTCACAGGAGTGTACCAGTGTTTGCTAAAACCTGCTGTCAGATGAGGTTGCCGACAATGTCTGGATCCACCCAGATACCCGATCAGCAGCTGGCTTTGCCTTTTTGTGCACTGCTGAGAGCCCAAGCCAGCTGCTCTCGCACCCTCCCCAGCCAAGTGCTCTAGTGACTGACAGTCACTGCTCTCTGCTCCAGGAGCACCGAGAACTGAGTGATCAACGGTCATGTGATCACTCAGTTCTCTAGCTTAGAGCTGGCAGGGGCCACAGTATCAGACTGATACTGCAGCAGGGAGGTGGGTATAGATGTACAGTCTGCTTGTAGTGTGTATCGTGAGCTTAAAGCGGGGTTCCACCCAAATTTTGAAGAATATCTGTATGTATTCTCTTCCTTGCCTAGATGCTGACATGCCATTTAAAAAAATTTTAAATCGCCGTAATTACCTTTTTTTTATTTTTCTATTCTTCTTTGCACTTCCTGGTTCTCCTCCCGTGAGAGTAGGCGTGTTTCTAGCCTCTCCCAGACTCCGCACAGTCTCCTGGGAGCTAGTCTCAGGCTTCCCAGGATGCCACTGAGCATGTGCGAGAACGAGCGGTGAATGCTGGGAGCACAGCATTCACCGCATCCAGGAAATAAATGCTTGTGGGCTTCAAATGCCCACAATGAAGATGTAAACCGCCTGCAGTGAATAATATAAGTTATTCTTTCTGACGAAATCTGACACAGGCGGACATATTACACACAATATGTGAGTATGTAATGCTGAGAAGAAAAGTTTGTGAATGAACTCAAAAAAAAAAAAAAACGATAGGTGGAACCCCGCTTTAACTGATTGCTGTTTTACTACTACAGCTCTATGATGTCTTTTGAAAGTTAATGAGCTGAGTTTTAAAAAGGTATACGATCTGTGCTAGGTAACTTGGTGTTTGTTTCAATAGACCTATTCAGTTTTTTGGGGTTTTTTTCATCAATTTACGCTTCTGAAATCTTATTTTTTTTTTTTGTGTGCATTTGACTTAGCTTGCTTTTAAACTGCCTCCACCTTCTTCAGGCTGCTTTTCTGTTCCTTTTGACTTGCATGGGAAGAGAAGCAATTCTGAACAAACTAAAGCCTGTCGACAAAGGCCATTACCCCTGCCCCAGAGTCTCTTTAGACCTAACCTCATATGTATTGTACTTGCAGGTCTCTCATGAATTTGCCTTAAACTTCAACCCAGCTAATCCATACTGTCCAGGTAAGAAGTCACTGAAGACCCAATGACCTATTGAACTTCCCATAGGCCCCTTTTCATATTGACTGAATGTGCCACAGTAAAATAAAAATAAAAAAATCTTTAACCACTTAAGGACCAGCCTCGTTTTGGATTTTAGGTGTTTACATGTTTAAAACAGTTTTTTTTGCTAGAAAATTACTTAGAACCCCCAAACATTATATATGTTTTTTTTCTAAAACCCTAGAGAATAAAATGGCGGTCATTGCAATACTTTTTTTTTTGCACCGTATTTGCGCACCGGTCTTATAAGCGCACTTTTTTTTGGAAAAAATTCACTTTTTTGAATAAAAAAATAAGACAACAGTAAAGTTAGCCCAATTTTTTTTTTATATTGTGAAATATAATGTTACGCCAAGTAAATTGATACCCAACATGTCACGCTTCAAAATTGCGCCCGCTCGTGGAATAGCGTCAAACTTTTACCCTTAAAAATCTCCATAGGCGACGTTTAAAAAATTCTACAGGTTGCATGTTTTGCGTTACAGAGGAGGTCTAGGGCTAGAATTATTGCTCTCGCTCTACCGGTCGCGGCGATACCTCACATGTGTGGTTTGACCACCGTTTTCATATGCGGGCGCTACTCACGTATGCGTTCGCTTCTGCGCGCGAGCTCGTCGGGACAGGGCGCTTAAAAAAAATTTTTTTTTTTTTATTATTTATTTTACTTTATTTTATTTATTTTTTCACTGTTTTAAAAAAAAAAATAATTTTGGATCACTTTTATTCCTATTACAAGGAATGTAAACATCCCTTGTAATAGAAAAAAACATGACAGGTCCTCTTAAATATGAGATCTGTGGTCAAAAAGTCCTCAGATCTTATATTTAGACTAAAATGCAAAAAAAAAAAAGTCGTTTAAAAAAATGACACAAAAAATTGTGCCTTTTAAGAGAAGTGGGCGGAGCCGTCATAACGACGTCGCTCCGGCCGTCACGTGGTATAGAGATGGGTGGGGGCCATCTTGGCCTCACTCGTCTCAGTACCTCGGCAGTGACAGGTCCCGATCTCCTCCGCCGCTACCGACGGCTCCGGTAAGCGGCGGAGGGCGCGGGAGAGCGGCGGGAGGGGGGGTGGCACCTCTCCCGCCGCCGATAACGGTGATCTCGCGGCGAACCCGCCGCAGAGACCACCGTTATCTACAGAACCGCCCGCTGTAAAGATGGATACCTCGGTTGTGGCAGCAGCTGCTGCCGTTACCGAGATATCCATCTTCAAAAAAATGACGTACATATACAGTGAGCGGTCGTCAAGTGGTTAAGGGGCTCTAACTCTTCCCTGCATCCATATATTTTTTTAGTAAAATTTGGGAAAGGTTAGAGCCTCTGGTAAATTGGCTGAAGCTTACTTTTAAGTAAGTTAATGTTCTACCTTTTTATTTCTTTAATTCACAGGTATACAAGGCGTTATAGATGCATACCGCCAGGCTCTGCCGCAGGTCCGCCTGTACGGGCCAACAAACTTCTCCCCCATTATCAATCATGTTACCAGGTTTGCAGCATCTGCAGCACAACAAAAGACGGCATCTGTGAGTATTCCATGTAACCTTAATGTAAAGCACTCAGTCAGTCATTTTATGACTGCTTACTACAGTCAAGCTAATTAAAGTGATACTAAAGTCTCGTTTTTTTTTTTGTTTTTTTTTAATTTATTTAAAAATGACAAACACCTGCTCTATGCAGTGGTTTTGCACAGAACAGCCCAGATCCTCCTCTTCTCGATCCTCTTCTGTGCTCCTGGCCCCTCCTTCCTTTCGAGTGCCCCCACAGCAAGCGGCCGTAGCTGTGTCTGTTCGGCCCTGCCCCCTCTCTCTCTCCTGATTGGCTAATTGACTTTGACCGCAGCAGGAGCCAATGGCGCTGCTGCTGTGTCTCAGCCAATCAGGAGGGAGAGTACTGGATGGCCAAGGCATTCGTTCACATCTCTGGATATAGATGGGGCTCAGGTAAGTATTCGGGGGGCTGCTGCACACAGAAGGTTTTTAGATCTTAATGTATAGGATGCATTGAGATCAAAAACCTTCTGCCTTTACAATCACTTTAAAGTGGAACTTCTCTCTCTATCAACATTGACTATTTTTATTCCTTATGTTGCTAGCAATAGTGAATAGATAGGAATATATATTATATTTACTTGTTTTCAATTTTTATTTTTTTTATTTTACATTCTTTAGTTCCTGGTTTTTAGGCCTAGGCAAACTATGCCATACATCCTAGGAGTCTTCAGGAAGGAAAAAGGGGTTTTCTCAGCTAAGCACACCCTCCTGCCTGCATACCTGAGCTAAGGGCAGATGGATTTCAGGAAGTAAATGCTACACGAATCCTCTGCCCTTACTCAAAATGGCCACAGCCACTAGGGGGGTGTTTTTCAAAGCGATTTCTCAGCAAAATAAAGCTTGCAGACATGGATGGCTGGGTTTGCTTTGAATATTAACCACTTGCCGACAACCCCATAGCACAGTTACTGCTACAGGGTGGCCGCGCTACGCAGGTTCACATGTGTGTGTATATATACATGCATTTCTGCACTTCTGGTTATTGGGCGCAAATGTGCGCCGCCGGTGGCTTGCTCCCGCTGTGATTCTACACAGCAGGAGTAGCGGGTCCCAATGTCCGCCGGCACCCACTGATCATTCTGTCCAGTCTAAGTAAACAAGGCAGCTTGCCGTTCTTTCATTAGGGAAGGCATGGATCCTGTGTTCCTGTAAAGCAGAAACGCTGATCCATGGCTTCCACTAGTAAAATCAACTCCCCCACAGTTAGAAAACACATTCTAGGCACACAGTTAACCTTTTGATTGCCCCTGATGTTAACCCCTTCCCAGCCAATGTCATTAGTACAGTGACGGTGCATATTTTTTAGCACTGATCACTGTATTGTTACTGGTTCCCAAAAAAGTGTCATTGTCAGGTGTCAGATTTGTTCGCCGCAATATCGCAGTCCCGCTATAAGTCGCTGATTGCCGCCACAACTAGTTAAAAAATAAATAAGTAAATAAGAATGTATTATTGGGATTTTTTTTTTTTACCAAAAATATGGCCTAAATTGATGAACACATTTGATTTTTAAAATTTTTTAATTTTTTTTTTGATTGGCTAGGTTTTAGACCAGAAAGTAAAAAATATTATTTTTATGTTCAAAATTTTCAGGCTTTTTTTTTTTTGTTTTATAGCCCAAAAATTAAACAGAAACCGCCAAAAGAAAGCTCTATTTGTGGGGGGAAAAAGGCATCAATTTTATTTGGGTGCAGTGTCGCACGACCGTGCAATTGTCAGTTAAAGTAGCACCGAAAAGTAAAGTGCGGCATTGCAAAAAAATGGCCTTTAAGCATAATCTGTCATTGGGCTGTACAGATATTATTACAGGGTTTAGTAGCATGCTTTTGCTATAGAAGAACCCTTTTGCTGTAGAAAATTCTAAGGCATACCTAATAATAAATGAAACTCTAACAAAAGAGGGTGCACCAGCCTAGTGCATTATCCCATGTTTATTGAAAAGCAATAGTTTAAAATTTATCCTCACAAACAACTCATTTGTAGTCCATGAAACAGTTCACTCCAAAGTCCAGGGAGACCTCAGCAGGGTCCTTACTGGCTGAAGAATTTCGAAGGATACACCTTCCTCAGAGCCAACTGGCAGAGGTCCCCCTGGACTTTGGAGTGGAGTACAGGGCTACAAATGAGTAGTTCAAATTCACTTGTTTGTGAGCATAATATTTAACGATTGCTTTTCAATAAATGTGGGATAATGCACTAGTCTGGTGCGCCCTCTTTTCTTTGTGTTTTTTGTAGTGGCTTTCAGGACATCCTCAGCCCGAAAGGGCAGCAAGGCTTTTGGCTACATCCCCATGACATGGAGTTATTCTCAACTCCATTACTGGGACACTGTTTTGCACAGAAGGTGTATTTTTTTTTTTTTTTTTTTTTTACCTGTAAATGAAGTCAGGACTTGCCTTTTCTGCTGCCTGGACTGACAAACTCTGCTCTGGTTCTTCCTGTTGACCTTAACATCACTGCTTTATAATGGGTGGAGGTCAGAGGGAGAGATCGACACTCCAGGAAGTGTCAAGTTGGTGTGGACTTCAGCAGAGGATATATCCGCATTCTAGTGGAGGCCAGTGACACAGGCAACAGAAGAGGCATGTTCTATCTTCTTTTACAAGGAAAATCTTCAAATGGGGACACTTGTTCTGGAGACCCACGGTCTGTGAGTAAAATGACCTCGCTTTGAAGAGCGATTCTCCTGCTTCTTGTGTTTACAGGACCTAAAGTAAAGAGAATCTATTCTTGAAGCCAAGAAAACTTAGTTTCTACCACACTCTGAGACACTTAGAAAGTTTTGGCTTTAGATTTACTTTAATGCCCTTTCACCCTGTTGTCTCTTTTTACCTTTTCAGCAATACTTTGTCCTTCTCATCATCACTGATGGAGAGATCACAGACCTGAATGATACCAGGAACGCCATTGTCCAAGCCTCCAAACTTCCCATGTCCATTATCATTATTGGAGTAGGAAATGCCGATTTCAAGGCTATGGAATTCCTCGATGGTGACAATGGAGTTCTGAAGGCCGCCAGTGGGGAAGCAGCCGCCAGAGATATTGTGCAGTTTGTGCCATTCCGACAGTTTCAGAACGTAAGCTGACCTATGGTTTCTATTTTGTGTTTTAAAGGGGACAGCATAGTCCATGGTTGGGCAACCTTGGCACTCCAGCTGTGGTGAAACTACAAATCCCATCAAGCATTGCAGAATTCACAGCCACAGGCATGAATCCCAGAGACAGAGGCTTGATGGGATCTTTAGTTTCATCACAGCTGTAGTGCCAAGGTTTCCACTGGTCAGTCAGTAATGTAAAGAGGGGGGGGCTGAGAGTACTGGAATTGAGGGTGTACAAATAGAATCTCAGAAAATAATATGTATTGACTGATACAGACAAATTGCAGCTTGCGAATGTCCATATTTTACATACAATGAAATAGTCTATATTTCATTGCTTCCTACACAAATTCATAAAGCAGAATTTAGTCCTCATCTTGAGGACTTCAAACCTAACACCAGTGCATCCCAATCATATTATAAAAAGGTATAACCATGAAGGTTGCGGTCAGATTACGGAGATATGTACTGTATTTATTGGCGTATAACACTCACTTTTTCACCATGAAAATTGGGTGCAAATAGCGTGTGCGTGTTATACGCCAATACTTCAATTTTAGCTGCCTCGTAGGGGACAGGGAGGGGGACGGGACGAGCGCCGTCAGATTACATACAGTGAGAATCTGTTTACTTGGAGGCCTCTGTAATAGGAAGTTCAGTCTCCTGGGTCCCCATTGAACCACTGTTCTGTCTATCATAGGAGATTCTCACTGTATGTAATCTGTCGGCACTCGTCCCGCCCCCCTAGGCTGCAGATGGGCATTGATCAGGCTGCATTGATGGCAATGGCGAGGCTGCTGCATTGATGGCAATGGCGAGGCTGCTGCATTGCTGGCAATGGCGAGGCTGCTGCATTGCTGGCAATGGCGAGGCTGCTGCATTGCTGGCAATGGCGAGGCTGCTGCATTGCTGGCAATGGCGAGGCTGCTGCATTGCTGGCAATGGCGAGGCTGCTGCATTGCTGGCAATGGCGAGGCTGCTGCATTGCTGGCAATGGCGAGGCTGCTGCATTGATGGCAATGGCGAGGCTGCAGATGGGCATTGATCAGGCTGCAGATGGGCACTGACCCTTATTTTGCTTCAAAGTTCCTTATTTAAAATTTACGTTTTTTTTCCTGAAACTTCCCTCTTAAAATGAATGTGCGTGTTATACACCTGTGCGTGTTATACGCCGACAAATATATATACCTTGGGGTGCGTGTTATACGCCGATAAATACTATAGATGGATATATATCTATATTATAAACAGTATCTCACAAAAGCGAGTACACCCCTCATATTTTTGTTAATATTTTATCTTTTCATGTGACAACACTGAAGAAATTACACTTTGCTGCAATTTAAAGTAGTGAGTGTACAGCTTGTATAACAGTGTAAATTTGCTGTCCTCTCAAAATAACTCAAAACACGGCCATTAATGTCTAAACCACCGGCAACAAAAGTGACGCCCCCCCCCCCGGGATCCAAAAAATGAAGGGATTTCACTATGCAAATTCAGACCATGGCTTTTATGGTGTTCTGACTTGCCTCCTACCACCCTCTGCAAATTCCCATTGGGCTATATCAGGGCTCAAAATTTCAAGTCCTGAGCTACTAGCCAGGCCTTAAGAGTTATTCGCCACCAGTTGCCCCACCCAACCCCTACCCTACCCTGCCCTGCCCCTAATTCCGTCCCTAAACACGCCCACAATTTATCTAATGAAATGACACTTAAATGTTTTATGCAGAATTGAGTTACAAAAATAAATGTTAACAACTTTAACAATAACATAAAACATATTGTATTTATGATAGAACAATGAAATAAGGATAGAATATGAGTGGCTACTATGGGCAACTGTACACATAATGACTGCCTTGTTGAGTAAATATGGGCTGCTTACCGAGTGCAGGGTTGAGGGGTGCGCTGCGTACCGAGTGCAGGGTTGAGGGGTGCGCTGCGTACCGAGTGCAGGGTTGAGGGGTGCGCTGCGTACCGAGAGATGTGCTTTGTGCTCCCAAGTTCTCCCCCAGTTCAGGGCTCTCCCCCACACATTCTCTGAAAGAGTGGGGCTGCTGCAAAAGAGCAGCTACAACCTATCTGCCTCCACCACCAGCCTGCATGGATAAGAAGGAGCTTCTGCCATGGAGCTGGCAGGATCCTCTTCTCCTTCCGCTTCCCCTCCTTGGAAGGCACTTTTTATGTGGCCACGCAGTGTGCACTGCCCCCCCCCCCCCCCCCCATAAAGGGACTCTGTTTGGTACACTTGCTAACTTCTGGCTTTGCCTATGAAGTCTACCTCCTCCTGCTGCAACATGGGTTTGTAGATGGGCTTAAGAAGTCTACCTCCTCCTGCTGCAACATGGGTTTGTAGATGGGCATATGAAGTCTACCACCTCCTGCTGCAACATGGATTTGTAGATGGGCATATGAAGTCTTGAAGTCTACCTCCATAGTTGCCAACATTGTAAAAAAAAAAAATGTGGGACACTTTTGTGACTGTAGGCGGAGCCGTACAATAATTTGGGGGGCGGGGCATTCGTTTGTAGGCGTGGCTTAGGAAAATATACATGTGCAGCGTGCGAAGCGCAACGCAGCAAAACAAATGGGCGTGGTTTACGCAACATAGTGGGCGTGTCTTAAATGGGCGTGGCTCAAGAGGGTGTGGTTAGAGTCTGAGATGGGAGAGGGATTAGAGGGGGTGAGGGAAATGACGGGACAGCAGCCCCAGATCCTACACAATAAAAATGTGTATTCTAGAAAGTTTACATAGTTGCATAGTAGGTGAGGTTGAAAAAAAGACACACGTCCATCAAGTCCAACCTATGTGTGTGATTATGTGTCAGTATTACATTACATATCCCTGTATGTTGCGGTCATTCAGGTGATTATCTAATAGTTTCTTGAAGCTATCAATGCTCCCCGCTGAGACCACCGCCTTTAACAATCAGCAGATAAAGATACTCCAAACACCTGGTGTTAGCACTTCAATCATCCCGGCACCATGGTTGTTATGGTGTCAGGATGATTGAAGTGCATTATTTCTATTATTGCATTGTAATATAAAATGAAATCATTCAACTCACCATAATGCAGAATCAGTGGGATCCCTGAGCGTGTCACTAGCCACGTCGCCTGCCACCAGCCGTCCGTCCTTGCGTCAGATGTCCCAGCAGAGTCCGTCCTTGCATCAGGTGCCCCCAGCGGAGCCCCCCTTACATCCGATGTCCCCGGCGGAGCCCCCCCCCCTCGCACCAGGAGCCCCCCCCCTACCTCAGAGGTGTCCTAGTAGTGTCCGCATGGCTAGAACCCCCGCCCCTTTCCATATCAGACTGGCAGCGGGGCGGGGGAGTGGGCGGCGACGCAGGAGCTCCGTCTAGCCCCCCCCCCCCCAGCCGTCTTACTGAACTTCATTAAAATGGTGGCCGGCGGAGACAAATGACGGACCTCTAGCGGCGGCGAAAATCGTGAAGAACCGGATTTCTCTGGACATTTACCGGGACACCACAAATTCGGGAATGGCGTCTAAGTCCCGGGAATGTCCCGGGAAATCCGGGACAGTTGGCAACTATGCCTCCTTCTGCTGCAACATGGGTTTGTAGATGGGCATATGAAGTCTACCTCCTCCTGCTGCAACATGGGTTTGTAGATGGGCATAGAAAATTCCTAGTTGTCTTTCCATTCTAAATTTCCTGTTAACTCAAAACTGCTTGCTTTATCTTACAGGCACCCAGGGAAGCTCTTACTCAAGCTGTGCTTGCCGAGGTCCCTAAACAACTGGTTTCCTATTTCAAGCTGCTGGGACTACCACCAGTCAAACCCCCACAGCAGAAGACTGCTTAGAAAAAGGAGCAACCCCTCCATATGTGGTGCTGCTGCAACCAGAGGAACATGACCTGTAGCATGAATGGATCTCCTATTATCCCACTCTAATAGACTTGACACAGTTTTTCATTCCAGTGCAACAGAGCAAAACCCCTTTTCAGTAGATGTTCTTAGTGACAACCACCCTTCCTGGAATCTGAGGTCCACACTGCTAAGGCAATGTTCATGTATATGTGTTGAAGTGTTGAGCATTAAAATCCTGCTTGCCACATCTATGGTGCAGTTTTAAGCAAAACACCTGTTCTATAGAAATCAACTGTACCATATGGAAAATGCTGAAATGTGAAGTTAGCCTTAAATTAGAACTGTGGCCCGACTATAGACATTCAAATCTGTACAAGCTGTAAAACAGTCCCTCACTGACCTCTGTAGCTGCTGGTGCTCTGGAGCAATCAATTTGCAAAGTTCACCAAGCAAGAGAAGCTGTTAAAATCTGGTTAAAACCTGCAGTAATCGTGGCTGGAAGCGCACAAAGTTCATCCAGCTGCAATCACCGCAGGAAACTACTGGCTGCGCGAATATTCACAAATAGCTTTGGCTGCCTACAAAATGTCACAGGCTCAAGGGCCATGACTAGCCGCTCACAGTTCTCAACCCCAGCAGCGGAAATCAGAAGATTCCTGCCGCTGGGATTCGCATTGTGGTAAAAATGCCCATGCGAATGTATCCTAAAAGGCTGGCAGCCTACTAAATCACTGCTGGGAGGGGGGAGCAAAACCACCTACTGAGAGAAAATAAATGTACTCCACAGTTCCTGCAGCTACAGAAGCCAGCGAGGGCTAGTTGTACTGCTTATCAAACTATATAAATGTCTATAGCCTGGTTACAGTTTTACTTTTAAGATGAACATGTGCTCTTGGCATGTGGGGCAAAGTGACGGGATCACTTAACTCCCCACTCGCTCTGTTTTGGACTTTGACCTTTATATAATCTGTATTTTCCTTTCTGTATGTAAAAGTAGATATTATTATATGCCAATTTTGTGAATTTTATCCAATACTAACCAACATTGGGGTTTTTATTATGGGTTTTTAAGGTGCAGTGAAAATTGCATAAACTCATAGCAGTGAGATTTAGCCCCGTTCGCGCCAAATCTGACTTTGAAATTGTGCGACTTCACTTTAAATCACACGATTTTAAAGCTGCATGTCAGTGCCACTTCAGGTGTGCCTTGGCTAACATCGGTGCGATTTCATGGATAGATGTCTATGCAAGTCGCACCTGAAATTGGCAAAAATAATGCAGGAACTTCTTATTCAAATTTGGTGCGGCACCGATTTGAACAGTTCCGTTGCCGACAAATAGAGTGCGACTTGTCACCGGTCAGATCGGGGGCTAAATAGTCTTGAATATCTAGCTTTAACTAGAATATATTTAGCGCTCGCACCGTAATTTGCACATTTATTAAAATCCTGCATGCTGCATATATAGAGTGTATAGCTAAGCTGGGGCATGAATTTACGTTAGTAGCACAGAATGCACATGCTGCATGCAAATTCCATAATTCCGATGAGAACACAATAATTCACGTGAATATAGTCATTCTAGGTTTATTGATGTGTCTGATCACACAGTCCGTTATACAGAGAGTGAAGTGCACTTACCCACAGCAGTCAATTGGTAATAATCTGTGATTTTAACCAAAATCTGGTTGCCTTTGCATTTTGTACAACTTGCCCTTTACATTGCTTTTCATTAGCCACATCTTCTTTTCTATGCAATTTTGAAAGCTGTCCATTTCATGTGTTGCACGCTAAAGCCTCGTACACCCGATCGAATTTAGGCTTCGGTTACAATGAATCCGACTTTGAAATTGTGCGACTTCAAGTGCAGTTGAATATCAGCTTTTTGTTAACGGCGTTCAAATGCAAAAATAAGAAAGCAGATCACAAAAACCCCAAAACTGTAGTTCTATTTGACCCTGAAAATTACCGTATTGATGATCAATGATCCCATTTATGTGCCTCATTAATCTTCTCACTTTAGGTTTTTTGCTTCCATTTTCCACTTCCTAGCTAGTGGACCTCTCTGGATGATGATCGGCACAGCCAAGGCTCCCATCCAGTGTTAGACGCTGATACGGCTGACTTCCAGATGCAGTGCTAGTTCCAGGGCTGACACATGACTCTGGATTGCTGGCTGAACAGTGACTGCATCTGACTGTTCAGGTATTCAGACAGCTGTGGACGCTGTGGCTGTCTGAATACTATATTCAGCAGCAGGGATTCCTCCATCTAGCCCTTACCTGCATGTGTTGCCGGTTAGTGAATGAAAGCTTTGTGAATAGAGAAGAGCAACCAAGGCAGCCAGCATTTTCCGAAAGAGAAGTCTGTAATGGTTGTCCCAGTGTTCTGTAGTGATCGTTCTCCTTTTTATTGCCACTTTGCTAATAAAATCTTAAATTGAAAATAGACGGAAAGTTTTTTTATCACCCCCTGTCATTTTTAGTTTTACCATCTCTGTCCCATGGGGGGGGGAGATTTCCCTCTACTTCCTGTCCCATCACCAAAACGGAAGTGAGGAAATCCCTCAAGTCAGGGAATCCCTGGTTGTCACCAGAACTAGTGTCGTTATTGAAGGATTTCCTCTGTGCCAGTGACAACCCAAAAATGTATTTCACTTTAAAGCGGAGTTCCACCCAAAAATGGAACTTCCGTTTTAAGGGAGGTGTGCCCCTGACATGCCACATTTGGCATGTCGGTTTTTTTTTTGGGGCGGGGGGCGGAACCCTCTTTTCAGAGGGTCCCAGCTCCCACTTCCTCCCAGCACACTGCGGTACCGGAAGGGAGATCACCTCTCAGCAATCACCCCTCCCTCTCAGCAATCATCTGGGACACATCACAGGTCCCAAATGATTGCCCAACCAGTCACGGCGGGCGCCCACAGTTAAAATGGCGGTGCCGCAGAGAGGAGGGGGAGATGAGCAGGGCTTCGATCCCCCGCATTGCTGGACCCTGGGACAGGTAAGTGTCCGATTCATTAAAAGTCACCATCTGCACTATTTGTAGCTGCTGACTTTTATTTTTTAAGCAGAACTCCGCTTTAAGTGATAACAGTCACTAGGGTAAACGGTGAATCTCGCTAACAGGGGCACAGACAGCAGTAAAAACCTAACAGGGGTTCTAATCCCTCTCCACTCTATCCAAAACTATAAAAAGTTTAGCCTTTTAGTTATATATTTTTACCTCTTGCAAAGCATTTGTTTTAGGACTGGATGAAATGAAGCCTTCATTTATGCTCACAATGTGTTATGCATTTGCTTGCCTTTAGAAGTGCCTTTCCCTGTCTCTGTACTTTACAGGGTTAACCAGTGCCACGCTTCAGTGCTCAGTGCCTTTCCCCATGATACAAATGCTGCTTTACCCTCTGCACACAGATACTTGTGGCCTACAATGCTGTAATAGTGGACATTCAGCTAAGGCTCCATTCACACTTGTGCGACTTGTCATGCGACGTTCGACATCCAAAGTCGCATGACAAGTCCCAGCCCATTCTTTTTAATGGCACCCATTTTCAATTGGTGCGACTTAGTCACAGCAACTTCGAAAAGGTGCCTACACTACTTCGGTGTGACTTTGGTCCAGAGAATGTAAAGTCGGATCAAAGGCACACCAAAGTCACACTGGAAATTGTTTGACTTTGGAGATGCGCTAATGTGAATGGAGCCTAAAACTTTTTTTTTTTTTTTTTGGTTAAAGTTGAAAAGTTTAGATCAGGAATATACAATTAGCGGACCTCCAGCTGTTGCAGAACTACAAGTCCCATGAGGCATAGCAAGACTCTGACAGCCACAAGCATGACACCCAGAGGCATTATGGGACTTGTAGTTTTGCCACAGCTGGGGGTCCGCTAATTGCATATCCCTGGTTTAGAGATTTTCCACGACTTCCTGTCCTCGTAACTCCCAGGACATTGCTGTGAGCTCAACTTTCCGTTCCTCACTTTAGATATTGTTTGGATCTATTGGAGGTGGTGACAATGACACTTGATCCATGCTGAATTTTCCAATACATATCCATAGACAATCCACCCAGATGCAATACAAGGGGAGCCAATAGGCTCACAACAGATCTCCTCACCCGGGACAGGTTTATAAAATTCTCATTTTATCCCAAAAATAAATAAAAACTGTCAAAGCGCGCCGATCTTTCCATGCTGTGCAATGTAAGTTGTTGAAGCCTATCTTTGTATGTTTTCCTTTTTGCCAAAAATATCTATTTTCTAATGTTCCGTTATATGTTGAAAATCTATTTCAAAAGTTAACAGCGTCTACTTTCACGGGTCAGTATCATTCTTTTGTAACTTTAAAAGGTCAATTCACCCGAAACTAATATTTAAGGTTTTTTTTTTGTTTTTGTTGTTTTTTTTGTGGGTGGGTGCTGGCACGTTAAAACCACACATCAGCCTAATGCTGTAGATCTTTCCAAGACATTGTTGGTGAAATTTCTGTACTTGTGGTCCTGCATCTTCCACAGATGTATTTAATAAACCGTGTAAGAAGCAAAGCACTGAATGCCAAGTGCGAGAACTCATGGTAGCCAATTGGAATTCACTTTGCTGAGTTCAGGCCCGTACAAGATGGATTTTGATTGGTTGGTAGGGGTTCTGCGCTTTGCTCACTGGCCCCAGTAATGTCTTCTGACCTTCCCCAGGCAGAAGGAAGGCGTCTGATTTTATAATATAAATTAAACTCCCCCAGAAAAGATCTTGCTGGAGTTCCTAAGACCCGTAGATGCCGCATCCACCCATGCTGGTTTCGTGAACAGTCCCCTTTTTTTTTTTTTTTTTTTTTTTTTTTTTTTATTATCGCTATTCATTGCTGGACTATACAATCCTATGGATCTGGTGTCAGGTCATATTATTCCAGTGGGGTCAGATGTATTCATCTAGTTGTATTTTAAAAATATGATAAATGAAGATTGGCATAATCCAGTCTTGTGTGACTAATAACCTGACATTTATTACCTACATATTATTGTTCAATGCAGCATTTTCTGTGTCCTTTTGTAGACTTTTGTTTTTTTGTTTTATAGAAGTTCTGAAATAAAATGTATGCAAATTATTTACAGTGGTTTTCTGTGTCTATAAAGCAGTAAGGGAATATTTAGGCTTGGTTCACACTGCCGCGACCTGAAAGTCGCGTGACTTACTTGGCCATGCGACTTCAGTGCGACCTGATGCGACTTTCCAGCAATTTCAGGGAATGCCGGGGTAATCCTTCTGTAATGTCGGATTCAAATTGCATCAATTAAGATGAGGATCTGAACCTGGAGGCAAAAGTCTTCCTTTTCTAAAAGTCTACTAGTCTACCTTTTTCTAAAAGTCTACTAGTCTACCTTTTCTAAAAGTCTACTAGTCTACCTTTTCTAAAGTCTACTACTTTGGTGGGACTTTTGATGTGACTTTGATCCAGAGAATGTAAAATCGGATCAGGTCCAAGTCGAATTAGAACTAATAATTCAGTAGTTCTAATTAAGACAGCGCTCATTGACTAAAATGGGATTTCACATGTCGTGCGACTTGGGGTCGCGGCAGTGTGAACCGAGACTTAGAGACCCTGTCGCCAAACTAAAAAAAGAAAATCCAGGTGAAAGCACAGAAATGAAGTGATTTACATGCCTATTTGCAATGTCTTTTCCTTTCCATAAATCATTTCTTGCTACAAAATTTGACCAGTACATTCTCTAGAACCGCTTCCTCCCTTCTTGTGTGTCATAGCCCTTTCCTCTTCTGGGATTGTCTTAATTATGGTTTGTGCTGGCCCAGCTCCCCTGCTCTCCCTTCACTTCCCTCCATAACCTTTATGTGTACCTGGCGGGGGAGGAGCAAAGAGGAATACAATAAAATATGACCTGGGAGACAATCTTGAATCTACTGGGGCTGCTGACATCAAATCTAAAATAGCAGGACCCTTTATCAGTCTCGGGGCATTTGGATGACTATGCAAGGGAGACTTCACAGGTAAACGACAATCATAAAATAAGATAAATGTACATATAATCCTATGTAAATGACTCCCGCGCTGTCTAGAAGTTTAAACTAAGGGGGCACTGCTGCAAATACCTGTGACTCTGATCCAGGGGAAAAAAAAAAATGAATAGAATAGTGATTGTGTTTGCACTGTGAGAATAGGAATAGAGGTGAGGGGAGTGTAGCAAAAGAAATTCTAGTGGAAATTGAAGTAATAATGACAAATGAATAAATGTACATCAGATCCAAAGTACATCAAATAATGACTAGTGCAGTCTAATCATGCAATCAAAAAGAGTAAAATCAATAGTGGATATGTGTAAAACATATTATATAAAATATATATATATATATATATATATATATATATATATATATATATATATATATATATATATATATATATATATATATATATATATATATATATATATATATATATACATACATACATACATACATACATACATACATACATACATACATACATACACGCACGTCAAGTGATGACTCATATAAAAACGCACAAAAATGAATCCAAACGAATACAATTATAAAAAAAAGTGGCAAAAGGTCCATGTGATAATAAGGAAAAATTGAAAAAAAAAGTCTGTATCAGACAAAAAGGAACAATGCCACCACCAGGAAGCACATGTTCAGTGATGACACCTCTGTGTCTGCAAGCAGCTCACCTTACTACTGTAGAGTGTACAGCATATACTGATCACAGGTGAGGATGGTTGGTGCAAAGGTAGAACAATCTCCTGTATATTGCTTGAACAGTTCCAGTGATGGATGTTTAGGATCATACGGAGAAACATAAAAAATGTATATAGCTTGATTCCGCGACAAACACAATGGGACAGGAGCGGATCAAACGGTGATGCACTCACTTTTATAAAAGGAGCATAGGCGTCAATCCACGAACGCTGAGTTCGTATGCCCTCAGTGTGGAATTTTCGGTCAGCACCTACTCCCAGTGTTTGTCAGATGGGCTCAGTTGATATTAGTATAAACATGAAGAGATGATGCACATAGCGTAATCCCGTATGTAAAAGCCAATTTATTAATAAAAAACTTTCAATAACAAACTCGCATATAAGCTGTATGGAATAAAACATCCACGAGCGACGAGCTCGTCTCCTGCCGTCAGGCTGTGTGTGTACCCAGTGCTATTAAGGACAGTCGGAGCTGCTTCTCCACCTCCTGTCCTGATTGGCTGGGAGGAGAAGCCGGTAGCAAATATTGATTCGCTAATGTCACAAGTGGGTGGGTTCGGGATGCAGAGCCCCACCTTTTTTAAGCCAATTAGAGCCTCTAATCATGTGCTTAAAAAAAAAAAAACTCATAGAAACCTATAAGTCTGGCGTCCCACATGGAGGTTAGGGGGCGATGCCCCTTGTGCCCCTCATGAACCGGCTGCCGCTAGGATTGCCACCTCATTCCTTTAAACCCGAACACATATGAATTGCACAGGTTCTAAAGCTAATTTAATGGAGATAAGGCCCCAAGTGAATTTAATTACCACCTTAATCAGCCACAGAACCTGTGTGATTAATATGGGTTCGGTTTTGAGCCCACATTCACATCGGGCCGATTTGGCAGACGATTCGACATGTCAAATTGCATGCCAAACTGGCAGCTATCGCCGACAATGGCACCATCCGAATCGGTGCAACTTTGCGGCGCCGCACAGATTCCCAAAAGTAGTTCCTGTGCTACTTTTGGCGACTTTGGGGGTGATTTGAATAGACATCTTTGCATGAACCTGCACAGATGTCTGCCAAATCGCCCCGAAGTCTGACAGCATTGCCGCTTTGAAATCATGCGAGTTCAACTGAACTCGCACGATTTCTAACCTGCATCAGTGTGAACCTGGGCTAAAGGGGTGAAGCTGCAACCCTAGCCGCCACTGATTGGATATAGTCTTGGTCTATATTTTGAATTTAAAATTTGATAAGAAAGGAAGGAAAAAAAAAAAGCGCTTTCCATAAAGTAAGCTGCTGCATAAATATCTAAATGATATTAAAAATTATTTACTAAACCTTACCTTGAATATGATGAAAATTTACTTTGCAAAGAATACCCAATCACAGGCAAGAAGAAAAAAATACTATTTTTTTTTTTTTTTCTTTTTTACTTGCACCTGATTGAACGATTGAAGTCAGCACAGCTACACCTCATTCATTAAGCTGCAGTAGGTGAACCTTCTACCTGGATCACCTGTGTATTGCTGAGATCATGACTCTGGTCACTCCCTTGTTACCTAAACACATTTCCTTAGGCTGTAACATTGTGTGCAATAAAAAAATCCATTACAGGAAATACCGGTACAGCAAGATCCATCACCAGTGATGTCAAGTATAGGTTTCCTTTTCATCTGTTTATGTGAATAATAATGGATGTATCGGAATGGTTTTCTAGAAGCTTTAGGGCTTGCTTACACTACCTGTGTTTCTCTAATGCACTGTACATTTATTTTGAATGGACTAATACAGTACGCCGCAACGTGCCTCAAACGCATAAAAATGTTTATGGTCATATGTGTAACGGCAACACAGCGGAGTACTGCGCACAATACTTTACTTTATTTTTATTTTTTTATGAGCTAAGGTTTCCTTTACCCTGGTGGCATGTTTACTGCCTTCTGAAAAACAATCCATGGTGGATTACTTTGCAGAGGGCAGTAAACAAGCAGCTTCAGGGGGCAGTACTTTTTTTTTTTTTAATAATACTGCCAAGCGGTAATTTTATATTGTTGAATGTTGCCGCAACTGCGAGCCAAATGTTTGTCTCGCCCTTGTGGTATGGCCCTATTGATGTCAATAAGTAAGTTTGACAGGTTGTGCTACCTGTCAAACGCTGCAGCCCGAGTTAAAAATGCCACGGTCACAAAGCAAAGCATCATGGCCAGGGCCACTAATAAGGCAGTACAGCCAGCCCTCCTCTACTGGGCCCGGGCCCCATCTGTTAACCTCCCTGACGGTTTTCCCGAGTGTGGCTCGGGGGTAAATTTCAGCACCATTAGCGGTAACCCCGAGCCACACTCGGGATTACATTGCAGGATCCTGGTGCATTACTTACCTTGTCCACAGGATCCTGCAATGTCCCCCCTCCCCCCGCTGTGTCTGCGGGCTCTGTCTCCTCTGAAGCCTCTCTGTGCCAGGCTCCGTTCCCTGCGAGCGTCGCAACGCACGGGGAAGGAGCATGGCGGCAAATTAAAAAAAAAAGTTAAAAATCATAACACATACAGTACTGTAATCTTACAGATTACAGTACTGTATGAAATAATTTCACATCCCTTTTGTCCCTAGTGCTTTGTCCAATGCCCTGCATGCAGTTTTATATTATATTTGTAGTCAGAGTCTTCGAGTGAGAAAGTGATACTCCTAAGCACCAAGGCCTGAGGTGTGCCTTGGCCTGATTGGTCAGTATGCCTGAAAAGAGGGCATACCCTGAATGTAAGAAAAGTATTATGAGTATGTATGAAAATTGGGGGAAACGGGTGGGTGGGAACCCAGGAACGCAGACGAGCCCTGGCCTGTCAGAGGAGGAGGCTTAAATAGCCCTCTCAGACTCCTCCCACAAATACAGGCTAGCCTCTGGCTAGCCTTTACACTTGTAGTCAGAGTCTTCGAGTGAGAAAGACTCACCTGAGGTGTGCCTTGGCCTGATTGGTCAGTATGCCTGAAAAGAGGGCAAAGAGACACAAATTTAGGTGAAGAATGGAAGGTGACAATCCATAAAGTGGAGAAGTGCGCGCCCGGATGACAAAAGTATATATCCGATAAGTGTCCACTATGACAGTAGAAACTTCCCCCGATTCCTGACTTGGGGATGAGACAGAACCCCCTATAGAACCTGTGAAGCTACCCAGAACCCAACTAAACGTCCCGTGAAAGATTGGATGGAGCCTGAAGCCTGGGACGACCCAGACATGAGACTGAACTGCTTGTGAATGAGAGGATGCGTGGAGGAAGGGGAGCAATGGCTGTCCCGAGGAGCCCCTGCAAAATGATAGCTGAGCAGATCGAAACTTCAACCGGACACTATAGATGTGCTCAGTGAACCCCCCAAGCCCTGACCTACCCATACTGGTATGGGAAAGTGCAAGGGTGAGTGCCAAAGGATAACTGGCAGGAGTTCAAAATGCTAAATACCTGAAGGATGTGATGGAGTAGTTGGATGAGGCCCATGCACTATGGCAATAAGCATTGTCAACATGGCGAAACCAAGCCAGACACAGAATACTGGTCCCACCGGATTTGATCCGGTCGTGCTTTAGCCTGTGACCTGGCAACCGAGTCTGAATCCTGAACCGAGGAAGGAGGGCCAGACTCCACCCCGGGGAAATGAGTCCCATGGCATGAAACAGTCATACCCAAAGTGACTGAAACCCCCCTACCTGGAACCGGCTGGGGAACAGAAAAGATGACTGGACTGACGTCCCTGAGCAGTCTTCCGGACCACATCCTGGACAAGAGATCAGAGCCGAGAGTGGAATCCCGAATCGTGACGATGTTTGCCCAAACCTACCACTTAAGGACCAACAAGGGGATGATGGATGCCAATACAGCCCAACCTGAGAACACAAACAAGAGAAATGACAGACAAGACATGAGAACAACGCCCCTCTGTGCCTACCTAAGAATGGAAATATGAGCAGAATTGACAAGACCACTGCACATAAATGAACCTAATGAAGGACCCCCCCCATGTAAGTAGTGAGTAAGCCCAAGTAACCTACCGTGCAGAGGCAGGTAATTAACTAAAAACTCAGGACTGGTGTACCCACAGACCGTTGTGGGTAATCGTACAGGTGTGGTGAATGAACATGCATCGTATGACGTATGGTATACGGGCGAGAAGATTGTGGTTGTTATAATATTATTCCAAATTCATAATTCGGCACTTATAGGTGTTATTTTATATTCATGGCAAGCTTGCAAAACATATTTGGTTTTATGATTAATCATAATAAATAGAGTATGTGTGAATGACCTTGATCAATTGATTTGACATGATTCTTCATCTAAAGCTGAGCATTGCTGGATTTTTCTGGTGTAGCCAATTTGAGTATGACATTTAAGGTATCTTGGTATAGAATGTCATAAGAAGACAAAAATAGACACGTGTCCATGTAGCTAAAGGAATATACATTGTGGATTATATCCTGTTAAGTTAAATTAGTTTGTAGTCTCGATCATATTAATAAGTATTAGTATATAGTTACTTAATGTAGTTAAAGTTGGTTATATGTGTTAATATTATATAGATGTTTGGTTATATGACATTACATGATCAGCCCATTACTTCAAGTATGGAGTGTTACATGTGGACTTATCAATCATATGCCATATATGACTGAGTTAGAATCTTCTTTTGGATAGCATATTGCTGAAGCTAGCAGAAATGAATATGTGCCATACAAGGTTCTAAGTTGGTGTGAGGTTATGACGTTCACACGTTCACATGTAACATATAAAGCCAATGCTTCCATATTGAAGGTCGGACACACAGACAGACACACACACACAGACACACACACACTAGGATAGATGACACTGACATGATCACAAGACACTTTGATAAGTGGGCACAGCTGAATTCTGCCAAAAGTCTAAGAACGTAATTTCCTGCTTCTTGAACGACACACAAGACAGCATGGAGACAGGAGGGCAGCATCCATGAAGCACACATGCTTTCATAAGCTTATTACAGCTTTATACCTTTTAATTCTATTTCATATATTTTTACCCACACTGAACTGAACTATTCTATTTTTTACATTGTATTTACGATGCCAATTGTGTGACAATAAACTCACACTTTGTTTTAAGTCAGTTTGACTATCAATGCTATTCATCTAGAAGCGCCTCTAAGAATATCTATAGTATTAGATATTATACTTTTCTTCAGTGGTCAACAATCATTAACAAACGAAACCTCAGCCCATATGGATCTGTAGAAGTGACAGATCCTGACATGTGAGCCCTAGCTAACTGACCCAGGTACAAACATGAACAAACAACGATGAGACATGACAAACAACGAAGAGGAAAACAGCTACCGGAGTACATGCCGTGACTGAACAATAATGCCCCTCTGAGAAATGCTGAGGCTGAAATGCTATGGCAGAAATGCTGAGACTGAACACTGAGGCAGAAACGTTATGACATAAATCTTGGGCAGAAACACAAGGACAGCAACGCTATGACAGAAATGCTGAAACTAAATGCTGAGACAGAAATTTAATGACAGAAAAACCCGGGGCAGAAATGCAATGACAAACGCTGAGGCAGAAATGCCATGACAGAAACCCTGGGGCAGAAATGCCATGACAGAAACCCTGGGGCAGAAATGCCATGACAGAAAACCTTGGGGCACAAATGCTATGACCGAAAATCCTGAGGCAGAAACGCTCTGACAGAACGCTGAGGCAGAAATGCCATGAAAGAAACACTGAGACTAAAATACTGATGGCAGAAATGCAAAGACAGAATCCTGGGGCAGAAACGCTATGACAGAAATGCAGACATAAAAAGTTGAGACTGAACGCCGAGCCAGAAAAGCTGGGGCAGAACACTATGACAGAAAACGCCATGACCGAATAAAGAAAAACTCCTGGGGCAGAGACGCTATGACAGAAATCCTGGGTCAGAAACGCTATGACAGAAATCCTGGGTCAGAAACGCTATGACAGAAATCCTGGGTCAGAAACGCTATGACAGAAATCCTGGGTCAGAAACGCTATGACAGAAATCCTGGGTCAGAAACACTATGACAGAAATCCTGGGGCAGAAACGCTATGACAGAAATGCAGAGACTATACGCCGAGACAGAAATGCCGGGGCAGAAGGCTATGACAGAAATGCCGGCCAGAACGTCATGACAGAAATGCTAGGGCAGAACGCTAAGACGAAAATGCTAGGACAGAATGCTAAGACAGAAATGCTGAACGCTATGACAGAAATGCTAGGTCAGAGCGTTAATACAGAAATGCTGAACGCTATGACCGACAATGCTGGGCAGAACGCTATGACAGAAATGCTGGGCAGAACGCTGTGACAGAAATGCTGGGCAGAACACTGATGACAGAAAAAAATGCTATGACAGAAAAACAAACCCTGAGCCTAAACGCCTAAACAGAAAACCTGTGCCGAAACGCTATGACAGAAATCCTGGGGCCGAAATGCCATGATATGAACACTTTTGACTGAAGCGGTGGATGCCCGGGAGGGGTGCAGGCATCCCCCCCTCCACATGAAGCCCCACGTGAATACCGGGAGGTGAGCAGTCGGGTGAGCGCCCCCATGAGAACTGGGAGATGTGCGGGCGTCCCCTCCATGATGCACGGCGTGGTACCAGGGAGGTGAACTGACGGGTGAGTGGCAAGTGGGTGGGTGGAGGATAGATGTATGTTTTGACGGACGGACGACTCCCCCCCCCGCATGGGAGCCGAGAGAAGCGTGTGGGCAGCACCCTGGACAGATGGAGCTGTAGGGAAAGTGGGTGGTTGGAGGATGGATGAACGGACAGACGGCCCCCCCCGGCGGGTGGCCCCTACAACGCTGTCAGGAACAGAGGGATGAAAGGGAGAAGTGGGCGGCCCCCCCACTATGCGGGACTGCACCCAGCTACGGTGATGGATGGATGGATGCCCCCCCGGCATGGGAGCCGGGAGAAGCGGGCAGGCAGCACCCTGACCAGATGGAGCAGTGGGGAAAGAGGGTGGGTGGATGATGGATGGACGTACTCCCCCTGGCATGAGCGCTGGGAGAAGCGGGCGGCCCCCACAGCTCTGGCAGGCACGCTAGGATGAAAATGGGAGAAGCAGGCGGCGGTTAAGGTAAAAGACGGACGCCCCCCCTCCTCCCCCCGCATGAGCGTCGGGAGAAGCAGGCGGGGAGGACCCTGATCAGAGGGAGCCAAGGGGAAGGAGGATGGATGGATGGATGGCCCCCCTCCCCCCGGCATGAGCGACGGGAGAAGCGGGCGGGCAGGACCCTGATCAGAGGAAGCTTAGGGGAAGGAGGGTGGATGGCCCCCCCTCCCCCTGGCATGAGCACCGGGAGAAGCGGGCGGCCCCCACACATCTGGCAGGCATACGCAGATGAAAGGGAGAAGCGGCTAAGGTAATGGACGGCCCCCTCCCCCCGGCATGAGCGCCGGGAGAAGCAGGCGGGCGGCCCCCTCGCGGAGCCGTATTAGAGGAGCAGGCGGCTGGCTGAACACCCGGAGAAGCGGGCGGGCAACTCCCATGTGGAGCAAACTGGTAAGGGGAGAGAGGAGCTGGCTGGCGAGGGGGCGAGTGGACGAACCCCCCCCCCCGGCGGGGCACCAGGCGGGCGGCTCCCTCGTGGAGCTGGCTTTACAGAGAGAAGAGTCGGCGGCAGGCGGCCGAGCACCCCCCCCCCCGCTGGAACACTGGGAGAAGCAGGGACCCGTGAATGTGGGTGCCGAGGGGACTCCAGGTGGGTGGGCAGGCAGGCGAACTCCCCGGAGCACCGAGAGAGGCACCGCCACCATGTTGCAGCCGACCGTGGTTGTCAGAGGAATAGCAGAAACTTTGTTTGCCAGTACCGGCATTTCCCTGTACGCCTGCGTGGCAGAATGGCTAATAGGCGTATGCGGGTACGCGATTTAGCAGACCGCGTCACGGCGTAACGGCACACATAGACGTGCAAGTCAGCGGACGGCGAAACGGCGAAACGGCGTAAGCACGTACGCACTTACGCATCTTAGCCGCACACGTGGGTTCCCCTATTAGCCCTATAAAAGGCAGCCCAGCTCTCTGGCTTATTGCTGGTTTGTCATTTCAGCTTCTGTGTTCCTGTTCCTTGTTCTGCTATTGACTCCTGCCTGTTGTGACCCGGATTTCCTTGACCATCCTTGAACTTCTCCTGCACCTTGACCTCGGCTTGCTTAACGGATTCCTCTTCAGTCTGCTCCAGTGTCTGACCCCCGGCTTCTCTTTAAAGACTTCGCTACTGCCTGCTCCAGTGTTTGACCCCCGGCCTGTCTTGGACTCTCCTATTGATTGATTCCTGTGTATGACCTTGGCTTGTTTAAACGGACTTCCTTCCTACCGGCTTGCTGTGTTTGACCCCCTGGCTTCTCTACATACTTTGTTCCAGTGATCTACTTCAGGACCAAGGTGTTGGAGCCCCAGTCTGATTCCTCTGCTGATCACCGTCCGGGTGTACCCTCCACGGACTACTACCAGACAGAAGTTCAACACGCAGGCTCCTACTAGTGCCTGGCGACCCGTGCCTCTCTGTGCCCGATACCCTCTGTGCCACCTCCAGGGGTATAGCGCACTCAGCTGCAAGGGGAGCCGCTCTCAGCATCTCGGCCCTGGTGAGTACCCTGACAGTGGTCTTGGCAAGGACCCGGAAGTGGTGTGCAAGCCCCACCCCTTCTGAACCCAGAAACGCCGACGAGCCCTGGCCTGTCAGAGGAGGAGGCTTAAATAGCTTAAATAGCCCTCTCAGACTCCTCCCACAAATACAGGCTAGCCTCTGGCTAGCCTTTACACATACTGTTCTTTCTGCCTGGAAACTTGAGGTTGTCCATAGCAACCAAAAAGTGTCCCTTTATGTCAAAAGTGGCTTTAGACCAGCTAGAAAACAGTGATAGTAAATTAGAACACTTGCAGAATTGAACGATAGTGAATCGTGGGGAAATTAATTTTATTATTATATTATTATTTTTTTAAATTATTTATTTATTATATTTAGGGATGAGCCAAACCCCCCCCCCCGGTTCGGTTCGCACCAGAACCTGCTAACGGACCGAAAATTTGCACGAACGTTAGAACCCCATTGACGTCTATGAGACTCGAACGTTCGCAATCAAAAGTGCTCATTTTAAAGGCTAATTTGCATGGTATTGTCCTAAAAAGGGTTTGGGGACCCGGGTCCTGCCCCAGGGGACATGTATGAATGCAAAAAAAACTTTTTAAAACGGACGTTTTTTCGGGAGCAGTGATTTTGATGATGCTTAAAGTTAAAAAAAAAGTGAAATATTCCTTTAAATATCATACCTGGGGGGTGTCTATAGTATGCCTGTAAAGTGGCGCGTGTTTCCCGTGCTTAGAACAGTCCCTGCACAAAATGTCATTTTTAAAGGAAAAAAAGTCATTTAAAACTGCTTGCGGCTTTAAATGACTTGTAATGTCAAGTCCTGGCAATATGGATGAAAATCAGTGAGACAAACAGCATGGGTACCCCCCAGTCCATTACCAGGCCCTTTGGGTCTTGTATGGATATTAAGGGGAACCCCGCACCAAAATTAAAAAAAAGGAAAGGCATGGGGCCACCAGCGCCCTATATACTCTGAACAGCACTATACAGGCTGTGCAAACAAGACAGGGACTGTAGGTTTGTTGTTAAGTAGAATTTGTTTGTAATTTTGAACTGGTACATTTTAATGTGTTTAGCTCCAGCTAAAAAATCTATTTTAAGCTTTTTGGAAAACATAGGGAAGGGTTATCACCCCTGTGACATTTGTTTTGCCGTCTCTGCTCCTCTTCAGAAGATTTCACCTCATTTTTTGTCCCAATGACAAATGTTTTTTGAAAATTTGGAGTTTTTTGTGAAACAAGGATTGGAAAGCATCAGTGGAAAGGAGAAACGTTTTTCCCATATTAACTCTTAATACACACGGTCGGATTTTCAGACGGAAAATGTGTTATAGGACCTTGTTGTGGGAAATTCCGACCGTGTGTAGGCTCCATCACACATTTTCCATCGGATTTTCCGACACACAAAGTTTGAGGGCAGGCTATAAAATTTTCCGACAACAAATTCCGTCAACAAAATCCGCACGCTCAGAATAAATAAAGAGATGAAAGCTATTGGCTACTGCCCCGTTTATAGTCCCGACGTACGTGTTTTACGTCACCGCGTTCAGAATGATCGGATTTTCCAACAACTTTGTGTGACCGTGTGTATGCAAGGCAAGTTTGAGCCAACATCCGTCGGAAAAAATCCTAGGATTTTGTTGTCGGAATGTCCGATCAATGTCCGACCGTGTGTACGGGGCATAACAGGAGAGAATTTCCCTTCCTAGGGGTAGATTTCATCGCACTTCCTGTTGTCTCCTTCCGTTTGCAAGTAGGAGTCGTTTGTAAGTTGGATGTTTGAAAGTAGGGGCCTGCCCTATATACTCAGCAGAAATTTGGGCCTTAGCTGTTGTTGTGGCCACAACACTGTAAGCCCTCACAGGGCCCTGCTGTGAAATATTAGATCAAGAATTGTAATTACATGCCCCAGTTGAACAGGGGCAGGAAAATTGGGCCTTTGGTGGTGGTGGTGCTAGTGCCACAACACTGTAAGTCCTCACTCGCTCTTGGTGGGCGCAGAAACGGGCCCTGCTGTGAAATATTAGATCAAGAATTGTAATTACATGCCCCTGTTGAACAGGGGCTGAAAAATTGGGCCTTAGGCACTGGTGCTGGTGCCACAACACTGCAACCCCTCACAGATAACTTGTAGCTTAGTTAGCTGCCTGCGGTAGTGATAGGATCAGGAAAACACCACCAACCTTCTACAGGTAGCTTTAGCTGAACACTGTGCAGAGCTTGCAAAAAAATAACTTGTAGCTTTAGCTGAACACTGTGCAGAGGTCTCACTACACTTGACTAGTGTAGTCCAGATGTACCCCATCTTATCCCTTACTGTTTAGCCACCAATACTCCAACCCCTTTTACCATCCTAAATAATGAGACCACACCTTTTCTTCTGGAGTATAAATGGCCATAACAGCCTCTTTTATTAAACAACTGTATAAATACCTCCAATATCAACTTAAATATATAAGTAACATATAACCTCAGAGAAAACAACATGGTTTAACCCCATCTGTTGTTCAATGACGGAGCTACCCCCTTTTTCACCACATATCAAAACAGTAAACTGCAGGAACCATGTTTCGAACTGATAAGGCCTCCAGCTGTGCCGCTCGGAGACAACCCCCTCCCGCAGTGCAACATACAGGTATTCCTTTTCTGGAATACACAGGAGGGGCCATACTATTGATGACCCCCCACCCCTTTTTCCACATTTTATTTACCGCTAACGTCACCGGCCAACAGCACAAACCAGCCACAGCCCGAAAGGATGAAACCTTATCCTTAATATCCCCTCCATACCCTCAAGGCCCGTTGTATTCCTTCCTGCAACCCCATGGTCCATAGATCAGTCCCCACATCTGTGAGGTGAACCCCATCCCTTTGCAAATAGAGGCCTACATTTATCTCCAACTCTCTATGCCGAATCACCATGCCCCTTTGCTGAACCAAAAACCTCCCCACCACCTTATTGACTCGTATACGAGCCTTGTTGATTCGCACCACAGACCTTGCATTGTGCCACGATGTTCGTGCCACAATATCGGACCATAACAGCAATGTGTGCAGAAAAATAGTACTTATGTGCAACAGATCAGCTTTTACATCTGCTATCAATTCCCTGACCATACGCACTCCCAAATCGTTACCTCCAGCGTGAATGGCCAACACATCCGGAGGTCTGTCTAACCACGCGTATCGTTCTACCTCTGTAACCACTCTACCCCACATCATTCCTGGTCTCCCCAGCCACCTGATAAAAGCCTCACTCCTTCATATGCTTAACTGCCACCCGTCTGGTCTTGCATCACCTCTCCTTGCCCCCAACAAGCGTAGGAGTGTCCCAGTATCCAGACGAGGCGTGGAGACACTCCATCTGAAACGAAAAGACAACAAGGCAGGGTGACATCACAGAACAACAAACCCCACCACATGTGTGCAACAACCAAAATTATTATATATACTTTTTTTTTATTTTTTTATTCCACTACTAATTGAGGGCGAATGTATGTACGGAATCTCTTTGATTCCCATCTACCGATCCTCTGCACAGCTGCCTCATCCAACCCGCATCTGGCAGCTTCTGTAGCCGCCCCAATGCAGGAGTGTGAGGCGTATGCCTTCCCATCCAAACCTATCCCAGATAAGTATTTCCAAAACACTGCCACAAATTGAAACCTTGATAGGTAAGAACCATCCCCATGACATAAAAATGGTCCCTCACCTACTGGTCTAATCTTCCCAAAATCACCAACCCTCCTTACCGGACTCACCTCCCCGCCGTCTTCCCCAGCCCCAGCTTCCCGGACAAGTCCCAACCATTCTTTCCATACCTTCACATAGACCGCCCATGTGGACTCACCCACAGACTGTTGTATCCATCCTGCGGCGACTCCAAGGCTAGCTCCCAGATCCAATCCGGGCAAGGATTGGCCATGGTTCCGCGCTCCATTGCCCCTGAAAAAACGCCCAATATCCAGTAGAACCCGCCGCATCTGTAACCAACTCCACATCGAAATTACTTACCGGACCCGACATCCACACCGACTTCCCGTTGTACTCAGTCAAAAATTGATACCATACCTTTAGGTCCTCCCGATGTTCTTTTTTAAGCCTAATGAAATGGGCCGGTGCTTTTACCCCAGCTGTAGCCGCCGACAGCCGTCGGCAAAAAACCCTACCCATGGGTATGATCCTGCAAGCAAAGTTCAACTTACCAAGCAAAGATTGAAGATCCCGCAGTTGTATTTTCTTCATTCCGTGGATCCGCCGTATTTCCTTCTGCAAGTCCACTAACTTTTCCTGCGGTAACCTACATTCCATTGCCATTGAATCAATAACAATGCCCAAGAAACTAAGTTCTGTTGTGGGGCCCTCTGTTTTTTCAGCTGCCAGGGGTACTCCAAACCGTTCTGCAATGTGCTGCAACGTTGACAATAAAATCGCACACACACTTGAAGAAGAGGGGCCTATACATAGGAAGTCATCCAAATAGTGTATCATAGATTCAAGCCCGGCCACCTCTCTTACAACCCACTCCAAAAAGGAACTGAAAACTTCAAACATGGCGCAGGAAATGGAGCAACCCATGAGCAAGCATTTGTCCACATAAAATTGTTCCTGCCAGTGGCATCCCAACAGCCAAAAGCTATCCGGGTGCACTGGAAGTAGCCTAAACGCCGCCTCCATATTAGCTTTTGCCATCAGCGCCCCCTTTCCATATCGCCTGACCCATCGAACTGCCGCATCAAACAAAGTGTATGACACGGTGCATGCGTCTGGGTCAATGAAATCATTAACCGAGCCCCCTTTTGGAAACTCACCTTTATAATTTTTTTCTCGAA
This sequence comes from Lithobates septentrionalis, assembly GCA_037952835.1. NCBI lineage: Eukaryota > Metazoa > Chordata > Amphibia > Anura > Ranidae > Lithobates > Lithobates septentrionalis. Next base: position 542,159 of record JBBDGP010003114.1, on the reverse strand, counting down.
CCTCCTGTTTCAAATGCGCCCCCAGCGGGCCTTCGAAACAGACGTATATCTCGCATTTTGCCGCATCTGCCAGCCTAACCACATCAGTCCTTCCCTTAGCTTCTGCGGCCCCCTTCTCACCTGCCGTTTCCTTGCTCATCACCTTCTCCGGCGTCATGGTAGCTGGCACCCCTGTGACCGTAGCCTCCTCTGCCCCCTTTGTGCATCCCCCTGCGGAACCTGCCCTGGTCCCTCTCCAAAGCGTCCTACCAGGACCCTCAGCCCCTCCAATAGCTCCTGGAGCTGTCCCCCGGACCCGAACTGGCGGACGCCGTACCCGCCAGTTGTTGGTCAGGAGCGTGTCCCATCACTCGCTGCGAAGGTGTCACCGTCCCCCCTGCATTCGTTGCTACCACCCCCAATAAACCCTGCAAAGCATTAGTAAATGATAAGTTATCACTGGACTTACCGGGCTGACCAGGAGTCTTCCCAACAGCCGCCGTGCTGCTCTCCCTCGCCGGTTCCGGATGCCGTGGCTCCTCCTCCTCGGACACCTCGTCTTCAGACTGTTCCCCCTGCACCGGGACTGGCGTCATAGGTAGCCCCCCAGGTGAAGCCCTCCTGGAGGCCGTAAGTACCCTCTGTTGTGGGGCCTGCAATCCTCTGCGAACCGATGCCGCTCCATGCTGCCCTGGACTTCTTGCAACTGGGCCAGCCTGTTCATTGCTCCGTCCGTCATCTTGGGAAACCTCCCCCCCGCCGGGTGAGCTCAGCCCACCCGCGGCGTCGCTCGATCCACGACTCCCTGACGTTGCGGCTCCCGGCGCTGGTCTCCCCCTTCTGTCCACCCCCCTCCGCTCGTGTAGAGCTGCTGGGGAGCTAGTCTGATCCCCCCTTTCTGTCCCAGTGTTCAGGGAAGCGGCGCAATGAAAAAAAGATCGAGAAAAAAAAAAATCGAGAAAAAAAAATTGAAAAAAAAAATCGAAAAAAATCGAAAAAAAAATAAAATCGAAAAAAAATCGAAAAAAAAATAAGTCGAAACAAAAAAAAATTCATTTTTGAAAAAAAATCGACAAAAAAAAATCGATAAAAAAAAAACGATAAAAAAAATCGAGAAAAAAAAAACGATAAAAAAAAAATTCGAGAAAAAAAAAAACGAAAAAAAAAAAAAAAGTCGGAAAAAAAATCGAAAAAAAATTGAAATATATCAAATATAATATGAGGTCAAACCTTAAGAGTTTCAATTTGTATGCAATCAGGCAGGCCCTTGCACTACATGATTTTGGAAAATCTGCAGAAAATCTAAAAATCGAGAAAAAAAAAACGATAAAAAAAATCGAGAAAAAAAAAGATAAAAAAAAATTGAGAAAAAAAAAGATAAAAAAAATCGAGAAAAAAAATCGAGAAAAAAAAGATAAAAAAAAAAAAACGAAAAAAAAAATCGAGAAAAACAAATCGAGAAAAAAAAAACGGAAAAAAAAATGATAAAAAAAAAATTGAGAAAAAAAAAACGAGAAAAAAAAAACGAGAAAAAAAAAACGAGAAAAAAAAAATCGAGAAAAAAAAAATCGAGAAAAAAAAATCGAGAAAAAAAAATTGATAAAAAAAAAATCAAGAATAAAAATTGAAATATATCAAATATAATATGAGGTCAAACCTTAAGAGTTTCAATTTGTATGCAATCAGGCAGGCCCTTGCACTACATGATTTTGGAAAATCTGCAGAAAATCTAAAAATCGAGAAAAAAAAAATCGAGAAAAAAAAACGATAAAAAAAAAATCAAGAAAAAAAAAACGATAAAAAAAAATTGAGAAAAAAAACGATAAAAAAAAATCGAGAAAAAAAAACGATAAAAAAAAACGAGGAAAAAAAACGATAAAAAAATCGAGAAAATAAATCGAGAAAAAAAAAACGATAAAAAAAAAATCGAGAAAAAAAAATTTAGAAAAAAAAATCGAGAAAAAATAAATTGAGAAAAAAAAAAATCAAGAATAAAAATTGAAATATATCAAATATAATATGAGGTCAAACCTTAAGAGTTTAAAAAAAAAAAAAAAATCGAAAAAAAATGATAAAAAAGTTAGAGAAAAAAAATCGAGAAAAAAAATCGAGAAAAAAAAACGATAAAAAAAAATAAAAACGGAAAAAAATCGAAAAAAAATATCGAGAAAAAAAAAACGATAAAAAAATCGAAAAAAAATATCGAGAAAAAAAAACGATTAAAAAAAATCGAGAAAAAAAAATCGAGAAAAAAAAAACGATAAAAAAAAATCGAGAAAAAAAGACGATAAAAAAAATCGAGAAAAAAAAAATGGAGAAAAAAATTCGAGAAAAAAAAACGATTAAAAAAAAATCGAGAAAAAAAAATCGAGAAAAAAAAACGAGAAAAAAAATCGAGAAAAAAAAATCGAGAAAAAAAAATCGAGAAAATAAAATCCAAAAAATATATATATAAAAAATAAATAAATCGGGGGCGTGGCCTGACGCATGGAGGAGTAAGTCGCTCTCCTTAGGAGCTCCCGCACACGCCGGCACAAACGAGGCTCTCAGCGCTTCCCAGCACCGCCATCCAGGTCTGTTATGGGGAGGAAGGGTGGGGGAGACAGGCACCGAACCCCCGATCCACATCCCGAAGGGGACATAGACCGGTTCTTTACACACTTGGGCCACAACCGCTCCGGCCCCCCCTCGTCCAAGATGGCGATGGCTCACATGCTGCCTCACAAGGAGCTGCTTCACAGCGCTCCACACCGCACATGAAAACCAGGCAAAGGGCCCGATCTCCCCCTGATTCTGAAGCTGGATCCACACGCTCAGCCTGCCATTCCCCTGAATCCCACAGATCTTACACAGGATGGGACATGGAAGCATACATCAAGGCACTCCCCACCAGACATGATTTTGAGGCCTACGTGCAACGCCTAGAGCGCTCATATAAACAAGAGATGTCCGAGCTCCGCAGAGACATTACTCACAGAGTTGAGGAGGTAGAACACACCATGGAGGAAACTGCATCCACTCTGCAAACGCATGACATTATTCTACATGAGCATACTCTGCAGATACAGCAATTGATGTACCATCAGGACGACCAAGAGAACAGAGCCAGACGCAACAACATCCGCATACGTGGTCTGCCTGAATCGGTTGAAACCAAAGACCTTGCGCCGGCTGTCACAGCCATCTTTAATGACCTTCTTCAGAAAAATAAAGACGACCCGCTGGAGCTAGACCGGGTCCACAGAGCCCTAGGCCCTAAAAATCCAAACCTGGAACACCCCAGAGATGTGATCTGCAGAGTACACTTCTATGCAGTTAAGGACGCCATCATGCAAGCCGCACGTGCTCAAGCTGCCATCTACTTTAACGAAACCCCAGTGTCTCTCCTCCCTGATATATCTAAATTGACTCTGGACATGCGACGAGCCCTGAAGCCTCTCACCGGGGCCCTTCAAGCCAAGCAGATTAAATATCGCTGGGGTTTCCCCTTCAACCTGTCTGCATCCCATGAAGGCAAATCTGCGACTTTCCGCACATTAGGTGATCTACCTAAGTTTCTTGGAACTTTCGAACTGCCACAGATTTCCATCCCAGATTGGCCTCTCCATGCCGCCACTCCAGGTTTCAAAGCCGCACCAGGTTGGCAGAAACGATCGAAGAAGAGCAAACGACCCAAGTCTGACTTCTCTTCGGCAACCGAAGGATGAACTCTCTCCCCGACTATTCCATTTTTTTTTTTCTCTTTTCCATTTCTCCCACAGGTTCCTAATCGGTGGCGGCGTCCCCGGTTACATTTTCATTGGGACATTTAAATAACTAACACAATATGTTTTCCTTCCTTACTTTAGGACTAATATTACAGATTATGTTCCCTGTTATCTTTGAAGTGCGGTGTCCCGTTTCAAGGACACTGCTCTTCAAACTCCAAGTATTGTCCCATCCTCTCTCATCCCTCTCCCCCAAAACCCCCCCCCCTCCCTCCCCCTCAACCCTTGGTGCTGGAGTAAAGGCCCTGTATGCAATACATTTAATCTGAAACCTTCAGGGGTTATTCTCTCCTAGGAGGTCAGCAGTACAGTCTTTAACTTACCTAGACTTGCAGAGCCTTGAAATGTTATGTTCATTGTTACCAGTTTATGTTAATATACAGAGCCATCATATTCCTTTTGTTATTCCAAACTCTATAGCCCGGCGTGTGTGGGCTCCCCCCCTGTGTTGACCACTGTTCCCCCACTTAGGTCATTCAGCGCCCTTAGGGGTGTTAGCTGATACTTTGCTGACAACACCATTAGTGAAGCCGTATTGGCCCCTTTTTCTTTTTTTCCCTCTCTCTCTTCTCTTTTTCTTTCCCTCTTTCAATTCTCTCAACTTCAACTCTCTCCTTTTTCTGACCACTAGATGTCCCCCTTCCCCTCCCCTAACCCCCTTTCATTTATCCAGGAAGACAGCGAGCCTCCCTTCTACCTGTTTTTTTTTGTCCATTAGCACAATTTTCTTATGGCATCCGAAACCGCCTTGAAAATTTCCTCACTAAATTGCAGGGGTCTTAATGTTCCTGAGAAGAGACGACAAATTCTTTTTCATTTCCACAAAATGCGAACTCAAATTCTGCTTCTACAGGAAACTCATTTTAGGTCAGACAAAATCCCGCAAACTCCTTATAAAAGATATTCTACTTGGTTCCATAGCTCCAATCCCTCAGCAAAATCCAAAGGGGTTTCTATAGCCTTTCACACATCCTTTACTCCAGATGTGCTTGACTCGTATATAGACCCGCTAGGCAGATATATTTTTCTCAAACTGTCATACAAAAATGTTATATACACTGTTATTAACGTGTATTCTCCTAACCAGAACCAGCAACAATTCCTCACCTCTGTCATCGCCCGTCTGAAAAAGTTTGGTACGGTCAACATGATCCTGGGAGGGGACTTGAATGCCACCTTGATACCTCGCCTTGACTCCTCAACCGGTAAGTCCTCGATCTCTCCAACCTCTCTGACCAAAATCAGAACCCTCCTATCTGACTTATCTTTGGTGGATGTGTGGCGCATGTTACACCCTTCCACCAAAGATTACACCTTTTACTCACCAGTACACGCCACTTACGGGAGACTAGATTATCTCTTTATCTCACAATCCTTACTAGACTTCTCGCCGTCAGCATCTATTGGGATCTCTTTGTGGTCTGACCACGCCCCTATCCACATTAGCTTGGGACGCACACCAACACGCAACCGAAACTCGTCCTGGAGACTGAACGACAATCTCTTAAACGACCTGGTCTGCTCTCAAGATATATCACAGACTATTAAACACTTTGTGGCGGACCACACTCACGACCCCACTAACCCTTTCACGAAATGGGAGGCCCTTAAATGTGTGCTCAGGGGTAAATTTATGCAGCACGGCTCCAGACTTAAACACGCGCGTATAGCAGACACGAAACGTCTTCTCACTACCATCGCCACCCTAGAAGACTCACACAAACAAAATCCCATTGACACGACACTTATTGACCTCACCAATGCCAGGATAGACCTCCTGCGCATTTACGCAGAGAAATCTCTCATAGCTAGGGACAAAGGCAGATTCACTTATTATTCTCAAGCCAATAAGTGCGGCAGACATCTCGCATCCACCCTTCAACCCAGCCAAAAGAGAACACCCATCCCATTCATAAATTCTCCCACTAAAGGCAAAATCAGACAGAACTCAGCCATTGCTGAAGAATTCCGCCAGTACTACTCAGCACTGTATAACCTTACCCCCCAAATTCCGCTATCCTCATCCTCACCGCCTGACTTAGCTTCTTATATTCAAGAGACAGCCCTACCAACTCTCCCTACATCAGATTCACAAGACCTAGAGGAGTCCTTATCCGACACGGAATTCCTCTCTGCCATTAAAAACCTCAAGAATGGTAAGAGCCCTGGACCCGACGGGTTCTCTTCTCGTTTCTATAAACTCTTTGCAACACAACTCTCCCCTTTATTAGCGAGAGCTTTTAACACTCTAGAGGATAATATTGCTCTCTCCACTTCTAGCCTTCAAGCCCAAATAGTGGTCATTCCTAAGACTGGAAAGGACTCGTCCATATGTTCCAACTATAGACCGATATCCCTCTTAAACATTGATTTAAAGTTATACGCCAAAATACTTGCTAATCGCCTCTCCCCCCTGTTACCAAATTTAATACATAAAGATCAGGTTGGTTTTGTCCCAGGCCGAGAGGCCAGGGACAACACCACCAAGACCATACACTTAATTACCTTTGCCCAGCGACACCGCATACCAACCTGCCTTCTCTCTTGCGACGCGGAAAAGGCCTTTGATAGGGTCAGCTGGTCTTTTCTCCAGTCCACCCTCTCCCAAATAGGCCTTGGCCCGAAAATGTTAACACGCATTATGGCCCTTTACTCTAGACCCTCAGCTACTGTCCTGGTGAACGGCACCCAATCACAAAACTTTACGATCACTAACGGCACCAGGCAGGGCTGCCCCCTTTCCCCTCTCCTGTTTGCCCTAGTCATAGAACACCTCGCCCAAGCCATTAGAACGAATCCCAACATACAAGGCATCCAGACCCCTTCATCTCACTGTAAACTCTCTCTATACGCCGATGACCTACTCCTGTATGTAACCAAACCCCACATATCCATACCCTCTATACTAGCAGAGATAGACAGATTCGGTCGCTTTAGTAACTATAAATTAAACATCTCCAAAACTGAGGCCCTAAACATATCTTTATCACAACCCACGCTCTCAACCCTCCAATCAAACTTTTCATTTCAATGGAAACAGAACTCCATTTCCTATCTAGGTACAGCCATCCCGAAAAACTTTTCGGATATTTATGCCCTGAACTTTGGCCCCCTCCTTCTAAAGCTCAGACAGTTATCGGAAGAACGAACGGAGCTAGCGGTCTCTTGGATGGGCCGTATTAATACACTAAAAATGGACATCCTCCCCAAACTCCTATACTTGTATCAGGCCCTCCCCATTGTCCTCCCCCCTGCCTTTTTCCGCTCCCTAAGATCAATGGCTATCCGTTTCGTTTGGAAGGGCAGACGCCCGAGGCTGAAGCATAAACTCCTGAGCTCCCCCATTACAAAAGGTGGGCTGGGTTTACCTGACTTTGAGCTATACCATACATCTACAGTAATCTCCCGTATCCTAGAGTGGTTTCCTCGACCCATGACCAAAGCTACCACAGTTGTGGAGCAAGACTTAGCTATACATGATCTCAGAGCCCTCCTATGGGGATACGACCACTCATTTAAATCGATAGCGGCATTGTCCCCCCTTACAAGAGACGCTTTGACGATCTGGTATCGTAGGAAACTCACATATGCTCTATCCTCGGAACCCAGCCCACTCACCCCTTTGTTTGATAACCCTAAATTTCCGGAGGGCCATTCCATAAACTCCATAGACAACTATTCTAGAGAGCACTGGCCCACCGCACGACAATTTGTAGACCCCACCTTAGGTACATTTGCTTCGGCCCCTCCAGATACAACCTCTAAGGTCACCTGGCTCACCCGTAGACATTTAAGCGAATACTGCAAACAACTACACGACTCTAACTTAACTCATAGACCTTTAACAGGATTTGAACAACTATGCATCCTACCGGAAACCCCAAGACACCCTTTATCACTTATACACAAACAAATCTTAGAACACATACATGATGTCCTCCCTACTTACACAACAAAATGGTCAGCAGAGGTCGGAATTGATATATCTGAGGCGGACTGGAGGAAGGCCTTTCTTTTCACAAGCAAGACCTCGATCTCGAGCTACATGCAGGAGAAGAACTATAAAGTCCTTTCAAGGTGGTACCGAGTCCCCACAACACTCAGGATGATGTTCCCGGCCAACTCAGATACGTGCTGGAGATGCAATTCCAAGAGAGGTACTTATTTGCACATCTGGTGGGAATGCGATAGGCTTTTACCATTTTGGACGCAGATTTTTCACATTTATTCAGAGATCTATGATAAACCCCTTATGCCTTCTCCCGCCATTGCCCTCCTGTCTATTCTTCCCGGAACCGTAAAATCACAGAAAAACAGTCTTTTGAAGTTTTTTATGAGTGCAGGGAGACAGCTCATTTCCAGACACTGGAAATTGACCAGCCCCCCCTCTATTGCGGAATGGGTCAATGAAATAAACAATATAATGCTAATGGAGGAAATGCAGGTCAATGTCCTAGACAAACAAGCTAAATTTTCATACATCTGGAGTGTCTGGAGGCATTACTCCACTTCAGACAAACTTAAACAGAAATTGAAGAGAACGAACCCCCCCTAATGGTCACACACGGTATACTAGTAAAACGTGGGCTGAACCCCATGATCGGTCAGTTTTACAGAGTGAGGCTCGCTGTCTACCCCCCCCCTCCCCCTTTCTTTGTTCTTCTACTGAACGCATCTGTTCTTTCCTCTTTCTCTTTTCTTTTTTTTACTTCTAACTTCTTTTTCCAGATTTTATAAGACCTATATAAACGCAATCTATTTCAATAACTGTCCCTCCCTCTGTGGAGGATTAGTTTTGTCATACACTCCTTACACTTTACAAGTATGTGCACTTTATGGCAGATGCTACGTTAGCACATTGTTATTTTAGTTATTTTCCCCAATGCCCCGAGTCTGTGGAAGCAGAAGATCCCCATTGGGGCTTCCTAGACCAGGGTACTTAATGCCTTACAGACTAACGTCTCATACTCAAGACCTACGGAGAATGAAACAATGTAAAGTATCTAGGTCTGGGCAAGTGATTGCACTAGTCTGAACTTTATAAATTAGAACACTTGGGTAAACCAAGTGATTTCATGTCAGGTCTCTAATTTTGTTGTATTTCTTCTTTTGTTATAAACCTGTCTAAAATCAATAAAAACTTATTGAACCATAAAAAATAAATAAATCGAGAAAAAATAAATCGAAAAAAACAATCGAAAAAAAAAATAATCGAGAAAAAAAAAAACTAGAAAAAAAAAATCGAGAAAAAAAAAATCGAGAAAAAAAATTTGAAAAAAAAAAATCGAAAAAAACCCCAAAAAATTCAAAAAAAAAGAGAAAGAAAAAACGATAAAAAATAATCGATAAAAAAAAACGATTCATTGCTCCGTCATCTTGGGAAACCTCCCCCCCGCCGGGTGAGCTCAGCCCACCCGCGGCGTCGCTCGATCCACGACTCCCTGACGTTGGGAGTCGTGGATGGTCTCCCCCTTCTCTCCACCCCCTCCGCTCGTGTAGAGCTGCTGGGGAGCTAGTCTGATCCCCCCTTTCTGTCCCAGTGTTCAGGGAAGCGGCACAATGAAAAAAATCGAGAAGAAAAAAATCGAGAAAAATCCAAAATAAAATAAAATCGAAAAAAAATCGAAAAAAAAATAAGTCGAAACAAAAAAAAATTCATTTTTGAAAAAAAATCGATAAAAAAAAATCGATTAAAAAAACGATAAAAAAAATCGAGAAAAAAACGATAAAAAAAAATTCGAGAAAAAAAAAATCGAGAAAAAAAATCGAGAAAAAAAACGATAAAAAAAAAATCGAGAGAAAAAAAGATTAAAAAAAATCGAGAAAAAAATAGAGAAAAAAAAACGATAAAAAAAAAATCGAGAAAAAAAAACGATAAAAAAAAATCGAGAAAAAAAAACGAGAAAAAAAAAATCGAGAAAAAAAAAATCGAGAAAAAAAAAATCCAAAAAAAATATATATAAAAAATAAATAAATATATTATAAATAAATTTAGAAAAAAAAATTGAGAAAAAAAAAATCAAGAATAAAAATTGAAATATATCAAATATAATATGAGGTCAAACCTTAAGAGTTTCAAAAAAAAAAAAAAAATCGAAAAAAAAAAAATTCGAAAAAAAAACGATAAAAAAGTTAGAGAAAAAAAATCGAGAAAAAAAATCGAGAAAAAAAAACCGATAAAAAAAAAATCGAGAAAAAAAATCGAGAAAAAAAAAATCGAGAAAAAAAAATCGAGAAAAAAAAACGAGAAAAAAAAATCGAGGAAAAAAAATCGAGAAGAAAAAAATCGAGAAAAAAAAAATCCAAAAACAATATATATAAAAAATAAATAAATCGAGAAAAAAAAATTGAAAAAAAAAATCGAAAAAAAAAAAACAAAAAAAAAAAATAGAGAAAAAAAAGCGATAAAAAAAAAGAGAAAAAAAAAAACGATAAAAAAAAATCAATAAAAAAAAACGATTCATTGCTCCGTTAGTCATCTTGGGAAACCTCCCCCCCGCCGGGTGAGCTCAGCCCACCCGCGGCGTCGCTCGATCCACGACTCCCTGACGTTGCGGCTCTGGTCTCCCCCCTTCTGTCCACCCCCCTCTCCGCTCGTGTAGAGCTGCTGGGGAGCTAGTCTGATCCCCCCTTTCTGTCCCAGTGTTCAGGGAAGCGGCGCAATGAAAAAAAGATCGAGAAAAAAAATCGAAAAAAAAATTGAAAAAAAAAAAATCGAAAAAAAAAAAAAAAAAAAAAATCGAAAAAAAAATTTCATTTTTGAAAAAAAAAATCGAGAAAAAAAAAATCGAAAAAAAAAATCGAGAAAAAAAAAATCGATAAAAAAAAAAATAGAAAAAAAAATAATTCATTTTTGAAAAAAAAATCGAGAAAAAAAAACGAGAAAAAAAAATCGAGAAAAAAAAATCGAGAAAAAAAAAAATCGTCTGTGTCAATGAAATCATTAACCGAGCCCCCTTTTGGAAACTCACCTTTATAATTTTTTTCTCGAACCTCCTGTTTCAAATGCGCCCCCAGCGGGCCTTCGAAACAGACGTATATCTCGCATTTTTAAAAACGATAAAAAAAAAAACGATAAAAAAAATTTAGAAAAAAAAAATTTAGAAAAAAAATCGAGAAAAAAAAATTGAGAAAAAAAGAATCGAGAAAAAAAAAATCAAGAATAAAAATTGAAATATATCAAATATAATATGAGGTCAAACCTTAAGAGTTTCAAAAAAAAAAAATCGAAAAAAAAAAAAATCGAAAAAAGAAACGATAAAAAAGTTCGAGAAAAAAAAATCGAGAAATAAAAAAAGATAAAAAAAATCGAGAAAAAAAAAAACGATAAAAAAAAATCGAAAAAAAATCGAAAAAAAATCGAAAAAAAAAAAAAAAAGAAAAAAAAAACGAGAAAAAAATCGAGAAAAAAAGAATCGAGAAAAAAAAGAATTGAGAAAAAAAATCAAGAATAAAAATTGAAATATATCAAATATAATGCAATCAGGCAGGCCCTTGCACTACATGGTTTTGGAAAATCTGCAGAAAATCTAAAAATCGAGAAAAAAAAAGATTAAAAAAAAATCGAGAAAAAAAAATCGAGAAAAAAAAAATCGAGAAAAAAAACGATAAAAAAAATCGAGAAAAAAAAACGATAAAAAAAAATCGAGAAAAAAAAATCGAGAAAAAAAATCGAGAAAAAAAAACGAGAAAAAAAAATCGAGAAAAAAAAATCGAGAAGAAAAAAATCGAGAAAAAAAAAATCCAAAAACAATATATATAAAAAATAAATAAATCGAGAAAAAAAAAATCCAAAAAAACAATCGAAAAAAAAAATAATCGAGAAAAAAAAATTGAAAAAAAAAATCGAAAAAAAAACAACAAAAAAATCGAAAAAAAAAAAACTAAAAAAAAATACAGAAAAAAAGCGATAAAAAAAAGAGAAAAAAAAAACGATAAAAAAAAATCAATAAAAAAAAACGATTCATTGCTCCGTCCGTCATCTTGGGAAACCTCCCCCCCGCCGGGTGAGCTCAGCCCACCCGCGGCGTCGCTCGATCCACGACTCCCTGACGTTGCGGCTCCCGGCGCTGGTCTCCCCCCTTCTGTCCACCCCCCTCTCCGCTCGTGTAGAGCTGCTGGGGAGCTAGTCTGATCCCCCTTTCTGTCCCAGTGTTCAGGGAAGCGGCGCAATGAAAAAAAGATTGAGAAAAAAAAATCGAGAAAAAAATTGAAAAAAAAAAAATCGAAAAAAAAATTTCATTTTTGAAAAAAAAATCGAGAAAAAAAAATCGAAAAAAAAATCGAGAAAAAAAAAATCGAGAAAAAAAAAATAGAAAAAAAAATAATTCATTTTTGAAAAAAAATCGAGAAAAAAAACGAGAAAAAAAAAATTGAGAAAAAAAAAATCGAGAAAAAAAATAATCGTCTGTGTCAATGAAATCATTAACCGAGCCCCCTTTTGGAAACTCACCTTTATAATTTTTTTCTCGAACCTCCTGTTTCAAATGCGCCCCCAGCGGGCCTTCGAAACAGACGTATATCTCGCATTTTTAAAAACGATAAAAAAAAAACGATAAAAAAAAATCGAGAAAAAAAAAATTTAGAAAAAAATCGAGAAAAAAAATTGAGAAAAAAAGAATCGAGAAAAAAAAATCAAGAATAAAAATTGAAATATATCAAATATAATATGAGGTCAAACCTTAAGAGTTTCAAAAAAAAAAAATCGAAAAAAAAAAAAATCGAAAAAAAAAGATAAAAAAGTTCGAGAAAAAAAAATCGAGAAATAAAAAAACGATAAAAAAAATCGAGAAAAAAAAAAACGATAAAAAAAATCTCAAAAAAAAAAAATCGAAAAAAAAATCTAAAAAGAAAAAAAAAAAAAAAAAAAGAAAAAAAAAACGAGAAAAAAATCGAGAAAAAAAGAATCGAGAAAAAAAAGAATTGAGAAAAAAAATCAAGAATAAAAATTGAAATATATCAAATATAATATGAGGTCAAACCTTAAGAGTTTCAATTTGTATGCAATCAGGCAGGCCCTTGCACTACATGGTTTTGGAAAATCTGCAGAAAATCTAAAAATCGAGAAAAAAAAAAAAACGATAAAAATAAATCGAGAAAAAAAAAGAGAAAAAAAAAATCGAGAAAAAAAAACGATAAAAAAAATCGATAAAAAAAAATCGAGAAAAAAAAAACGATAAAAAAAAATCGAGACAAAAAAACGAGAAAAAAAATCGAGAAAAAAAACGAGAAAAAAAAATCGAGAAAAAAAAATCGAGAAAAAAAAACCGATAAAAAAAAATCGAGAAAAAAAAAAACTATTAAAAAAAAAAAATCGAGAAAAAAAAAATCGAGAAAAAAAAATCGAGAAAAAAAGATCGAGAAAAAAAATTGAAAAAAAATCTAAAAAAAACAATCTAAAAAAAAAAGACGATAGAAAAAAATCGAGAAAAAAAAATCCAAAAAAAACAAATCGAGAAAAAAAAATCGAGAAAAAAAGATCGAGAAAAAAAAAATCAAGAAAAAAATTTGAAATATATCAAATATAATATGAGGTCAAGCCTTAAGAGTTTCAATTTGTATGCAATCAGGCAGGCCCTTGCACTACATGGTTTTGGAAAATCTGCAGAAAATCTAATAGTGTGTATGGGTCTTAACAGTTACATTTTCAGAACAAGGCAGCACAGTGGTCAAGTAGTTAGCACTTCCGTCTAGCAGCACTGAAGTCGTTGGTTCGAATTCCAACCATGACATTACCTGCCTGGTTTGCATGTCCTTCCTGTGCCTGCCTGGGTTTCCTCCGGGTACGCCAGTTTCCTCCCACACTCCAAAGACATGCTGGTAGGTTAATTGGCTCCTGTCTAAGGCTGGATTCACACCTCTGCATTTTTAGTGCTTTTTGCATTTTGCAGATTTGCACTACAGTCCATTTAACATGGTTTCCCATGGAACGCGTTCTCTAGTGCAAATCTGCAAAATGCAAATGCACTAAAAATGCGTAGGTGTGAATCCAGCCTAAATCGGCCCTTGTATGTGTATATATAAATGTGAGTTAGGGACCTTAGATTGTAAACTCTTTGAGGACAGGGACTGATGTGAATGCACAATATATATGTAAAGCGCTGTGCTAATTGATGGCGATATATAAGTACCTGTAATAAATAAACAAGCTTTTTTGCTGTTCCCTTCTTCTTGGTCCAAGCAGTACTGATACACAAAGCTTTAAAAATATGTCAAGAACGACAATTTTTAAGAAACAAAAAACCACACACACACAGTGATAGTGAGAAAGTCATGAGCAGAGAAGCAGCTTATGGAGTGAGAGGCTTGGGGGGGAGTCAGAGGTGATAATTGTTATTAAACTTTAAAGCCTCGTACACACGATCGGATTGTTGGCCAACAAAGCGTCAGACTTTTGTCCGAAGGCCGTGTGCCAGGAACTTGAAAAAAGACACAAGTCCATCAAGTCCAACCTATGTGTAAAAGGACCGTTGTCCTCCGAAAATTTACTAACCTGCCATACAACATTTGTTGGCAGAATGTTGGACAACAATTGTCTGAAGGAGCGTACTAATAGTCAGATTTTAGGCCAACAGTCTGTCATCACACAATTCCCTGCCGAAAATCCGATCGCGTGTACGAGGCTTTAGTCTGGGTTCACACTTATGCAAATTGGATTTGTGTTTCACCGCATCCAATTCACATGACAGGAGACTGTGACCGGTTCACAAATCTCCGGGACGGTCACGGAGCGCACAGCAGAAGGGTCCTGTGCGTCTTTGGCTCAGTTTCAGGCAAAAATTGGAACCTAATTCAAACCTGAATTGGTGAAGGAGGACACACCGGACCCCTGCTGTGCCCCCCACGCCACCCATAGTGTGAACCCAGCCTTAGATAGTGATTTCGGGTCAGTTCACACTATAGGCGAGGACTGGTATTTTACTGCTCTTGATCATCACCAGTCACCACTGTTTACACTGCCTTCAGTTGGGTTACAGTGCGCTGCATATCTATTCTTTTGTTCTTGTTTCTTTTATTCTATTTTCTTTTGCACTTGGATGTGACACCTTCCCACTATCAGAGTTACTCTGTTATTAATTGTGTTACTAAAATTGCCTTAATTGTATCCTTATACACATTCATGAGATTCACCAGTTTGGCCCCTAGATGGCGCTGCTATACCTCAGCACAAGAAGGAGTGTAAAGGGCTGCAATCTCCCAGCTTACAAGGATGGCAAAGAGGGACACCTATCTGCGCAAAGTGAGAAGACAAAGGGCAAGCTCCGGCCATACCATGTGGACAATTATAAATTACTAGGCAAAAAAAAAAGATTAGTTAAACCCACAAGTGTGTTTTTTATATCACTACTTTTCCACTAGCTTTTCAAAATAGCAAATACAGTATTTAGGGGTTAAATAAAAGGTCTAATGTAGTATAACATGTTTAGTATTTAAAGTCCAGGCAAATCTTTTATTTAAAAAATTCCCCTGGCAGGTGTTTAAAAAATCTGTTTGGTTGCCACACCTCCGCTCTGACACTTCAGCTCCGGAAGGTTTTACCCCCCTTCATGACCAGGCCATTTTTTGCTTTTCAACACTCCGCTACTTTAACTGACAATTGTGCATCCGTGCAATGCTGTACACCAACAAAACTTATATAATTTTTTATTTTTACACTTACGTTTTCTTTTGGTGATATTTGATCACCTCTGGGTTTTTTTTATTTTTTGTGCTATAAACAAAAAAAAGACAATTCTGAAAAAACATTTTTTTTTCTTTCTGCTATAAAACATATGCCATAAAAAATAAATAAAATATCTTAATAAATTTTGGCCAAAATGTTTTCTGCTGCATGTCTTTGGTAAAAAAAAAAAATCCCAATAAGTGTATATTGATTGGTTTGCGTGAAAGTTATTATGTCTACAAACTAAGAAATATATACTGGAATTATTATTATTTTTTTTTTTCTATACTAGTAATGGTGGCGATCAGCACCATCATCATTTATAATGGGACTGCAATCGTGCAGCGGGCAATCGGACACTGACGCTGGGGGGGGGGGGGGGTAACGACGACGACAAACGAACTGCCACTGACATCACCAGTGACATTATTACAGGGATCATTATATGCACTGTCACTGTACAGTAATAATGAAACTGGGCAAGAAGGGGTTAACATCTAGGGCGATCAGGGGGTTAAATATGGGCCAAACAAGTGTTTGTGTGTGTATTGTGTGCTGCTTTTACAGGGGATCTAGTTGTTTTCGTTCCCTGCTTAGCATGGAAAAAAGACGGGTAGAAAAATGAGAGGTCTGACTCCATTCATAGAATGCTTTGCTTTATAGTACAGCCTCTATGAATGGACGAGGGGTGTTAAGGGCAGACAGAGTTCCCTGCAGCACCAGAAGATTACTGCAGGTCTGCAGCTGGGGTAAGGGGGGCGGAATCCGAGGACTCTGAATGTCGACTACAACTGGATCCAGCAGCACAAGGATCACTATGCATTGATTGTAAGTGTAGCAATAACTCTCGGTGGAGCTGCTGGTTTAAGCGGGTCTGTTACCTTCACTTTGCTTCCCTCTATTTCACCGGCACCGGGTCTTGGGGTTCCGTTGAGTTTACTGCTAGACGACACACGCACCAACACTGGAGTACGTTTTCAATGCTTTATTGAACAGTCAAACTTTAGGAAGTAGCAGGAAAGAGGCGGAAAAGGAAACTTTTAGGAGAAACTCAAATATCTTCTTGCAACAATCTTAGCGACAAATGTCCCGGTAGAATTCAGATAATTATGTGGAATGCGCTCCCCTCATGGGACGCAATCTTTGCTCGTCTGGATAGGCCTCTCTCACCGGTCTAGCAGCCAGTACGCAGCACGAATCTAAAGTCTCTGCCACAGACTTATTTGGGGGAGTAAATCTGCACTATCCTCTGCCACAGGATGTATCAGATTTTCTGCAGTGAACAGTCAGTCACAGTGCCTGAACCTTTAAGCCGAACCGGCGACACTATGCTGTATGGTTACTTCTTTTGGATACGTCCTTCGACTGAGTCACCAGGCCCCTCTATAGACCAGCACTCTGGGTGATCCCTCCAAGACGGGTCCTCCCCTGGGATCTCCTCGGCTGTCCAGCTTCGTCACACAGGACCGACAGCTCAGGACCATTCCTCGGCCGCGGTGGTAGGCCCCAGACAAGGACAGACTTAGTGATGTTTCCCCTTATAGGGGAACGCTTATTAATTGGGATTGTGAGTTTTAAAGACATTGTAAACTTTAAAAAGAGTTAAAGGAGTTGTAAAGGCAGGAGGTTTTTTATCTTAATGCCTTCTATGCATTAAGATAAAAAACCTGTGTGTATCAGCCTCCCCTGCACCCCCCATATTACCTACCTGAGCCCCCTCTATATCCAGTGATGTCCACGAGCGTTTAAGCTGTCCAGGACACTCCTCCTGATTGGCAGAGACACAGCAGCGGCGCCATTGGCTCCTGCGGCTGTCAAAGTCAGCCAGCCAATCAGGGAAGAGAGGGGGTGGGGTCCGGGCCTGGGCTCCATGTGTGAATGGATACATGGAGCTCTGACTTGGCTTGGGTGCCCCCATAGGAAGCTGCTGGCTGAGGGGGACATCGGCGGCTGGTGGGAGACCTGGGGGATGACACACAGGCTGATAACTACCTCTGCCCTGCCGAAGGTAGGACTGTGCAGGAGGGGAGGCAGAGATTGAAAGGGGCACTGTGTTGTAAAAGGAGAAAAGGGGGGTGACTGCAAGGGGCACTGTAATGGGGGGAGCCATGACTGCAAGGGGCACTGTGATGGGGGGAGCTATGACTGCAAGGGGCACTGTGATGGGGGGAGCTATGACTGCAAGGGGCACTGTGATGGGGGGAGCCATGACTGCAAGGGGCACTGTGATGGGGGGAGCCATGACTGCAAGGAGCACTGTGATGGGGGGAGCCATGACTGCAGGGGACACTGTGATGGGGGAGCCATGACTGCAAGGGGCACTGTGATGGGGGGAGCCATGACTACAAGGGGCACTGTGATGGGGGGAGCCATGACTGCAGGGGCACTGTGATGGGGGGAGCCATGACTGCAAGGGGCACTGTGATGGCTGGAGCCATGACTGCAAGGGGCACTGTGATGGGGGGAGCCATGACTGCAAGGGGCACTGTGATGGGGGGAGCCATGACTACAAGGGGCACTGTGATGGGGGGAGCCATAACTGCAAGGGGCACTGTGATGGGGGAGCCATGACTGCAAGGGGCACTGTGATGGGGGGAGCCATGACTGCAAGGAGCACTGTGATGGGGGGAGCCATGACTGCAGGGGGCACTGTGATGGGGGAGCCATGACTGCAAGGGGCACTGTTGATGGGGGGAGCCATGACTACAAGGGGCACTGTGATGGGGGGAGCCATGACTGCAGGGGCACTGTGATGGGGGGAGCCATGACTGCAAGGGGCACTGTGATGGCTGGAGCCATGACTGCAAGGGGCACTGTGATGGGGGGAGCCATGACTGCAAGGGGCACTGTGATGGGGGGAGCCATGACTACAAGGGGCACTGTGATGGGGGAGCCATGACTGCAAGGGGCACTGTGATGGGGGGAACCATGACTGCAAGGGGCACTGTGATGGGGGAGCCATGACTGCAAGGGGCACTGTGATGGGGGGAGCCATGACTGCAAGGGGCACTGTGATGGGGAGCCATGACTGCAAGGGGCACTGTGATGGGGGAGCCATGACTACAAGGGGCACTGTGATGGGGGGAACCATGACTACAAGGGGCACTGTGATGGGGGGAGCCATGACTGCAAGGGGCACTGTGATGGGGGAGCCATGACTACAAGGGGCACTGTGATGGGGGAAGCAATGACTACAAGGGGCACTGTGATGGGGGGAGCCATGACTACAAGGGGCACTGTGATGGGGGGAGCAATGACTACAAGGGGCACTGTGATGGGGGAGCCATGACTGCAAGGGGCACTGTGATGGGGGAGCCATGACTGCAAGGGGCACTGTGATGGGGGAGCCATGACTACAAGGGGCCCTGTGATGGGGGGAACCATGACTACAAGGGGCACTGTGATGGGGGGAGCCATGACTGCAAGGAGCACTGTGATGGGGGGAGCCATGACTACAAGGGGCACTGTTATGGGGGAGCCATGACTGCAAGGGGCACTGTGATGGGGGAGCAATGACTACAAGGGGCACTGTTATGGGGGAGCCATGACTGCAAGGGGCACTGCGATGGAGGGAGCTATGACTGCAAGGGGCACTGTGATGGGGGGGGGCAGCTGAGATTACTAGGGGCACTGTAATCATTGGGGGGGAGCCATGACTACAAGGGGCACTGTGATGGGGGAAGCAATGACTACAAGGGGCACTGTGATGGGGGGAGCCATGACTACAAGGGGCACTGTGATGGGGGGAGCAATGACTACAAGGGGCACTGTGATGGGGGAGCCATGACTGCAAGGGGCACTGTGATGGGGGAGCCATGACTGCAATGGGCACTGTGATGGGGGGGAGCCATGACTGCAAGGGGCACTGTGATGGGGGGAGCCATGACTGCAGGGGACACTGTGATGGGGGAGCCATGACTGCAAGGGGCACTGTGATGGGGGGAGCCATGACTACAAGGGGCACTGTGATGGGGGGAGCCATGACTGCAGGGGCACTGTGATGGGGGGAGCCATGACTGCAAGGGGCACTGTGATGGGGAGCCATGACTGCAAGGGGCACTGTGATGGGGGAGCCATGACTACAAGGGGCACTGTGATGGGGGGAACCATGACTACAAGGGGCACTGTGATGGGGGGAGCCATGACTGCAAGGGGCACTGTGATGGGGGAGCCATGACTACAAGGGGCACTGTGATGGGGGAAGCAATGACTACAAGGGGCACTGTGATGGGGGGAGCCATGACTACAAGGGGCACTGTGATGGGGGGAGCAATGACTACAAGGGGCACTGTGATGGGGGAGCCATGACTGCAAGGGGCACTGTGATGGGGGAGCCATGACTGCAAGGGGCACTGTGATGGGGGAGCCATGACTACAAGGGGCCCTGTGATGGGGGGAACCATGACTACAAGGGGCACTGTGATGGGGGGAGCCATGACTGCAAGGAGCACTGTGATGGGGGGAGCCATGACTACAAGGGGCACTGTTATGGGGGAGCCATGACTGCAAGGGGCACTGTGATGTGGGAGCAATGACTACAAGGGGCACTGTTATGGGGGAGCCATGACTGCAAGGGGCACTGCGATGGAGGGAGCTATGACTGCAAGGGGCACTGTGATGGGGGGGGGGCAGCTGAGATTACTAGGGGCACTGTAATCATTAAAGTGCAGTGCCCTTTATATCACAGTGCCCCTTTACAGTGCAGTCCCCTTTACATTAATGTAATGCGGAGACTGCGAGCCAGGCCTTCTCGTCCAACATGAGTTGAAGCTGTTATAGCTGCAAAGAGTGGGCCAACTCAATATTGAACCCTACGGACTAAGAGTAGGAAGTTCATGTGTAAAGGCAGGCGTCCCAATACTTTTGGTTATACAGTGTATGTATTTCATCTGTGTATTTAGCTTATTGCCTTTGATCACTAAAATTAGAAATCTGAAGAAGGATCCTAACTATGACACACAAGTGAATAATGTAAAATCGCATGTAAATAAAATGAATTCCATGTAAAATTGGCAATCTAAAAAAGCAGAGACAATCGTCTATGACTTGCACACAAAGGTTCATATCGTGTGCAAACCTTGGCGTGTCCTCTACTTGTGGGAAAGTGTTAATGCTTGTTTGCCAACACTGAGCCGTGTGGGTGTGATGTTAGAAGAATAGATTTAAAAGTTAAAAAGCAAATCTGTGTACAGAGGCAAAAGCTGGAACCGGCCGGAGCTCGGAGGGTTCACTTGTTTCCGTAACATTTATTAAGTACAGCTGGAAAGTGTAACTCCGGCCAAACATCTCCAAGGTTTTTATTGATGATGACTGAGCCTTCATTTGGGACATTTTCCCTCACTTCCTGTCCTGGTGACAACATTGTCACCCAAGGAAAAAGTGTGGGAAAATCTCCAACAGGGTGAAAGGTCACAATAAAAATCTTATACGGGCGGAAATGGATAGACCTGTGTCTTTAATCAGCTTTGTAATTATATATGGAACTATGTTCTTGCCTATCCCTACTGCAAAAAAAAAAAGAGTTTTCTTCTGGGGTTACACGTTAAAGTAGGGGTCTCCAAATGACGGCCCGAGGGCCGCCCACTACAAGATTTTATCTGTCCCGCTGCTAGACTCAGTGGCATATCCTCAGTTTCAGAGCACAGACTGAAGATTCAGATCAGTTGGTCTTCACTTCTGGTGGGGACTCTGAAGAGGGCCCTAATGGGGACACTTATGTGAGAGGGGAACTCTGATGGGGATCCTGATGTAAAGGGGGGCTCTGATAGGGAACCTGATGTAAGGGTGGGCTCTATTGGGGACCCTGATGTAAGGCAGGACTCTGAGGGGGACCTTGATGTAAGGGAGGACTCTGATGGGGACCTTGATGTAAGTGGGGGCTCTGAAGGGAACCCTGATGTAAAGGGGGGCTCAGATGGGGACCCTGATGTAAGGGGGGGGGCTCAGATGGGGACCCCGATGTAAGGGATGACTCTGATGGGGACCTTGATGTAAGGGGGAATACTAATGGGGGCAGTAAAGTAAGAAGGCCTGTGATGGTGGCCCTAATGTAAGGAGGGGGGAGCTCTGATGGGGACTCTAATGTAAGTGAGCTCTGATGGGAACCCAGATGTAAAGGGGGGGGGGGCTCTGATGGGAACCCTCATGTAAGGGAGGACTCTGATTGGGACCTTGATGTAAGGGGGGATACTGATGGGGACACCAAAGTAAGAAGAGCTGTGATGGTGGCCCTAATGTAAGGGGGGGGGGGGCTCTGATGGGGACTCTAAGGTAAAGGGGGCTCTGATGAGGACCCTGATGTAAAGGGGGGCTAAAATGGGGACCCTGATGTAAGTGAGGGGGGGCTCTGATGGGAACCCTCATGTAAGGGAGGACCTTTATGTAAGGGGGGATACTGATGGGGCACAAAAGTAAGAAGGGCTGTGATGGTGGCTCATAATGATGGGGGCCATAATGTAAGGGGGGCTCTGATGGGGACCCTGATGTAAGGAGGGATACTGATGGGGGCACCAAAGTAAGAAGGGCTGTGATGATGGCCCTAATGTAATGGGGGAGCTCTGATGGGGACCCTGATGTAAGGGGGAACTCTGATGGGGGACCCTAATGTAAGAGGGAACTCTGATGGGGGACCCTGATGTAAGGGGGAACTCTGATGGGGACCCTGATGTAAGGAGGGGCTCTGGGGACCCTGATGTAAGGGGGAACTCTGATGGGAACCCTGATGTAAGGGGGAACTCTGGGCACCCTGATGTAAGGGGGAACTTTGATGGGAACCCTGATGTAAGGAGGGATACTGATGGGGGCACCAAAGTAAGAAGGGCTGTGATGATGGCCCTAATGTAATGGGGGGAGCTCTGATGGGGACCCTGATGTAAGGGGGAACTCTAATGGGGGACCTTGATGTAAGGGGGAACTCTAATGGGGGACCTTGAAGTAAGGGGGAACTCTAATGGGGGACCTTGAAGTAAGGGGGAACTCTAATGGGGGACCTTGAAGTAAGGGGGAACTGTGATGGGGACCCTGATGTAAGGCAGAACTCTGATAGGGGACCCTAATGTAAGGGGGAACTCTGATGGGACCCTGATGTAAGGAGGGGCTCTGGGGACCCTGATGTAAGGGGGGACTCTGATGGGGGACCTTGATGTAAGGGGGAACTCTGATGGGAACCCTGATGTAAGGGGGATCTCTGATGGGGACTCTGATGTAAGGAGGGACTCTGGGGACCCTGATGTAAGGGGGATCTCTGACAGGGACCCTGATGTAAGAGGGGACCCTGATGGGGACCATGATGTAAGGAGGACTCTGGGGACCCCGATGTAAGGGGGAATTCTGATGGGAATCCTGATGTAAGTGCCACCCTAAGAGAGGAAGTGTGGAAAAAAAAAAAAAAGAAGAAAACGAATGCAGCCACAACATCAAAGGATTGGTAAGCTGCAATATATTCCATTTAGTTTTTGGGTTTACACACGCTTTAAGTGTGATTGGATCCTCCCAGACCTTTCTAGAATCCTCAGAATCTGTCGGGTGTCTCGCCCCACTACAAGCTATGACCCCTGTGCTGGTTGTTACATCACAAGTGACTCGCTATTTATGTTGAGGCCGGGTGGGGAGAGCCGCAGCAGCAAACGCATCGGACGCACCCGGACACACCCAGAAGTGTTAGATGTAGAAGATTTTAGCGGCACATCAAAGTCTGCTGGAGAATGAAGATCGGATTCAACAATAATGTATTATATGTGTATTTCCAAATACTGTGTTTCATTATGTTTTTGTACTGCAGTGACAGTTTCCCTTTGATAGCCTTTATTCTGGACGCCCCACAATACTGCAATCTGCCATTATAACTACCTTAGTTTACCTTCTAGGCATGGCCTGAGTTACATTTCAACCAGCTCACGATGAGGACAAATGAAGTCTACCTTCTTCCCTATAAAAGACCAGCTTGTACATAATGACTCACCTATCAGTGAAATATGTGCAATTTCAGAAGATTATACAGGTAGACGGTGTCATAAAGTACACAGGAATTTAGCTGACGTCATAGACTCTCCTAGGAGGAGTTAAAGGGACACTAAAGTACGGTAAATAAAAATAAAATAAAATAAAATAAAATAAATTTAAAAAAAAGATTTTATTTAAGTATGTATTCCTAAGGCATGTCTTTGGTCAAGAAATAAAATTATTTTTTAATTTCCACATTTTTATTTCAATTAATTCTAGCCTACGCCTATTAATCTGAACAATCTTAAAGTTTGTAAACTTACTTTACGAAGATTCCCGCACTTTTACTTCTTTGAATTCTGTGACATGTACAGTGCCATGTGAAAGTATTCACACCCTTTGAAATTTTCCACATTTTGTCATGTTACAACCAAAAACGTAAATGTATTTTATTGGGATTTTATGTGATAGACCAACACAAAGTGGCACATAATTGTGAAGTGGAAGGAAAATGATAAATGATTTTCAAAATCTTTTACAAATATGTGAAAAGTGTGGCATGCATTTGTATTCAGCCCCCCCCTGTATTCTGATACCCCTAACTAAAATCTAGTGGAACCAAGTGCGTTCAGAAGTCACCTAATTAGTAAATAGAGTCCACCTGTGTGTTATTTAATCTCAGTTTAAATACAGCTGTTCTGTGAAGCCCTCAGAGGTTTGTTAGAGAACCTTAGTGAACAAACAGCATCATGAAGGCCAAGGAACACACCAGACAGGTCAGGGATAAAGTTGTGGAGAAGTTTAAAGCAGGGTTAGGTTAAATAAAAATATCCCAAGCTTTGAACATCTCACGGAGCACTGTTCAATCCATCATCTGAAAATGGAAAGAGTACGGCACAACTGCAAATCTACCAAGACATGGCCATCCACCTAAACTGACAGGCCGGGCAAGGAGAGCCTTCATCAGAGAAGCAGCCAAGAGGCCCATGGTAACTCTGGAGGAGCTGCAGAGATCCACAGCTCAGGTGGGAGAATCTGTCCACAGGACAATTATTAGTCGTGCTCTCCACAAATCTGGACTTTACGGAAGAGTGGCAAGAAGAAAGCCATTGTTGAAAGAAAGCCACAAGAAGTCCCATGTGCAGTTTGCGAGAAGTCATGTGGGGGACACAGCAAACATGTGGAAGAAGGTGCTCTGGTCAGATGAGACCAAAATTGAACTTTTTGGCCTAAAAGCAAAACGCTATGTGTGGTGGAAAACTAACACTGCACATCACCCTGAACACACCATCCCCACCATGAAACATGGTGGTGGCAGCATCATGTTGTGGGGATGCTTTTCTTCAGCAGGGACAGGAAAGCTGGTCAGAGTTGATAGGAAGATGGATGGAGCCAAATAAAGGGCAAACTTAGAAAAAAAAACTGTTAGACCCCTTTCACACTGGGGCGGTTTTCAGGCGCTTTAGCGCTGGAAATAGCCTCTGCTAAGCGCCTGAAAACCGCCTCCCATTCATTTAAGTGTGACTTTTCACACTCGGGCGGTGTGCTTGTGGGACATTTTGAAAAGTCCTGCAAGCAGCATCTTTGGGGCGAGTTGGGAACGCTGTAATGTTGCTTTGAAAAGTGCTTTGAAAGCGTCGCAAATGGGAGTTTTTAACCCTTTTTTGGGGTTAAAAGCGCCCCGCTAGTGGCCGATACAGAGCTAAAGCACTAATGGCATGGGTGCTCAGTGTGAAAGGGGTCTTGGAGTCTGCAAAACATTTAAGACTGGGGATTAGGCTGCATAGTAGAGGCCCTAGCACAACTTCCCCCCTCCAAGGCGCCTGGCTCGGATGGACTCCCATTTACAGTAAATTCAGGGAGATCCTCGTCCCTAAACTCCGTGAGCTATACACCCACATCTTCGACACTGATGCACTCCCAGCTACCATGGGTGAAGCCCTCATTGTTCTGTTACCCAAGCCCGGCAAAGACCCACTGCTCCCTGAATCATACCGCCCCATCTCTCTCCTGAAACTAGACGTTAAGATACTCACCAAAATCGTATCCCTGCGTCTCAATAAAGTAATCCTTAGCCTAATACACCCAGATCAGACCGGATTCATGCCCAACAAAAACACAGCGTTCAATCTAAGGCGGCTCTATATGAACCTTCAATCCCAACACGGCAACACTGGCTCCAGAGTAGTGGTCAGCCTAGATGCTGCCAAGGCGTTTGATTCTGTGGAATAGGGCTACCTATGCGAGTGCCTCCGCAGATTTGGCTTCGGCCCCAAATTCATCAAATGGCTCCAGCTCCTTTATCAGGCCCCCACTGCACGCATCCAGGTTAATGGTAGAGTCTCTTATTCCTTCCCTCTCTCCCCCTACTATACGCCTTAGCCGTGGAATCCCTAGCCATCGCACTTAGAGCCCACCCAGACATCAAGGGTCTCTGCCGTGGACAGATGAATGAGGTAATTAGTGTTTATGCTGACGACATGCTCCTGTATCTGTCCTATGCTGGCCCATCAATACAGGCTGCCCTGCAGCTCATTAAACGTTTCGGGGTATTTTCCGGTCTTCAGATTAATTGGGCCAAGTCCCAAATCCTACCTCTAGATTTAGGCGCCTCATGGCTGAATAAGCCACACTCCCCCTGGTCAGAGCTGACAAGATTAAATACCTGGGCGTCCACGTCTCCCGTTCCCCACTAGACTACACAGCCTTTAACATTAAACCCTTGTACGATATCCTTAAAACCAGAAAGCAGCCATGGTCCTGTCTCCCCTCTGGGTTATGGGATGAATTAACCTAGTAAAAATGATCCTCCTCCCCAAATTACTTTACATTTTCTGGCAAGCCCCACTCTATATTCCACCATGCATATTCAAGTCCATGGAATCCAATCTCAATACATTCATTTGGGGCTCCTCCCGTCACCAACTGTCATGGCGAGTCTTAAAATGTCCAACTGATCTGGGAGGTACCTCTCCCTCTACTACATCACATCCCAACTCCCCCACTTCTTTTACTTTAATCAAACTGACAAAGAACGATACCCCACCCTAGTCTACTCCCAGGCCCCTGGCCCGGTAATCCACCCTTTTCAGATCCTGCTCTGTGGTACTCGCGGAGTGCCCCACACTGGCAATAGGGACCGCATGCTATTCCACCACTGCAAGATCTGGCAACTGGCCATGCATCACAGCAAGGCTCCCACATTCCACTCCCACACACCACTGTGGGACAATACACACATGTCCGAGCTATCTTCCACCCCTGATCACGGTCTGTGTATCAACAAGGGGGTTATATACCTGTCACAAGCAGTAGCTAATGGGGTGGTTAAATCTTTCCAAACACTAAAGGACCACTTCGCTCTACCCAACCATATGTTCTTCCGTTACCTCCAACTCCGACATGCGCTCAACACTCAATTCCAGGATTCCATACCCACTCTCGAGGTTATACTATTAGTGGACATTATCACGGGTCGGGACCCCAAAAAACGTATCTCCCAGATATATAGCTACCTCATGTTGCTCACAGCTACTGCCACTGCCTACCAGTTGAAGTCTCACTGGGAGCCCGACCTGGGTGACGTGACAGATGAGGATTGGGAGAAGGCACTCGCTACCTGTAAATCTGTGTCCCCTAAGCTCTCTGATCGCCTCACCCACCTCTTCGTCCTCCATAGGTCTTACCCGACGCCCCACGCCTCTCCAGGTACCGACTGGGGCAGAACTCTGCATGTCCTAGATGTGCAGACTCCAATGGCTCCTTCTACCACTTATTATGGTCCTGCCCGTCCATTCAGGGATACTGGTCACAGGTCGTCCAGTTCCTTCATGATCGTATGGGCTCTCCACCGACCTTTCTCTCTCTTTCCGAGGGCGGAAAATACTTAAACATATTTTTGCAAGCAACGCTATTCTTAGCCAGAATGCAAATCGCCAGGACATGGATGAGAGAGACACCCCCACTATACAACAATGGATCAGAGCTATCAATACTACTCTCCCCTATAAAAAAGTACTATATCTACACAGGGGCTGCCCAAACAAATACCACAAAACCTGGGATAGGTGGCTGGAAGACCCCTTACCTGCAATACAGAGGACTGAATCCTACTCTACCTAAACACCCCCCCCCCCCCCCGGTACGACCCCTGTCTCTATCCATATGCTCCCCCCCCCCTCCCCGTGGGCTTCCACTACCATACCACTCAACAATGTACAATGTGTTGGAACCCTTACTGAAACTTGACAAATCTCTATGTATATCAACATGATTGTGCTGTGTGTAGTACCTGTCGCACTTCTTTTTTGTATGTCAATATATTTTCCATGCTCAATAAAACTTTGTTCTGATTAAAAAAAAAAAAAAAGACTGGGATGAGGTTCACCTTCCAGCAGTACGACCCTAAACATACAGCCAGAGCTACAATGGATGTTACATGCTACAAGCATGTTCATGTGTTAGAATGGCCCAGTCAAAGTCCAGACCTAAATCCAGACGAGAATCTGTGGCAAGACTTGAAAATTGCTGTTCACAGAAGTTCTCCATCCAATCTGACAGAGCTTGAGCTATTTTGAGAAGAAGAATGGGCAAAAAATGTCACTCTCTAGCTGTGCAAAGCTGGTAGAGACATCCCCAAATAGACTTGCAGCTGTAAATGCAATGAAAGGTGGTTCTACAAAGTATTGACTCAGGGGGGCTGAATACAAATGCACGCCACACTTTTCACATATTGTTTTGTAAAAAATGTTGAAACCCATTTATCATTTTCCTTCCACTTCACAATTATGTGCCACCTTGTGTTGGTCTATCACATAAAATCACAATAAAATACATTTATATTTTTCGTTGTAACATGACAAAATGTGGAAAATTTCAAGGGGTATGAATACTTTTTTCAAGGCACTATGACCTGGGCATAGCATTGCTGTGTCACACATTTCACGGAGCCTGCCTTCTCAACTAAAGAAATGCAGAGGGGAGGAGTTTCAGGAGGCGGAGTCAGAACAGGAATAGAGGTAAAATCTTCCAATGGGGACACTAGTTCTGGTGGCTACCAGGGATTTCCCTCACTTTGGAGGGATTTTTTCTCACTTCCTGTTTTAGCTATGGCACAGGAAGTGAAAGAAAATCTCCCCCAATTTACACAGATTGCAAAAAAATAAAAATAAATAAAAGACCTGACAGGGGATATACTCCCTAACTTTATCCAAAATTTAAAAAAAAAAATGCCTTTGGTTCTAATTTCCACATTAGAAAAATGTAAAGTTGAATTGTATTTGTTGTTATAAGATAAACAGGTGTTCCCTTTATGCCTCATTTCAGACATATTTTCCAGTAGGGCTCTTTAAACCTATTCAAAAAATAACAAATCTCTTCCTCGTGCTATAATGCCGATAAGGAAGCCAGAAGAATGATGTTGTTTTATCTTTTCTGAGATTTAAATGTCAACCATCTTCAAGGAAATGTACACTGTTCAGGAAGGATTACTTCTTTATAACGCAACCATTTTCTCTACAATCTGCTAAAATGTGACATTGTGTATTTCAAATGTGTATTCAAACGTATATTTCATGTATGTATTTAACTATTTGCCTGAACTTCCACTGTAAAGCACCATGTTACCATTGCTGGCTCAGGACATGTACCACTAGGCAGTATTGTCTGATATTATATAATTAAAGTAGATGTAAAATAACATAAATCTAATATAATCTTTAACATGCAAATGTAATTGAAACAAAGAATTTTTAATCATTTTAAATCTGCGACTTTAATTAAAAATGTAATTGAAGGTCCTTGATTGGGCAAAGGGCACTTTCCTTTTGTAGTGTAGCAACGAGTGCAGGTATTCAGCGACAGCATTGATGACCAGTTCAATGCTTAGGAAACTGGAATCTGACTGAATATGATTAACCATTTCCCGCCTGGCCTATTGCAGAAAAACAGCCAAGCAGGTGTTTTGTTATCCTGGGTGCATGACGTCATGACGTCCTCCAGGCGCACGCCTCCTGTGCACTCTAGCTTCCACACTGTGGCTTAATCTGTCACCTGCTGTGTCCACCAGACAGACACAGCAGATGACAGATCATTGTACAGGGCCAACCCTGGTACCATGTGATCGTTGTGACCAATCACAGCAGATCACATGACAGTTGTACATAATGAATGGCTTTCATTTATAGCAATTCATTGTGTACTATTGCGTTGATCTCAGTGATTGGTCACAGTGATGACATGGTACAGACAAGGCCAATCACCGCGCATCTGTACCATGTGATAACTGTGCCCAATCACAGCTATCACAATAGTACACACTGGCAATTACTGGATGCCATTTATAAAAAAAATATTGCTTTAACAGTGATGATTACTGTTATAAGTAACCATAGTGTAAAAAAAATCCTGATCTCCTCCCCAGTGTAGTACAGTTTCACCATGGTAGCACTGCTCTGGTCAAAGTATATAAGAAAAAAGTAAAACTAAAGGAAAAAAATTATATATATATATATATATATATATATATATATATATATATATATATATATATATAATATTTACAAAAATGTGAGGGGTGTATTCACTTTTAAGAGATACTGTGTGTATGTGTGTGTGTGTGTATGTATGTATATATATATATATATATATATATATATATATATATATATATATATATATATATATATATATATCATATACAAATGGAGGGAAGCCGACATAAACAGGATATGACCAGGACTGGGACTATGAACAAGAGAAGCAGATATAGGCTAACAGGATACAGGGTACTGGAAGCAAGATACAGGATAAGGCTGGGATCAGCAGGCATGGATATGGATAACAGGCAAAATACTGAAGCACTGATGCAAATCAAGGATGGTGTTACATATCTTCCCAGCAGCCAGCTTATGCTGGCTGCTGGGAAAGTATACTGTGGTAGAAGTAGAAAGTATACTGTGATCTGCTGGCTGCTGAGAGACAAAAACCATAAGGTATTTATATACACAAGGGGAATAGACAGAACTGGAACTTGCATCCTCTTCTTGCATCCTCTGTGTATATCATATACCTTTTAATAAAAGCCTATAATCTGAAATTATTGGAGTGTTCATCAGGGAGTTAGGACAAAGTGATTTGGCACTAATCACGAAAGTAATATTTTAAATCTGCAAATTTCATTTAAATAATACAAGTGATCCTGCCATTAATGTCCTTTCATAGAGTGACAATGAATGTCCCTGCCTCCCAACTGTGCTTCTGTGTTGTCACCCTGTCACGTGCTTTCAGTGGAGACCATAGGCTGCCACAACCATGCTGAATGTGTTGGCATGTTCTGCGGTAATCACCATCAGGAGGCCTGCCCTGATCAAAGTCATGCAGCCATTGCAGGAGTGCATGAAGACAGGAAGTGGCAGCAAACAGGTTTCAGGAGATTAGCAGCACTGAAATGTGAAAAAAAAATATGGAAAAAGTGGCAATAAGTATTATTATTATTATTAATATTGCTAGTTCAGTCCCTTCCTCTAGAGCTAAACAGACCAGTTTTGATCATGGAGATCAAACGCCTGCTTTAGAACACATTGTTTGTAATAGCAAGGAGCCCTTGGGCAACTTTCAGTAGGATGATCATAGTGACCATCTCTTATGATGGCAAGTGGAAGCTACTATATGTGAAAAATAGAAAAGAAATTGCTTCTACTTCCTGTAATATGAGTTATTTGGAGCATTGAGTTACTACTCACAACCATCGTTAGAATAACACAAATGATCTTCATACCTTTCCTGAAGACTTATTATTACTACACCTTCTATATGAAAAGTACGAATTCTGTACCATACCATATTAAACAAGAGCATCTCATGCAAATTTAGACATTAAATTAATTATTTCATTATTTTTATGTTCTTACTCCACTCTTATTCTTTGAACATAGGCATGTTAGCAGCCCATACACAGAGCAAATTTCTTTCCTGCAACCCATGGAAATTCCCCCAAAATTCGGTTGATTCCCCCATCAACACAGTGAGATCCCTTCCGCTGAGCCTTTGTATTCTCCCACAAGGAGACATGATTATTACATAGTTACGTAGTAGGTGAGGTTGAAAAAAGACACAAGTCCAACCTATGTGTGTGATTATATGTCAGTATTACATTGTATATCTCTGTATGTTGCGGTCGTTCAGGTGCTCATCTAATAGTTTTTTGAAACTATCGATGCCCCCCCTGCTGAGACCACCACCTGTATAAGGGAATTCCACATCCTTGCCACTCTTACAGTAAAGAACTCTCTACACAGTTTAAAGCGGAGTTTTTTATGAAAAAATAAAAGTCAGCAGCTACAAATACTGCACCTGCTGACTTTTAATAATCGGACACTTACCTGTCCCAGGGTCCAGCGATGCGGGGGAACGAAGCTCCGCTTGTCTCCCCCCTCCTCTCTGTGGCACCGGCATTGTCACTGTGAGCGCTTGGCTGTGGCTTCACAGCCGGGCACGCACTGTGCATGCGCGAGCCGTGCTGCGTGCTGTGACTTGCCGGGCAATCTTCTGGGACCTGTGACGTGTCCCAGATGATTGCCGAGATGGAGGGGGGGATGAGGTGAACTTTCATCTGGCGCCGCGGTGCCCCGGGAGGAAGTGGGAGCTGGAACCCTCTAAAAAGAGGGTTTCCACTCCCCCCCCAAAAAAAATGACATGCCCAATGTGGCATGTCAGGGGGTCACCTTCACTTAAAGCGGAAGTTCCATTTTTGGGTTGAACTCAGCTTTAAGGTTAAACCTCTTTTTTTCTAATTTTAATGAGTTGCCACGTGTCTTCTTAAACTCCCTTTTTGGCTATACCAGCCTCTAGTGATAATCGCATGTAAAATCCTGCAGGCTGGTTGTACCCAAATTAATTGATCGACCAACTTGATACATTCAGCCTGTCCATACATGGTTTCCCGGTTCACACATATGCGATGCGGGAACCAGCAGGATTCCAATGCGGGTTCCCGCATCGCATGTCACTCGCCAGTGGTTCACACTGACATCTGCGAACCGCTGCGGGTGTCAGTGTAAAGTTAATGACACCTCCGATCGGTTCGCAGATCGCAGTGTGAATTGTGACATGGTGCAGGAATCGGATCGCATAGGTGTGAACCCCCATGCGATCCGATTCCAGTGCGGACCGAAAAAAGGTTCCTGCACCATTTTGGTGCAAATGCGATTTCAGCCATACAATTTGCATGGCTGAATTCGCATTGCACAGACATTGCATGAGATCTGCACAGCAATGCAGTGCGAATTGCATACGGTGTCTGTGATTGTACAGGTGTGAACCCAGCCTAAAACTCCACTTTGCTAGACTAGGGGTTTCTCCCCCCCATGCTTCAGCAGTCTAAGGTCCTAAAGTCATCAAGACAGATGCAAGGTCCAAAGCCCTAATATAATGACGTCCACCTCTGAAGCATGGGGGAGCACCATCTGCTGCGCATTTCCATTGACTTCTATGAGGTCCTACAGTTTTGGTGCGGTTTCAGAAAGCTCACCAAAACTCCTACATGCTGCATCTTTGGTGCGCTTTCTGAATCCACACCTAGAGCACGGGACATCATAGTCAAATTTTGGGTGTCCCCAATGGGATAGCAAAGAAAAAAAACTCACCCTCCTGTAATCTATCCAAAATAATTGGTTCCACTTTTCTACTTTAAATCCTCACTTAAGCTGATTACTTGGTTATTTTGTTTCCTCGATGAAAAAAGTAATGGGGGATTTTTCTAGAAGTACAGTAAGGCAGGAAAGGCAATAGATGGCAGCTTGCACACAGACTTCTGTAGCCCTCAGTGATGTGATAAGGTTCCTCATACACCTGTGTGTTTAAGGAAACAATTTGAGGCGGGTGGCCTGGGACTGAGGTGTGTGGAACCTGCTCAGCAAGTATGCAGCGTAATGAAGAACCTGTAGAGCTAGTATGCGGCCAGGACATAGCACACTGGGGTGGGAGATCGCTCTTGTAGCAGTGAGTCTATGTACACCCTCTGCACTGGAATGATACCTACCTAGGAGGACCCCTGTATAGTCGTACATCAACCGGGACACCATGTCTCTCAGCATCACTTTGAAGAGGGTGACCAATCTCCCAGGAAAACATGAACGACAAGTAACCCTGACCTTTAGAGGTAAGAACTTACTCTATGTATATCCTTTGTCCATACACCAACTTTCTATTGCTGTTGAGCAAAACAGAGATCAAGGATCAAGTTCACTATATAACAATTCGTACAAGCAATGTGATCAAAGATTGGGTTGCCGGTCTACGTAGATCGACTATTCAAAGTTTGTCAACTAGCAATTATCAACTTTAACAGTGAATTCTAATGTCGACTACAACATCGAATTTTAATGCCAGTGGAGTTCATATACGCCTTACCATCAAATTCTAATGTCATTGAATTTTAATGTCAAGTTTAGAGTCAAAATTGTTTTGTTAATGATAGCCTAAAATACGCTGGAAGAATCTCATGTGTGGTCAGAAGTTTATTTTTGGTCATTAAGATCAATAGATCATTGATCGAAACTACCCTTTCAAGCTACGTATCGATTGATGAATTTCCTATACAATTGAAAAATCAACTGGGCACAGTTGGTCGCTGAACCTATAGTTTATTCCTTTTTTTAACATCAATCTTTTCGCTAATCAATCATACACTTTACTCTAGAGTTATCTACCCGCTCTGCAATCTGAAATGCAGATTTTTTATGTTCGAGTGCCCCTTGCCTCTATTGTTGTCTTGCAGGGGTGTAGATAAAGGGGGGGGGGGATAGGGGGGCCCGAACCCGCCCAACTAGAACATCTTGCCCAGTGCCACTCCTCAGCGTCTGCGCAGTCGTTTGATTATCATTTTGTCTAAAGGGAATGTTGGAAAATGTTCTTGATTGGCAGATTTTTTTCGTCCCAGAGTGCCCCTTGCCTCTATTGTCATCTTGCAGGGTGGTAGATAAGGGGGGGGGGATAGGGGGGTCCGAACAGCAACCACGCAGTTGTTTGAATATCATTTGTCTAAAGGGAATGTTGGAAACTTTTCTTGATCATCAGCTGCAGCTAATAGGCTAAGAACATGGCCCCTGTACACTTGCGTGGTTTGGCCACACCGCGGGTGTAGCTCGGTGTACCCGCGGGTTTGGGGCAGCCTAGCTGCGCTCTCTCCCATTGACTTCCATTTATGTCCCGCGGTTTTGGTGCGCTTTCAGAAAGTGCACCAAAACGATGGAACAAAAAAGAGCTCTATGGGAAAGCGCGTCTAATCCACACCAAACCCGCGGGTTTATTGCGCTTCCCCTGAAGTGCAGACAAACCTCACCACATCAATGTCCAAATAACCATCTATGACCATCCTTAGAATTTAAGAGAGCTGAATCTCCCCCCCTCCTCCCCCCAAAAAAAAAATATCTATAGCCATATCATGTAGGTAAGTATGGCGTCTCCTCCACTCCCAAAACCTCCTGGGATATGCATTTCATTTATCTGGAGGAGGGCAGAACTGGTGGAGCACCATCTGAGGGCTGGCTACCTGAACAGGATAAGACAGCCGGCTCCCGATGAGGTGGGAAACGAAGATGACGTCATGGGACTTGGTGTGTGGCACAAAGCCACGGATCACAGCAGACCAGCGCTGGATTTGCCGGGTGTGTGCGTAAATTTCCGAAGATAACCCAGCTTAAAAGGTAAGAGGGGATTAAAAAAATAAAAAAAATAAACACGGGGTGGGAATGAAGTTCCTCTTTAAACTGTCAGAATCTTTCGGCTAGATTCATATCTTTCCGTGTGCTTTCAGTGTGGCAACACACTACAACATAGTGTACAGTATATGTACATTGCGATGCATTGTAATTTATTCTGATTGGTCCTTCAATGCACTTGCACAGTATTATCCAATGCAGCTGCACTTTAGTGCACCACAAAATATATATGTGAATGTACATGCGTTGCGGTGCACTGCATTGGCAAAAAGATGTGCAGGTCTGTTTTTTATTGCAATGAAGTAAATGGGCTGCCTTAATGAAATGTGCATCACTGTATGAAAAAACGCATATCAATAAACGAAAGAGAGGCTTTTAAAGTGATCAAATAGCACCAAAAGAAAGCTCTATTTGTGGGAAAAAAAGGACGTCAAGTTTGTTTGGGTACAGCGTCGCATGACCACGCAATTGTCAGTTAAAGCGTCGCAGTGCTGTATCACAAAAAATGGCCTGGTCATTGAGCAGCCAAATCTTCCAGGGCTGAAGTGGTTAAATAATATGTATCACCTTTGTTTGTGTAGTCAGGATTTGCAGTGGGTAATTCACTCCTATTTTTTTTCCAGATTTTTTTCTACTTTGCAAATTGACTGATTTATTCTGTTTTTAATAACTATTATTATTAAGTTCCCCTGCAATCAGTGGAGATGCTTGTGATTCCTCTGGTCTGTTCTGAGATTCCCAGGCTGTGGGTTTGACTGCTTTTCCCTGCCTTTTGGATGGTTCTAGAAAGTAGTGGGCTAGGAGAGTCAAATCTACAGGTTGAATATTTATGTGGTCCCAGCCAATCCCTGGGGGAGGGTGCCCAGTAGGTGACTGGGAGGGAGCATAAATAGTTTGAGGCCTGGAGCAGAGGGGCTCTTGTCCAGGAGGAGAAGATCCCAGTCTAAAGGGCTGCTGCCCTTCTGGGCAGTCCACTTGCACACTTGTTCATCGAGGTCCCAGCTTTAGCAGCTGGGGTGCCTATTCTACTGAATTTTGCTGGAGCTGATTGAGGGTTTTGTCTGGGGATCTGGTCTGAAGAGCCCACAGGGGACGTGTCTGGCTGATATTGGAGGGGGGCATCCAAATATACAAGGGCGTTTGTGAGTACAGACCGATGTGTGAGACCCCAATGACTGTGTGATGCTAGTATGCCTCTGGCATCAGTGTCAGCCTGTGCTAAAAGGTGAACATTCCCTATGGTGTCCCTGAGAGTCTGAAGCTTTGAGAAGGAGACAAGTGTCTGCAAGTTGCTATTTAACATTATTATGCCCAGTACACACGGTTAGACATTGATCGGACATTCTGACAACAAAATCCATGGATTTTTTCCGACGGATGTTGGCTCAAACTTGTCTTGCATACACACGGTCACACAAAGTTGTCGGAAAATCCGATCATTCTGAACGCGGTATCGTAAAACACGTATGTCGGGACTATAAACGGGGCAGTAGCCAATAGCTTTCATCTCTTTATTTATTCTGAGCATGCGTGGCACTTTGTGCATCGGATTTGTGTACACACGATCGGAAATTCCGACAACGGATTTTGTTGTCGGAAAATTTTATAGCCTGCTCTCAAACTTTGTGTGTCGGAAAATCCGATGGAAAATGTGTGATGGAGCCTACACACGGTCGGAATTTCCGACAACAAGGTCCTATCACACATTTTCCGTCGGAAAATCCGACCGTGTGTACGGGGCATTAGAGTATCCCACAGTTACCCCGCACCCATCCAAGTTCAGGTTTAAAAGAGCTTCAGAAAAAGGATACCCTTTGACCAGTGGTCTCCAAACTGTGGCCCGGGGGCCAGATGTGGCTCTTTGCTTGCCTTTATCTAGCCCTTGGGGCATTATTCCTCCTACTGATACGAGACACTATTCTACCAGCTGACACCAACAATAGGGCATCAATTCTCCCACTGACACCAACAATGAGGAACCATTTCTACCACTGACACCAACAATGGGACACTATTCCTTCCAGTGATACCAACGATGGGACACTATTCCTTCCAGTGCTACCAACGATGGGACACTATTCCTTCCAGTGATACCAACAATGGGGCACTTCTCATTCCCTCTAATACCAAATGTGACTATGTTTATTCCCTCTGATGCTAGGAAAATTTCCACTCCTGCTGGCCACACTGTGGCCCCCTTGAAGAGGTTGTATACCTCAGAAAAAAAATCTAAAAAGAAAAAATATCCTGCAAGACAAAGGCATAATGAGCTAGTACACATCGCATACTAGCTCATTATGAGATATTTACCTTAGAACAAAGCTGTTGCAGCAGCACCCGCACACCGCTGACACGGCCGACATCTTTCCCAGAGTTTCTTCCAGGTTTGCGGGCTCCAGCACTGTTACTGGCCGGAGCCGCGATGATGTCACTCCCGTAAATACACGCAGGAGCCGCCGTTCACGGAGCAGGGCTCAGAAGGAACGGCACCTGGAGCTGTTCCTTCAGAGCGCATGCTCCAGTGATATCACAGGCTGCATGCAATGTAAATATCACCAAAACTGTACAGGTTTAGGAGGTATTTACACTACCTATAGGTAAGCCTTATTATAGGCTTACCTATAGGTAAATGTCTGCAGAGGAAGTTTACTGAAATCTGAAAGATAATAAACTGACCCTTTGTTTAGAAGGTTTGGAGACCCCTGCCCTAGACTAATTATTGAGCCAGAGATTGTGAGCATGGCTGCAGATACACTAGCTTGGGAAAGAACCTTTGGGACCACTCAGTGGGCCCTTTCAGGAGTGAACGCTTCATTTATTTCAAGCTACTGTAAAACCTTGGTTTGAGAGAGTTTTGCAAGACAAGCAGCAAAATTTTTAAATACATTTTGACTTGATATACAAGCGATGTCTTGATATACAAGTAGCGTCATGTCACAACTGGGTATAAAAGAGAAGAGAGGCGCCTCTAAGTGTAGCAATATGGTTACATTTAACAAAGGTACAACATTTAGCAACTCACATGGTTGATTAGAACAGGCACATCTAAGTATGCTGTAACCTCTAGTAACCAGTCAGTGAGCGGTAATGATACACTGTAACCTCTGGCAACCAATTACAACCGCTGCCTGATCTGATTCAGTAAACTGACTTTGAGTCTAGCTGCTATTTATTGTATGTCTCAGAGCATGTGGCAAGCAAAATGGCATGGAGGGGGGCCCAAGAAAATGGTTTCCCAGGCTCCGATCAATATTGAAGACGGCCCTGCACGCTGCGCTCCATGAGCGGTTCAAGCCTCGCTTTTAGATCGCTATACTACAGGATAGTCTTCCTGGTCATGATTGCAGACTGACAGCAGCGAGAGATGGCGGTGCGGAGGATGGTCTATGTGGACAGCTTTACCCCGGACGTCTGCATACTTAGATGTGCCTCTTTTAATTTATCAACCTTGTGAGTTGCTAAATGTTGTACCTTCATTAAATGTAACCATATTGCTACACTTAGAGGCGCCTCTCTTCTCTTTTATAATCTGTAGCTCCTGCTGGATTTTGCTTCTAATCCCCTTGTGGAGGTTTCCATTTGTGGATGGACATTTTATAGTTACACAACCTATCACATTGCTCTAATCTTTTTATATGGACTATAAACTGAAGGACCTATGAATAAATGGTTGTGGAACGAATCATTTGAATTTCCATTAATTCTTATGGGGGAATTTGCTTTGATATGCAAGTGCTTTGGATTACAAGCATGCTTCTGGACCAAATTATGCTCGCAATACAAGGTTTTATTGTATTAATATTCCATTACTTTTCAGGTATACTGTGGAAATGTTGCCATAAAAAAGAAAGAAACTTCACACAAATATTACCGGGGCA
Source organism: Lithobates septentrionalis (assembly GCA_037952835.1). NCBI lineage: Eukaryota > Metazoa > Chordata > Amphibia > Anura > Ranidae > Lithobates > Lithobates septentrionalis. Next base: position 503,212 of record JBBDGP010003114.1, on the reverse strand, counting down.
AACATGAAATACAACTTCAGCCAAAACTTTTTTTTTTTTAAGAAATAGTGGGGAAGGGTCAAAATCTCTGTGGGTTTAGTTTTATTCTGTCTGTGTTTTCCCATCCTGGTGACACTGGTTATCTTATTTTCTTGTTGTGGTATCACTGGTACAGAAAGTGGGTGAACAGGCAGCGATTAACAACTCAGAACAAGAAAAAGCCAGAGCTCCACCAATAAACGTCACAGTTTTAATGAGATCCAACCTGTAAAGTTTAATGGCTGAGTGTTGGCTTATTCTTGTTTGGAGCTAAAATACGGAATCACTGTTATCCATACACTTTAATTTGGGTTATATGCTGGATGGATTTGTTTTTTATCATGTAACACCTGAATGAGTTTTTGATCGTTTCAATATTCTGATAAAATGCGCAAACGGCCATTGTGGCTCACTGCCATTTTATTCAAATAATAAGCTGCTCCATGTGTTCAGCATTATAGGGCATATTGATGAAAATATCATTGTATCAAGCCCAGCCTTTAAGTCTGTTATGTATGGGCACTAATGCATTGCTTTGCTAAAAAAGAAAAATCGTATGCACCTTTGTTTGTAGAGAGAAGTATGGGCAAAGTTGTTTTGGCCATACTTCTCTTGTGGGTCACAGGGTGCTTTCCTATGACCCTGAATCAGTCGATAGGGGGCTGTTGGCCGACGTCACTGAGAAAGCAGTGACTGACAGTCACTGATCTCTGTTTCCAGAATACAGAAAACTGAGATATCAGCAATCATGTGATCCCAGCATGGGACAGCTGTAGCATAGAGGTGAGAATGTATGTTTGTTTTTTTACATTCCCTTTTTTTTAAATAAATCTTTTCTATTTTCATTACATACACATTTAAGCAATGCCATCACTTGGTCTATGTGCTTATCTATGCAATGCAGGCAGATCATGGCTGGTGGGAGGGCCTGTACATGGCTTCCTAAAAACAGCAGACTACCCCAGGTAACGCCCCCCCCCCCCATATGATTCTGAGCCTCTGTGATTGAAAGCAGTGGTGTATTTTGGTGTTGTGCTGCCCTAGGCAAGACTAAAATTGAGGGCCCTGCCCCATATCATTTTGTCCCACCCCTTCCTTCTCAAATGGCTATTCGGATGGCTATGTGGGGTCTCTGGTTGCTATTTGGGGTCTCCAGTGGCTCTGTGGGGTCTCTGGAGAGATAGAGGAGGGTGAGAGAGGGGAGGAGAAAGAGGGAGGGTGAGAGAGAGGGAGAGAGGGAAGAGAGGGAGAGGGAGAGAGAGAGAGAGAGAGAGAGAGAGAGGGAGGAGGGAGAGGGAGGAGAGAGAGAGAGAGAGGGAGGAGAGAGAGGGAGAGGGAGGAGAGAGAGGGAGAGGGAGGAGAGAGAGAGAGGGAGGAGAGAGAGGGAGGAGAGAGAGAGAGAGGGAGGGAGGAGAGAGGGAGGGAGAGAGTGTGAGGGGGGAGAAGAGAGGGGTGTAAGAGAGTGGGGGGTGAGAGAGGGAGAGATAGTGAGAGAGAGAGGGAGAGGGGAAGAGAGAGAGAGCAATGGGGTAAGAGTGAGAGAGAGGAGAGAGGGAGAGAGAGAGAGAGGGAGGGAGGTGAGAGGGAGGGGGAGAGTGTGAGGGGGGGAGAGAGGGATGTAAGAGAGTGGGGGGTGAGAGAGAGGGAGGGAGAGAGTGTGAGAGAGAGGGAAAGGGGAGGAGAGAGAGCGATGGGGTAAGAGAGAGAGGGGGGAGAGAGAGAGGGGAGAAGAAAGGGGGTAAGAGAGAGGGGGGTGAGAAAGAGAGAGAGGGAGAGAGGGGGAGGGAGAATATAGAGAGAGAGGAGAATGAGGGAGGAGGGAGAGGGAGGAGAGAGAGAGGGAGGGGGGAGAGAGGGAGGGAGAGAGTGTGAGGGGGGGAGAAGAGAGGGATGTAAGAGAGTGGGGGGTGAGAGAGAGGGAGGGAGAGAGTGTGAGAGAGAGGGAGAGGGGAGGAGAAAGAGAGAGCGATGGGGTAAGAGAGAGGGGGAGAGAGAGGGGGGAGAAGAAAGGGGGGTAAGAGAGAGGGGGTGTGAGAGAGAGAGAGGGATGTGAGAGAGAGAGAGAGAGAGAGAGAGAGAGGGATGAGAGAGAGAGGGATGAGAGAGAGAGAGAGAGAGAGAGAGAAAGGGGAGAAGAGAGAGGGAGGGAGAGAGTGTGTGAGAGAGAGATGGGGTAAGAGAGTGGGGGGTGAGAGAGAGGGAGGGAGAGAGTGTGAGAGAGAGGGAGAGGGGAGGAGAGAGAGAGAGAGCGATGGGGTAAGAGAGAGGGGGAGAGAGAGGGGGGAGAAGAAAGGGGGGTAAGAGAGAGGGGGTGAGGAGAGAGAGGGAGAGAGAGAGAGAGAGAGAGAGAGAGAGAGAGAGAGAGAGAGAGAGAGAGAGAGAGAGAGGGAGAGAGGGGAGAAGAGAGAGGGAGGGAAAGAGAATGTAAGAGAGAAAGGAGAGAGAGAGAGGGGGGAGAGGCGAGGAGAGAGAGTGTGTAAGAAAAAGGGAGAGGGGAGGAGAGAGAGGGGGTAAGAGAGAGAGAGGGATAAGAGTGAGAGAGAGAGGAGGTGAGAGTGAGAGAGAGAGGGGGGTGAGAGGGAGAGAGGGGGGTGAGAGAGGGGTTGAGAGAGAGGAGAGGGGGTGGGGGGGTTGAGAGAGAAAGAGGGGGTGAGAGAGAGGATGCGCCCCTATTCCCCCCATACTACACCAGGAGACTGTCTCATCCCCCTCCCCCTAAATGACACCTCTCACATTCCCGCAGCCCGCCGACTCCTTTTTACCAGCTGTATGTAGCGAGGCTGCCAAGAAACGATCACAGCCCGGGACTCTGACCAGCTCTGCCAATTGAGCTACTTCTAGGATCGGAGGCTGCAGCCACCGTGGCCTCCTGCTTCTGCTTCACTCCCCTATCCCCGAACAGATCAGTTTGCGGCCGCCCCTGGTGTCACCACTCTGGCGGGTGTCACCTGGGTGCAGTCCACCCCCCCGTAGCGATGCCACTTCTTCTCTGCCTGGGGACATCGCCGCCCCCCTGAAAAATGCATCCCAAGGCAAACGCCTTGTCAGCCCCACAGTACATACACCCTTGAACTGAATTGAATTTTCTGAAAATTTTACAGTTCTCTTTTTGACTTTCAAACGCTATTTGCGCTTGTCGACTTGTAGATGTCTTTTTTTATATATCAACATGAAATTAGTCAGATTCTTCTGTAAGGAAACCAAAAAAAGTTGTGACATTTATTCAGTTTATAATGGCTTTATAAATACCCCCTATGTAAACCAGCTGAACATATAATTAATCGGGTGAAGTCTACTTCCAGCCAAAACCTTTTTCTTAGTTGTGAACAGAGTTAGCGTTTTTACTGCTATCCAGGGTCCTATTAGGAGAGATTCCCCTCATTTCCTTTCCAGCTGACAACCATTTACTGGACAGGAAGTCTGATAGCAGTTTAGGCAGAAAAAAGGCTAGAGCCCCTTTCAGATTTTTATTTCTGGCTGAAACCCATTTACAGGTTTTCCTTCACTTCCTGTCTGGTGAAATCATTGCCAGCGAGACAGAAAATGGGGGAAAATCTCCCTCATGCCCTGTACACACGATCGGAATTTCCGTCGGAAAAACCTTTTTTCCGACGGAATTCCACTCAAGCTTGCCTTGCATACACACGGTCACACAAAATTTCTCTGAACTTTCGACCACCAGGAACGCGGTGACGTACAACACTACGATGAGCCGAGAAAATGAAGTTTAATGTTGCCAAGCATGCGTCTAATTGTTTCCGAGCATGCGTAGGAATTTTGCGTGTCGGAATTGCTACAGACGATCGGAATTTCCGATAGGAACTTTTTCCGTCGGAAAAATAGAGAACCTGCTCTCAATCTTTTGCTGGCGGAAAATCCGCCAGCAAAAGTCCGATGGAGCATGCACACGGTCGGAATTTCCGACCAAAAGCTCACATAAAGACTTCTGTATGACTGTCTAAGTCCCAAATCCAGATACTCATTAATCCACAAGCCAAAAAAACTCCCTTTACCTTCCTTGACTGAGCTGTCTCTTTTATTTACATTATATTACCAAAAGTATTGGGACGCCTGCCTTTATACCCAGTCTTAGTCCGTAGGGTTCAATATTGAGTTGGCCCACCTTTTGCAGCTATAACAGCTTCAACTCTTCTGAGAAGGCTGTCCACAAGGTTTAGGAGTGGTAATATAGTGTACTTTCTAATCTATTTACAGATTATTATTATTATTAAAAACCCACAGGGGTTCTAACCCTTACTTTATATAAAACTAGAATTTTTTTTTTTTTTTTTGCCTGACAAACACTTTAATTAGGGCTTAGTAATGTTTCCACTTATAGGGGAACTCGTATTAATTAGGATTGTGAGTTTTAAAGACACTGTAAACTTTTAAAAGTTTTTGTTGTTTTAACTAGGTATTAGTGTAGTTCCATTCCCTGTCTTTGTTTGTTTGCCTCACCTTGTAATGATGGGCTCACATGTTGTGACTGCAGTTTGTAGTGTCATGGCTTATCGATTCCCCTTTGTCCATTTATTCATCCACCTCGCTTGTCCCTATTGGCTAAAGGGACAGGCAACTTCTTGTTTTTGGGTCACATTTCCTCTGTGTTCCATCACAAATGTGGTAGTGCCAATGTGATAAAAGAACCTCTGTGTTACTGCTCTGCCTGCTTGGCCTATGTCAGATCTAAATATTGTTTAGCTCTCACTTGCACCAGCACTAGAGAGACCCAGGGATTGTGGGATATGTAGTTTCTTCACAGGAAGTGTGAGTTCTTAGACTACAGACAGAGATCATGCATTAACCTGTGCAGTGCCATGCCGCATGCCTAATGTTTGAACATTAACCGCTTGCCGACCAGCCGCCATCATTTTACTGTAGCTATATATCAGCTCGCGGGATCGGGATAGCATAGCGGGGGTGCCGATGCTCGTGGCCGACGGTCGCGATGACCGCTGACCACGAGTGATCACGAGCAGGAGAGATAGAACAGGGACGAGTGTGTGTAAACACACACTTCCCTGTTCTGTTCTGAGAGGAGTGACAGATCTATTAACTAGGAACCACGATCCGTCACTTCCTCTAGTCAGTCCCCTCCCCCTTCAGTTAACACAGTTAACCCCTTGATCACCCCCTAGTGTTAACCCCTTCCCTGCCAGTGACATTTATACAGTAATCATTGCATTTTTATAGCACTGATCGCTGTATAGATGCCAATGGTCCCAAAAATGTGTCAAAAATGTCCGATGTGTCTGTCATAATGTCGCAGTCCCGATAAAAATCGCAGATTGCCGCCATTACTAGTAAAAAAAAATAATAATAATAAAAATGCTATAAAACTATCCCCTATTTTGTAAACGCTATAACTTTTGCGCAAACCTATCAATATACGCTTATTGCGATTTTTTTACCAAAAATATGTAGAATACATATTGGCCTAAACTGAAAAAAAAATGCTTTTTAAAAAAAAAAAATGGGGACATTTATTATAGCAAAAAGTACAAGATATTGCCTTTTTTTCAAAATTGTCGCTCTTTTTTTGTTTATAGTGCAAAAAATAAAAACCGCAGAGGCGATCAAATACCACCAAAAGTGGGAAAAAAAAGACGTCAGTTTTGTTTGGGTGCAACGTCGCATGACCGCGCAATTGTCAGTTAAAGCGACGCAGTGCCATGTCGCAAAAAATGGCCCAGTCATTCACCAGCCAAATCTTCCGGGGCTGAAGTGGTTAACAGAAATTTTGACACTAGAATGTAAAGATTTACTCCGCTATCGTCTGTGTGCATACAGACCAACAACAGACACCATGAAACGACATGATCAATGCACATCTTATGCCATAGCTCCCAACTGTCCCTGATTTGGAACAATGTCCCTCTGTCCCTCATTCCTCCTCATTTGTCCCTCATTTTGGTTTGATCTATATAGATGTATATAAAATGCACTTTTTATCTATCAGAAAGTGTTTTCCAGCACTAAATCTGATTTCTAAATTGCTGCATTTGTAAATTCCAAAAGCCAATATAAAGGAATAGTAGTGGTTTAAAAAAAGCACTTGTGGGTTTAATCAATCTTGTTTTTTTGTAAAATTCTCCTTTAAGGGGGCGTGGCCAGGGGTGTGTCCTATGTCTGCATACTTTTGCTGATAGGTGTCCCTCATTCTCATCTCAAAAAGTTGAGAGGTATGTCTTATGCAGGTGAAAAACACAAAGGGGCAGGTAGAAAGCTTTAATATAATGCCTTTAACGCTCAACTGTTAATTCTGGCCCTACTTAAGGGATTTGCAGAGCAGCACAACGCACAGTATCTTGTGCGTCGCACTGTGTTGCAATAAAATGTAAACAGCAACTACAAATTTTTTGAATGGGCAGCCTAATGAGCACTAACTAAAAACGCTAATTTGTGGTGGGAATGGGTATTGAACAGCAGCTAACACAGTTCAGTAGTCTGTAGCGTGAAGACACTCCAAAAATGTCATGATTTTTTTCTGTGCAGGCCCACCGCCCCACATATATGTACTGCGGGGCGGCGGCTCTTACAGGCGAAATCAGGTACCTGTACGTGATCTCTATTTCCCGGGGGATTGCGGTGCGCACGTCCTGCGCCCAGCTCCCGCTGTGATTGGACACAGCGGGTCTGGCAGACCCAATGTCCGCCGGGACCAGCCGATCGTTCCCTACAGAGGCAGAACGGCGGTCTGCCTATGTAAACAAGGCAGATCGCCGTTCTGCGACAAGTGAAGACAGAGATCCTCTGTTTTTGCTAAGCAGGAACACGGATCTTCCCACAGTACATGTAAACCAAGTGAACTGCGCTGGCAACTAAATGTGAACAAAAAAAATTATAAACCAAAACCACAAAACACCGCAAGTGATAATAAAGTTGCACGTAATAATGAATATGGATGTGTCAGAGAACTGGACCTGCAGCCCGCGCATCTAAGCCAACACCTAGTGCGAGTGTGCTAAACTGCATTACCAGAACTCCAAGACCCTCCACATAAATTGAATCAATTGGTGTGTATAATTGCAAAAATGACAAAATAATAAAATAAGGATAAAACAGCAGGAGCATAGGAAGATGCACTATCCAAATAGGAAACCTTCACTACAATGTGTTAATTTGGACAGATGCATCTAACATCAGAAGTAGCAGTTTGGCATACCACTAATAGCGCTAATCTATCAAACAGCAGTTTGGCATACCAAAAAACATAAAGATATAAATATAATATGGCATATCAATTATGCGAAAATGAAATACTATGGAGCGATCCACTCTGCCAGTTCCAGATAGCACAAAAAGATCATAAAGCATCGGTTATAATATGTGAGAAGACGTGGCTAGTGATTAAAACTCCTTCATAGGGCAAACAATAAACAGGCTTCCAACTTTTTCATCTTTTCCAACAAACAGGGCCAGTAGTGTAACGATGTAAAAAGATTGCTCGGAAAACCACAGAAGCACACAGATGAAAAAGTTGGAAGCCTGTTTATTGTTTGCCCTATGAAGGAGTTTTAATCACTAGCCACGTCTTCTCACATATTATAACCGATGCTTTATGATCTTTTTGTGCTATCTGGAACTGGCAGAGTGGATCGCTCCATAGTATTTCATTTTCGCATAATTGATATGCCATATTATATTTATATCTTTATGTTTTTTGGTATGCCAAACTGCTGTTTGATAGATTAGCGCTATTAGTGGTATGCCAAACTGCTACTTCTGATGTTAGATGCATCTGTCCAAATTAACACATTGTAGTGAAGGTTTCCTATTTGGATAGTGCATCTTCCTATGCTCCTGCTGTTTTATCCTTATTTTATTATTTTGTCATTTTTGCAATTATACACACCAATTGATTCAATTTATGTGGAGGGTCTTGGAGTTCTGGTAGTGCAGTTTAGCACACTCGCACTAGGTGTTGGCTTAGATGCGCGGGCTGCAGGTCCAGTTCTCTGACACATCCATATTCATTATTACGTGCAACTTTATTATCACTTGCGGTGTTTTGTGGTTTTGGTTTATAATTTTTTTTGTTCACATTTAGTTGCCAGCGCAGTTCACTTGGTTTACATATTTTTAAAGTACAGTACTTTCACTCTGCAGCTGCAACAAAGTTTTTTCCGTTTTTCTTTTTTTGTTTTCACAAAAAATAATTTCTTTGAGAGTATTGATTACATATATTTGCGAGCGCTGTATTGTATGATTTTATACTTCCCACAGTACAGGTACCTCCCCAAACAGTTAGGAAGCACTTCCTAGGGACACATTTAACCCTTTGATCGCCCCCCCAGTGTCATTTGTACAGTGACAGCGCATATATATTTTTTTAGCACTGATGTATTGGTGTCACTGGTTCCCAAAAAGTGTCACTTAAGCCCCGTACACACGATCCGAAAATCGTACGAAAAATTACGCTTTCGAATCGATGGTACGATAATCGGATCGTTAGCACAGAGCTTTTGAGAGCCGATCAGGACAGTTCATACGATATTATTCTATCGGACATGCTCGGAAATTTTTTTCGTACGATGCCAGATTGTACGATTTTCGTTTAATCAGTACAGCTGTCGTTCGAAAATGCAATACAAATGCATTACAACCAATGACATCACTTCAGATTTTTTTTTATTCTGTCGTACGAGAATTTTAATCAGTACAGCTGTCGTTCGAAAATGCAATACAAATGCATTACAACCAATGACATCACTTCAGATTTTTTTTTATTCTGTCGTACGAGAATTTTCGTGACTTTAGTAAACTCATCAGATTCGACGTGAGATTAGCATGCAAAAAAAAAACAGACGATCATTCGTCCGATAATCGGATCGCGTGTACCGGGCATTAGTGCCTGATTTGGCAATGTTGCAGTCTCACTAAAAGGCGCTGATTGCCGCCATTACTATTAAAAAAAAAAGAAAAAAATATCCCATATTTTGTAGACGCTATAAGTTTTGCGCAAACCAATCAATATACGCTTATTGGTATTTTTTTTTTTTTACCAAAAATGTAGCAGAATACATATTGGCCTATACTGATGAAGAAATTTGATTTTCTATTTTTTTTATTGGGGGTGTTTTATAGCAGAAAGTAAAAAATATTGTTTTTTATTTTCTCAAAATAGTTTTTTTTGTTTATAGCGCAAAAAATAAAAATCGCAGAGGTGATCAAATACCACCAAAAGAAAGCTCTATTTGTGGGAAAAAAAGGACATCAATTTTATTTGGGTACAGTATTGCACGACCGCGCAATTGTCAGTTAAAATAATGCAGTGCCGTATCGCAAAAAAATGGCCTGGTCATGAAGGGGGGGGTTAAACCGTCCAGAGCTGAAGTGGTTAAGGTACTTCCCCCCAACCCCCCACCCCTATGCATTAAAAAAAAAAAAAAAAACTTATACAGGATAGTTTTTGTTTAGAATGTTTTCTTGCTTATAAAAGAAAAATCACAGGCATCCCATTTACAAAAACAATGTTCTGATTTTAATATACAATCCCTATTTATTAGGGAATGGTGTAGTATTTAGACATTAACGAACAGGGTTTCTACTCATTAAGCTTCCTCTAAATGTGTAACCTTTGCTCGGATGCTAATGGTTGATTAATAAATGGACTGCTGCTACATCTCAATTAGGAAGGATTTGAATTGGGCTTAATGAAAATTGCTCTGATTTGAGGATCAAAGGATTTCTCAGTAAGTCTGTAAAGTCTGGTAATTAATTAGAATTTTGTCCTTGATGTTCTGCATCGTTTACATGCAAACACTGGGAGCATTGCTGCAATGGGAAAGGATGTCTTTAAAAGAGACCTGTGCTGAGAGATACAGTTGGGTCCATATATATTTGGACACAGGCACAATTTTCATACTTTTGGCTCTGTATGCCACCAAAATAAAATTAAGATGAAACAATCCAAATGAATTTGAAGTGCAGACTTTCAGCTTTAATTCAAGGGGTTGAACATAAATATCAAGTACAAATTTTAGGGAATGCAACCATTTTTATACACAGTGAGTCCCCCCATTTTCAGGGGCTCAAATGTATTTGGACAAATATATTCATAAATAAAATGTTCATTTTTAATATTTTGTTGAGAATCCTTTACTGACAAGGACTGCCTGAAGTCTGGAACCCATGGACATTAAGAACAACTGGGTTTCCTCCTTTATGATGCTTTGCCAGGCTCTAACTGCATCTGTCTTCAGTTTTTCTATGTTTGTGTGTCTTTATGCCTTTAGTTTTGCCTTCAGTAAGTGAAATGCATGCTCAATTGGGTTGAGATTAGGTGATTTACTCGACCATTGCAGAATATTCCACTTCTTTTCCTTCAAAAGCGCCTGAGTTGCTTTTGCAGTGTGTTTTGGATCATTTTCCATCTGTACTGTGAAGCACCATCCAATCAGCTTTGCTGCATTTGGCTGAATCTGGGCTGACAATATATCTCTAAACACAGAATTCATCCGGCTGCTTCTGTCTTCTGTCACATCATCAATAAACACAAATGGCCCAGTGGCACTGGAAGCCATGCACAGATGACGTTGTGTGCTTTGGATCATGAGCTGTTCCAAGTCTTCTCTACACTTTTTTCTTTCCATCATTCTGGTCATCATTCTGGTACAGATTAATCTTAGTTTCATCCGTCCAAAGAATGCTTTTCCAGAACTGATCTGGCTTTTTTAGATGTTTATTGGCTAAGTCTAATCTGGCTTTTCTATTCTTCAGGCTTATGAATAGTTTGTGGTGAACCCTCTGTATTTCCTCTGGTGATGTCTTCTCTTTTGAATTTAGACTTTGACAATGATACGGCCACCTCCTGGAGAGTGTCTGGATGTTGTGAATGGGTTTTTCTTGATCATAGAGAGGATCCTGCGATCATCCACCACTGTTGTCTTCCATGGATGTCCAGGCCCTTTTATGTTGCTAAGCTCACCAGTGCGTTCTTCTTTCCTCAGAATGTACCAAACTTTTCATTTGACCACTCCTAATGTTGCTGCTATCTCTCTGATGGATTTGTTTCATTTTTGAAGTCTTACAATGGCCTGTTTCACTTGCATGGACAGCTCTTTTGAACGCATGGCGTAGGTCCACAGCAATAGATTCCAAATGCAAATACAACACTTAGAATAACTTCCAGACATTTTACCTGCTTAATTGATGAAGAAATAATGGAGAAGCCCACACCTGACCATGAAACAGCTTTTGATTCAATTGTCCAATTACTTTTGGCCCCTTGAAAAAGGGGGAGGATGGCTACTCTTAAGAGCTGTAATTCCTAAACCCTTCCTCTGATTTGGATGTTCATACCCTCAAATTAAACCCGAGAGTGTGCACTTTCAGCCCATATGCATTATAAAACCCTACTTGAATATGTATTGGTAAATACCTAAAAAAAAAAAAAAAAAACAAGAATTGTGCCTGTGTCCAAATATATATGGACCTAACTATATATAGAGGCTGAGCTCTACTTTTGGAAATATTGTCATGCTGGTTCGGTAGCTTCAATAAAATTTCCCAGGCAGTGATCAGGGAGAAGAATGCAGGTCAGGCATTTCTGTCTGACTTCCCTTTCTGCCAGGCATTTCTGTCTGACTTCACTGTCTGCATGCTTGTTCTGCATTTGTGGAAGAGAAAGCATTGAAGCCTGAGACCTATATTGCCTAGGCCCATGATGGCAAACCTTGGCACCCCAGATGTTTTGGAACTACATTTCCCATGATGCTTATGCACTCTTCAATGTAGTTGGGCATCATGGGAAATGTAGTTCCAAAACATCTGGGGTGCCAAGGTTTGCCATCACTGGCCTAGGCCCTAGGGTTTCCAACTCACCCCTAAAAAATGAACACATATAAAATACAAAGGCTCTGTGGCTGATTAAGGTGGTAATTAAACTCACTTGGTGCCTTATCTGTGTAGCAGAATCTCTAACCTCTTCCAGTCTAATGAGAACCTTTAAAGGCCACAGATCGTTGAAATCCTTCAATATGTAGTGGGTTGTGAGGCATAGTGGGTGCAAAGGTGGTAAAAGTCATTGTGCGCCAGACACTTCTTGGATGCAAAAGAGGTTTTATTTCTTTTAACCAGTGCAGACATCTCAAGTCTCCCACGAGGTGCGGGAGACTCCCGAATTTCAGGAGTGGCTCCCGGACACCCGCGAGTGCCCTGCGATCTCCTGGCAGGGCCGATCCTTAGTGAGAGTACAAGATGGGGGTTGGTGTCAGGCTGTCTGCTGTAGTATAATCTTCCGATCCTGGTTGGTTCCTCTGCCTTCAATCCACACCCTCCTCTCACATTGGCTCTGGAGAAGCTCTGAATTTTCGGCACGGAGAGAGGAGAGGAGCTGTAGCCGAGGATGTGAAATGTCAGCACAGCACTGACAACTAGTGTGGACTGGACACTGAGCCTGTCACACAGCTGAGCGAGCAAGAGAGGAGGAGAGTGTCACACAGTGTTGCCAACCTACCAGATTGAAATTTACTAACACAACACCCAAAATTTACTGGCACAGCCAAGTTTTTACTGCCATTTCCAAAAGTTCCAAAATTACAGTTTTAAGTGCAAATCAGAGTATTTAGGCTACAAACAATACAATATGCAATTAGCAATATGATTTAAAGTAGATAAGGCAAAAAACATATTTCTTATTTTATTTTCAATATAGTAAGTAAGTAGCTCAGGGACAGGAGTCAGGAGGGCAAGAAATTAGAATAGGCGGCGCACACACATAAAATTAACTCTCACAGTGACACTGACAGCAGTGTGCAGCAGCACAGATGATGATGACACCTCACTGACGCAACACATCCCCTCCTGAGTCACAGTGACAGTCTCTCTCCAAGCCAAGCGCTCCCTCCAGTCCACTCCAGTCTAAACAACATTTCGATCTCTGCTTGTCTTGTGTTCCTGTCAGCACCCTCCCCCATCCTCCCCAGGGAGGACAGAGCAAGCAAAAGAACGCACTCACCGGAGCTCTCCCCAAGGCAAGATAACAGATGACATTCTTCTCCTGTGAGTCTCAATTGTTCTGCCTTCCACACTGTATGAATCTGTGCTGAAAACTTGTCCTGCACCTCAGCAGGACATGTATGGTGAAAGTGAAAGTAAAATCCCTGAATGTGTTAGGAATATAATGGGACTTTTCAAGTGGATGCATTTCACAAAATCATTCTGTTTAATATATGTGTACGCAAAATATCTCACAAGTGGCTGCATATGATGAGCACAAGTGGCTGCATTTGACGGGCACACGTGGCTGCATATACTGGGCACAAGTGGCTGCATATACTGGGCACAAGTGGCTGCATATACTGGGCACAAGTGGCTGCATATACTGGGCACAAGTGGCTGCATATGACAGGCACAAATGGCTGCATATGAGGGGCACAAGTGGCTGCACATGACGGGCACAAGTGGCTGCATTTGACGTGAACAATTAGCTGCATTTGATGGGCACAAGTGGCTGTATTTGGTAGGCACATTGGCTGCATATGCTGGGCACAGTGGCTGCATATGATGGGCACAGTGACTGTATTTGGTGGGCACAGTGGCTGCATATGATGGGCACAGTGGCTGTATTTGGGCACAGTGGCTGTATTTGGTGGGCACAGTGGCAGCACATGATGGGCACAGTGGCTGTTATTGGTGGGCACAGTGGCTGCACATGATGGGCACAGTAGCTGTATTTGGTGGGCACAGTGGCTGCACACGATGGGCACAGTGACTGTATTTGGTGGGCACAGTGGCTGCATATGCTGGGCACAGTGGCTGCATATGATAGGCGCAGGGGCTGCATTTGATGGCAAAGTGGCTGTATTTGATGGGCACAGTGGCTGTATTTGATGGGCATAGTGGCTGTATTTGATGGGCAAAGTGGCTGAATTTGATGGGCACAGTAACTGTATTTGATGGGCACAGTGGCTACATATTATGGGCACAGTGGCTGCATTTGATGGGCACAGTGGCTGCATTTGATGGGCACAGTGGCTGCATTTGACGGCACAGTGGCTGCATTTGATGGGCACAGTGGGTGCATTTGCTGGGCACAGTGGCTGCAATTGATGGAACAGTGGCTACATTTGATGGGCAAAGTGGCTGAATTTGATACGCACAGTGAGGCTGCAATTGATGTTTTTTTGTTTTTTAGAATTTTTCAGTTTATTTGCTCCCCCCAAAAAATTTTGAGCACCAGCCGCCGCTGCTTTTAACAGTCCTTTTATATTTTGCAAGGGAAAGAAGGTTGGGGCCAGGACACCCTTAAGTAGTTGCAATTTCAATAGGAAGATTCCGAGGCTTCAATAGGAGGACAGCCGTACAGGGAAAGGCCCCAGCAGGGTACCACTTCTGCACTTGCAGGTTTGCTGTCCCCTATGGCTACAGTACATAACAGTTCCTAATTTAAACGTAACAGTTCTCTCAGCTTTACTACAACTTCTATTTGTAGTTCTTCAGCCCCTTGAGCTCCTGGTCTCTCACTGGACCCTCTGATTCCCTAACCCTGAATCCCATGAGCTCCTCAAGTCTTTTGTGGTAGTATCTCCCTCAAGCTTCACCCACACTTCCCTGCTGGGTCCCTAGCTTGGCACTTTGGATACCTTCAAGCTGCACCCCTACTGCCCACAGATCACCTGACCTCTCCAGAAATATATAGGTTCTCCCAGCCGGCCCAGGGATTCAAGAAAACCCCTGCCCAAACTTGCGATCGGGAGCTTTCCGATTATGTGACCACTGTGACAGCCTATTACAGTGGTCACATGATCAGAAACTCCGCCTCCTGGTTTCAGAGACCTCTTAAAGGGCCGGGAGGTGGCGGCATTAGGGAGTTTGCTTAGTGATGTTGAACAAGAGTTAAAGTAGAACTGAAGGCAAATGTTTTTCATTTTGTATAGAGTAAATTAAGGTTGTATCCCCTGTCAGATTTCTATAGCCATCCCATTTGATAGATTTCCCTTTATTTTCTGTCCCAAAGCCACAACAGAAAGTGAAAGGATATCCCTCCAAAGTGAGGGAAATACCTGGTAGTCACCAGTGTCACCAGAACTAGTGTCCCCTTTGGAAGATTTACCCTTTATTGCTGCTCTGATGACCTGATGACTTTTAAATTTGTGATTTTCTTTATATTTCACTCTAATGGTCATCAGGACAAAGAGAGAGGGTGAATTGGGCACAAAAGGCAATAAAATCTGACAGGTGTTCTAATTGCTCTCCACTCTAAATCTAAAACCAACAAAAAACATTTTGCCTGCAGTTATACTTGAATCCAGTGTCAGAAACCATGAAATCCGACCGAGACAGAAGTACAGTTAAATCACACTTGTTTAATAATAAAAGTAAAAAGAACAAACGTAGTCAAAACATAGCCAAAGTTCAGTAACCGGAACGGACAGTCAGCCAGGCCAGAAGTCAGGGATCAATGTAGTGGAACAGCAAGTAGGATCTGGAGCCAGAAGGGATGTCAGCAAAGCAAGTCTTTAAACAGGAATGCAGGAGATAGGCTCTGTGATGTGTACCAAGGCGAAGGCAGAGATCCTCTGGACTGGACGGCTTAAGTAGGCAGGACTGACGAGCAGGATATCATCAACAGCTGAGTAACCGTGGAGAGATAGGAGCTGGCAATTAGCCGACAGCTGAGCGGCCAGCTCAGAGGAGGAAGGGCTGAGCCCAGCCCTGACATCCAGTCATTTTCAACCAGGGCTCAGTGGAATCCTGGGGTTCCTCCAGGGATAGCTAGGGGATTCTTAAGCTGAGGCTAACTGACCTCCTTTCCAATGGTGTCTGCAATGCTCCAGGTCCAACGTCACTTGGCAGAGCTAGCAACATGACTGCAAGGATGTCATTCTGGCCACCAATCTAAGAGGGGCATTCTTCCCATCGACCATCACCAATATAAAGGGGCATTTTCTCAATGACCCTCGATAGACTAATCTTACCAAGTGTACCCTGAGACCTGAGAATTAATTCAAGGGTTATTCTGAAGTAAAAAGGCAGAGAAAGGATTCCCTAATCCTTAATTTACCTATATTCACAAGTTGATTGACACCCATTGCAGACAACAATAGCCGAAGCAGGAAACAACCGTGTATATGGGCACGCTGCAACTTCTGTAGACATTCCCTGAATCGATGGTCCAGAATATTTATTTACAAATGAACATGCAGCAGATATTAGGCAGCGCAGTCAATGGGACTTACAACAGAAGGAATTTTCCACTGTAGTTTAATTAATGTCAATGTTTCAGCGGGGCACAGCGGTATTTTTTCCCCAGTGGAAAAAATTGGTGTTTGATTGTTGTAAAAAAAATGTATATTCAGTGGAAACAATTATTCTTATTCATGCAAGCATTTATTCTCAGAAAACTCTTATGCCCCGTACACACGGTCAGATTTTCCGAAGGAAAATGTTCGATGGGAGCTTGTTGTTGGAAATTCTGACCGTGTGTATTTTCCATCGGAATTTCCATCACACAAAATTTTGAGATCTGGATCTCAAATTTTCCGACAACAAAATCCGTTGTAAATTCCGATCGTGTGTACACAATTCCGACACACAAAGTTCCACGCATGCTCGGAATCAAGCAGAAGAGCCACACTGGCTATTGAACTTAATTTTTCCCGGCTCATCCTATGCGTTGTACGTCAACGCGTTCTTGACGTTCGGAATTTCCGACAAGATTTGTGTAACCGTGTGTATGCAAGACAAGTTTGAGCCAAAATCCGTCGGAAAAAATCCTAGGATTTTGTTGTCGGAATGTCCGATTGTGTGTACAGGGCATTACAGTAGTCGCCCTTTCCAAGTGCCATTTCATGCTTATCATTAACCTAAAGGTGCTTCTTGAATTCTAGACAAAAGATGACTGTACCCCAATCTGGCCATTTTTGATGGCCTATTTCCTAAGCTATGACAGAAAGCATAGGGTCCTTTCTGAATACTTTCATTACAATAGATTTTTTTTTTAAGTTTTATAAAATTGAATAAGGTACTTCAATACATAGTTTACATTTCCTTCCAAAATGAGCAAATCAAACTTTAACAGAAAAATATATAGAGTGCATATCAGATGAAGAAATATCATACACACCTAAGGTTGGTAAATGCCTGTATGCCAGGTTTAATGAACCTGTGTGTTATGGAGTTGTTGGTCTAATGAAGAAAAACACAAATACCAATGTAGACTGAATAGAAATAAATCAGAATACAGAAGTGCGCAGAAAAGTAATGCCCCATACACATGGTCGGACTTTGTTCGGACATTCCGACAACAAAATCCTAGGATTTTTTCCCCACGGATGTTGGCTCAAACTTGTCTTGCATACACACGGTCACACAAAGTTGTCGGAAAATCCGATCATTCTGAACGCGGTGACGTAAAACACGTACGTCGGGACTGTAAACGGGGCAGTAGCCAATAGCTTTCATCTCTTTATTTATTCTGAGCATGCGTGGCACTTTGTCCGTCGGATTTGTGTACACGCGATCGGAATTTCCGACAACGGATTTTGTTGTCGGAAAATTTTATCTCCTGCTCTCCAACTTTGTGTGTCGGAAAATCTGATGGAAAATGTCCGATGGAGCCCACACACGATCGGAATTTCCGACAACACGCTCTGATCGGACATTTTCCATCGGAAAATCCGACCGTGTGTACGCCCTATAAGAGTTGAGGAAATGAGAAGAGATGGAAAGAATGTGAAGGGGACTGAAGGGGTAAATGGGGAGGTAGGGAGACCTAAGGTGGTGGAAATTTGCTTACTAGGCTTCAAATAAATCTTGGGTACCAAGAAATCTTCAGCTTCACTTGTTGGAATAGCCGATTTCCATGCTTTTGCTATGGTTTTCTTAGCAGCCGTAAAGACAAAAATTACAAGTTTGAATTAAGAGATAGGGCATTCCACTGGTTCTAGGTTTATTAAAGCCTCCCATGGATCCTTTCAGATGCTTTTTTCCAAAATGTTATATATCATTTGATAGACACCAATCCAATAATGTCTATTTATCTTCCAAATCCCACCAAACATCAAGGAGCGCTCTTTCTGAATACTTCTACTTCGGTATTAAATTTGGCTGTACGAGTCTTTTATCCTTTTGCCATTTGATAAATATAATGTTGGCCATACATAAATTTCAGCAACTTCTTTTGATATCAACCAGCTTTCAAACACAAATTCAATTGAACAAATCAAGGCAACCTCTCATTAATAGTTTATAAGGCCGGCGATGGTGAGAGGCTGGCTTCATCTGTTCTTTGGTTTTGGGCTGGCTTCTTTAAAATTGACATATGTACAGGGGCGGACTGACCATTGAGCCACTTGGACACTGCCCGAGGGCCCTGGGCCACTAGGGGGCCCCATCAGGGTTGCCAGCCTCAGTAAAACCAGGGACAGTATGTATAAATCTGTGTTTTTTTACATCTGTCTGTGTATACTGTGTGTACATGTATGTGTATACTGTGTGATTGTATACTGTGTGTGTGTATACTGTGGGGCCCCATAATCTCCTATTGCCCGGGGGCCCCATGAGTTATCAGTCCGCCCCTGCATATGTATGATCAGCATCAATGATAGAGAGGATGTGAATCTTTGAAGAGACACGGTGATGTTATAAACAAAGGTAATCAAGGAGAGCATTGGAAAGAACAGGTATAATACTTACCTTTTACCTTCTGTTGACGCCAGTCTTTGCTCTTTTGAAGAGCTAGAGCCAACGCCAGAATGTTCAGCATTAGCCATTAGATGTGTCCAATGCATTCCAATGTTCAATGAACAATGTACATATTTGCCAGAACACCATGGATCTTGAAAAAATGTCCAAAATTTTGATTCAAAATGATCACAGCAAAAGAGTGCAGCGTTTCAGGGCCATGTAGGACCCCTTCATCAGGCATGAAGCTCCCGCTTATCGCTCAGCCCATTCCAGGAATTTGTGCAATGTCCAGTGAGTTTCCATGCTGCCAAGTAGAGTTCTCCCACTTCCCTGGCAGCTATGTCACTAGGGACACGCTAATGGCCAGGGAAGCCACAATGGGCAGTGGGAAGACACAGGCATTGGACCGACTTGAAAGTGTAAAATGCCCAAGATAGTAATGGCTCTAGATGGTATCACTCCGCATGGGACAGGAGCCAGCACGACAAAGGTGGCATCAGCTCTTTCTCCCTACTACAGCTCCAACTTTGCAAGCAGCCCCTCCTCATTGCACTCTGATGCTCTCTGAAATGGTGGGTCAGCAAGCCCAGACTGCGATCTACCAGTCACCTGTCCACGATCTACTGGCTGCTGACCCCCGCTCTAGGGTATACTGGAGTCATGGGAGCATCAATGTGTTGTCATTGTATTGTACCTGTATTTTACAACGCTGTTTTTGTTTAAACATTTGTTAAATGATGACAATACACCTATAACTTCTAATGCCCCGTACACACGGTCAGATTTTCCGACAGAAAATGTGCGATCGGAGCGTGTTGTTGGAAATTCCGACCATGTCTGGGCTCCATCTGACTTTTTCCATCGGATTTTCCGACACAGAAAGTTTGAGAGCGGGCTATAAAATTTTCCGACAACAAAATCCGTTGTCGGAATTTCCAATCGTGTGTACACAAATCCGACGCACAAAGTGCCACGCATGCTCAGAAAAAATAAAGCGATGAAAGCTATTGGCTACTGCCCCGTTTATAGTCCCGACGTACGTGTTTTACGTCACCGCGTTCAGAATGATCGGATTTTCCGCCAACTTTGTGTGACCGTGTGTATGCAAAACAAGTTTGAGCCAACATCCGTCTGAAAAAATCCTAGGATGTTGTTGTCGGAGTGTCCGACCGTGTGTACGGGGCATTACTGTGCAGTAAACACCCGTATGTGTACTTGCATGAAACATATGCATACAGTTCTACCCACAGGACAGCATAATTATGGAATTACAGGCCTGCGTGAGTGCTGGAGATTACACATGTGTATGTGCACAGCAAGGCGGCTTTGCAGCTCAGATACAGATCAGTGCGGTTTCCTGAAATGTTTGTATTTCGTCACAATGTACATAGAAGGGAGATCTGTGGTGTACGGCAAACCCCTATGTCACCTGGAATTGTTATCTCACATCATAAAACTCTCATACTGGTGACTAAAGGCTACAGATTGAGTCTAGCTAAATGAGGCCACAGACTGTACAGTCTTGGCCAAAAATGTTGAGAATGACACAAATATTAATTTTCACAAAATCTACTGCCTGTTTTTTATGATGGCAATTTGCATATACTCCAGAATGTTATGAAGAGTGATCAGATGAATTCCAATTAATTGCAAAGTCCCTCTTTGCCATGAAAATGAATTTAATCCCCCAAAAAAAATCCCACTGCATTTCAGTCCTACCACAAAAGGACCAGCTGACATCATGTCAGTGATTCTCTCATTAACACAGGTGTCAGTCATCGGTCTGTGCAGCCCATTGCATTAGAGTGTGCATTCCGAAACTCAAAAACACATGCCTTTCTCTACAGCTTCAGCTGCACTGGACAGTGAATGAATCGGAAGTGCTTTGTGCTCAGTGGCTTCCTCTTCATTCACAAATGGAAGCATAGTAAACACAGTTTACTATGCTTCAGTTATGATTGAACACAATGAGTGTGTTCATTTAAAAAAGAAAGGGGTTGGTAAATTACATATTGATTAGCCGCTTCCCCCACTGTCCATCCTGAAACAACCCCTGCAGCAGCAGAGGGGAGAGGAGAGGAAAGGAGGGAAGCCAGCAACACTGCGGTGTGTGTGTGTGTGTGTGTGTGGGGGGGGGGGGGTGGTTCCGGTCCTCTTTGATCAATTGACCGTGTTGAATCAACTCATGGACTTTTACTATCCTCTCCATCCACACCCACCCACATTCCCGATATACCACGCTTCTGAATGATGATTAATAGAATTCTATTAGCAGCTGCTTCGAATATATGAATTTATTCCTACATATCATCAGTGTCTGTGAGTGGTGATTGGTGTTTGTATGTGGTATGCATAGCCGCGGCTCCTGTGTTTTTAACGATAACGTTGTCATTTTTAATAGTCTGTGATAGTCACTTACCATAGCCCGCTCTATGTTTTTGTAGTGTTAAATCTGTGTGGTGTCTCCATTTTTGTACAATTAAAATTTAATTTGTTTTTCCATATAGTGTTTGGGTGCTTTTTTGCCCTCTTAAGAGAACTTTATTCTCTTAGTTTTTCTTTTGTATGCGCCAGGGCAACCTGAGCTGCATCCCATATTTATTATGTGGATGAAAGTCTAACATTTAATTTAATTCAACTTTTATTTTTGGTGGTTGATCCAGGCTTAATCCTATCTTTGTTTGGTGGGGGGTGGGGGTGGGGGGGCGGTTGAGCCTGGGCAGTAGAGGGAATAGAGTGATTAGGGCACACCTGACACACCCCCTATGGCACAGGTGTCAAACACAAGGCCCGCGGGCCAAATCCGGCCCTCCAGGCCATTTCATGTGGCCCTCACACCTCTCTTGCAGCTGCAGGAGAACTCCAGCCCTCCTCTGGTCCTCCTCCAGACCCCTACTTTCTGCTTTCAAGCAATGCATCCAGCTTCTTCCCAGCAGCAGCATAAGGAAAGGGAGTGCACTGTGAGGTTAGGGAGAGTAGGGGACTCAACTTCTGATGGTGGGGTGGCTCTTGACATCTAATGTAAGGGGTGGGGATGCGCTGGACATCTAATCTTTCAGATACAACCGGCCCTTTTGAGGACAATCATAATGCTGATGCGGCCCACAATGAAATTGAGTTTGACACCCCTGCCCTATGGTGTCAGTATTGACGAGGACAAGGCTGGAAATTACTCTGTAATGTTGATTGAGCTAGAATAACAGACTCGAAGCTTTAAAAAGAGGGTGGTGCTTGAAATCATTCTTCTTCCTCTGTTAGCCATGGTTACCTGCAAGGAAACACGTGCAGTCATCATTGCTTTCAACTAAAAGGGATTCACAGGCAAGGATATTGCTGCTACTAAGATTGCACCTAAATCAACCATGCCTGACAAAGGGGTCCATGTCTGACAAAGGGGTCCTGCGTGACTCCGAAACGTTGCACTCCCCTTGTGTTGTGATCATGCAATAAACTATCCATTTGAATGCTACTTTGTGTCGATCCATGGTGTGCTAGCAAATATCTACTTATGCCGCGTACACACGAGCGGACTTTCCGGCATACTTGGTCCGACGTTCTTCCCGCCGGACTTTCCGGCGGACTTTTTGAACGGACGGACTTGCCTACACACGACCGGACTTTCCGGCAGGCTAGGTCCGTCCGTCTTTCCGACGGACTTTGGCCGGAGTTACGGCGGACTTTCAGAATGAACGGACTTGCCCACACACCCACAAGTCCGTTCATTTTGAACGTGACTCGGGTACAACGGGACTAGAAAAGGAAGTCAATCTCGGCACTTTTATCAGGGAGATTGACACCTTGCGAGCCCCGTCGTGGGGCATACCAGGCCCTTAGGTCTGGCATGGATTTTAAGGGGAACCCCCTACGCCGCAAAATCAGCGTGGGGTCCCCCCCAAAATCCATACCAGACCCCGATCCGAGCACGCAGCCAAGCCGGTCAGGAAAGGGGGTGGGGACGAGCGAGCGCCCCCCCCCCTGAACCGTACCAGGCCGCATGCCCTCAACATGGAGGGGTGGGTGCTTTGGGGGAGGGGGGCGCCCCGCGGGGCCCCACCACCCCAAAGCACCTTGTCCCCATGTTGATGAGAACAAGGGCCTCTTCCCGACAACCCTGGCCGTTGGTTGTCGGGGGCTGGGGGCGGAGGGCTTATCGGAATCCGGGAGCCCCCTATAATAAGAGGGTCCCCAGATCTAGGTACGGCGGACTTTTGGGGAAAAAAAGTCCGCCGGAGCCTACACACGGTCGGATTGTGCGGCGGACTCTGGTCCGCCGGACCAAGTATGCCGGAAAGTCCGACCGTGTGTACGCGGCATAAGTGTTTGTTGTCCACTCAAGACTAAATTTATATGTAAACCCAGGTATAATACTATTCTCATTTATTACAAATAAACCCAAATAAGAAGCTACAGGCTTACAACATAGATGCTAAATGTATCTGATTTCCAGGGATTTTCCTGGGTTGTTCTACCTAAACCCAAAAACAAAAAATCGAATACATTGCAGATTACTAGTCTTTAGATGTGGTGGCTGCATTATTTTATTTTTATTTTTTTTTAGGCTTACTTTTTCTTTAGTACATTCTCTGTCAGTACAGAAAAATTGCTGTTTTCCCAGTAGAAATCCAGTGTTCTTTTAACTTGATGTATGCTAAACTGAAATCAAGCAATGTTTTCAACCTTCCAAGGTTTTTTTTCTGTGAACTAAAACCCCGCTACCCTTCCTGGAGCTAAAGAGAAGGGGAGATGTTTGTAGTCCAAATCAGAAGAGCAGCCTACAGTGACAATTCCGCTTCTTCATAGATACAGAGGGGTTGATTTACTAAAGGGAAATTAATTGTGCGCTTTGCAGGTGCAGTTGCTCCTGAGCTTAGTAAATGAGCAGAAGCTCTGCTGACTTTCCTCATCCAATCATATGCAAGTAATAATGCTGTTTTTTTAGTTTGTTTTTTTCCTTGCACGTATTTGGGTATTCTTTGCAAAGTAAAGGTTTACCTTATTTTCTAAGCTCTGAAGCAACTACATGAAAATTACCAATATGAATGAGCGCTAGGTATCAATATGTGCCATCAATATCCAAACTACATAAAAAAAAAATTATAAAGCCAAAAAGTATAATAATACAACTACTACTTTAGTTCTTCTGCTCAGAAAAACCTTAAGTGTCCATAAATATCCATAATCAATAGTCCATTTGATGTGCCAATAGTGATGTAACTAAGGTCGGCCATACACGGTTTGATCGATCTGAATGTACCAAATTGATCGATCGATCAACTTAAGTACAATCCAGCCTACTGGATTCTCATACAATTATCACTAGGGGCTGCTACAGCTGCTAGTGATAGTCACTGTCTTCTCCCGGGAGGGCCGGCGGGAAGCAGACAATTGCTTGGCAGGAGGTATTCCCCTGTCAGCACTGTCCGTATTGATGGGGGAATTGTGCAAATTTCTTTCCTGCTTTCCTTATGGCCTGCCTAAACTTTTAAATGTGCCCCACACAATTCATGCAAACAAAGTGCTCTCCAAATGGTGCTCTTCAGTGATTCTGCTCCATCCCCTTATACACTGAGACTCACCAGACTTTTGGACCCAATGGTAAATAAGTCTATATGCGCATGTGTATTAGTTCCAGAATCTGGATATCTGGATATCCATCTTCCTTATGGCCCCCTTGTCTACACTCATCAACTTAGGGATAAAGGCCATAAACAGGATCATCATGCAAGCAGTTTGATAAAATAAGTATGTCTTATACAAAGGTAAAATTGCACTCAAATGCTTCGCTGCCTCCACCAGCACCCAGCAGATTCCAGCAGTGTTCTGTGCACCAATTTGCCGGCAGCTGATATGGCGGAGAGGCGTGCTTTCCAATGGCCAGTGATTGCATCACCGGAAGTGACGTCAGTGGCTAGGTAACCCTGCCAGAACGCGTTTCGCTGTTATCAGCCTCATCAGGAAGTGTGTGGAGGAACACAAGGGAAATGTTTTATAGACATTTTTTATGTGAACATTATATTTAAATATCATTCTTTGAATATTTTATTAATTCTAATTTTTTAAATAGTCCACTTTGTTTACATGTGGCACATTGCACTTTAACACTTTGTTATGCCATTAGCATTTTCTTTCATGGGAATTTTTTTAAGGAAGTGTGGGTTCACTCGCTGAATGTATGGATTGTTTATGGATTAGTCATTGTTTTTAAATATTTATTTCATTGTTGTTATAAGCCCCCGTTCACACCGGTGCGACTTGTCATGTGATTTGACAGATCAATGTCGTATGACAAGTTGCACCCTATATCTGGCTATGGAACCGTTCATATTGGTGTGACTCCAACTTGCACCGATTTTGAAAAGGTTCCTGCACTTTTTTTGGCGATTTCAAGTGCATCTGTGCATGAAGTCGCACAGATGTCGGCAAACCACACATGTAATCGCACTGACCGGTGGCTTTGAAATCACGCTGAAGTAGTGCGATTTCAAAGCCGCATTTGGTGTGAGCCGGAACCTCTTTATTTATGTAAGTATATTTGAAGGGTATAGCGCTACACTAACTGCATGTTTATAGATAGAGTAGGGTAAGTAAGCCTTGAAGAGAAACTGTGTTACTGGCAGAATCACCAGTTGAAAATACAGAGAAACTAACACTGTTCCTATTGTGACACTAATACCCTAAACAAAACTAGAGTATTTCTTTAGAAATGCATCAACCTATTAACATGCTGTAAGTCAGAATGTGACATTGCACTCTCAACCTAACTCTGTACATGGATTTTCCAGCTCAGGGGAAAACAAAGCGATTGAGAGTGATCATTACTGGGGCAGGTTAACTCTGCAGTTAATCCTTTATGCCTCATGCACATTAGGTGTTTAGCCCCTGCGCATGAGATTCTGACATTTAGGTGCGGGTGGAAGGCACAGGTGCACTTTCCAATCCCTCAGCCGGCAGCCTGTAAACCTCTATGAGAGGCTGACAGCCGCTGCGGCTGGACGGTGCACTGAGTGGTACAAACATTCACAGCAGTATGCGCCCGGGGGCGAATGCTTGGAACACAAGCAGTCTGTGTTTCGGGCATTCACCCCTGGGAGCATGATGACCTAAATGTTAGTATCGCTCCGTGCACTGTCCAGCCGTATCCAGCCGCAACAGCGGTCAGCCTCTCATAGAGGTTTACAGGCTAGCGGCAGAGGGGCTGGATGTGCACCTTTGCCTTCCACCTGTACCAAAAATGCCAGAGTCTCCTGCACTGGGGCTAAACACCCCGTGTGCATGAGGCCATACACACAAACAGTAGCTGCCACTACATTTATTAACAGAAACATGCACCATTCAAAGCATCTACTATTGCAATTCCTACCTCTTGTCTGTGTAACCCGCTGCCATGCCCAGGCTGAGAAATGAAAGAATTTACAATATGGTTGCACGATGCGATACGATCTTTAAGTTCGGGTTAGATCATTTAGAGATTCAGCTTACCAATTTTAAAATGTTTGTAGTGCACACCCCCACCCTGCATAGCCAGGCACACCGCATTTTCACAGGCACTTCAGAGACAGAGAACAGTCCGTGGCTTTGTTTTTTTGTGGTTTATTGAGGGTTAAGAACTTGGATGAGGATGGGAGGTTATGGGATGCCCACTTGACTTCAACAACAAAACTCCAATGACAACTTCAGGGACATCTTCCTATACACAGTCTATATAAAGTCTCCTTGACACTCTTCCTGCACTTCACTTGCTTGCAGACACCAGCTGGATCACTGTAAGTGGATCTGACCGGCACAGTCAGATTTAGCAATAGCCCTTTGTAGGCAGGAACTCAAAGCCCCTTGTTGTGTAGTAGAATACAGTGATCAGCGTGTACTTTCCCTCCTGTGGCTACTGGTCCCAGCACCACCTCTTCAGGCACTGCCAACCCACCTGAATGCAGCTGCCCCCTTCTTTTTATTGTTTTTTTAATTCTTTATTTTCGCAGAAACAGCGTTACAATTCCACAGATCAACAGTTCACAACCATGAAATAACATTCAATAAGAAACTTGCGAATCACATGGTTAGCAAGATTGTCCTTACAAAATACTTCTATGTTGTAGTATCATTAAATTGTATCATGATATATTGAAATAACTCCATGAGCATTAGTGAGCAACACTGTTTCTCATTTTACTATATTTTTTCTTAACCAAGTAGCGCCTTGGTTAAGTCCAGAAGGTATAAAGCAGAAAGACAGGTAGAAATGAAAGATTGAGAAAGGAGAAAAAAAAAAAAAGAGGGGGGAAAGAAGACCCAGTCACCCCCATGGCATGTTGGCTGAGCTCTGTGGGGCAGATTGTTGTAAAAACTACTGCTTAGAGGTTAGAGGGGTCTGTTCTTTATAAATGAAATAGGGGTCCTAGATTTTCCAGTATTTCTCATCTTGCTCTTTCAGCACCATAGTAAGGTTTTCCATTTATTGGATATCCGTCATCCTGGCTAGCCAATGTGATCTAGTTGACGGGGTGGTGCTCTTCCACAACGCTGGGATACACTCCTTCTCTGCAGTTAAGGGATGTTTTAGGAGTGAATTTTTGTATTTTTTAATGGATAGAGGGGTGTCATGTAATAAGAAAGCTGCCAGAATTTCTCCAAGAGACACACCTGTGATTGTTTTGACACATTCGGCTACCATTGTCTAAAATTCTTTCAACTTTGGGCATTCCCAAAATATGTGGAACAGGGTGCCCTCAGACTCCAGAAAGCGCCAGCAAATATTTAAAACTTGCCGGAATGTGGGTGCCCCTTGTGCCCACTGGGACCTATAAAGTCATGCCGGAGACTCCCATTCGTATGCGCTTCCATTTAGAACTACAGCCTTACTTGCAGCCTTTCCCAGTGCCGCATGCACAGGCAGAGCAAGAAGGACATCTAGTCAAAGCCATGTTATCTCCGAAGCCGCTGTCATTCACAGCTGTGTAGTTGGCAGCAAGATACAGAGCACTGCATGGGACAATTCTATCAGATACGATTGTATAAGATTATCTTGGGTGATGTTCTCATTGTGGCATTCCAGACAGGATGTGATTAATTTCCAACCATGTGTTGTGCCATGTCTGGCATTAGTCAAGTGATATTTTAGTAACAATTAAAGTTATATGGACATTGAGATAATGGCCATCTTATTTGTTTGTTTTAAATAAAAGTACAGGAATAACTGACATGATCTCTAGTGGCTTTACTGTATTATACAAGATTATTTACCCTGGTAACCCAGAAAAACATGAAGGTTACATTACACTGTATGAGATATGCTTGTTTAAAAAAAACTCTGGTTTAGTTGAACATTGGCATACTGGTTGTAGTTCCTATAAATTTGAATGGAATTATTAAACAATACCCCTAACAAAACGATTCTCTGTATTTAATAGAAAAAGCTAATTTTTACTCTCGTTAGAATTCTTTCTTAGGTTTCCTGAGAAGGTGAATCATGAGAATGGGGATTCCATGCTGATGGGGAAAAAGGAATCCCCATGAAATCCCCACCCCCATGGTTAAGCTGAAACGCGTTGGGATTGTGGCCTGGCTGGAGCCCAGGCTGAGGCTGTTACATTTTCTTACCTGGGGTTTGCAGAGATTTGTGGTTCATATGGACATTTTCTTCTCTGCACATTGCTGTCTGGAGCCGGGACAAGCTCCAACCTAGCCTGCATTCACACTGGTTGGCTTCATTGATTTGGATTCCTACAGCCTAAGCGGCATCCACAATTTTTTTGAAACAAAGTCTGTAAGGGCCTGTATTGGCAGGCTTCGGGTTTTTGTTGTTGGCATCAGTTTGACACCGATTTCCTATGCTTCTGAAATCATTCAGAATTCATTAACAGGTGCATTTGACCTGCAGCTGACCTGCTTCCGATCTACATTTGAGCTGCCACAAGTGGGTTTTGCATTCCCATAGACCTGTATAGGAATGCAAAACCAGTTTGAACTGCATAAAATGCCTTAACATTTAGTGTGGGGACTGCGAGCCAGGCCTTCTCATCCATATCAGTGCTTGACCTTACAAATGTGCTTCTGGAAGAATGGTCAAACATAGACACACTCCTAAACCTTCCCAGAAGAGTTGAAGTTGTTAAAGCTGCAAAGGGTGGGCCAACTCAATATTGAACTCTACAAACTAAGACTGGGATGCCATTAAAGTTCACGTGCAAAGGCAGGTGTCCCAATACTTTTGGCAATAGAGGGTATTTGAGCCCAGCCTTAATCTCACATGACCAAAGTTGGGAAGATGTAGGTGCCTTCAGGAGGTCTGAAGTATGAGTACAACTCAATTCAGCCCCAGAGCTCCCCTCTCCCACCCAGAGCCTCCTAGAGCCCCATAGCTTTCCTACCTACCATGGAGGTAGTTATCTCTCCTTTACCTGGAGCTCCTTAATTCAATGTACCCCGCACAACCCCCTCACCCTAGCGTCTGAGCTCCTCTTGCCTTCTTCATCATACTGAAACAGGTGCCAAAGGAGTTCTCCTTGGATTGACATAACCGATCATTTGCATTTATTACTGAAGCTGATGCAGTGGCAAAATTATTTGCAGTATTTCAGCATGTGTTTTGGCACAGTGCGCTGCTATTAACCTTGCCCCTGCTCCACCCTCATTCTCAGGCCCACTGATTTACAAAACTTCTGAGGTACATAATAATAATAATAATAATAATAATAATAATAATAATAGGTGATAAGAAAATCCAAAACTTTGAGCTGTCATTAGAACAGAAATTGAGAGAAAATTTTCAAATGGGGCACCTGTTCCACTATCAATTTACCTAATTTTAGAGAAATTTCTTCCCACTTTCTGTTGTGTCTACAAGACAGAATTTAAAGGGAAAAACTGAAAGTGGTTCAAACTATTCTGAAATGGAAAAAAAAATATGTTGGCTTTAGGCATGCTTTAATGATTTTATAAATAAGCAACCAGATTAAATAGTGCGTTATATTTGGCTGGGGTTCATCTTGCAGCTAATAGAATCCATTTCTCAGTATGAAAGGTATGTGTTTTGTTCAATTGGATTAAAAAAACTTGTTCTGGCAGACTACAGCCTTTTGTGTTGTCCATTGTAATCCACATTCCATCAAGTATAATGGCAACAATGAGAATATGAAGTTCTCTCTAAGAGAATGTTTTATATATCAGATGACATTGTTAGAAAGATGCAAATTCTGCTTTGAAAGGGTCAAGAGGCATATTCAGTCTGTACACCTCTAATTCATTACACCATTTCTCATTAAATATAGGGATATATAATTTATTACATAGATTACAGAAATCTAAAATACCTATAACCTGTAATAAAATGTCACTAACAACAAGAATTTTACAGAAGAGTAGCATTGTCAAGCATAATACTATTTCTATTGCCAATGCATAAGCCCAAATAAGAAACTACAGGCTTGCAACATAGATGCAAAATATATCTGACATAAGAATGGTTTAATAGGATAGAAGACATCAAGACAATAGAAATTCTGACAAGCTCCTTGAAAGACACATATGACAAATTTCATAAGACACGGTTTTATTGGATTGCTTACTTCTGTACAAAAGAATTTAAATGCATCATAGCCAATTAATATACCAGATTAGACTGGACTTTATTTACCGATCACCGACTCGCTTCCGGGGCCATGAGACAGTATATGAGAGAGGAACGTATGTCCTCCCCCTCGCCTCTGGTTTTCCTTTACCCTCTGCTTATCCATTTCTGCTAAGACTTACCCTTTTGGCCTACTATATAAGTCTAACATTCAATGATGAGGCATTCCCAACTTTTGTACCTCTTAGGTCAAATCAATGCAACTAGGAGTTGACTATAAGCGATAATGACATTTATACCATGCACTCAGGATAACGCTCATTTAACACTATATGGATAAATAAGACACCTGGTCCATTCTCTAACTCACATTTTCAATCTCTCCCTCTCTTCTGGCATCTTCCCCAACGCTCTAAAACATGCACTAGTCATCTCCATCCTTAAAAAGCCCTTACTGGACCCCACCAATCTTAACAACCTACGCACCATCTCCTTACTCCCCTTTTCCTCCAAACTCCTTGGTCTACAACTGTCTGAGCGACCATCTGACTGAGAAAAAACTTCTTGATCCCGTTCAGTCTAGATTTTGCTCTCAACATTCCACAGAAACTGCTCTCATTAAACTCACAAACAAACTACTAATGGCTAAAACCAATATACACTATTCTGTACTCCTACTCCTGGGCCTCTCTGCTGCCTTTGTTATGGTGGACCAACCCTTCCTCCTCTAAAAAACTCTACTCCTTTGGTCTCTGTGACTACTCTTTGCTGGTTCTCATCCTACCTATCCCACGCACTTTCAGTGTCACTTACAATTTTACTCCCTCTTCTCCTCCTTTTTTCTTCATCGGGGTTCCCCAAGGTTCTGTTCTGTGACCTCTCCTATTCTCAATCTACATCTCCTCCCTGGGTCAGTTGATTGCTCTCCATGGCTTTCAATACCATTTCTTTGACCCAAATCTATCTCTCTACCCCTCAGCTCACTCAATCAATCTCCTCACGCATCACTAATTTACTAACAGACATATCAGTCTAGATGTCACACAAATTTCTCAAACTCAATCTTTCCATAACTGAGCTCATAATATTTCCTCCCCCACGTGTCACTTCCCCTGATTTCTCTGTCAAAATCAACGGCACAATTATCAACCCGTCCCCGCATGCCAAGGTTCTAGGTGTAATTCTGGACTCTGAACTATCCTTTTGGCCCCACATCCATTCACTGTCCACAGCTTGTTGCCTCGCAACATCCCCAAGATACGCCCCTTCCTAATGGCCCGTACACACAATCTGAAAATCGTACTAAAAATACCCCTTTTTGAAGAGACCGTACGATAATCTGATCATTAGTACAGAGCTTTCGGTAGCCGATCACGACAGTTCATCCGATAGTATCCGATGATGCAAGAACAAGAATTTTCCTTGTACGATTTTCGTTTAATCAGTACAGTTGTCGTCCGAAAATACAAATGTAATACACATTACATCACTTGCAATTTTGTATTTTGTCGTACAAGATTTTTCGTAACTTTAGTAACCTACCCAATTTCTACTTGTGACTAGCAAGCGAAAAAAGTCGGACGATCTGTTGTCCGATTTTCAGATCCTGTGTACAGAGTAGAGGTGCGCATCATCACTGGTCTTACGATTCAATTAAATTACGATTGTCCTGTCCACGATTCGATTCCGCGATGCATCACGATTATTGCGCATGGTTAAAATAATGATTTTAAGTGCGCATGGTTAAAAACTTTTTATCCAAAAATTCAAGCAGACAGAAAAACTAAATTTTTCTCCAGTGGCAAAGGGATGGTGGGATCAGTGGCAGAGGGATGGTAGGATCAGTGGCATAGGAATGGCTGGGATCAGAGGCAGAGGGATGGCTGGGATCAGAGGCAGAGGGATGGCTAGGATCAGAGGCAGGGGGATGGCTGGGATCAGAGGGATGGCTGGGATCAGAGGCAGAGGGGTGGTGGGATCAGTGGCAGAGGGACAGTGGGATCAGTGGCAGAGGGGTGGTGGGATCAGAGGCAGAGTGATGGTGGGATCAGAGGGATGGTTGGGATCAGTGGCAGAGGGGTGGTGGGATCAGTGGCAGAGGGATGGTGGGATCAGAGGGAGAGGGATAGATGGGATCAGAGGCAGAGGGGTGGTGGGATCAGTGGCAGAGGGGTGGTGGAACCAGAGGCAGAGGGGTGGTGGGGTCAGATGCAGGGGAATGATGGGATCAGAGGCAGAGGGATGGATGGGATCAGGCAGAGGGGTGGTGGGATCAGTGGCAGAGGGATGGTGGGATCAGAGGCAGAGGGATAGATGGGATCAGGCAGAGGGGTGATGGTAGTGCAGGGATGGGATCAGTGACACTGGCACTTATCTGCTCTCAGTGTCAGTTGATTCCCACTCCTTCATGCTGCTCAGTGTCTTCTCCCTTCTGGTGCCTCCAGTGACGCCTCTCCTGATGTAAGGTCTCCTCGAGCTCCTCCCCCCTGCACTGTACTGGATGTCAGCTCATCAGCTGACTTTCTGCTTCAAT
This sequence comes from Lithobates septentrionalis, assembly GCA_037952835.1. Taxonomy (NCBI): domain Eukaryota; kingdom Metazoa; phylum Chordata; class Amphibia; order Anura; family Ranidae; genus Lithobates; species Lithobates septentrionalis. Next base: position 470,465 of record JBBDGP010003114.1, on the reverse strand, counting down.
GAAGGGGAGGGGCTTTATCCATAATGCAGGCTCTGCCTCTGTGTTTCTCCTGGAGAGGCAGAGCACTGCACGGAGTGATGGATGACGTCACCAGATATCGATTCGGCCGACTCGCAGCATCGCGAAAGTCTGAATCGCGATGCATCGATGCTGCGATTATATTCAACACCCCTAGTACAGAGCATAACCAAAGACACCGTAAAGCTCCTAATCCACTCCCTGGTTATCTCTCGCCTCATCTACTGCAACACCCTCCTCACTGGCTTACCCTTACATAGTCTGTTCCCTTTCAGTCAATCATGAATGCTGCTGCCAGGCTCATACACATTACAAAACGCTCAGTGTCTCCTACTCCTCTCTGCCAATCTCTCCGCTGGCTTCTGCTCGCCCAACAAATTAAATTCAAGATACAACAACTTACAAAACCATCCACAACTCTGCCCCCAGCTATATCATTAACCTAATTTAACCACTTACAGACCACCCGCCGCATTTTTTTGACGTCGGCTGTTTGAAGGAGGATATCCTTGTTATGGCAGCAGCTAGCTGCCATAACCCCGGTATCCTCTTCTTCAGCGGGCGGTCCGCTACAAGATAAAAGTGGTCTCTGGAAGACCTAATCCTGACGACCCAAAACAGACATGCAGTTTACCAGAAAACTTGGACACTGTGGAATATGTTCAAATACTCGGAGGAAGGCAAAGCCCTGTTTGGGAACCCGAATTAATAGACCCAGCATATAAAAGATGACATACAGAACTGAAGACCTCAGTTGATCTCCATGACATCCCAATAGTCTCTCCCTTCCCCTCCTGGCTCCTCCCCCAACTTTCCTCTCCCCATCTCTTTCCATCTCTTTTCTTCTTCTTGCTTTTCTATCTCTTAGTGTTACACTAAGGTTGCTGTTTCCTGATTAATATATTTTGATCGGTCTATTAAAATATAGACATAACATGGGACATTTTGGATGATGATTCGTATACATATCCACGGTAATTGAAATAATGAGATGTAATAATATGGAAAATATGCATGTATCAACAATAATACCACGGGACAACATTTTTATGTTATGTCTACAAGATTATTATGTATTATTATGTTACATTACCGGGAGGCAGGGACCTTCTCCCCCTCCCCCCCCCCCTACTGTTTTGTATTTTCCGGGCTTTGCCCGATTTCTTTGGAAAAAATTGATAAAATATATATTTGAAAAAAAAGTGGTCTCTGCGGCGGATTCGCCGCAAGATCACCTTTATCGGCGGTGGGAGAGGGGCCTCCCACCACGATCCGGTGCCCTCCGCTGCTTACCGGAGCCGTCGGCAGCGGCGGAGGCGATCACGTCTTGTCTCCTGCTTGGTATGGAGACGAGTGAGGGGAAGATGGCCCCCACCCATCTCCATACAGTTGCTGGGTGGAAGCAACGTCAAAATGTCACTTCTGCCCACAGCTCTTAAAGGGCCATTTTTTTTAAATAAATTTTTTAAATGACAGGTTTTTTTTATTGCGTTTTTGTGTAAATATGAGATCTGAGATCTTTTTGACCCCAGATCTCATATTTAAGAGGTCCTGTCATGCTTTTTTCTATCACAAGGAATGTTTACATTCCTTGTAATAGGAATAAAAGTGACAATTTTTATTTTTTTTTTAAAAACAGTGTAAAAATAAAAAATAAAAGGTAAAATAAATAAGAAACAAACGCGCCCCACCCTGACGAGCTCGCGTGCAGAAGTGAACGCATAAGCGAGTAGCGCCCGCATATGAAAACAGTGTTCAAACCACATATGTGAGGTATCGCTGCAATCGGTAGAGCGAGAGCAATAATTCCAGCCCTGGACCTCATCTGTAACTCAAAACATGCAACCTGTAGAATTTTTTAAACGTCGCCTATGGAGATTTTTAAAGCTAAAAGTTTGTCGCCATTCCACGAGCGGCGCAATTTTGAAGTGTGACATGTATCAATTTACTCGGCGTAACATTATCTTTCACTATATAAAGTGTATTTTTTCCAAAAAAAGTGCACTTGTAAGATCGCTGCGCAAATACGGCGTGACAGAAAGTATTGCAACGACCGCCATTTTATTCTCTAGGGTGTTAGAAAAAAAAAGTATAATGTTTGGGGGTAATTTTCTAGCAAACAAAACTGTTTTTAATTTGTAAACAACAAATCTCAGAAAGAGGCTAGGTCCTTAAGTGGTTAAAAATACCAACCAAATCTTTCTCTTCATTCCTCTCAAGACCTCCTGCTCTCTAGCTCTAGTGTAACCTCCTCCCATGCTCGCCTCCAGGACTTCTCCAGAGCCTCTCCCATCCTCTAGAATTCTCTAGCTGAAGCTGTCCGGCTATCTCCTACTTTGTCCACTTTCAGACGATCCCTGAAAACTCATCTCTGTACAACTGTACATTTATTTTCTCCATCAGCTCATCCCCCACAGGTATTACTTTTTGTATCTCTTGACCCTCCCTCTTAGATTGTAAGCTATAATGAGCAGGGCCCTCTTGTATTGTACTGTATTAAAATTGTAGTATCTGCCCTCATGTTGTAAAGCGTTGCATAAACTGTCGCCGCTATATAAATCCAGTACAATAATAATAGAAATAATACATAATGGTTCCTCCATACTGCTAACTTCTGTGGGTGGTTTTCCTTCAGACTTACCATTGAACATAAATATAACATGTAACAGAGACCTACCTTGATGTTTATGTTACAGTCTGTATACCACCTTATGATCTGTTGGAAGGTATCTTCTTTTTAGAAATTCTGGAAGGAAAAATGTTAAGAATGTGAAAAAAAAAATATATATTTAATGTCTAGGAAAGTCCCTTAGTTTTCAAGTATAACTTACCCAAGAACAAAAACGTAATACATTTCAGCTTACCAGTCCTTAGATTAGGTGGCTGCATTATTTTTCTTTTTTTTTCAGGTTTAATCTAAAAATGTGCATTGATGTTTGCTTATCATTCTCTCTTTTTTTTTTTTTTTAAGGTTTCACTCACAAAACCAAGAAAGTCAACACCACCACAATATTTGATGTTGGTGAGGTGAGTCCTTTGTTATTGGAGCTGGTCTCACTCAATGTTTGTTATGGTTGGACAAGTTTACAGTGCAGCAGAAATGCATTTCTGAGATGTAACTTCGAGATATATGGCCAATAAAAAACGAAGCATGTGATTTTTTAGAAATGGCTAGTTCTCCACTTACCCTTGGGTCACACCTATGTGTTTTTTTAGTGTGTTTTGCATAAACGCACTACAGTCCATTTAACACGGTTTCCTATGGCTCTAGTTCGCAATGAGAGACAATGCGTTTTTGGAAAGGGCCAGGCACTTTTTTTTTCCTGCAGAAGATTGAGTTTTACGTGGAATAGACTTTAATGGACCCGCACCAGAAGTGCAAGTGTTGCATTTTTAATGAATTTTGCAGGGTTTTTAATAGCAAAGTAAACCGTTCTCTTCATGGAGTGCGACTTTGATGCGACTTTATACTCTCTGGCACTCAGGTAGCACCAAAGTCGCATCAAAGTAGTGCAGGAACCTTTATGTGTCCAAAGTCGCATGTTAGGGTTAAGAGCTAGGGTAAGGGTTAAATGTTATTTTTACAGGTGTGCCATAGATCTATAGAATAGGAGTTGCTGCCCACATCCCTGAATTGATACAAATACAAAAACAGTTTCCTCTATGGAGACTTTAAAAGGCAGAAACTCCTTGACAATCAGATAATATTGAAAATAGATTTATATTTTATTTGAAAAGTTAAAAATATGGAAGTATAACATTGATAAAGGTCAAAATTGGATGCAAATATAACTCAGGTGTAATATAAAAAAACATATACAGACAACCACTTGACTGTCGAATAACAGAATAGGACAGAGAATGCCAATGCGTTTCAAGATTAGTAACCATAATTCTCTTCTTCAGGGGGTAGTGGTTCAATAATTAGGGGTCTACAATCATGGCTGGTGTAAGGATTTTTGACACCCCAGGCGAAACCTCATTTTGCTGCCCCCATTGGCTCAACCCCTGATCGCACCCCCTTTGCCCTGCCCATGTGACAGGAGGCAGCACTATACCGGAAGCATCGGCTCTGCTTCCTCTATAGCTGGCTCCAGTGCTGCGCCTCTAATTACACTACCGGTCAGACGAAGCAGCTGCCTGAGACTGAGTTAGTTACAAGCTGCAGCCTGCAGAGCATGCAGACGTGGAGGGAAACCAGCAGCCAGGCGCCCCTAGGCAGCAGTGCGCCCTAGGCGGCTGCCTAGTTTGCCTAGTGGTTGCACCGGCCCTGTCTACAATTAATAGAAAACAAAAAGCAGTTCATCATTAAACATAATTACGAAAGCTCTACAATAAACATATTATAATATTGATTCTGATCATATATTTTTTGGATATCACCAATATTGCATCCTATTAAAAGCAGTGAGAAAGTCTGCTGCCATATATCATCCAAGCTAAAGAAAGCCAGTGAGGGAAGAGGGCACGGCAGGCTCAGGTTCAGGACCAAACACAGAGGGCCCTTTGTGTCCACCCAACCCCACACATGCCACAGCTGAAGCAGGAATACACCTCAAGTTTCTAGGGCAGGGTTTCTCAACCAGGGCTCCATGGAACCTTAGGGTTTCTCCAGAGGTTGCTAGGGGTTCCTTGAGCAATTGGCAATTTCTGCCTCTCAGATAAGTTCCCTCTGACACCATTGATATTTTTAGCTTTCTGTAAGAGAGCAATTCTTCCCAATAACAATAAGTGTAAAGAGCATTCTTCCCCCCGATCATTACACTAATGTATCATGAGTTGCAGATATAGTAATTTTTAGCAGAGGTTCTTTGAGATCGAAAAGTTATTTCAAGGGTTCCTCTGTGTTGAAAAGGTTGAGCAAGGCTGTTATAGGGTATAAACAAGAAAAAGAGAGGGAGAGAGAGCCTGTTTACTACAAAGTGTGCGCAAGTACTATGGTGAAATTCTATACGTGAATTTATAAAAGGTCATTTAATAGTGCACACACCTTATAGATGGCTGATATGTTGATAACGGGCAGACAAGGAGAAAGAGATGTGCATAAGACCAGACAGATCAGATCAAATATCTATAAAAGAATTAGTAATTAATATAGACTGCACACATTGTGTGCCAAGATATATATATATATATATATATAATATACAATATAAAAGATGCAGTGATGTCGCCGCTATATAAATCCAGTACAATAATAATAGAAATAATACATAATGGTTCCTCCATACTGCTAACTTCTGTGGGTGGTTTTCCTTCAGATCCATAGGTAGTGGATAGCATCCAGCTCCAATGAGCTCTGCAAGATTATATAGAAAGCTCTGACTAAGGCCTAACAAAGTCACATGTTAGGGTTAAGAGCTAGGGTAAGTGTTAAGGGCTAGGGTAAGGGTTAAATGTTAGGGTTAGAGCTAGGGTTAGAGTTAGTTTTGGGATTAGAGTTAGGGTTAGAGTTAGGGTTAGCGATAACTGTTGGGGTTAGTGTTAGTGGTAAGGAAAAAAGGGAAATGTCCCTCAAAAGGGGTTTTCTAGGCAGCAGAAGGGTAAAAAGATGATATTGTGTGGTTTAAAAATGATTGAGCTTTATTAATAACATAATCTCAGAGAGTGGCAATAATAGTTCAAATAGGAGCTGTGATACAGAAGATAACACAAGTGAAACTGGTACAATGATATACAATATTCAAGCACTAAAGTAGGTAATTGTTAGGGTTAGAACGCTAACCTTAACAATTACCCCTAACCCCAACCATTACCCTAATGATTACCTCTAACCCTAACCCCAATGCTAGCATCTAACCCTAGCCTTTAACCCTAACATTTTACCCTAGCCCTTAACCCTAACATGCGACTTTGGACGCATAAAGGTTCCTGCACTACTTTGATGCGACTTTGTGCCAGAGAGTGTAAAGTCGCATCAAAGTCACACTCCATAAACAGATCTGTCATTCTTTCCTATTAGCCAAAAAAAAAAAAAAAACACACTACAAAACTTGCCGGAAAAAATGTATCAATTGCAACCTGCATAGAGGTGAACCTTGCCTCAATTGTGTTTGGCCATATAGAGGCATATTATTGTGCAGCTAAGGTGAAAACTTTGTTTTTTCAAACACTAGATTGAGTAGGGAATAGATAAAACTCCTATGAGGTTTGTTTTGCAACTGTGTCCCATTAGGCAGACTTCCCTTCACTTTCTGTCCAGTCAACACATCCGGAAATAAGAAGAAAAGTCCCTTCAATGCAATAATGCCGCGTACACACGGTCGGACTTTTCGTCTACAAAAGTCAGACAGCCTGTCCGACAGACTTCCGGCAGACTTTCGGCGGACTTTCGACGGACTTGCGGCGGACTTTCTAACGAACAGACTTGCCTACACACGATCACACAAAAGTCCGTCGAATTCTTACGTGATGACGTACACCGGACTAAAATAAGGAAGTTCATAGCCAGTAGCCAATAGGTGCCCTAGCGTGGCTTTTTGTCCGTCGGACTAGCACACAGACGAGCGGATTTCGGGGTCCGTCGTAGTTACGAAGTAAAGATTTGAAGCATGTTTCAAATCTAAAGTACGTCGGATTTGAGGCTAAAAAAGTCAGTTGAAAGTCCGGAGAAGCCCACACACGATCGGATTACCAGCCAGTTTTAGTCCGTCAGCGTCCGTTGGACTTTTGTAGACGAAAAGTCCGACCGTGTGTACGCGGCATAACTGTTTCTATTGGATGACTTCCTCTCTATTCTTTTTCTGGTGACAAGGCAAAATTTTCAGTCCCATGACAATAGCTGGTAGGATAAACAGAGCGGATGGATCTCCTCAAAGGGGACACAGACACAAGCAACAAAAAAATAAAGTAAAAAAATGGTGGTGCTTCTGTCTCATTCTGGAAAAGCTTGGTGAACTTCAATCTGCCATTTTGCCAGGACACATATCAAACCAGAGGTTGTACATATAAATTTGTGAATGTCTGTGCAATGTGACTTGAAGACTCCTCAACCGCAACTGATTCTGTTCTTTAGCCCAGTGGTCCCCAACCTTTTTGGCACCGGGGACCGGCTACGTGGAAGAAAATTGTGCCAATTATATTGTAAATTATATTGTAAATATAAATTCAACTCACCATAATGCAGAATCAATGGGAGCCCTGAGAGTGTCACTTGCTACGCCGCCTGCCACCACATGCAGCTTGTCACTTTCCACTTCGCCTGCCACCAGATGAGGAATGCCACTTGCCACGTCCCCTGCCCCAGATGAGGAATGCCACTTTCCACGCTGCCTGGGCTGCCACCAGATGAGGAATGCCACTTGCCATGCTGCCTGCCACCAGATGAGGAATTCCACTTCTCACGCTGCCTGCCACCAGATGAGGAATACCACTTGCCACGCTGCCTGCCACCAGATGAGGAATACCACTTGCCACGCTGTCTGCCACCAGATGTGAATTGTCACTGCATTTGTGGCACTGGTTCATTTAGCACAGAGGCAGGCCTCTGTGCAGTGGCAGTTCTTGACTTGCCTGACTTGCAATATCATGTAGTGGGCCGCGGCCCGGTGGTTGGAGACCCCTGCTTTAACCCCTCTTTTAAGGTCTATGATTGGTAGTGTACTTGGGAGGCCCCCCCAGTCCACCCTTTAAGTGGAAGCTGGCAAGGACATACTGGGGTTGATTTACTAAAACCGGAGAGTGCAAAATCTGGTGCAGCTATGCATAGAAACCAATCAGCTTCCAGGTTTTTTTTCGTTAAAACTTAATTGAACAAGCTGTAGTTAGAAGCTGATTGGCTACCATGCATAGCTGCACCAGATTTTGCACTCTCCAGTTTTAGTAAATCAATCTCAATGTTTCTATATCCTTCTGATTGATCTAATTCACTTAAATATGCAAGCAAACTGCAAATAGTTGGTATTAGTTGCCAATGGTAATTGGAATTGCTTTTACAGGTGACCTTCCCTGCACAGAGTTACTTGGGGTTTGTACTAACCTTTTACAAAACATCAAAAAAGACTTATGAAAAAAAGTGGTTGGAGAAGGGAAGGGGACACAGGCAATCAACAATTCTAGAGGTGTCAAATGCCAAAAAGTCCTACAGAGGCTGCAGAGCTCAATCGGAGGGCCTCTGGAAACAGATTGGCTTTCGGATATCATTGACTTCATCATTGAAATAGATTCCTGTGCAGGTTATTGCTAAACAAAGGTTGATGTAGACCTAGCATCCAGCGATGTCCACAAGAGCCTTGCCTCTTCGGGGACTCGCACTCCTGATTGGCTTTTGGCAGCTTTTGTCTTTTTGTCAATCACAGACAGTGAGCCAAACAGGAGACGGAGGGTGCGGGGCCGAACCACAGCTCCGCGTATAAATGAACACACAGAGCAGCGGCTCGGGAGCGTGCCTGCTTGGGTGCCCCGAGAGCAAGCTGCTTGCTGTAGGGGCACCCAGCAGGAGGGAGGGGCCAGGAGAATGTGACATGGGACCCAAGAAGAGGAGGATTTGGGCTACTCTGTGCAAAAATACTGCATAGAGCAGGTAAGTATAACATGTTTGTTATTTTAGAAAAAAAAAACAAGACTTTAATATCGCTTTAATGCATTCTCTGTCATCAAGCCTGAAACATGGTCTATTCCAACTGGCCACAGTCTGGCCCCCTAAAATCTGAAGGACGGTAAACTGTACCTTTGTAGGAGGTTTGAAGACCCCTGCTATAGAGATTGTGCTGTTTCAGAAAATAAAATATTTCTTCATGCAAGGTTTCCTTTACTTTCTAATACATATTTTATATAATGAGGTTGATTTAGGCTACTTTCACACTGAGGCGCTTTACAGGCGCTACAGCGCTAAAAATAGCGCCTGTAAAGCGCCTTTCCTGTGTCTCCAGTGTGAAAGCCCGAGGGCTTTCACACTGGAGCGGTGCGCTTGCAGGATGGTCCAAAAAGTCCTGCAAGCCGCATATTTGCAGTGCTATAGGAGCGGTGTATTCACCGCTTCTAAAGCGCCCCTTCCCATTAAAAACAATGGGGCAGTGCCGCAAACGCGCTGGCAAAGCGCTGCTGCAGCTGTGCTTTGCGGGCGGTTTTAGCCCTTTTTGGGCCGCTATCGGGGGTTAAAACCACCCTGCTAGCGGCCGAATACTTATGCTAAAACAACGGTAAAGCGGCGCTAAATATAGCGCCGCTTTACTGCCGGTGCCCGCCCGCCCCAGTGTTAAAATAGCCTTACTAAAACTGGAAAGGGCAAAACCTGGTGCAGCTGTGCATGGTAGCCAGTCAGCTTCTAACTTCAACTTGTTCAATTAAGCTTTGACAATAAGACCCCTTTCACACTGAAGCGCTTTTCAGGTGCTTTCACACTAAAAAAAAGCACCTGAAAAGCTCACGAAAACCTATTTCCATTAAAATGAATGAATGCTTTCACACTTGGACAGTGTGCTGGCAGGGCGGTGAAAGAATGCCCCTCTCCATTGAAATGAATGGAAAGCTCTTCAAAAGCGCCTGAAAAGCTCTTCAAAAGCGCTCAGTGTTTTACTGGTAGTTTAGAAGCGCCTTAGTGTGAAAAGGGCCTAAAACATGGAAGCTGATTGGCTGAGTGCACAGCTGCACCCAATTTTGCATTCCTCAGTTTTAGTAAATCAACCCCAGTATGTATATCTGTAAGACCCCTTTCACACTGGGGCGCTTTGCAGGCGCTACAGCGCCAAAAATAGCGCCTGCAAAGCGCCCTGAAAGATCCGCTTCTGTCTCTTCAGTGTGAAAGCCCCGAGAGCTTTCACAGTGGAGCGGTGCGCTGGCAGGACGGTAAAAAAAGTCCTGCTAGCAGCATCTTTGGTGTGGTGAAGGAGCGATGGGTGTATACCGCTCCTACCCATTGCAATCAATGGGGCAGCACGGCTATACCGCCAGCAAAGCGCTGCTGCAGGTGTTTTTAACCCTTTTTCTGCCGCTAGCGGGGATTGAAAGCGCCCAGCTAGCGGCTGAATACCCCCGCAAATACCACGGTAAAGCACCGCTAAAAATAGCGGCGCTTTACCGCCGAAGCGGCCCCCGCCCCAGTGTGAAAGGCACATGATCCGAATCTGAATCTAAATCGATTAAACCCCAAAAAAAAATCAATGTATCTATACTATGTATTCTATTCTATTCAATGTATGTGTTTTATACAGGTGAATTTATTTTTTTTGCAATACTTTTTATTTTCTGTGACACTTCCTCTTGTTGTTAGGCCAAGGTCTTACTCACCTGCAAAGTACGACATCACTTTCATTCTAAATATTACGATTTGAACCGGTTTGTTTTTCAGACTGCACACTGTGATTTCTTGGTTTATTTGTCTAGTGGGTAGGTCAGTAGTGACAACTAGTTAAAACTAAAATAGCTTCCAGTAACATTCCTTCCACTGTCAAGGAAGTAGTATAATTACACAGTTCTTCTTGGCTACCTGGACCCGGTTGCAATGTCCATGTTTTACAGTCTGCTACCACCTTAGCAAGCTGCAGACTTAAAATACCTGTTTTGTTTTGCAACAAACTAGCTTATTTAAAGGACATATATCATTGAAATACATTCAATTGTGTTTTTTATATCTGGCTGGAGTTTGCCTTTACTATATATTCTTTTTTTTTTTTTTTTTTACATGCAGAGTGCAGACCAAGTTGCCAGAGAATTTGTGTCAGTGACAGGGAACTGGCACACACAATTATATGCTCATAGTATCTTAAAAAAATTAAAATTAGCATTTTTGAGGGGTGCACTCAGCCAATGCCATCTTTCTTTTTTTTGTATATAATCTTTATTTCGTTTTCAAACATATACATAACTTACACAAACAAAATCAAGGTGATCAGAGTTGTCCAGCACTCGTATGAATCCAAAAAATGTATAATTATAATAGATCTCACAGATCACCTTGGCTGTATACTAGAAAGTATACAATAGAAAATAGTATATAACAAAATAAAAGGGAAAATAGTACAAACTCAAAAGTGTTGCATGGCCTGGCCCGGGATAGGGAACAGAAGTCAGCGATATTGCGGACAACAATGTTGGTCAAAGGCCAACCCAACAGAAAAAGGGAGGCCATATTGACCAGAGTAGTGATCAGGAAGATAGTCGATGAACCACAGGATGGGAACACCACACAGGGGGTTTAGCCTAGTGCCCATGATACAGTCCATGAAGTGCTAGGGGCCACCCAAACAACTACATAAGAATATCTTCTACAAATTGAGCATTGGATCCCCAGTACCAAGTATCTCACAGGGGCAACATATGTAAAAAAACAAACAAACAAAGCAACAAAAAGTAAAGTGGGGGGTTAGGGAAGTATTGGACACTTTTCATACCTGCATGTACCATTATACAGACAGAGATTAAAGTGATAATAAATATAAATACATAGATCACAACTCGGAGATCAGGTGGGTAAGTCAAAGTTAGGGTCAGCCAATGCCATCTTTAACACACCAGAGTTTGGCTCACTCAATGCATTGCGGCATAATGTGCTTTCTAGTATTTCAAACTGTATCTAATGCCAAAACCTTTTTTATGATAAAGTACATTTTTTTTTTTTTTTGCTTCCAGTACTTCTTGTACTGGAGACAATGGTCACCAGCAGTGGGATAACCACGACCATAGCAGTCCACCTTGCTGCTGTGGGACCCAAGCCAGGAAGGGGATCACACTATGGAGGTTTTCTGATATCTTCATTCCAAAAGGAACATCCTTTGGCACTATGCTGTTGCTAGTCACATACCTCCTTCGTATCGCCCCTATCTGTAAGTAGATTTATTGCTTTCAAATGAAGATAAGCTGAGGCATCCTCCAAACTCATCCCCATCTGAACTTTGCGTGGGTTTCCTCCGGGTACTCCGGTTTCCTCCCACACTCCAAAGACGTGCTGGTAGGTTAATTGGCTTCTGTCTAAATTGGCCCTAGTACTTGTATGTAGGAATGTGAGTTAGGGACCTTAGATTGTAAGCTCTGGACTAAAGAACCTGTATAGGACCCAATCTGTTACCCCTATTGGGCTTTGGCTACTCAAAAAATTGTAGTAAAATATATTCACTAAATACACTCTACTCTGTACACTCTACTGGATCAATAGCTCTAGGAAATAGCTCTAGGAAATTTATTTATTCGCCCGTAGTGCCAATGTTTTTTTTTTGTTTTTTTTTAACCACGCGATTAGAGCCAGAGGCTCTAATAGGCTTCAAAAAAGGGTGGGCTTGGGGCGCAGAACACACCGAGCACACCCACTTGTGTGACAATAGCGAATTAATATTTGCTATTGTCTTCCTGACTGGCGTGATGCAGGGGGGGAGGAGATGCAGGGGAAACTGCCGCCTGGAGGAGCGCTGCCTGTGACCTATATGGGGTAAGTGAGTGCGGGGCCGACCAACCAGGGGAGTAGCGTGAGACGCAGGCGACCCGACTATCACCAGCCGACACTTAGTCAGGCCCTGGTAAATGGCAGCTGAAGGGCTTTACCTTATTGCTTTGGTTGCATAAGTACCTGATGTACGCATGTCCTGTATGCAGAGGTGGATAAAAGGTAATTCGCTCAAACATATCCTGTTTGATTTTCTATACAGCATTTCAGATGGCCGCACTATGGAAAATTAGTATCCGATGAGGTCCTAACTGTTAAAGTTTACAACTGCAGCAAAGTCTTCAAACACAGGTAAGTTAACACTACTTTTTTCTGTCAAGGGATGGACGCCAGAAAAACAACATATTTGTAGATGTACTGAATATGTTTAGATGGATGCCATAAAAATGTCCATCTCATGAACATTTTGTGGGAGGGCTGACATAAAATGGGACAGACAGCATTAAAAAAAAAAAAAAATTCACTACACGTATATTTCGCCCATGGTTTATCCCTATAAGATTCTGTAGCTACCGTATTTCCCCGAAAAAATTGCATCAGCGGGGGATCTCAGCCCCTCCCTCTGCAGTGCTCGGAGCAGGGAAGAAGAGCTTTGGCGGGTCACTTGAGGCGTTAGCGACCAGCGACCCTGTAAATAAGGTATTTTGCACAATAATTTTAAACAAACACACACACTGCACGTTATATAATTCTGTAACAGAGCGGATTACAGGATTTGTTAATGCTAATGCTGCAGACTCTTGAGCTGACAGTCAGGGAGGGAGGGGGAGAGAAGGAGAGAAGACAGGGGAACACAGAAACTGGCAGGATCAACTAGGTTTTTAAGAACACACAGAATGTAGATTATTGTACATGATTAATAAGACATCCCCTGAAAATAAGCCCTAATGCGTCTTTTTGTAGCCAAAATTAATATAAGACCCGGTCTTATTTTCAGGGAATCGCAGTATAAACAACACCGGTTGATCTGCCAGAAATCCAGTGAGCTCCTAAATTCCTATTTAAGCTGCTGCTCCAAATCCCAAGAAATGTTGTCAGTGCTGTCTAGTTCTCCCCTCTGGACTACAGAGCGCTTCCCCCCCTCTTCATTCCTATAATAAAAGGAGGAGTTCTGTAGTGCCAAAAGGAGACTGGGGCCAGGGCCGTAGATAAGGGGGTACCATCAGTTCTCCTGTATGGGGCCCGGGCCAGGGGGCAGGGGGTAAATTACTGGAACCAATCCCCTGTATGGCTCTCTCTCTGAAAGCTGGCTTCTTCTCCTCTCCCTCCCATTGGCTTTCAGCTGCTCCAGAGAGAACCATACAATGGATCGGTACCAGTAATTGCACCCCCGCCACACTGATCCCCCCCCTGTGCACCATACATTTCCCCCTGCTGCCCGGGTCTACCCCCTGTGCCCCTTTTACCCCTGCAGCGCTGTTGGCTTCGTTCCTCTTCTTCCCACCGGCAGCTGCAAGCACACAATAGGATCCTTCAAGATTGAGAGTGGGGGAAAGGCTAGGTAAATATGTCATATTTACCAGCCTCTTCATTTCCTGAATAAACAGAATGAGTGATCAGTACCGATCACTCACTGTGTTCTTCCATAGCTGAATTATTAGCTGTATTGGGCCCTGTGTCAACAGCAGCCCTGACTGGGGCTGATCATTCTGTTTTGAAGATCACTGCAGCAGATTCACTGTGTTGTAGTTAAAGGGTAGACATTGGAAAGTTAAACCCCTCGATGGTTTCTTCTATCAAGGGCTCTATTGCTGAAATTGCTGTGCAGAGTTCCCGTGTCTGCACAACTGTAGTGCCTATTATGTGGGGTTCCCACTCTCTCTGCTGGATTTATTTTATGTTATGATGAATGTATTAGGCCCAGCAGGAGCACTCAAAGTTGGGCAAAACAAAACTCCTAGGTGGAATATATCAGGAATTTTAGCAGCAAGAGCTCACTGTTGAAATATCCATAGTATATAAAAGCCAGGGGTTGACTCAGCCCACAGGGCTCTGCCTATAGCTAAAATATGACTTTTGTGTGTACTATCACTATTGTAATAGCAGATACTGTATACTGTACCTGTTTTTATTACCAGAATGCTGGGAAAATTGATTATAAGCCTTCAGCATCTTCCCAAGAGCGGCCGGCTGGTTCTTAAAGAGGCTCTGGTGGATAAAAACTTCAGCGTCACCACGGTAAGAGCTTTTCTGGATTGTCCCTAGCATTAAAGGGAATGTCTTTGAATATATTATCTTTATTTATTATGGTTCATATTGCCTATGGATATTTTGTATTCTCATTTTCCTCCAGAATGTGGATATCTCAAGCTAAAATGTACAGACACAAGTGAATGAGCCACAGCAGTAAGACCTTACACTCTGCCCTGTCAGACAGGGATGTGTGGAGTCTCAATGAGAGAGAGAGAGAGAGTCTGAAGGCAAACATCACCTTCTGTGCTCTCTCTTTAGAAAAGTCATACCATAAGTACTATGACACCATTGTCATCCTGCATTAAAGCTCAAAGCTCTGGTTCCCACCTACAGTACCTGACCGCGAGATTGTGTTTCCAGCGCGATACCATCGAGCTGGTTCTCGGTGACAGGGTACTGTGCATGTCACGCTGGCTCACTCATCGGGAAAGGAAAACTTTGTTTTCCTTTCCCGATGAGTGACAGGCAGTGCTGACAGCTGTCTGGTATGAATCCTGAGGCGTGAACACCGCGCCAAATTTTAAATGAAAAAAACGGCGTGGGTTCCCCCTAGGGGCATACCAGGCCCTTAGGTCTGGCATGGATTGTAAGGGGAACCCCCTACGCCGAAAAATTGGCGTGGGGGTCCCCCCAAAATCCATACCAGACCCTTATCCGAGCACGCAGCCCGGCCGGCCAGGAAAGGGGGTGGGGACGAGCGAGCGCCCCCCCCCTCCTGAGCCGTACCAGGCCGCATGCCCTCAACATGGGCGGGTGGGTGCCTTGGGGGAGGGGGGCGCCCTGCGGGGCCCCCCACCCCAAAGCACCTTGTCCCCATGTTGATGAGGACAAGGGCCTCTTCCCGACAACCCTGGCCGTTGGTTGTCTGGGTGCTTATCGGAATCCGGGAGCCCCCTTTAATAAGGGGGCCCCCAGATCCCGGCCCCCCACCCTGTGTGAATGAGTTTGGGGTACATGGTACCCCTACTCATTCACCTAGGGAAAAGTGTCAATATAAAAAAAACACAGTACACAGGTTTTAGGAGTAATTTATTAGTCAGCTCCGGGGTCTTCTTCCAACTTCGGGGGGTCTCCTTCCGACTTCTCCCGGTGTTAGGCCTCTTCTCCAGGCCCCGCCGCTATCTTCTTCCAGCTCTATTGCCAGCGAGGGGCCCGGTCTGCTGCCGCTGTCTTGTCACCGATGTCGTCTCGCCGCCACTGTCTCTTCTTCCCCGATGTTGACACGACGCTCTCTCCGGCTCGAATGCTGTGTGCGAGCTGTGGAGCCATTTATATAGGCGGTGACCCCGCCCCCTTACGACGTCATGGTCCCAGCATGCGCAGGGACTCTGGGGTCACGCCCTCTTATGACACTAGAGTCCCTGCGCATGCTGGGACCATGACGTCGTATGGGGGCGGGGTCACCGCCTATATAAATGGCTTTGCAGCTCGCACACAGCATTCGAGCCGGAGAGAGCGTCGTGTCAACATCGGGGAAGAAGAGAAGAAGAGACAGCGGCGACAAGACAGCGGCGACGAGACGACAGCGGCGACAAGACAGCGGCAGCAGACCGGGCCCCTCGCTGGCAATAGAGCTGGAAGAAGATAGCGGCGGGGCCCGGAGAAGAGGCCGAACACCGGGAGAAGTCGGAAGGAGACCCCCCGAAGTTGGAAGAAGACCCCGGAGCTGACTAATAAATTACTCTTAAAACCTGTGTACTGTGTTTTTTTTATATTGACACTTTTCCCTAGGTGAATGGGTAGGGGTACCATGTACCCCAAACTCATTCACACAGGGTGGGGGGCCAGGATCTGGGGCCCCCTTATTAAAGGGGGCTCCTGGATTCCGATAAGCCCCCCGCCCGCAGACCCCGACAACCAATGGCCAGGGTTGTCGGGAAGAGGCCCTTGTCCTTATCAACATGGGGACAAGGTGCTTTGGGGTGGGGGGGCCCCGCAGGGCGCCCCCCTCCCCCAAGGCACCCACCCCCAATGTTGAGGGCATGCGGCTTGGTACGGCTCAGGAGGGGGGGGCGCTCGCTCGTCCCCACCCCCTTTCCTGGCCGGCCGGGCTGCGTGCTCGCATAAGGGTCTGGTATGGATTGGGGGGGACCCCCACGCCAATTTTTCGGTGTAGGGGGTTCCCCTTACAATCCATGCCAGACCTAAGGGCCTGGTATGCCCCTGGGGGGGGGAACCCACGCCGTTTTTTTTTATTTAAAATTTGGTGTTCCCGCCTCAGGATTCATACCAGACAGCTGTCAGCACTGCCTGTCACTCATCGCGGAAGGAAAACAAAGTTTTCCTTTCGCGATGAGTGAACCATCTCGGCGCTGGCTCCTGCGACGGGGCTCGCAGGTGTCAAATCTCGCCGAGAAATGCGGCGAGATTGACACAATCTCGCGGTCACCTACTGTATATATTGTTTTGTTTTTTTGCTTTGGGGACTATTAAAAAAGTTAACCCAGTGTTGGACTTGTAATGATTAATGATTAAAGGGTAACTCCACTTTCGTGGGGATAAAAAATAGCAAATAAAGAAAAGATAAAATAGCGCATATGATTGTGACACTAATCATTTTGTAATTAAATGTTATTAAAAATTACCTTTCCTTTTCAATCTGCAGTCAATGTAATTTTCTGAGAATACTTTGTGTACTGTGTACTGAACACTCCCCAGAAACATCATTCCCTGCTTGTGTGATTGGCTCACCAATTTTCGCAGAAGTCTGTCTAAGATACAAGTTAGATTTCAGGCATCCCCTGCAAAAAAATGTCATTTTTTGAGAGATCCTTTCAATAGAATCAGGTCTAAAGGGATGCAGGCCCAGCAGATTTCCTAATTAGTGCCCTGCAGCTCCACACCTGACAGTTAATTATGAAACTACTCCCATTACACTCATTCAGTACAGAGGCACAGACAGACACACATGGATTTCTTCAGAATAACAAAGTTTGTTACAATCCTTGCAATGTACATAGATCACCTAGAGGGGAATGCTTTTTTCTCAACAAAAGTGGAGTTAGCTTTAATCATTAAAAAAACTCAATTCAACCCCCCTCATGATCTTAATCCAGCAGTTCCACGATTCATGTAACAAGTGCAGAGCCATTCTCCTGCTCAGAGCTGTCAAAAAAAAAGCAGCCTGCAATGTTTATCAACAACATTGCTGAGGGCTGAAAGAGAGATAAAAAAAATCATTGTATCTTCTGTTCTTTTAGAGATCAAAGGGATGTTTGCAGTTCCAGCTGCAAATTTTTTTTTTTAAAGTCAGCAGCTACAAACACAGTCTATAATTTTAATGGTAGGTTTATTTTAACAGTGAGATAAAGAATAACAAGAAAAATATCCAGAAAACGCATTTCAAAAAAAGTTATAAATAGATTTGCATTTTAATGAGTGAAATAAGTATTTGACCCCTTCGCAGAACATGACTTAGTACTTGGTGGCGAAACCCTTGTTGGCAATAACAGGGGTCAGACAATTCTTGTAGTTAGCCACCAGGTTTCCACAGGACTTTGTCCAACTCCTCTTTGCAGATCATTAAAGTTTTGAGGCTGACGTTTGGTAACTCGAATCTTGAGCTCCCTCTACATATTTTCTATGGGATTACGGTCTGGAGACTGGCTAGGCCACTCCAGGACCTTAATATGCTTCTTCTTGAGCCACTCCTTTGTTGCTTTGGCCGTGATTTTTGGGTCATTGTCATGCTGGAATACCAACCAACGACCCATTTTCAGTGCCCTGGCTGAAGGAAGGAGGTTCTCACCCAAGATTTGATGGTACATGGCCCCATCCATTGTCTTTTTGATGCAGTGAAGTTGTCCTGTCCCCTTAGCAGAAAAACATCCCCAAAGCATAATGTTTCCACTTCCATGTTTGAAGGTGGGGATGGTGTTCTTGGGGTCATAAGCAGCATTTCTTCTTCTCCAAACATGGCGAGTTAAGTTGATGAAAAAAGGGGGAAAATAATTGCGCTTCAAAGTGTCTAAAATATTGTAAAAAAGCAGCGATATCTAAAATGTGACACAAACACATAACATAAACAAGAAAAAATAGAATGATTCGCGCTATATGAATAGTGAATGTGTGGCCAAATGGTCACACCGACAGTGAATGCATAAACCAAAAGTGCAATAATATATCACAATCAGTGCAAAACAAATATATAAAAAATAAAGTCCAAGCAAAATAAATGTGTTAAAAAATCATTGTGAATGATAAGAAAGTGTCCATGAAAAAGCACCCAAAAAGGAAAAGAGTAAAATAGCATTCACGGGTCTTTCAACCACATGGAGCCTCAGATGTGTGGGACCGCCACCAATAATAAGAGCCTGGCCGCTTACCAGAACCCCATGACCCCCCGTTACAGAGGGTCCAAAAGGGCTTATGAGATCCTAGTAGTCCGGATATGTTAATACTGGGACTTTTCAGTTACTACATACATAGATGCATTTTCACAAAATAATTCTTTTTGATATATGTGTATGTAGAATATCTCTGTAGCACCTGAAAAGTCCCAGTATATTTCTAACATATTCATGAATTTGAGCAATAACAGCAAAGGACGTGGTGCCACAATACAACCCATCTCCAGGAAACCAAGATAAAGTCCATTCTTGCAGTGTGTGGGGGAGGGGGAAGTAAGGGGGAGCCTCTTTCACCTACCTGTTTTCATGCACCAGCCAGCGGCACTGCTCTCTTCCTCCACTAAAACCCCCACCTCATCACATACCATAAAGTAACATTAACCCTGTATGGTATGATGAGGGGGGCTGGAGTGTCATCTGCACATGCACCGCCGCCGCTGCGCGGGCAAGCCCGTACACATTCGGTCATTTTCGAACATGCAGGCGCAGCGACATAATGGCACCAGGCAGCACTATTTTTAAATGTAAGGCAGCAGTGGCACTTTGTGAGGTCTCAGCAGTGACGTACACCTCTCATCACAGCCTGGTAAGATCCCTCTGCAGCCTCTGACCCCTGTACCATGTCCACAACCTCTGACCCCTGTACCATGTCCACAACCTCTGACCCCTGTACCATGTCCACAACCTCTGACCCCTGTACCATGTCCACAACCTCTGACCCCTGTACCATGTCCACAACCTCTGACCCCTGTACCATGTCCACAACCTCTGACCCCTGTACCATGTCCACAACCTCTGACCCCTGTACCATGTCCACAACCTCTGACCCCTGTACCATGTCCACAACCTCTGACCCCTGTACCATGACCGCAGCCTCTGACCCCTGTACCATGACCGCAGCCTCTGACCCCTTTACCATGTCCACAACCTCTGACCCCTGTACCATGACCGCAGCCTCTGCAGTGTGTGTGTGTGAATATATATATATATATATATATATATATATATATATATATATATATATATATATGTATGTGTGTGTATATTGTATACATGCGTATGACTTTCTTTACTTCGCTGCTATGGGCTCTAGCCCCAGGATCTCGGTCTTCCCTACTAACAGAATGGCAATTTGACTTGTTTACGTTGGCAGACCACCGTTCTGCCTCTGTTGGAAATGATCATCGGGGTCCGCCAGACCGGCAGATCAGCTCTCAGGGTGTGTCCAATCACAGCGGCAGCGGGTCAAACAGCACGCAGACCCAGAAGTGCAGAATCAAGTACCTGTACGTGATTCTGCTCACAGGAGACGCAGCCCCGCAGTAAATATACGTGGTTAATGTGAGTTTATTTTTTTTTATTTTCTTAACTCTTTAAACATTTATTTTGAACATACAGTAGAGAAATTCTGTGACCAATGCATGTAATGTAGCAGTGCAATATATACGTGGGGCTTTGTGAGGGTGAGGCTTGTGTGTGGGTGGGGACAAAGGGGGCCCCATGATCCCCTATTGCCTGGGGGCCCCGTGAGTTGTCAGTCCGCCCCTGCCCGTGTAGTTCTGGGCTGGTTCCTCACTGTTCTCATGATCATTAAAACTCCACGAGGTGAGATCTTGTATGGAGCCCCAGACTGAGGGAGATTGACAGTTATTTTGTGTTTCTTCCATTTGTCACCCTCTCACCAAGCTGCTTGGCAAAGGTCTTGTAGCCCATTCCAGCCTTTGTGTTTGGAATCTTGTCCCTGACATCCTTGGGCAGCTCTTTGGTCTCTCTTGGTGGAGAGATTGGAATCTGATTGATCGCTTCTGTGGACAGTTGTCTTTTATACAGGTAACAAGCTGAAATTATGAGCACTCCCTTTAAGAGAGTTCTCCTAATCTCAGCTCATTACCTGTATAGAAGACACCTGGGAGACAGAAATCTTGCTGATTGATAGGGGATTAAATACTTTTTTCACTCATTAAAACGCAAATGAATTTATGACTTTTTTGAAATGCATTTTTCTGGAAATTTTAGTTTTTCTGTCTCTCGCTGTTAAAATAAACCTACCATTAAAATTAAAATTATAGACTGATCATTTCTTTGTCAGTAGGCAAACGTACAAAATCAGTAGGGGATCAAATACTTTTTTCCCTCACTGTACATTGTACATTCACATCGGTCCCTGCCCTCAAGGAGCTTACAATCTAAGGTTCCTAACTCACATTCATACATACACATACTAGGGCAATTTAGACAGGAGCCAATTAACCTACCAACATGTATTTGGAGTGTGGGAGGAAAGCGGAGCACCCGGAGGAAACACACGCAGGCACAGGGAGAACATGCAAACTCCAGGCAGTTATGCCCCGTACACACGGTCGGATTTTCCGACGGAAAATGTGTGATAGGACCTTGTTGTAAATTCTGACCGTGTGTGTGTAGGCTCCATCACACATTTTCCATCGGATTTTCCGACACACAAAGTTTGAGAGCAGGCTATAAAATTTTCAAAAGAAACAAAATCCGTTGTCGGAATTTCCGATCGTGTGTACACAAATCCGACGCACAAAGTGCCACGCATGCTCAGAATAAATAAAGAGATGAAAGCTATTAGCTAGTGCCCCGTTTATAGTGCAGACGTACGTGTTTTATGTCACCGCGTTCAAAATGATCGGATTTTCTGACAACTTTGTGTGACCGTGTGTATGCAAGACAAGTTTAGGATTAGTTAGATTTTGTTGTCGAAATGTCCAATCAATGTCCGACCGTGTGTACGGGGCATAAGTGTTGTGGTTGGGATTCGAACCTGCGACCCTTTTGCTGCTAGGCGAAAGTGCTAAAACATGATATAAAACATCAGTTAAATAAGCATGTAAAAATGTAAATAAATTTGACTTAAAACCTTTATAGTTTCCTGAAGCCAAT
This sequence comes from Lithobates septentrionalis, assembly GCA_037952835.1. Lineage (NCBI taxonomy): Eukaryota > Metazoa > Chordata > Amphibia > Anura > Ranidae > Lithobates > Lithobates septentrionalis. Next base: position 448,622 of record JBBDGP010003114.1, on the reverse strand, counting down.
AAAGTGAAAGCAGCAGTCATTTATTATAATCTAACTACGACCTTGTGTACCAGACAAGCTCCTAGTGACTGTCTCTTTCTGTGATGACTAATAACAAAGTCCCATGACAGAGCAGTAGATGTGTCTTGTCTCCCACATAGCGGCACACCTATTCTCACCTCCCTCTGCCTCACCGCATAGGAATTCATCGGACTTTCCGGGTTTGCGTGTTAACAGTTTGACACTGCAGCGCTTATTGCGGCAATCCATTGTTATTGCTTTTCTGGTCAAATTTCATGTTGTTTAAACAAAGCACGATCATAAAACAACACAAAAACGGAAGAGTGTGGTGGCAGAAATTTCATTGGGGTTGGGTGCCTGATGGGCAAAAGTGTCCTTGTTACTAAAAGTGCATGTTTCAAGCTCAGGAACCCGTTCTGCTTTTTTTGTAGCGGTATTATGTATGGAATTTGTTACCAATTTCAAGTACAGAATTTAAGGACAGCTAATAGTAACCAGTTGCAATTACCTAGACTTGTTTGATGTAGCACCCTGGTGTTTAGGTAAGGCTGTTAACAAATTTTGTTTGCCAGGTAGTATTTGTCCTGGCTAATTGTTAGGTGATCCACTGACTTCCCTCTAATTCTGGAATTGCTGCACTTCTCTCTTCTGTCAATAGGTGGCACTGCTACCTTTGGCATTAGAATGATGCCATACTCGCCCCCCCCCAACGTCCACGTCATTGGATTTGATTGACAGCAGTGGGAGCCAATGGCTGTGCTGCTATCAATCTATCCAATCAAGAGCCAGGACCCCGTGCAGAGAGTGACAGCGCATCTCCGCCAAGGAAAATACGGGGCTCAAGTAAGTAAAACGGGGGGGCTGGGGAGCCGGTCACTGCCAGGTGTATTTTCACCTTAATGCATAGGATGCATTAAGGTGAAAAAACACGAGGGTTTACAACCCCTTTAAGGGGAAGGAGTCAGGTGATCAGTCTCCTTTTAGCCCCAGGCTGAGACCTGGGGGATGTGTGTGAAGCAGCAGCTGAAGGTTAGGCCTAAGCCGGAGGCCTAGCCACGTGTGTAGAGGCTCAGCCCGAGGGGAGCCTGATCGTTGCAGAGGTTCAGCGGGACAGTGAAGCAAGTGTTGCCAGAGGTGAAGGAGAAGCAGTTGCCACATGGGACGACCACTCTTGTTACCAGCGTCAATCGAGAACCAGAGGTCAGAGATAAAGAGGACGCCGTCGCCAGTAAGAGACAACTACTCCCGTTATCAGAGGCCAGGTTTGTGAAGCCTGAAGAAGTACCAGAGCAACCTTTTTCACTAGCTGGGGGAGGTGAACAAGTTGGGAAAGCTTCAGCGTTCAATTCAGGGACCCAGCAGTACAGCAGAGGTGACACTTGAGGAGCATTAGTGAGTGCCAAGCCAGGGACCTAGTGGGTCAGACACTTGAAGATGATTCAGTGGGTTAGCTGAGAGCCAAGCCAGGGACCCAGCAGGTAGCGTGGGTGACGCTTGGAGTGTACAGGAGGTTAGCTGTGGAAGAGCTCAGGGGATGCAGCGGGCGGCTGGGATCCGAAGGTCTGGTGAGAAGACTGGGAGGCTGTGAGATGGAGGCCAGGTCCTACACAACGGGGATACCAAGTCTGGTATGTGTACAGATCTGTGTTGAAGTCAACCTACAAGTTCAGTTGCCATAGGAGGCAGCAGGTCTACAAATACAGTGCCGCAATAAGCTTAAAGGCCCTCAACTTGTATAGCTGTCTACCTATAGAAGTCTTGGAGTCTGCCAATTGCTATTGCATCTGTCTAAGGGTGTTCAGGCCCTAACCCTTTCTCCCCCAGTTCGTGTTAAGAGACAATAAATCTAATTTGTTTGCATTCAAAAAGTGACTGGCGCCCAATCATTCTATCTTGCATCACACCCACTATGCCTAGTAACCCACTCTACAAAGAAGGAGGTCAGCTTTCCCTGAACCTGGAAGTCACCATTAAGCCTATAGAGGTCCTGGACCTTACATTTATAATGTTGAATATGGGGTGCAAATTACTTTTAAAATTGGTTTCATACTTACCTGCTGGCCGCATTTATGGGTGCTGGTAGGGCCACATTTATGTTTTGACAGGGGCGCAGTTTCAGTGCTTGCCATAGGCGCCATTTTCACTAGATACGCCTCTGGATATGAGTAGTCATAAACATAGTTAAGGGGCAGTGACTGAATTCTGCAAGCAAAGAACAACTAAACCGTGACTAACCCAAGAACACTATACTCTTTATTAGAAAAGGCCCTTTACACATTGAAAGAAAAATACCTAACAGACAATGGGCCTGTGTAAATAAACTATTGAATCTGCAGAAGGCAAACATACAACACACAGAGAGCAAACTTCAGCATACTCTCACAGCATTATACCATGTGCAGACCATGTGCCTGAAACATAAAGTAGCAGCTCAGTATAAATCTGCTACATAACACGATGTGGCGGCTGAATTTGTTTTCCTCTCCTAGGGTGACAACACTCAGTATACTGTATCTTTGGAGATGTAGTGTTGTCACCCAAGGACAGGTCTATAAACACCTCCCTCTTGCCTCCACTCTTAAATGCAGAAAGCTGGTGTTCTATAGTTATCTAATATAGCTGGGAACATTATAACTGATAACAGTCTACTGGGGCAGAGGGCACAGGAAGTTAGGAGCTCACTTAATTCTTCTCCTTGTCCTCCATATATATTGCCATTCTATATCTGGGTACATATACCAAAATTCTGCTGGTTCCTGCTGGTTTCAGTTCATGTGTACCCCTCTCTGTTCAACAAAAGCCAGTCTTTAGACTGGCTTCTGTTGAAAGGTCCTGCTGGAAAACCAGCATTTGATCAGCTTTTGCATCTAATGGCTACAGTGCTGATCTGTGTATTCTGATAGGGAGGAGTCCCCACTGTCGGCATACAATAGCATTGCGGGGGAGATCCCTGAATTCACATCCCTTGTGTGGATATGGAGACCTGTGAGTGTTTGGGGTGCCTTCGGGTCTGTGGTCAGTAGGAGAAATAAAATGCACCTGCATTGGTGGTCAGTAGTGGGGAAGAAATGGCCCCCATGGTGATGAATGGGAGGAAGGACGCCCCAGTGTTAGTGGGCAGTAGGAGGAAGAAATGCCAGGGCATGGGGGCGTCTGTCGCTCCCCTCCCCACTGCCAGGGCAAGTAGCTACTTGCAAATGAAGTGCCGTGCCGACGCCGGGGACTATATTAGTGCGGGAGGCGGCCGCAAGAGGACGGTGTGATTTTTTTTTTCGTGCAGGGAGCGACTTTTTTGCCGCCCCCCCCCCCCCCCCCATCGCGCCCATGGCGCTTGCCATGCAAGCCATACCTTGGATATGCCACTGCTCATATCATAGCTAAATATCTGAGCATGTAGGTTCCTTTGTCATGAGAGGCACCTTGATGTGCCATCTAAAGATTATTCTTTGAAGACTTCACATTAGAATAAATATTCTTGAAGTCCATCTACGGGCTCACCTTAACCACCTCCCCAGTGCCCCCCCCCCCCCTCCCCTGCTGTATTTTTTCCTTATTTTGAAGTTGGTGGGCCAGTCAGGTCATGCACAGAGTCCTCTTCTCCTTTGGACCTTCTCACAGTGGTGGGCAGTCCTCAGTGTTGCAGAAAGTGGTACTGATGTGATGACATCAGCGCTGCCATCTTCATCATTAAACTGTGAGTGTAGGGTGCCGTGGTGAAATGAGATCCACAACACCCTGTACTCATTGTATAGCAGACCTTACCCAGGCTCAGCTGCTATAGACAGGATTCAAATGCTGGAGACCGGTGCTCTGGCTGGGTTGTTCAACTCCCAAAGCATAAGCCCATAATGTATGAAGCCGGCTACACTGTGTGGCAACAATTCCTTTATTGGCTACATATAAAATGGACAGCATTAAAAAATTTTCAACTTACACAGCTTTCCTCATAACATCCCTATGAGAAAGGCTGACTGTGTAAACCGAAAAACGCGTTGCATTTTTGATGCTGTGTAATTTTATATGTAAGCAATAAAGTATTTTTTGCCAAGAGTACACTGGATAGCCAGCTTTATACATTAAGGACTTGTACCCAACATATGTTTTCAGCCTTCTGGGTTGACTGATGGTCGGACATCATTCATCCTGGAAGACCAAGAATATCCACTGGCTGAATTTAGTTTTTTTTCATTCCAGTCTACCTAGAGTTAAATCTAAAGTGGCAACTCATTAAAGCATAGAAACACATAATTCTTATATTAATAGTTTTTTATGCTGTCTTTTCTCCCTCCCGCTACAGATTTATGTTGAGTTGGATATTCGGTATCAGCCACCAGATGGAGCAGCAGGATCCTGGGTGGGAAACGACTTTTTTAGTGCAGAAGACCAGTAAGTTCAAAGAAACTTATTATGTAATGTTAGCACATTTTTGGTCTGTGAACGTTGTGCAATTGTCAGAAGCCATGAAATTAGGCCGAGACAGAAGTACAGTTAAATCACATTTGTTTAATAATAAAAGTAAAAAGAACAAACATAGTCAAAACCTAGGCAAAGTTCGGTAACCAGAACGAATAGTCAGCCAAGCCAGAAGTCAGGTATCAATGTAGTGTAACAGCAAGCAGGATCTGGAGCCAGAAGGGGATGTCAGCAAAGCAAGTCTTGAACAGGATCGCAGGAGATAGTTTCTGTGATGTTGACCAAGGCGAAGGCAGAGTTCCTCTGGACTGGATGGCTTAAGTAGGCAGGACTGACGAGCAGGATATCATCAACAGCTGAGTAACTGTGGAGAGATAGGAGCTGGCAATTAGCCGACAGCTGAGCGGCCAGCTCAGAGAAGGAAGGGCTGAGCCCAGCCCTGACAGCAATATTTTTCTCAAAGGGGTTTTTGACATTTTCTTAAACACTAATTGGTATGTTTAATGTTTCAAATATTTTTATATATACAGTACATTTCACATTTAATATACATAACTTAAAAGATGTCCTCTACTAGATATACCTGCCTCCCCCTCCCCCCACTGTGTTAAACCAGCCGTAGACTGTTCAAATCTCAACCGGTTCAGTAGGGACTGGCCAAGATCCAAACCATGTATGGGCAGGCTGATTGTACCCAAGTCGATCCATTGATTGACTTGGGTACAACCAGCATGTCAGATTTTTAGGAAGCGATTACTGCCAGCAGCTTTAGCTGCTAGCAATAATCACTGTGTTCTCCTGGCAGGGACGGCTCCTCACGCCCCCCCACTGCCCAGGAGAACACCATAGCTTAGCAGGAGCGTTGCAGGAAAGAAAATCACACCATCTATGATAGTCTTTAGATTCTGAAGGCAAACAGCCTCTGCTGTTGTCTCCCTTCAGGAAACTCAAAATTCTTTGTAACAGCAGTATCATGGGTTCACCAATATTAAATTCTGTACCTATTTGTAATATTATGTTTTCATAAGCAGTAAAACAAAAAGAGTTTAAAATAGATATAAACTTACAAAATAAAGTTTACCCCCCAAAATTATAATTTTTCCCTTTAAAACATTTGAACAAAACTTACTTATGTTTGTATTCAAAGATCATGAACATACATTTTCATCTTTATTTTACAGCTCAGACTACATTATTCGGAATGTGAACTTTCAAGAAGAGAATCTGTAAGTATGGCAACTGTACAGTTTTTAACCTAGAGGACAAACCGTACCTTCTTCAGTGAGTTTATATCATTCTGATTCATTTTACACACTGCTGACAAATTTTGATATTTGGTATCTAACGTTCACAACCCATGCTAATATAAGCATTGGAAGTATCTGATTCAACCATCTAGAAATCTTCAAATTTTTCTGCTTTCTTTGGGAGATTTGTAGATCTGTAGATTCAGTAGAACATTGTATTATAGAAAACTTTAGCTCACTGTTGACAAAGCACGATGGAAAAAAGTTAGAACTAAAGGTAGTAGGTAATTAACTTTGTTTATTATACTTTTTTACATTTACAGTATATGCTGAAAAGGAGGATTGTATAAGATGAACAATGAAGAAATACTTTATGAGCCTAACAAGATGACAAAAATTACACAGGCTCCCCTTTATTGACAATAAAATAAAATCCCATCATAAATGATCCTTATCACGAATGATCACAAATGATCCTTATCATTCATTCGTTATCATTTAACAAATGAGCACAATACATTTCACAGTTTTGTATTCTGCCAGCATTGACTTCCTTGGTGTCATTTGGTGACCTAATACCACAAAGGGAGTCAATGGTGGTAGTCTTCCCTCAGTTCTGTGATCAGAGGTCTGAATGGTGAGCAGGTAGCTATGTAAGACTCACCAGGTGTCACTAACTGCAGGTCCCACTCTTGTTGAGGTCTGAATGGGGGAGTATCTCCACTCAGGACTACCAATCTAATCAAAATGATTTATACTAGCCCTGGTGGAAAGTCCCTCCCTAGCCCAGTTTTCTCCTGAATCATATAGTCTTAAACAGCTCAAATAGGTGGAATTGTGCAATAAAGTGAAGCTGAGCTGGGGCCAAGTCAGGCATGTGAGAGGACGCATCTCCCACAGCTCCCCGGCAGTAATCCGGTAACCGATCCTCCCCCAGCCCACATACCGACTTTAAATCGCCCTATGAGACCCCAGGGGAACATCCGCCGGCTTTTTGCACCAGGGGAAAGTTCCGTATAGGACAGATGGAGACCGTGGGCCTGGAAATCCAAGATGGCGCTGCGGTGTCTTCAGTGAAGAACACACCACGCGGACAGGACAAAATGAGGGACGCCAGTCTCAAATCAAGTAAGACACTCAACCCCCCTGGTAGAGAAGCCCCTACAGACATGCTATACTATGCACAAAAGATGTCCGGGACTCTGGGGACAGAGCAGCCATCCCGATCTGAAGGGCTACAGCACCTGCAGGAGGACATGCAAGCAGACACTCTCCCTGTACACTGGGGTGAGGTGGAGGGGGAGCAGACAGCCCACACACCTGGAGAACCACACAGCTCAGCAGAACAGAACATTGTGCAACCCACTTTGGCTGATATCCTTAGGGCTGTAAATAATTGTACAGCCTCTGTTAACACTCTAAAGGAACAGTTTGGGGGCCTGAGAGAGGATGTGTCATTATTAAGGCAGGACATGCAAAAGGTACGCAAGCGCACCACTGCTGTGGAAAGTAGGGTAAGTGACATGGATGATCAGTTGCCACCCATGGTGCAGGACACCAGAGGAGCATTGCAGCTAGCCAAGGAAGCAAAGGATCGTGCAGAGGACATGAAAGATCGCTTAAGGCGAAACAATGTTTGCATAGTGGGGTTGCCTGAGCGAGTGGAGGGTAGGGACCGCACTACATATGTTGAAAACTGGCTGATTGAAATTTTTGGCAAAACCGCCTTTTCTCCCTTTTTCGTGGTGGAACGCACCCACAGAGTGCCCTCATGCCCGCCTCCACCAGGGGGCCCCCCCCAGATCCATTTTGGCGAGAATCCTCCATTACAGGGACAGGGAAGCTGTGCTGCGTCATGCACGTGAAAAGGCAAATATTTTACACAATGGTACCGGGGTGTTCTTTTACCCAGACTTTTCGGCAGAAGTCCAGAGACGCAGAGCCAAATTCATGGATGTCAAACGCAGGCTGCGGCTTCTACAACTTCCGTATGCCATGTTGTACCTGGCGAAACTCTGGATAGTGGTGAGAAGTCAGGCACAGTTCTTTGAATCCGCTAAGGAGGCTGCTGCCTGGTTGGAAAGGAATGAGCAGGCACTGAAAAGACAGTCGCCAATGGAAGAAGATTGAGCTATCCACGGAAATTATTTTTTAGGAGCTGAACAGAATGACAACAGCAATCCTGACTGATACTTTGGACGAAAGAAAAATACCCTCTATACAAATTGAAAGATATTTTTTGGCTGGGAACATAATATTCCTACACAAAGTAAAGAGAGCGAATTGGACCAAAAGTTGAGCATACAGATGTTTATTTCAAACAAAAATGAGCGATGGATGATTCCAGAAAAAATACAAAATTACTGCGCTTCCCTCCAACACAAAGCTGCAGTTCTAATTCTTAGGTATAGAATAAAGTAGACAAAATGTATAAAAGAACCGCGCTAAATAAAGTGGATGATTAAATAATTGAAAAACAAAAAGTGATCACAATACTATACTCAAATAGCAACACGATGTGAAAAATCAAAATCAAAACACTGTGCTATGAGCCACATAGGTATAATATAATTGTGGTAAAAAACATAATTAGAATAAGGAAACCAAAAAACACACAGTCCATAAAACAAGGTGACTTCTGTTGTCAACAGTCCTTATCATATTAGATTCCACCCATAGTGATTGTAGGCTTTAAAAACTTGTGAGAAAATCCACCACCTATGAAGGTATATGATTACCAGAAATCAGTTGTAATGAAGCCTTATACCGGAAATCCGCTCAACAGGGACATCACCATCCGTCTCAGCCAGGAGGAATGATCACCCGGATACATCGGAAATGATTGGCTCAATTATGGAGACCCAAGGAGATAAAAAATATATCCACCATAGTGTAAATCCGTTTGACCAGTTTATTGATAGTAAAAGTAACACACTTACCAAAAGGAACAATTAAAATCGCATATATAAAATCAGCCGGCCGGCCTGCATGCACCCGTTCGTTGTAGAGTGAAACGATGACGTCAACGCGTCTGCCTTCCGACGTACGTTTCGTCCTATTGGACGTTGTCATAGGAACGCGATGGATGATTGCTGAGAATGTTAAAGTTGCCATGTTGGCAGAGTGCGAAGTTTCCAGCACAGGACAGTGGGGAAGAATTTATCGGCACGGGGAAAAAGCAGAGTAGTTGAGCAGCCAGATGGTCAAGACCTTATTATTATTATTGTATGCACCGGGACCGGAGGAGCCACTGCCTGGATGTAGTTAAACCAACCCGCACACTTACAAGCACGATTCCAGTCACCGAACACTGATCACCGGAAGACATGGCAGACATCCCTATAGTATCTTGGAACGTTAGGGGTCTCCACTCCCCCTTAAAGCGCACCATGATTCGTATGTGCTTAAAGAAATACATCCCTGGAGTACTTTGTTTTCAGGAGACCCACTTGACTGCAGACACCGTGAGTTTTCTGAGATACTCCTGGGTGGGGAAGGCCTATCATTCCACACACACTTCCTACTCTAGGGGGGTGAGTGTGTTGATTCACGGGAACTCTAGACTATGAAGAATTTGCAAGTGAAATAGATATTGAGGGTCGCTATGTTTTTATCCACTGCAGGTTTGGTACATTGACATGTGGGCTAGCTGTTATCTACATCCTTCCTCCCTTCACGGCGGCAGTGCTTAGGTCTCTGCTTACATTTTCGGATGGCAGGCCTGACGCACCGTTGTTGGTGACGGGGGACTTTAATTGCTGTCTGAACCCAGTTAAGGATAGACACCCAGGCCCTGGACCCTCTGCCCTCTCCAGGGGTACCCCCCTGGCGCGGTTGTTGCAGGTGGGCTGGGTGGATATCTGGAGACACCGGAAGCCCGGGGTCAGGCAGTTTACTTGTTTCTCCAAACCACATGGCAGCCTGTCCAGAATTTATCTGGGGGTGTGTAGCTTAAACATGCTCCCGTTTGTGTCTGACATGATACACAAGCCCCGCAGTGTATCCGACCACTCTCCGGTGGTTATAAGGATTACAATAGCCCCAATAGTTACATTAACTAAAGCCCCTTGGAAATGTAATGCCTTTTGGCTGAAACTGTTCCGCTCTCATGAGGGGATAGTGGGGAGCATGCGTGAGTTCTTTCACACCCAGGATCCAAATGATTCCATTGTTGGGCAGTGGGATGCCTTTAAGGCCTATTTGAGGGGAGTACTGATCACTGAAATGAATAAAGTTAAACATGCTTCTTCTGTTCTTAAAACCGAAGTAGAATCCAGAGTCCAGGAAATGGAGCAAGTATATATTGCCGACCCTTCGGACTCGACTAGGGAGGCCTGGCAGGCAGCTCTTTCTGCATATCATCACCTGCTATCCTCCTCGGCTGAAAAGAAGAGGTTCTTTGCTAAACAGGCATTCTTTGAGGAGGGCGAGAAAACTGGCCGCTTGTTGGCGCGGATTGCGAATTCCTATCAGAAGTCACCTACCATAGGTGCCATTAGGGCTAAGAAGGGTAACATAGTTAGTACACCAGAGAAGGTATTGCAGGAACTGGCTGGTTTTTACAAAGACCTGTACAGTCCGGGTACATCCTACACTTCAGAGGATCTAGAGCAGTACTTGGGGCAGATTGACTTCTCTGAATTAAACGAGGGTCAGCATGCAGACTTGGAGAGCCTACTTACAGTAGAAGAACTACAGGCTGCGATCAGCTCCTTCTCTAACTGCAAAGCACCAGGGGAAGACGGGATCCCCATGGAGATATATAAACGTTCAACAGCATAGACTGGGACTACTTATGGTCGGTACTGCAAAAGTTCGGGTTCGGTCCGAACTACATTTCTTGGGTCAAACTCCTTTACAGCCAGCCAGTGGCCGCTGTCAGGGTGTCTGGCTTTCTTTCCCCGAGCTTTACGTTGAGGAGGGGCACAAGGCAGGGATGTCCCCTGTCTCCCCTCCTCTTTGCGCTGGTTATTGAGCCATTGGCAATCGGGATCAGGGCAAATCGGCACATCACTGGTTTCTGTTATGGAGGCATGCAGGAAAAATTCATGTTATATGCTGATGATACCATGCTTTTACTTGGAGACACTGACCTCTCCCTTCGAGAGGCCATGTCGACCATATGCAAATTTGGGAGGTTCTCGGGTCTACTCATAAATTGGTCAAAGTCTGCCCTTCTCCTATTGGATGGAGATGTCTCACAGACGGTGAGCACTTCTTGCCCTATACCGATTGCTACCTCTTTTAAATATTTAGGGATCCAGATTACTTCCCAGCCAAGGGATTTCATCCACTTAAACATTTTTCCACTTCTACAGCGATTTAGGGACAAAATTAGAACTTGGAACTCCCTCTTTCTGTCAGTAGCAGGTAGAGTAAACCTAATAAAAATGATTCTTATGACGCAATTACTTTACTTCCTCCATAATACTCCCATGGTTATACCCTTAAAGGTATTCCATATAGTTAATGCCATTTTCCGAGCCCTCATTTGGAGAAATAAACCCGCCTGGATCAAGTTAGAACATTTACAGAGACCCAAAGACAGCGGTGGACTGGCATTGCCCAATCCATGGTTGTATTACTTAGCCGAGCAATTACAACACTTAATAGGCACATTTGTACCATCTCAAAACTCGTCCCATAAGCTAATGATTCACACAGTAGGTAGGGGTCCGATTCACATGGCTCTGGAAGCCTTGGCCTTCACTAAACCACACAAAAAATACCCAACTCTTTGTCTGGTACAAAAGGTGTGGAATAAGTCCAAATACCTCCAGAATGCGGATGGCTACACAGAGTATAGTCCCATCTGGCATAATGACACTTATGTGGAATTGGCCAAATTACAGTGTGGAGCTAGGTGGAAGGAATTCGGAGTTACACACATTAAACATATATTTAGGGATGGGGTGTTACGTACATTTGCTGACCTGAAGGAAGCGTATAATCTGCCTCCCTCGATGCATTTCTATTATATGAAACTTAGACATGCAGTGGTGGCTCAAGGCCGGTCCTCGGAGTGGCATTTGTCCTCAAATCCGGTATTTAACCCTCTGGGGGATGCTGGCTCGTCTAAAGGATTTATCTCTCAATGCTATGCCATCCTGTTGCAATCCATGATGAAGCAGCATCCCCTGAAGGTAAGGGGAAAATGGGAGGCAGAGGTGCGACAGCTGGACGGGGATCAGTGGGAGGAGATCTTTCAGGTGGTGAACCTTTGTTCACTTAATGTGTCCAAAAAACTTACTCAAATATATATATTGTTGAGAACGTACTATACTCCTCACAGGCTACACCTAATGAATCTGCAGGCTGAACTGACCTGTACAAGATGCAAACGAGATCACGGGGACCTTATACATATGTTGTGGAGGTGTCCCAAACTACATACGTATTGGGCGGGAGTGGTGCGGAACGTCAACTCAGTCTTTAATGTGAATCTTCCACAGGACCCTAGATCATGTCTCTTGGGGGCTCTGGAGGAGTATGAGTGGGAAGGACACAGTAGAGAAGCTGTACATAGAGCACTTTTTCAAGCTAGAAAACTAATCATGACTCACTGGAAGTCTGAGAAGCCCCTGACTATTAAAGAATGGACTGATAACATTAACGCAACTCTGAGACTGGAATGGTTGATATATCAGCATAGAGGAAGCATGCAAAAATGTAAAAAATTATGGGCACCATGGTTAGATGTGCCGGGATTGGCTCCTTTGGAACTAGTGGCTGACAGGTTACTGGGAATCAATGTCGGGTGAAGTACAGATTAAGATTGGCTATAACTGGGATAATGTGTTATTGATGATACATTCGTGCTGATGATTGTTAACTGGATTGTGTACTATGCAGATGTACCATATGGTCTTGAATACAATGTTTGTAATGTTTTTTCTGCAAATTCAATAAAAAATTTGTTGGATAAAAAAAAAAAAGTGAAGCTGAGCTATTTGAAATACGCTATGATGAAAAACATACCTAAGCACAGTTTACCATCAGCAAAAAATACATGTCAAAATAACTAGTAGTAGATAGTCACACTCATCTGAACTTGTTTATTAATATTGAAAACATTACACTCCTCATCGGAATTGACATAAGAAATGGTCAAGAACATAAGCCATAATTCATATCTCCATGGGCAACTCGATTACCAATAAGCAAGTACCATGGCTGTCCTTGTAGTGAGTGGCAAATAATTCTGACACACAGTGTAGAAGATTATGTATCTCATCCTCTTGTCTTCAGTGCGGAAGCTGAAGACGCTCGCAAGAAAGATATTGCTGCCGTTAATATTGGGAAGAAGCTGGTGAAACGATCTGATGATGATGAAGATGATGATGACGATTCCTACGATGAATCGGAAATTGAGATTTCTGGCATCAGCTTTACTCCTGTTCTGAGGTAACAGTAGCTTGAATTATTTGGTAATTAAATACATCTATTACTGCCAAATGTATAACCTAAAGCAGTGGTCTCCAAACTGCAGCCCAGGGGCCAGATGCGGCCCTTTGCTTGTCTTTATCTGGCCTTTGGACATCAACAATGCGGCACCCTTCCTTCCTCTGACATTACTAATGGGGCACTATTCCTTCCCCTGATATCAACGATTGGCACTATTCCTCCTCCTTCCTAATACAAGGGTCTTTTCCTCAGACTGACATCAACAATAGAACACTATTTCTCCCACTGACACCAAAAGATAGGGCACTAATCCTTCACCTGATGCCAACAAGTACCAATGATGGGGCATTGCACACTCCAATTTATGCCAAAGCATTTTCTACTCACAGTGGCTTCATTCAGGCCCCCAGAGAGTCTGAAGCACAGTAAACTGGCCCTTTGTTTAGAAAGTTTTTAATCCCTGACTTAAAGGATCATTCCACTCAGAACTGATATTTTAGTTCTTGGTAGATGTTAGGGGGATAAAACACTTGCTGGTTTCTTATATTTCTCCAAAACTCCATTGGTGAGATCTTTGCGTTCCCGGGTCTGCATGCTTACTGTGCCAATTATGATAGACCCCCACCTTTGCTGCTGGATGTTTATTTTATTTGATAGAAAATGTAGCAGGTGGAGCAGGACAACACAAAGGTGGGCAGGAACACCCAAAACTCTCAGGTGGGCCGATGGGGTATCCAAGGCATATAAGAATCCAGGGGTTCCGAGCATGCTTGTTTTTACTTTCGACTTTTGTGTGACGGATTTGTGTACTGACCATACGAAAATCTGATGTCAAACCGTTGTCCGCCGAAAATGTACTAGCCTGTCATCCAACATTTGTTGGCCGAAAGTTGGACAACAATTGTCAAAAAGAGCATACTAATGGTAAGATTTTAGGACAACAGTCTGTCAACAGACAATCCCCTGCCAACAATTGTACTGTGTGTACGAAGCTTTAGTAACCCCAGAAATACTATACTTACATTATTGAACTTTTAATGTCAAAAGCTACTGCTTCAAATGTTGCACGGTTTCCTAAAGGCTATTACATTCCTACTGATGGTCTTCTTAAATTAATGTAGGTCAGGTTTGCAGGTTCTCTAACACATCCTAAAAGTAAAGACTATTATTATTTTATATTTTATCACAAAAGTATATGCAGTACCTATAATGAAAATGATAACCGTAACCGAGACATTATCATAACTGCTTGGATGGCCACCATACAAGTTCATATTTCTTTCTTTTTGCAGTCGTTGCAGTGTTCCCGTGAGAGATTTTGCAGCCAACCCAAAACCAAGAAATTTTCAGGTATAGTACTGAGATCTGAATAAAAAAAAGTTACATTTCCAAAAAAAAGTTTCTTTAACTGGTAAACAACGTATTGACATATTTAATTTTGCATGGCAAGGTGCTAAGTGAATTTTACATCTAATGTTTTTTTTTTTTTTACTAAAAAAAAACACTGCATCATAGATAATACTGTTTGGTGTAGTGGAATACCAGCCCCTTGCTCAGTATGGTAAAAAAATATATAATATTAAAAAAAAGTGTGTGTGTGTGTATATATATATATATATATATATATATATATATATATATATATATATATATATATATGTAGCACTATCTCTCGGTGGAGCTGCTGGTTTAAAGCGGCCTGTTACCTTCACTCTCGATACCTCTGTTTCACCGGCACCGGGTCTAGGGTCCCGTTGAGTTTACCTCTGGACGATGTAGACACCAAACACTTGAGTATATTTTCCAATGCTTTAATGAACAAGTAATAAAGGAAGTAGCAGGAAAGAGGCAGAAGGAAAGTTTCAGGGAAGCTCAAATACCTTTCCTTAGTATTCTTTAGAACATTCTTTGAAATTGACCACTTGTAGTTGAATGCGCTCCCCTTGTGGGATTCAATCTTTGCCCGCCTGGATAGGCCTCTCTCACTAGCAGCCAGTACGTAGCACGAACAAAAGTCTCTGCCACAGACTTGTTTGGAATAAAACCCGTACGATCCTCTGCCACAGGATGTATTGGTTTGGGATGAATATCAGACACAGTACTTGAACCTTTAAGCCAACCCGGCAGTACTATGCAGTAAGATTACTTCAGGATACGTCCTCCAACCGAGTCACGAGGCCCCTCTCCAGACCAGCACTCTACATGATCCTTCCATGATGGGTCCTCCCCTGGGATCTCCTCGGTTGTCCAGCTTCTACACTCTGGATAGACAGCTCAGGACCATCCTCTGCTGCTGTGGTAGGCCCCAGGCAGGCTTCTGGGCCCACCCACACACTGCAGCCGCGTGGGCCTCCCGAACGGAGGACCACAAGGTGGTACTCCTAACGCATATCTGTCGGCAAGGAGGGCCAGCAGGTGGCTGGAAAACGAACCCCTAAAACATGGCGTCTGTCCCATAAATACCATCTCCCAGAATGCAACTCGGAGGACCACCTCCACCGAGTTGTCTCCGGGACAGAGGAGCACTCATACGCTTCAACACGTTGCCTTTCCAACACCAGCCCATGGTGACAAGGACACCCACCGGCACAGTGTGGAACTACACGCAACTCAGCCAAGCTGGAACAGAGGCAAATCTAACTTCACCTAACGAGCAACCCACAAAATTTACCTATCAGCGGTAGATTGAAAAATCTACCAGCGCTACATACTCCCCCCCACTACAATAGACGTTGTCCTCAACGTCTGTCAAAAAAATAATAATAACTCCCAAGCCTGAGAGCAGGTATTTGAGCTTAAAACTTGGATAAGGGCAAAGAAGAAGGAGAGACAGTATAGAGATATACAGTTTTAACATTTATATAACAGTATGTTCACATCCGCAAACAAAATCACATTATGACTGTCACAACCCCACTATCTATCTAGCTGAAAATCCTAACAGCTTGATGGAGGATCCAATTGCTCCTGAAAAAAAACAAAGTTAGACACACACTAAATATGTACAATAACCTCAATAACAGTTTGGGAGCAAAGTCTCATTCCAGCAGGAGAATGACACTTTCTTCCCGTATATTTTCTCCTCTTAAAGAAACAAACTAAAGAAACTTTAGAAGTCCATCCCTTTATATTTTTTCTTGGGTAAATCACATCCTTTCAATAAGGAAATCCGGCTAGCAAAAAGAAGTCCTTGGATTTAGAAACACTGAGATGAACATCAAATCTTGATCACGAAGATCTCTGAACACTGTCACTATCTATCTACATACCCCACAGTTCTTTATCCATAATCACCAGTAGAACCGAGGATCTGGCAATGTCAGTGATTTTCCTTGTTTATCCACTGTAGTGATAAAGTACACAATGTCATCTTTTCCGGGTCTGCAAATGACCACCTTGTCAGCATGAATGTGCCGACCATAGTTCCAGTGTAGGAAACATCCACTGAAGCTTTCATCCATAGCGACAGAATATCCAGTTTTCCGGAAAGGCTTAGGCACAGACAAATAGTCCCAAACAGCTTCACTGTACCAAAGCTCCCGGTTGGCTTCGATCTCTTGCATAATGTCCTGGGTAACATATGGGAACTCCAAACGATATTCCCTGGCCACACGCTTGTTAAGTATTCTCTGCAAATGTGCAAGTTTGGGCAACGATCTATTTTTCCCCAAACCAGGGGGCACACAAGAGTTCAATGACTTGCTCACCATAGACCCGACGGATGTCGGCAACAAAGTAGTAACTTTAGGCAATGTCTCCCCAACAGTACTGTGTGGCTCCACACAAGGTGATGTTCTCCCAGAATCCAGGGCTGTCCATTCCGAGAAAGTCAAGGCAGAAGCAACATCTTCACCCTGGGCCCATAACAGTTCTTGCGACATTGTCTCAAATAAATCATCATCACCGGAGAGATCCGACATGGAATCTATCTCCGAATCTCTCAACTCCTCTGCCGGCAAATATTTACACAAAGTCCCAGATACATTCCCCTGTGAACTCTCACCCGTTCCTGACGTGGACTTCTCCAGTTCGGGCAGTCTCTGGGGTAGGCCTCGACCACGGCTGCGGGAAGCCTTTACGTATCCCACCTTCCTTTGGACAGGTACAACAGGGATAGGTGTAGTGGACGCGGAAATCAAGGTAATGTCCGCTGATGAGTCGGTTACTGCAGTATCTCTCTCAGGAACAATTTCG
Source organism: Lithobates septentrionalis (assembly GCA_037952835.1). Lineage (NCBI taxonomy): Eukaryota > Metazoa > Chordata > Amphibia > Anura > Ranidae > Lithobates > Lithobates septentrionalis. The sequence continues at coordinate 431,364 of JBBDGP010003114.1, read as the reverse complement.
GTGACAACAGGCGAAATCACGGCCTGCCGTTCTTTTTCAGCAGTAGTAGCAGCTTCTACTGTGGCGACAACTGTAGCCCAGTCCATACGATAAGCACGGGGCAACATGGTAGGTTGCTCCACCACAAACAAATATTCTCCACATTGCGAGCAGCGAACAAATGGACGGAGATGTATGACCAGTCCTTCATACTTGTGACAAAGCATGCCCAGTCCTTCAATATCTCCAATTGTATAAAGAACAAACCTCCCCTGCGGTTTCAGACGAATGCCGGTGTCTGTAAACAAGGTTCCGGTCAGCATGGCACCTCCCACTTGTTCCTCTGATCACATAGCTCCCGGGCTTTTACTGGCGCCCTCCGCCTATGCAGTCAGAAATAAAGTCCTGCAACTTTTAACCTCTTCTTCTCCTGAGAAATTGACAAAGTCCAGCTCTCACCGTAAACTCCCGGTGAAACACTTCTCTAGGTTGCGAGAACTGATGGCCAACAAATCCCGAACGACGCCCCCACATGTAGCACTGACTCTCGGTGGAGCTGCTGGTTTAAAGCGGGCTGTTACCTTCACTCTCAATACCTCTGTTTCACCGTCACCGGGTCTAGGGTCCCGTTGAGTTTACCTCTGGACAATGTAGACACCAAACACTTGAGTATATTTTCCAATGCTTTAATGAACAAGTAATAAAGGAAGTAGCAGGGAAGCTCAAAAACTTTCCTTAGTATTCTTTAGAACATTCTTTGGAATTGACCACTTGTAGTTGAATGCACTCCCCTTGTGGGATTCAATCTTTGCCCGCCTGGATAGGCCTCTCTCACTTGCCTAGCAGCCAGTACGTAGCACGAACAAAAGTCTCTGCCACAGACTTGTTTGGAATAAAACCCGTACGATCCTCTGTCACAGGATGTATTGGTTTGCGATGAATGTCAGACACAGTACTTGAACCTTTAAGCCAACCCGGCAGTACTATGCAGTAAGGCTACTTCAGGATACGTCCTCCAACCGAGTCACCAGGCCCCTCTCCAGACCAGCACTCTGCATGATCCTTCCATGACGGGTCCTGTCCTGGGATCTCCTCAGTTGTCCAGCTTCTTCACTCTGGATAGACAGCTCAGGACCATTCCTCTGCTGCTGTGGTAGGCCCCAGACAGGCTTCTGGGCCCACCCACACACTGCAGCCGCGTGGGCCTCCCAAACGGAGGACCACGAGGTGGTACTCCTAACACATACCTGTCGGCCAGGAGGGCCAGCAGGTGGCTGGAAAACGAACCCCTAAAACATGGCGTCTGTCCCATAAATACCCTCTCCCAGAATGCAACTCGGAGGACCACCTCCACCGAGTTGTCTCCGGGACAGAGGAGCACTCATACGCTTCAACACGCTGCCTTTACAACACCAGCCCATGGTGACAACGACACCCGACACCCAAATTCACTTAGCACCCTGCCATGCAAATTTAAATATATCAATACGTTGTTTACCAGTTAAAGAAACTTTTTTTATAAATTTTACGTTTTTTAAAAAAATTTAAGAAAACATACTGTATAGACAATATATTTCTTGAAAACGTATTTAAAGTTTTTTCGGGGAGCACCGATAGTTTGTATAGGACCTACTGTTTACAGTTAGAAGACCTATGCTCCTTTTCAAATGTTGCTTCCTGCAAAAGACATAAAAAATACAAAAAATTATTATCACAAAGTACGAAACATAAATTCTTATGGAAACAAACCACAAGAAAAATACAGGTACATGCATGGAAAACGTTATACAGTTGTAAACAGAGGTGGTGGAATCCTACCACATTGGCATGAACCATACAACCGGGTAACCATACAACCGGGTAGCCTAGAAGGTGAGTAGTATAAAAGTCCCTGGACTTTACTACTACTCACCTTCTAGGCTACCTGATTGTATGGTTCATGCCTATGTAGTAGGATTCCACCACCTCTGTTTACAACTGTATAAAATTTTCCATGCATGTACCTGTATTTTTCTTGTGGTTTGTTTCCATAAGAATTTTGCTTTTATGTTTCGTACTTTGTGATAATACATTTTTGTATTTTTTATATACACAGTAATTTCTTTATTATATTATTTTCTTTTTCTCAATTGCCTTTAAAATCCCATTCTTGAGGTTTGGTACTTTTCAATAGTTACATAGTCTGGCTGAAAAAAAGACACAAGTCCATCCAATTCAACCAATAAAAGGGAAAATAAATAAATAAATAAAAATATCCTTAAATACAGTGACAGGATCTGCTATCTAATACGTTTTGCTCCTTGTCTCCCCATATTTTACCCATGGCTGATTCACCCAACCCTCTATTCCGGTGTTCAGTTCCAAATTGTCAGATGTGCTTTCCTGCACCCCCTTTTGCACACCATATCCAGAACTTTGGGACTAAATCCTAGAATGAAAAAGAAAATATCCTTTATATGTTCTTGCTACCACAAGCAACCTTTCGAATCTGACACTTGCAGTACATATGTACTTACTTCCTCCAAGATCCTTGATGTGCGGGCCCACTGTCAAAAGTCCCCCAACTGGGCTCTGCATTTTCTGTGAATGTGTAGAAGTACTTGTAACACCAGCACTATAAATGGGGTGTCGTTGTCACTGGGTCAGGAAAGAACAGACAAAAAATGTAAAAAGTTATCAGAAGTTCTAACACTTCCTCACTCCACTAAAAATGTTTTTTTGTCCCTATTAGAAAGTGATTTTTTTTCAGTTATTGCATGCTTTATTTTGTCGAGCCTATAGTTATAGTATTACATATTTGAATCCACTTGAAGTAAAGATATTTCTTTATCAGTACGGCAGCCACCTATATTTTGTCCTCCAAACTGATTGAGTACAAATCCTCTCTTTAAATGAAGCAGTATGGCCATGGCATGCTTTAATAAAAAATACTGGCGCATTAAGGCCTTGTTCACACGAGCGTACTCCAGCATGCACCCATGTGAGGGCCGTGTTTCCCCGCATAGGGATGCACAGGTGTTCCCTGCATCCCTGTGCAGGCAATCTTGTTCATGTCAACTGAGATACAGCAACTGCATGGACACAGCCGCTGATCCCAATTTGAAAACAGTGCAGCTGCGGGTGCATGACTCTGAACACAGACAGTGTGCATTAGTAAAATGAATGCATCAGGAACACCTGTGCATCCCCATACAGGCAAACATGGCCCTCGCATGGGGTGTACACTGTAGTATGCCCATGTGAATGAGGTCTTGTGAAGCACAGCAGCTCAGAGGCGGCTCTCTAATTAGGCAAATTAGGCGGTTGCCTAAGGCCTCGTCCTCCCAGGGGCCTCAGGACGCCTAATTTGCATAACGCGTGTATGGGAGGGAATGCCCAGCACTGCCTAGTCTCAAGGTCAGTGGGTGGCTCCATTTACTACCCCCTATCATTATAGGGGAGATATGATCTCAGCCTCTCACCCCAATGCTGCCACCATCACCCCAAACTGCATCCTGTCATCCAACCAACTGTACCCCAACAGTTGAATCACACACCACAATACTGCCCGGCCACCCAGTGAGAGGTAATGATGTGCTGTAACCTCTGGCAAACAATCAGTGAGCGATAATTATAAGCAGTAACCCATAGCAACCAATCAGTGAGCAGCAATAATGTGCAGTAACTTCTAGCAACCAATCAGTGAGTGATAATGATAAGCGAAAGCCTATAGCAACAAATCAGTGAGAGGTAATAATGTGCAGTAACCTCTAGCAACCAATCAGTGATCGATAATGATGTGTACTAACCTTTAACAACCAATCAGTGAGCCTGGAGCAATCAATGAGTGTGAACCAGATCTTTATGTATACATTATTGAAGTTTTTTTAGATACTGTAAGTCTATGTGCATGTTTGTTTTTTGGGATGTTGGGGTATCTGCATAGTAACTATTCATCGCTTGTATTATAGCCGCACAGTCTCTGACCATCTCTTGTATCATGTCTGCAGTCTCTGACCATCTCTTGTATTATGGACGCACAGTCTCTGAATATCTCCTGTATCATATCCTTACAGTCTCTGACCATTGCTAGTATTATGTCTGCAGTCTCTGACTATCTCTTGTATAATATCTGCACAGTAACTGACCATCGCTTGTATTATAGCCTCACAGTTTCTGACCATCTCTTGTATCATGTCTGCAGTCTCTGACCATCTCTTGTATCATGTCTGCAACTTCAAGGCCAGTCTAATGCCCCGTACACACGATCCGAAAATCAGGCGACAGATCGTCGGACTTTTTTCGCTTACTAGTCGCAAGTAGAAATTGAATAGGTTACAAAAGTCACGAAAATTCTCATATGAGAGAAAAAAAAATTGGAAGTGATGTCATGTGTTGTAGTGTATTTTTATTGTATTTTCGTGCTTGTCCTATCTAATAATATCGGATGAACTGTCGTGATTGGCTCACGAAAGCTCTGTACTAATGATCCAATCTCGTCGAAGGCGGTATTTATCGTCCGATTTTCGGATCGTGTGTACAGGCCCTAAGGCTAATGATATTTGATTAAAGAGTAATTGGTTAGAGAAAGTTTTAGAAACTGTGAATTCATAGTTCATAGGATTTAAGGCTCTTAATATATGCAGTTCATATAGTTAATTTCTATCACTTGAATTATTTTTCCCATTGTGGAAGTGAGTGGGGCCTCATGTCGAAGATTTGCATAAGGCCTCACAAAGCCTAGAGCCACCTCTGCAGCAGCTTTACACAGTTTACTAGGCTTCAATTATGAATGGACACATTGAGCAAGTGTGTTCACTGAGTTCATTTGGAAAAGGAAGTCGCAGGTAAAACATAAACGGCAGCAGCCGGGCAAGAGTAGCAGCACTGTGGGGTGGGGGTGGCAACAAGGGGGAAGCCTGGGCAGTAGGGGAAATCAGCACTGCACATAGTGATTAGGGTGTACCCAAGCACACCTGGCACACCCCCTGTGCACGCCTATGCTATTAATAGGCCATTTATTACACTATTCATGTCAATCAAAACTTACTGGTGATTGGCCTTCAAGTAAGTAGCTTACAACAATTTTTATGAATTGCATGCAATGGTACTGACAATGTAACATCTCTTTGCAGGTTGCAATTACAGTCATACAAGCTCAGAAACTCATAGGGGTCAATATTAATCCAACGGTACATGTGAAAATTGGGGATGAAAAAAGACACACAATAACCCAAAAATCAACAAACTGCCCCTTTTACAATCAGGTGAGTAAGGGGTAACAATTCCTACTGAATTACTTTTATTTTTATTATCTTTTATTTCTAGTGAAGATATATCAAGTGATTAAGGTTGGCCAGATTATTGCAAAGCCAATATGGGCAGTGGCCAAGGGTGACATGCTTGAAGGAGGCTGCCTATAGCCACCCACATATCATACCTTTTAGCAAATCAACTATTTTCCAAATATATCCTTTGATATTTTTACTTCCTGTTGCTATACTGGTATGCCTGCAGTTTCTGTCATTACAGATTTCCTGATAGCTGATAAAGCCATGTGTAAAGTCACAGAACTCGATGTATAGAGTTATGTAAAAAAAAAGGGAGGAAAATTAAAGTACATTTCTTAGGTGGAGGCAGGATAGGCTTTACTGAAGGGAAAAGTTTTCAGGGATCGCCTAAAAGTGGATAGAGTTGGAGACAGTCGGACAGATTGTGGTAGGGTATTCCAAAGGATGGTAGAGGCTTGGGAGAAGTCCTGGAGTATTGGAGGAGGTGACAAGGGAGCTAGAGAGCAGGAGGTCTTCAGAGAAATGAAGAAGACGATTTGGTTGGTATTTTGAGACTGGATTAGCTGGGGGCAGAGTTGTGGATGGCTTTGTAAGTTGTTGTTAGTTTTTTGAGTTTAATTTGTTGGGTGAGCGGAAGCAAATGGAGGGATTGGCAGAGAGGAGTAGCAGATGCTGAGTGGTTTGTAAGATGGATGTTGTCGGGCAGCAGCATTCATGATGGACTGAGTAGGGGATAACCTATTTAAAGGTAAACCAATGAGGAGGGAGTTACATAGTTACATAGTTACATAGTTAGTCAGGTTGAAAAAAGACACAAGTCCATCCAGTTCAATCATAAAAAAAAAAAAAAAAGTTGCAGTAGTCGAGGCGAGAGATAACCAGGGAGTGAATTAGGATGTTTGTGGTTTCATTGGTTAGCGAGGGATGTATTTTGGAAATGTTGTGGAGGTTGAGGCGGCAAGCTTTGGAATGTGATTGGATGTGGGGCCGAAAGGAGAGTTCAGAGTCCAGGATAACACGTAGCACCCTTGCGTTTGGGGATGGGTGGATGGATGTGCCATTGCTCTTAAAAGAGAGGTCAGGGGAAGGGGCACGTGGGGGAGGAAATATTATGGGCTCGGTTTTGGATAGATTAAGTTTGAGGAAGTGGTGTGACATCCAGACAGATATGTTTGTTAGTAAATAAGTGAAGAATTGTAATGCCGCGTACACACGAGCGGACTTTACGGCAGACTTTGCCCAGTGGACTTTTCAACGGACTTTACGACGGACTTTCTGAATGAACGGACTTGCCTACACACAATCAACCACAGTCCGTCGAATTCGTACGTGATGACGTACGACCGGACTAAAATAAGGAAGTTCATAGCCAGTAGCCAATAGCTGCCCTAGCGTGGCTTTTTGTCCATTGAACTAGCATACAGACGAGCGGACTTTTCGACCGGACTCGAGTCTGTCGGATAGATTTGAAACATGTTTCAAATCTAAGTCCGTCCAACTTTTGAGAAAACAAAGTCCGCTGGAGCCCACACACGATCGAATTGTCAGACGAAATCCCGTCCGCCGGGCAAAGTCTGCCGTAAAGTCCGCTCGTGTGTACGCGGCATAAGTGACACTGAAGGTGTGGCGGAATAGGTAGGATGAGAGCATACTTGCCAACAGTCCCGATTTTCCCAGGACAATCCTGGTTTTTGGCACCGCAGCTGCTTCTGGCTCCAAAAATATGGCCGCCGTGTGATCTCTTTCCGGGCTAGCAGGTTCTTTCCCCTTGTGTTAAGTGGAGAGGGGCCTCCGATCTGTGCAGCCAATGAATTGGCTTCTCTCTTCACAATTCTCTTGCACACTGAAGCCGGGGTTAGCTGCACGGATCGGTCCCTCCCCTCTCCACTGAACACAGGGGAACAAGACAGACACATGGAGCTGCCGCCAACCCTCCGTCTCATGCCCTACTGCCACAGTTGGAGTTTTTGACAGGTTGGAGCTTTTGACAGAACACTGATCTGTGACAGGCAGACTGCAATGGGGACACATGATGTAAGAGGAAGACTGCACTGGGGACACATGATGTAAGAGGCAGACTGCACTGGGGACACATGATGTAAGAGGCAGATTGCACTGGGGACACTGATGTAAGAGGCACTCCGCTGGGGACACATGATGTAAGGAAGCACTCCGCTGGGGACACATAATGTAAGGAGGCACTCTGCTAGGGACACATGATGTAGGAGGCACTGCACTGGAGACACATGATGTAGGAGGCACTCCACTGGGGACACATGATGTAAGAGGCACTGCACTGGGGGAACATGATGTAAGAGGCACTGCATTGGGGACACATGATGTAAGGAGGCACTGCACTGGGGACACATGATGTAAGAGGCACTCCGCTGGGGACAGATGATGTAGCAGGCACTCCGCTAGGGACACATGATGTAAGGAGGCACTCCGCTGGGGACACATGATGTAGGGAGGCACTCCGCTGGGGACACATGATGTAAGGAGGCACTGCGCTGGGGACACATGATGTAAGGAGGCACTCCACTGGGACACATATTGTAAGAGGGACTCCACTGGGGACACATGATGTAAGAAGCACTGCACTGGGGACACATGATGTAAGAGGCACTGCACTGGGGACACATGATGTAAGAGGCACTCCACCGGGGACACATATTGTAAGAGGGACTCCACTGGGGACACATGATGTAAGGAGGCACTGCACTGGGGACCCATGATGTATGGAGGCACTCCGCTTGGGACACATGATGTAAGGAGGCACTCCACTGGGACACATGATGTAACGAGGCACTCCGCTGGGGAGACATGATGTAAGGAGACACTCCGCTGGGGACACATGATGTAAGGAGGCACTCCGCTGGAGAAACATGATGTAAGGAGGCACTGCACTGGGGACACATGATGTAAGGAGGCACTCCTCTGGGGACACATGTTGTAAGAGGCACTCCGCTGGGGACACCTGATGTAAGAGGCACTCCGCTGGGAACACCTGATGTAAGAGGCACTCTGCCAGGGACACATGATGTAGAAGGCACTGCACTGGAGACACATGATGTAGGAGGCACTCCACTAGGGACACATGATGTAAGAGGCACTGCACTGGGGAAACATGATGTAAGAGGCACTGCACTGGGGACACATGATGTAAGGAGGCACTGCACTGGGGACACATTACGTAAGAGGCACTCCGCTGGGGACAGATGATGTAGCAGGCACTCCGCTGGGGACACATGATGTAAGGAGGCACTCCGCTGGGGACACATGATGTAGGGAGGCACTCTGCTGGGGACACATGATGTAAGGAGGCACTCCACTGGGGACACATTATGTAAGGAGGCACTGCACTGGGGACACATGATGTAAGAAGCACTGCACTGGGGACACATGATGTAAGAGGCACTCCACTGGGGACACATGATGTAAGAGGCACTCCACTGGGGACACATAATGTAAGAGGGACTCCACTGGGGACACATGATGTAAGGAGGCACTGCACTGGGGACCCATGATGTATGGAGGCACTCCGCTTGGGACACATGATGTAAGGAGGCACTCCACTGGGGACACATGATGTAAGGAGGCACTCCACTGGGACACATGATGTAAGGAGGTACTCCGCTGGGGACACATGATGTAAGGAGGCACTCCGCTGGGGACACATGATGTAAGGAGGCACACCGCTGGAGAAACATGATGTAAGGAGGCACTGCACTGGGGACACATGATGTAAGGAGGCACGGCACTGGGGACACATGATGTAAGAGGCATTCCACTGGGGACACATGATGTAAGAGGCACTCCACTGGGGACACATGATGTAAGAGGCACCCCACTGGGGACACATGATGTAAGGAGGCACTCCACTGGGGACACATGATGTAAGGAGGCACTGCACTGGGGACACATGATGTAAGAGGCACTGCACTGGGGACACATGATGTAAGAGGCACTGCACTTGGGACACATGATGTAAGAGGCACTCCACTGGGGACACATGATGTAAGAAGGACTCCACTGGGGACACATGATGTAAGGAGGCACTGCACTGGGGACCCATGATGTATGGAGGCACTCCGCTTGGGACCCATGATGTATGGAGGCACTCCGCTTGGGCACATGATGTAAGGAGGCATTCCACTGGGGACACATGATGTAAGGAGGCACTCCACTGGGGACTCATGATGTAAGGAGGCACTCCGCTGGGGACACATGATGTAAGAGGCACTCCACTGGGGACACATAATGTAAGAGGGACTCCACTGGGGACACATGATGTAAGGAGGCACTGCACTGGGGACCCATGATGTATGGAGGCACACCGCTTGGGACACATGATGTAAGGAGGCACTCCACTGGGGACACATGATGTAAGGAGGCACTCCGCCGGGGACGCATGATGTAAGGAGGCACTCCGCTGGGGACACATGATGTAAGGAGGCACTCCGCTGGAGAAACATGATGTAAGGAGGCACTGCACTGGGGACACATGATGTAAGGAGGCACTCCTCTGGGGACACATGTTGTAAGAGACACTCCGCTGGGGACACCTGATGTAAGAGGCACTCCGCTGAGAACACCTGATGTAAGAGGCACTCTGCCAGGGACACATGATGTAAGAGGCACTCCGCTGGGTACACATGATGTAGGAGGCACGGCACTGGGGACACATGATGTAGGAGGCACGGCGCTGGGGACACATGATGTAAGAGGCATTCCACTGGGGACACATGATGTAAGAGGCACTCCACTGGGGACACATGATGTAAGAGGCACCCCACTGGGGACACATGATGTAAGGAGGCACTCCACTGGGGACACATGATGTAAGGAGGCACTGCACTGGGGACACATGATGTAAGAGGCACTGCACTGGGGACACATGATGTAAGAGGCACTGCACTTGGGACACATGATGTAAGAGGCACTCCACTGGGGACACATGATGTAAGAGGGACTCCACTGGGGACACATGATGTAAGGAGGCACTCCACTGGCGACACATGATGTAAGGAGGCACTCCACTGGGACACATGATGTAAGGAGGCACTCCGCTGGGGACACATGATGTAAGGAGGCACTCCGCTGGAGAAACATGATGTAAGGAGGCACTGCACTGGGGACTCATGATGTAAGGAGGCACTCCGCTGGGGACACATGATGTAAGGAGGCACTCCACTGGGGACATGATGTAAGGAGGCACTCCACTAGGGACACATGATGTAAGGAGGCACTCCGCTGGGGACACATGATGTAAGGAGGCACTCCGCTGGGGACACATGATGTAAGGAGGCACTCCACTGGGGACACATGATGTAAGGAGGCACTCCGCTGGGGTCACATGATGTAAGGAGGCACTCCGCTGGGGACACATGATGTAAGGAGGCACTCCGCTGGAGAAACATGATGTAAGGAGGCACTGCACTGGGGACACATGATGTAAGGAGGCACTCCTCTGGGGACACATGTTGTAAGAGGCACATCGCTTGAGACACCTGATGTAAGAGGCACTCCGCTGGGAACACCTGATGTAAGAGGCACTCTGCCAGGGACACATGATGTAAGAGGCACTCCGCTGGGGACACATGATGTAGGAGGCACGGCACTGGGGACACATGATGTAAGAGGCATTTCACTGGGGACACATGATGTAAGAGGCACTCCACTGGGGACACATGATGTAAGAGGCACCCCACTGGGGACACATGATGTAAGGAGGCACTCCACTGGGGACACATGATGTAAGGAGGCACTGCACTGGGGACACATGATGTAAGAGGCACTGCACTGGGGACACATGATGTAAGAGGCACTCCGCTGGGGACACATGATGTAGGAGGCACGGCACTGGGGACACATGATGTAAGAGGCACTGCACTGGGGACACATGATGTAAGAGGCACTCCACTGGGGACACATGATGTAAGAGGCACCCCACTGGGGACACATGATGTAAGGAGGCACTCCACTGGGGACACATGATGTAAGGAGGCACTGCACTGGGGACACATGATGTAAGAGGCACTGCACTGGGGACACATGATGTAAGAGGCACTGCACTTGGGACACATGATGTAAGAGGCACTCCACTGGGGACACATGATGTAAGGAGGCACTGCACTGGGGACACATGATGTATGGAGGCACTCCGCTTGAGACCCATGATGTATGGTGGCACTCCGCTTGGGACACATGATGTAAGGAGGCACTCCACTGGGGACACATGATGTAAGGAGGCACTCCACTGGGGACACATGATGTAAGAGGGACTCCACTGAGGACACATGATGTAAGGAGGCACTGCACTGGGGACACATGATGTAAGAGGCACTGCACTGGGGACACATGATGTAAGAGGCACTGCACTTGGGACACATGATGTAAGAGGCACTCCACTGGGGACACATGATGTAAGAGGGACTCCACTGGGGACACATGATGTAAGGAGGCACTGCACTGGGGACCCATGATGTATGGAGGCACTCCGCTTGGGACCCATGATGTATGGAGGCACTCCGCTTGGGACACATGATGTAAGGAGGCACTCCACTGGGGACACATGATGTAAGGAGGCACTCCACTGGGGACACATGATGTAAGGAGGCACTCCACTGGGGACACATGATGTAAGGAGGCACTCCGCTGGAGAAACATGATGTAAGGAGGCACTGCACTGGGGACACATGATGTAAGGAGGCACTCCTCTGGAGACACCTGATGTAAGAGGCACTCTGCTGGGAACACCTGATGTAAGAGGCACTCTGCTGGGAACATCTGATGTAAGAGGCACTCCGCTGGGAACACCTGATGTAATAGGCACTCTGCCAGGGACACATGATGTAAGAGGCACTCTGCCAGGGACACATGATGTAAGAGGCACTCCACTGGGGACACATGATGTAGGAGGCATGGCACTGGGGACACATGATGTAAGAGGCACTCCACTGGGGACACATGATGTAATAGGCACTCCACTGGGGACACATGATGTAAGGAGGCACTCCACTGGGGACACATGATGTAAGGAGGCACTCCACTGGGGACACATGATGTAAGAGGGACTCCACTGAGGACACATGATGTAAGGAGGCACTGCACTGGGGACACATGATGTAAGAGGCACTGCACTGGGGACACATGATGTAAGAGGCACTGCACTTGGGACACATGATGTAAGAGGCACTCCACTGGGGACACATGATGTAAGAGGGACTCCACTGGGGACACATGATGTAAGGAGGCACTGCACTGGGGACCCATGATGTATGGAGGCACTCCGCTTGGGACCCATGATGTATGGAGGCACTCCGCTTGGGACACATGATGTAAGGAGGCACTCCACTGGGGACACATGATGTAAGGAGGCACTCCACTGGGGACACATGATGTAAGGAGGCACTCCACTGGGGACACATGATGTAAGGAGGCACTCCGCTGGAGAAACATGATGTAAGGAGGCACTGCACTGGGGACACATGATGTAAGGAGGCACTCCACTGGGGACACATGATGTAATAGGCACTCCACTGGGGACACATGATGTAAGGAGGCACTCCACTGGGGACACATGATGTAAGGAGGCACTCCACTGGGGACACATGATGTAAGAGGGACTCCACTGAGGACACATGATGTAAGGAGGCACTGCACTGGGGACACATGATGTAAGAGGCACTGCACTGGGGACACATGATGTAAGAGGCACTGCACTTGGGACACATGATGTAAGACGCACTCCACTGGGGACACATGATGTAAGAGGGACTCCACTGGGGACACATGATGTAAGGAGGCACTGCACTGGGGACCCATGATGTATGGAGGCACTCCGCTTGGGACCCATGATGTATGGAGGCACTCCGCTTGGGACACATGATGTAAGGAGGCACTCCACTGGGGACACATGATGTAAGGAGGCACTCCACTGGGGACACATGATGTAAGGAGGCACTCCGCTGGAGAAACATGATGTAAGGAGGCACTGCACTGGGGACACATGATGTAAGGAGGCACTCCTCTGGAGACACCTGATGTAAGAGGCACTCTGCTGGGAACACCTGATGTAAGAGGCACTCTGCTGGGAACATCTGATGTAAGAGGCACTCCGCTGGGAACACCTGATGTAATAGGCACTCTGCCAGGGACACATGATGTAAGAGGCACTCTGCCAGGGACACATGATGTAAGAGGCACTCCGCTGGGGACACATGATGTAGGAGGCATGGCACTGGGGACACATGATGTAAGAGGCACTTCACTGGGGACACATGATGTAATAGGCACTCCACTGGGGATACATGATGTAAGAGGCACCCCACTGGGGACACATAATGTAAGAGGCACTCCGCTGGGGACACCTGATGTAAGGAGGCACTCTGCTGGGGACACCTGATGTAAGAGGCATCCCACTGGGGACACATGATGTAAGAGGCACTCCACTGGGGACACTTGATGTAAGAGGCACCCCACTGGGGACACATGATGTAAGAGGCACTCCACTGGGAACACATGATGTAAGAGGCACTGCAGTGGGGACACATGATGTAAGAGGCACTCCACTGGGGACACATGATGTAAGGGGCACTGCACTGGGGACACATGATGTAAGAGGCACTCTGCCGGGGACATATGATGTAAGAGGCACTGCACTGGGGACACATGATGTAAGAGGCACTGCACTGGGGACACATGATGTAAGAAGGCATTGCACTGGGGACACATGATGTAAGCGGCACTGCACTGGGGACACATGATGTAAGAGGCACTCCACTGGGGACACATGATGTAAGAGGCACTCCACTGGGGACACATGATGTAAGAGGCACTCCACTGGGGACACATGATGTAAGGAGGTACTGCACTGGGGACACATGATGTAAGGAGGCACTCTGCTGGGGACACATGATGTAAGGAGGCAGTCCGCTGGGGACACATGATGTAAGGAGGCACTGCACTGGGGACACATGATGTAAGGAGGCACTCCACCGTGGACCACATGATGTAAGAGCGAGTCCACTGGGGAAACCTGAGACACCTGATGTAAGAGGTACCCCACTGGGGACACATAATGTAAGAGGCACTCCACTGGGGACACCTGAGACACCTTATGTAAGAGGCACTCTGCTGGGGACACCTGATGTAAGAGGCCCTCCGCTGGGGACACCTGATGTTAGAGGCACAGTGCTGGGGACACCTGATGTAAGAGGCACCCCACTGGGGACACATAATGTAAGAGGGACTCCACTGGGGACACCTGAGACACCTGATGTAAGAGGCACTTCGCTGGGGACACCTTATGTAAGAGGCACTCTGCCAGGGACACATGATGTAAGAGGGACTCCGCTGGGGACACATGATGTAAGAGGCACGGCACTGGGGACACGTGATATAAGAAGCACTCCACTGGGGACACATGATGTAAGAGGCACTCCACTGGGGACACATGATGTAAGAGGCACTGCACTGGGGACACCTGATGTAAAAGGCACTCCGCCGGGGACACATGATGTAAGAGGCACTCCGCTTGGGACCCATGATGTATGGAGGCACTCCGCTTGGGCACATGATGTAAGGAGGCATTCCACTGGGGACACATGATGTAAGGAGGCACTCCACTGGGGACTCATGATGTAAGGAGGCACTCCGCTGGGGACACATGATGTAAGAGGCACTCCACTGGGGACACATAATGTAAGAGGGACTCCACTGGGGACACATGATGTAAGGAGGCACTGCACTGGGGACCCATGATGTATGGAGGCACACCGCTTGGGACACATGATGTAAGGAGGCACTCCACTGGGGACACATGATGTAAGGAGGCACTCCGCCGGGGACGCATGATGTAAGGAGGCACTCCGCTGGGGACACATGATGTAAGGAGGCACTCCGCTGGAGAAACATGATGTAAGGAGGCACTGCACTGGGGACACATGATGTAAGGAGGCACTCCTCTGGGGACACATGTTGTAAGAGACACTCCGCTGGGGACACCTGATGTAAGAGGCACTCCGCTGAGAACACCTGATGTAAGAGGCACTCTGCCAGGGACACATGATGTAAGAGGCACTCCGCTGGGTACACATGATGTAGGAGGCACGGCACTGGGGACACATGATGTAGGAGGCACGGCGCTGGGGACACATGATGTAAGAGGCATTCCACTGGGGACACATGATGTAAGAGGCACTCCACTGGGGACACATAATGTAAGAGGCACCCCACTGGGGACACATGATGTAAGGAGGCACTCCACTGGGGACACATGATGTAAGGAGGCACTGCACTGGGGACACATGATGTAAGAGGCACTGCACTGGGGACACATGATGTAAGAGGCACTGCACTTGGGACACATGATGTAAGAGGCACTCCACTGGGGACACATGATGTAAGAGGGACTCCACTGGGGACACATGATGTAAGGAGGCACTCCACTGGCGACACATGATGTAAGGAGGCACTCCACTGGGACACATGATGTAAGGAGGCACTCCGCTGGGGACACATGATGTAAGGAGGCACTCCGCTGGAGAAACATGATGTAAGGAGGCACTGCACTGGGGACTCATGATGTAAGGAGGCACTCCGCTGGGGACACATGATGTAAGGAGGCACTCCACTGGGGACATGATGTAAGGAGGCACTCCACTAGGGACACATGATGTAAGGAGGCACTCCGCTGGGGACACATGATGTAAGGAGGCACTCCGCTGGGGACACATGATGTAAGGAGGCACTCCACTGGGGACACATGATGTAAGGAGGCACTCCGCTGGGGTCACATGATGTAAGGAGGCACTCCGCTGGGGACACATGATGTAAGGAGGCACTCCGCTGGAGAAACATGATGTAAGGAGGCACTGCACTGGGGACACATGATGTAAGGAGGCACTCCTCTGGGGACACATGTTGTAAGAGGCACATCGCTTGAGACACCTGATGTAAGAGGCACTCCGCTGGGAACACCTGATGTAAGAGGCACTCTGCCAGGGACACATGATGTAAGAGGCACTCCGCTGGGGACACATGATGTAGGAGGCACGGCACTGGGGACACATGATGTAAGAGGCATTTCACTGGGGACACATGATGTAAGAGGCACTCCACTGGGGACACATGATGTAAGAGGCACCCCACTGGGGACACATGATGTAAGGAGGCACTCCACTGGGGACACATGATGTAAGGAGGCACTGCACTGGGGACACATGATGTAAGAGGCACTGCACTGGGGACACATGATGTAAGAGGCACTCCGCTGGGGACACATGATGTAGGAGGCACGGCACTGGGGACACATGATGTAAGAGGCACTGCACTGGGGACACATGATGTAAGAGGCACTCCACTGGGGACACATGATGTAAGAGGCACCCCACTGGGGACACATGATGTAAGGAGGCACTCCACTGGGGACACATGATGTAAGGAGGCACTGCACTGGGGACACATGATGTAAGAGGCACTGCACTGGGGACACATGATGTAAGAGGCACTGCACTTGGGACACATGATGTAAGAGGCACTCCACTGGGGACACATGATGTAAGGAGGCACTGCACTGGGGACACATGATGTATGGAGGCACTCCGCTTGAGACCCATGATGTATGGTGGCACTCCGCTTGGGACACATGATGTAAGGAGGCACTCCACTGGGGACACATGATGTAAGGAGGCACTCCACTGGGGACACATGATGTAAGAGGGACTCCACTGAGGACACATGATGTAAGGAGGCACTGCACTGGGGACACATGATGTAAGAGGCACTGCACTGGGGACACATGATGTAAGAGGCACTGCACTTGGGACACATGATGTAAGAGGCACTCCACTGGGGACACATGATGTAAGAGGGACTCCACTGGGGACACATGATGTAAGGAGGCACTGCACTGGGGACCCATGATGTATGGAGGCACTCCGCTTGGGACCCATGATGTATGGAGGCACTCCGCTTGGGACACATGATGTAAGGAGGCACTCCACTGGGGACACATGATGTAAGGAGGCACTCCACTGGGGACACATGATGTAAGGAGGCACTCCACTGGGGACACATGATGTAAGGAGGCACTCCGCTGGAGAAACATGATGTAAGGAGGCACTGCACTGGGGACACATGATGTAAGGAGGCACTCCTCTGGAGACACCTGATGTAAGAGGCACTCTGCTGGGAACACCTGATGTAAGAGGCACTCTGCTGGGAACATCTGATGTAAGAGGCACTCCGCTGGGAACACCTGATGTAATAGGCACTCTGCCAGGGACACATGATGTAAGAGGCACTCTGCCAGGGACACATGATGTAAGAGGCACTCCACTGGGGACACATGATGTAGGAGGCATGGCACTGGGGACACATGATGTAAGAGGCACTCCACTGGGGACACATGATGTAATAGGCACTCCACTGGGGACACATGATGTAAGGAGGCACTCCACTGGGGACACATGATGTAAGGAGGCACTCCACTGGGGACACATGATGTAAGAGGGACTCCACTGAGGACACATGATGTAAGGAGGCACTGCACTGGGGACACATGATGTAAGAGGCACTGCACTGGGGACACATGATGTAAGAGGCACTGCACTTGGGACACATGATGTAAGAGGCACTCCACTGGGGACACATGATGTAAGAGGGACTCCACTGGGGACACATGATGTAAGGAGGCACTGCACTGGGGACCCATGATGTATGGAGGCACTCCGCTTGGGACCCATGATGTATGGAGGCACTCCGCTTGGGACACATGATGTAAGGAGGCACTCCACTGGGGACACATGATGTAAGGAGGCACTCCACTGGGGACACATGATGTAAGGAGGCACTCCACTGGGGACACATGATGTAAGGAGGCACTCCGCTGGAGAAACATGATGTAAGGAGGCACTGCACTGGGGACACATGATGTAAGGAGGCACTCCACTGGGGACACATGATGTAATAGGCACTCCACTGGGGACACATGATGTAAGGAGGCACTCCACTGGGGACACATGATGTAAGGAGGCACTCCACTGGGGACACATGATGTAAGAGGGACTCCACTGAGGACACATGATGTAAGGAGGCACTGCACTGGGGACACATGATGTAAGAGGCACTGCACTGGGGACACATGATGTAAGAGGCACTGCACTTGGGACACATGATGTAAGAGGCACTCCACTGGGGACACATGATGTAAGAGGGACTCCACTGGGGACACATGATGTAAGGAGGCACTGCACTGGGGACCCATGATGTATGGAGGCACTCCGCTTGGGACCCATGATGTATGGAGGCACTCCGCTTGGGACACATGATGTAAGGAGGCACTCCACTGGGGACACATGATGTAAGGAGGCACTCCACTGGGGACACATGATGTAAGGAGGCACTCCGCTGGAGAAACATGATGTAAGGAGGCACTGCACTGGGGACACATGATGTAAGGAGGCACTCCTCTGGAGACACCTGATGTAAGAGGCACTCTGCTGGGAACACCTGATGTAAGAGGCACTCTGCTGGGAACATCTGATGTAAGAGGCACTCCGCTGGGAACACCTGATGTAATAGGCACTCTGCCAGGGACACATGATGTAAGAGGCACTCTGCCAGGGACACATGATGTAAGAGGCACTCCGCTGGGGACACATGATGTAGGAGGCATGGCACTGGGGACACATGATGTAAGAGGCACTTCACTGGGGACACATGATGTAATAGGCACTCCACTGGGGATACATGATGTAAGAGGCACCCCACTGGGGACACATAATGTAAGAGGCACTCCGCTGGGGACACCTGATGTAAGGAGGCACTCTGCTGGGGACACCTGATGTAAGAGGCATCCCACTGGGGACACATGATGTAAGAGGCACTCCACTGGGGACACTTGATGTAAGAGGCACCCCACTGGGGACACATGATGTAAGAGGCACTCCACTGGGAACACATGATGTAAGAGGCACTGCAGTGGGGACACATGATGTAAGAGGCACTCCACTGGGGACACATGATGTAAGGGGCACTGCACTGGGGACACATGATGTAAGAGGCACTCTGCCGGGGACATATGATGTAAGAGGCACTGCACTGGGGACACATGATGTAAGAGGCACTGCACTGGGGACACATGATGTAAGAAGGCATTGCACTGGGGACACATGATGTAAGCGGCACTGCACTGGGGACACATGATGTAAGAGGCACTCCACTGGGGACACATGATGTAAGAGGCACTCCACTGGGGACACATGATGTAAGAGGCACTCCACTGGGGACACATGATGTAAGGAGGTACTGCACTGGGGACACATGATGTAAGGAGGCACTCTGCTGGGGACACATGATGTAAGGAGGCAGTCCGCTGGGGACACATGATGTAAGGAGGCACTGCACTGGGGACACATGATGTAAGGAGGCACTCCACCGTGGACCACATGATGTAAGAGCGAGTCCACTGGGGAAACCTGAGACACCTGATGTAAGAGGTACCCCACTGGGGACACATAATGTAAGAGGCACTCCACTGGGGACACCTGAGACACCTTATGTAAGAGGCACTCTGCTGGGGACACCTGATGTAAGAGGCCCTCCGCTGGGGACACCTGATGTTAGAGGCACAGTGCTGGGGACACCTGATGTAAGAGGCACCCCACTGGGGACACATAATGTAAGAGGGACTCCACTGGGGACACCTGAGACACCTGATGTAAGAGGCACTTCGCTGGGGACACCTTATGTAAGAGGCACTCTGCCAGGGACACATGATGTAAGAGGGACTCCGCTGGGGACACATGATGTAAGAGGCACGGCACTGGGGACACGTGATATAAGAAGCACTCCACTGGGGACACATGATGTAAGAGGCACTCCACTGGGGACACATGATGTAAGAGGCACTGCACTGGGGACACCTGATGTAAAAGGCACTCCGCCGGGGACACATGATGTAAGAGGCACTCCACCGGGGACACGTGATGTAAGAGGCACTGCACTGGGGACACATGATGTAAGAGGCTCTGCACTGGGGACAAATGATGTAAGAGGCACTCCACTGGGGACACATGATGTAAGAGGCACTCCACTGGGGACACATGATGTAAGAGGCACAGCACTGGGGACACTTGATGTAAGAGGCACTCCACTGGGGACACCTGATGTAAGAGACACTCCACTGGGGACACCTGATGTAAGAGGGACCCCACTGGGGACACTGTAAGAGGGACTACACTGGGGACGCCTGATGTAAGGAGGGACTCTGATGGGAATGCCTGATGTAAGGAGAGACTCTGCTGGGGACACCTGATGGCATCTGGGGGCAGGCGACGTAGCAGGGGACACGCTCAGGGCTCCCTCTGTTTCTTGCATTAAGGTGAGTTTAACTATTTTATTTTATATTACAATGTAATATAATAATAGTAATAATGTGCTTCAATCATCCTGACACCATAACAACCATGGTGCCGGGATGATTGAAGTGCTAACACCAGATGTTTGGAGTATCTTTATCTGCTGATTGTTAAACTTTATGGAATACCCATATTTCTATTGTGGTGTACGATCTGGGCCTGCTGTCCCTCCATCCCTCTTTCCTTCCTTCTTTCTCCTTCCCTCCCTATTTCTTTCTTTTTCCCTCCATTCCTCATTCATCTCAGACTCGGACCACACCCAAAATGAGTGCAACTGCACTTTTTAAAGTACACAGTCTATTTTCCTTTTGTAAATTAACCCCAGTGTGCCATAACAATCCTCCTAAAATCTCTGGAACATAGTTTGTGAACAGATATTTATATTCTGTGACATTTAATATCCAAATGTAAATTTTCTTTTTTCATAGTATTTCGTATATGATTTCCTTGAGCCTCGTGAGGTTGTATTCGACAAACTTATTGAGTTATCGGTAAGTGTGTTTTAAAATGTTTATGCACTGAGCAGATGAGTATTTTAAGGTTAGATCAGCTCCAACCATACTTAATAATTTTTAGTATTCCAGTGCACATCAGGGGTTCAGAGCCACTTGTATCGTTTGAAACTCTGATGTTACGTAAGATCCATTGCAAAGTGGCCATGGTCAAGTTCAGACGCTTGTTTTCAGTGATGCAATAGCCAGAAAAGGGTTGTCACTGATTAGGTTCACAACAGCCAAAATTTTGGAGCTTAAAGGATCAATCCCCCCGAGAGTGACATATTAGTTATCGGCAGAGCCCCCCTAGGCTGAACCAGCCCCTGGCTTTTTTATATGCCTTGAGTATTCCATAAACAAGGACCATAACTCTCAACTCTGTCAACCTTGGAGTTTTTGGTGTTCCCATCCACCTTTGTGTGTTTTAGAACCTCCTATTACATAATTAATAATGTAAAAAAAATACAATTTCAGCAGAAAGGGCAGACACCACTCATAATTGGCACAGCAAATGTGCAAAATGGGAACTAAGCTTAGACTAGAAACTCTATTTATTGCCCACTCTTAGAAAACAGAAAATGGAAAACCATCATAGCGTTTGGTAGTGGGTTTACTTGATGGAATTTGTTTGAAAGCTGGTTGAATTTGCAACAAAATTGCATACCATACAACCTGCATTGAAAATGATTCTGTGGTTGACATTTTGCCCACTTCCTCTAGCCCTGTACTGGTTTCCCATTTGCCACTAAAAGGGATGGTTGCTCTTCCAGGGCAACAAAAAGATATGAGGTGTAGCCCTGGACAACTCAAAGATACAAGGTGTAGGACAGTTGTCCTCCCTGGGCAACTGGAAGAAACCACTCATAATTGGCGCGGCAGAAGTGCAAAACGGGAACCCAGACTCTGAGAAAACAGAAAAACCCCATATTGATATGAAGACAATCCTGGTCCGAAATGAACCTAGGAAGGTCACAGAGCCACAAAACTAACCACTAAGCCATCCTACTGGTTTCTCATTGGTCACATGCTGGGGTGTTCGTTTGTACACTGCATCTGTACGTCGTTGTACTGGTGCCAGGAACTCTGATGCTTGTGAACATTTGCGAAAAACTATGTACAGTAGATGTTTTTTTACTTCCTGTTGTCTCATACTGCATAAACCATATAGATCAATAAACTATTACATACCTGTGCTGTAGGGAATCATTAGGGATGAGGGTACAGGTTAGGTATTATCATTATTGATTTACAGTCTGTCCTAGAAAACCGTACTGTTCCACAGCAATACAGTTTTAAACCATCCCCTGGGCATTTTAATTAAAAATGTTTGCGGTTTTCAGTGTTGCCTTCAAAGATGCATACCCTTTGGTATTTTTGTAAAGCTTTTTTTGCATTGGTACTTGACCCCCATTGCAGTGCCCAACTTCACACAACTTTAGCTTCAGCTCCATAAAGACAGGGGCAAACATTGACGCGTTTCACTCTATAGAGCAGTTAGTCATAAGGCTATCTGTGGATTTCCACAATAAATTTTCAGTATCTTCTGTATGGTAGTGTTGGGTTATCCATCTCTTCCATCAACCTGCCACCAACAGTTTCTCTCAAAATGCTAAAACCATCATACCGGTTGGTGGTAGGTTTTCTTGATAGAATTTTTTTGAAAACTTGTTAAATTTGCAACAAAATTGCATATCATGCGGCTTAAAAATGCTTCTGTGGTTGATATTTGGGCCACATCCTTTGGCCCTGTACTGGCTTCTTATTTGCCACTATAAGTGATGGTTGTCCTCCATGAGCAACTGAAATATACAAGGTGTAGGATGGCTATCCTCCTGGGGCAACTGGAAGATACAAGTTGTAGGATGGTTGTCCTCCCTGGAAAACTGGAAGATACAAGGTGTAGGATGGTTGTCCTCCTTTGGAAACTGGAATATACAAGGTGTAGGAAGGTTCCACTCCCTGGGCAACTGTAAGATACAAGGTTTAGGATGGTTGTCCTCCCTGGGAAACTGGTAGATACAAGGTGTAGGATGGTTGTCCTCCCTGGGCAACTACAAGATACAAGGTGTAGGATGGTTATTCTCCCTGGGCACCTGAAGATAGAAGGTGTAGGATGGTTGTCATCCCTAGGAGACCGCTAGATACAAGGTGTAGGATGGCTATCCTCCTGGGGCAACTGAAAGATACAAGGTGTAGGATGGTTGTCCTCCCTGGGCAACTGGAAAATAGGTATAGGATGGTTGTCCTCTCTGAGAAACTGGAAGATAGAAGGTGTAGAATGGTTGTCCTCCCAGGGAAACTGGAAGATACAAAGTGTAGGATGGTTGTTCTCCCTGGGCAACTGCTAGATACAAAGTGTAGGATGGTTGTCCTCCCTGGGCAACTGGAAGATAGGTATAGGATGGTTGTCCTCCCTGGGAAACTGGAAGATACAAGGTGTAGGATGGTTGTCCTCCCTGGGAAACTGGAAGATAGAAGGTATAGGATGGCTATCCTCCTGGGGCAACTGGAAGATACAAGGTGTAAGGGGGGTTTCCTCCCTGGGCAACAGGAATATAGGTATAGGATGGTTGTCCTCTCTGAGAAACTGGAAGATAGAAGGTGTAGGATTGTTGTCCTCCCAGGGAAACTGGAAGATACAGGGTGTAGAATGGTTGTCCTCCCTGGGCAACTGCTAGATACAAGGTGTAGGATGGTAGTCCTCCCTGGGCAACCGAAAGATACAAGGTGTAGGATGGTTGTTCTCCCTGGGAAACTGGAATATAAAAGGTCTAGGATGGTTGTCCTCCCTGGGAAACTGGAAGATACAAGGTGTAGGATGGTTGTCCTCCCTGGGAAACTGGAAGATACCAGGTGTAGGATGGTTGTCTTCCCTGGGCAAATGGAAGATACAAGGTGTAGGATGGTTGTCCTCCCTGGAAAACTGGAAGATAGAAGGTATAGGATGGCTATCCTCCTGGGGCAACTGGAAGATACAAGGTGTGGGGGGGGGGTTTCCTCCCTGGGCAACGGGAATATAGGTATAGGATGGTTGTCCTCTCTGAGAAACTGGAAGATAGAAGGTGTAGGATTGTTGTTCTCTCAGGGAAACTGGAATATACAGGGTGTAGAATGGTTGTCCTCCCTGGGCAACTGCTAGATACAAGGTGTAGGATGGTAGTCCTCCCTGGGCAACTGAAAGATACAAGGTGTAGGATGGTTGTTCTCCCTGGGAAACTGGAATATAAAAGGTGTAGGATGGTTGTCCTCCCTGGGAAACTGGAAGATACCAGGTGTAGGATGGTTGTCTTCCCTGGGCAACTGGAAGATACAAGGTGTAGGATGGTTGTCCTCCATTGGAAACTGGAAGATACAAGGTGTAGGATGGCTATCCTCCTGGGGCAACTGAAAGATATAAGGTGTAGGATGGTTGTCTTCCCTGGGAAGCTAGCAGATATAAAATGTAGGATGGTTGTCCTCCCTGGGCAACTGGAAGATAGGTAGAGGATGGTTGTCCTCTCTGAGAAACTGAAAGATAGTAGGTGTAGGATGGTTCTCCTCCCAGGAAAACTGGAAGATACAAGGTGTAGGATGATTGTCCTCCCTGCGAAACTGGAAGATACCAGGTGTAGGATGATTGTCTTCCCTGAGCAACTGGAAGATACAAGGTATGGGATGGTTGTCTTCCCTGGGAAACTAGCAGATACAAAATATAGGATGGTTGTCCTCCCTGGGCAACTGGAAGATACAAGGTGTAGGTTGGTTGTCTTTCCTGAGCAACTGGAGGATACAAGGTGTAGGAGGAGGCAGAAAAAACATTATTTTAAGAAGATCAATGTTTGTATAATAGGGCAGTTTTGGGGTATGGGGTGTTTTTAAAGATAAAAAAGCATGCAAACAACCATGAACCCATTTCCATGGACAAGCTTTTTATCTGTGATTTAGGCCACTGCACATCTGTACATTGCAACAAAAAAAAAAACTCTGATTGCTGTATTTTTGAAAATCATGCATTACCTACATTAATTTGTCCAAAACGTAGAGCACCTGTAAAAGTACCTGCGTACATAGCATGCAGATGTGAACCCGGCCTAATACATGACAAGTGTCTGGTGATATATTTCTTTATCCACTACATTACGGTGTTTCTATTACCAGGTTGTTCATACCAAGGCAATACCTATTTTTGGAACGCACATTGGATCATTCAAAATAGATGTTGGAACTGTCTATAACGAAAAAGGTACAGTAACTGGGGCGATTCCTGCAAACAGTGCCAAATATATTTACCGTATATACTCGAGTATAAGTCGAATTTTTCAGCACATTTTTTTGTGCTGAAAGTGCCCCCCTCGACTTATACTCGAGTCAAGCACTTTTCTGCAGCAAAAAATTTCATTTTCCGAACCGACTTTGGGGCCCCGTATCTCCGAGCCACTTGGTGCTAGAAACCCCAAATTTGGTATGCAAACCCAGTGGACCTGGTACCACAACATATCCAAAGCCGAAGTTCCTAGCCCTAAGTGGCCCCGAGATACGGGACCCCAAAATCGGTTCGGAAAATGTCATTCTCTGCTGCAGAAAAGTGCTTGACATTTTCTGAACCGATTTTTGGGGCCCCATATCTCAGGGCCACTTGGAGCTAGGAATCCCACATTTGGTGTGCAAACCCTGTGGAACTGGTACCATAACATATCCAAAGCTGGGGTTCCTAGCACCAAGTGGCCCTGAGATACGGGGCCCCAAATCTGGTTCGGAAAATGTCATTCTCTGCTGCAGAAAAGTGCTTGACATTTTCTGAACTGATTTTTGGGGCCCTGTATCTCGGGGCCACTTGGTGCTAGAAACCCCAGCTTTGGAAATGTTATGGCGCTAGTTCCACTGGGTTTACACACCAAATTTGGGGTTCTTAGCACTAAGTGGCCCCGAGATACGGGGCCCCAAATTCGGTCAACTGTGTCTATCTGCAGCAATGTCATTTCGGGACCCTTTGGGTTCAGAGACCCCAAATTTTGGCTGCAGCTAGGGGGCATCTAGGAACCCTTAACTACCAAGTTTGAAGTTCAGGGGACCTATGGCTGCAAATGGGCACAGTGAGGCATGCAAACGGGCCCAGTGAGGCATGCAAATGGGCACAGTGATGCTGCAAATGGGCATTGTTGACCCTCTTTTCCACTTAAAGTAGCTGTGCATTTCTCACCCTCGTCTTATACTCGGGTCAATAAGTTTTTCCAATTTTTTTTGTGGTAAATTAGGGCCTCGACTTATACTCGGAACGACTTATACTCGAGTATATACGGTACTGTGATATACAGGGTATATTATCAAATACTGTATTTTAGGAAACACAAAGTCCTTTTTTTTTAAAAAAGTTTTTTGTTTTTTTTTAACATTTCTTAACTATAATGATATGGCCCATACTCAATCAGTATTTTTTCAGATCACAGATATCTGCAGAAATGGGCAGTGATTACTGATCCTAAAGATACCCGGGCGGGTATAAAAGGGTTTGTGAAATGCAATATGACCGTAGTAACGAAGGGAGACCCAATGACTGCACCTCCGTCATCCATAAGCAGCCAAAACGATGACATTGAAAAGTAAGTTTAAAATTTCTAACTGTATTCCTAATTCACCAGATCCCTTTCACCATCATGAATCACAATAAACTGTGCTTACCCTCTGTTAAATGTTCTGTGCACACACCATGCCGAGCCATGTTTCAGAATTTCATTAGTAGAGTGTTTGATGATGATAAAATTCCCTTATGTATGTTAGCATTCAGGAAACCTGCCAGTTATATTCAATTTCAATTATAAGAGGAATAAGGTCTCCCCCTGCTTTACCTGAGGAGTATCAAGGCTCTGTGTGCATTCTTTGTTGAATGAAATATGCCATAAGACATGGGAACTGAAGTGCAAGAGAGTGCATTGCAGAGGCTTAATATAAACAACAAAGTAGTTTATTCTTTCCACAGGAATCTACACACAACTGGAATATCAGATTTGCGTGGATTGTGCCCTTCATTAATAAGACCTTTGCCTATGACAATTAAAAGAACATCCCAATGTAGCACCCCCCTAGATAGGCTGCCAGGATGTCAGGCAAAGTTAGTTCTTTTTGGCTCCTCTGTAATCATTGGAGCAGTTATTGATTTCATTGGGCTGTTCTAGATCTCACAGGTTGCAGGTTTTACTGTTTCACCCTGCTTTATGTAAGTTTCGAGAACATAGGGCTGGGAGAATCAAATAGGCAGCTTAAATATTTATTGAGGTTCAGCCAATCCCTGGAAAGGTGTGTCCAGCAGGTGGCTAGGGAGAATATAAATAGTCTGACGTCTGGTGCAGCCAGGTTCTTGTCCTGCTCGAGAAGTTCCACAGCCTCAGGGGCTGCAGCCCCTTTTGAGCCAGTTCTACTGGAGTTTTGCTGTTGTTAATAGAGGTCCCAGCTGTGGCAGAGCTGGGGGGCCTATTCCGAAGTATCTTTGGAGTCAGCTAAGGGACTTCACCTAAGGATCTCGTATGGAGAGCTTACAGAGGAGTGTCTGGTGGAAGCTGGAAAGTGTATAGCTGCCCTGTGGCATTCTGAGCATTAACCTCTCCTCCACTGAAGAGTGTCTGGTGGAAGCTGGAAGTAAGTAGCCCAGTTGTACTGAAATATAGAGATGTCCGGTGGAAACTAGGAAGTGTTCAGCTGTTCTATGACATTTTGTACTAATCTGAGTTCAAAATCCTGGTGACTGTGTGCTGTTCTTAGGGTGCTAAGTGGTACTTCTGATTGAGACAGTTCCTACAGGGTCTCGGATTTGGTCATTTCCCTCTTGTCCCTGGCATAAAGACTGTTCGGGGAAGTCTAGCCTAGTGAAGTGTATCTTCCTGTTGCTATTCAGTGTTCCTGGAGTATCCCATACCACCCTAACCTCTTTCATGTTACAAGTTCTACAAGCAATAAATTACCAAACCCTAGACTGTTTATTGGAGCCAGAGATAATGGACAGTTGCTTGGCCCCTCTGGGGGTAGCGCTACACCATCCAAATGTGATATTTTAGTTTTAGGTGGACCCTGGTGGTG
Organism: Lithobates septentrionalis; assembly: GCA_037952835.1. Classification (NCBI taxonomy): domain Eukaryota; kingdom Metazoa; phylum Chordata; class Amphibia; order Anura; family Ranidae; genus Lithobates; species Lithobates septentrionalis. Next base: position 403,146 of record JBBDGP010003114.1, on the reverse strand, counting down.
TGAGTCAGTGCCTGGCTTAGGGATTCTATTGCTGAGATCTCTCTATAAACATTTCTAACTCTGGTCTTGTCCACCTGGAGGTGCCTGAAACCCTTCATATTCTCTTTCAAGTGTACAAGTTTTTAAACAAAATTTTATATTTTTTTCTATATAAAATATTTTTTTTTACAATGAAACTTTTATTATAGGGTACACCGATCACATGGGTTTTCTAAAGCCAGAGTTTTCCTTTGTGAATCTTTTTTCTTTTCAATCTTATTTTATTTCAATATAATAGTAGAACAGAAGAAGAAAGCACTTTACAATATATTATTACATACATTTTACAAATAGTAATGAGGTGAACCTTTACTATAGATGTATAGATTGAGACATTTTGGTGTATAATCTCTGGTGAAACAATGAGATATCACAGTGTAAATAAAAGCCACCTATATAAGAGAAGGATATCATGCGTGTAGGAACCAGCATATATTTTACCCTTAAAATTTCGCGTAGTGATACTGTCATGAGGACCAACCTATTCAGGCTGATATGCTGTAGGGATCTCTTATTGACTTATAGTAGATATTTATTTCATTGTACTATTCTGTGTATATGGCCTTTATTCATATGCTTGAGTGATTGGTTCAAATCAGAGGGAGAAGCAAGCAAAGAGAGAGAAGAGAATTATAACATGGGAAGAAATAAGGGATGGTAAAGAAGTTAAGGGTCACTCCAGCATGGCTATCCGGAAGATGAGGTTGGGGCATCCATAGCCCATACAGTAAAGTCATCAGAGAATCGAAATATTGACCATGAGGTCCAGGTGGTGGTGAACTGTTCCTACTTCCCTGATTCCTGTGCCAACAGGCGCTCCAGATCTCTTATCTGATCCACCTCGACAGCCCAATCGCCCATGGAAGGTACATCTGCTGATCTCCAATGTCGGGGAATCACTGTCCTAACTGTGGCCAGAAAGTGGCGCAATGTATCTTTTTTAATCGACTTGAGGGGTCCTGGGAGCATAGATAGTAGGGCTATCTCTGGTGTGGGCTTAATTGAGGTCGCCATCAGCCTGCAGTATAGGTCAAAGACTTTTTGCCAGAGTCTCCTAATTGGAGGGCAAGCCCACCAAATGTGGAGCATTGTCCCTCTAGAGCAGTGTTTCTCAACTCCAGTCCTCAAGGCGCCCCAACAGGCAATGTTTTCAGGCTTGCCATTATTTTGCACAGGTGATTTGATCAGTTTCACTGACTTGGTAATTACCACAGCCGTTTCATCTGAGGGAAATCCTGAAAACATGACCTGTTGGGGCGCCTTGAGGACTGGAGTTGAGAAACACTGCTCTAGTGGACAGGCATTGCCAACAAGTAGCTGGCAAAGAAGGGTTAAACCGTTGAATAGTCGCTGGGCACCTGTACCATCTCGTCAATAGCTTAAACCCTTTTTCTTGAGTCTTAGTTGCCAAGGAAATCCTATGCGTCAGGATGAAGTTTTTTTGCCAATCAGCAGGGGAGATGGAGTGTTGTAAGTCTGTTTCCCATTTCTGCGTGTATGTTGGAAGGTCAGGGGTAGAGATGTTCAGTAATAGGGAGTATAATAGTGATACTACGTGTGTTGGCGGGTCAGGTTGTAAGAGCAGCTCGTCAAAGTTTGATGGGTCATCTAGTATATCTGAGAGTGAAGAGAAAGTACGTATGTAGGACACTAATTGACCCCTCTGTAACCACACTGTTCTGGGCCTCAGACCTGTCTGGGAGGGTATGTCCGTTCTCAAGGATGGGTCAGCGTGAAGGACCTGCACTAAGCATCTATGACTATCCCTATTCCAGGGTCCAAATCTCCACTTACTTACAGCTGGGAGGAAGGCCGGGGTCCCAAAGAGGGGGGTCATAGGGCCCTGTGGTTTAGATAATTTACCAGTTAAGATCAGACGGTCTCAGATCTGAAGTGTCTGGCGAGTAAGAGCAGTAGAGAGTGTATTATCCTTGCGTTGAGCCGTAGGAGTCCACGGCAAGGCGCAAAGATCAATCTCATTTAAATGTCTCTCCAGTTGAACCCAAAGCTTGGAGGAAGGGTGGTGAAACCAATCTACGATACGGATGAGAACCGCCGCCCTATGATATGTGGAGGCGTCTGGGACCCCAGCTCCCCCCCCCCCCCCCCGGGCCTTCGGAAGGATCATTGTGTCATATTTTATCCTGGGACGGTCCCCCTTCCATATGAATTTAGAAAAAAATCTGACGAAGCCTTTTAAAGAACGAGGTGGGAATATGGATGGTTTGAAAAAGATATAAGAATCGAGGGAGAACATCCATCTTCAAGTGAATCTTTTTTCCTATTCAGACCTCCCCATAGAGCTATACAGGGCAGTTAGAGAACTGGGAGCATAGTCCACTTATTCAGCTGTGTCTGTAATTTGAGATTCAGCTATTAATTTTTGCTAAAGTTCAGTCTCACTACCCTGTTTTTTTCTCTCTCTTAAATGTTATGCTGGGGTGTCCTGAATTCAGATACTCATCTGACTAGTAAATCCAGTGTTTTTCTGCTGCAATCTGCTGCTCAAATGCCACACCATGGGTCCAGCACCACCATCTTTCCCTCTGATGTCATCATGGCCTGGCTGCCTCTTCAGGGATAATGTGCACCAGGCCCACCTATTGCCCTGCTTATGCAGCTTCCTTGGATATCTGATGTGCATATCCCAGGAAGCAGAAAGAGCAGGTACACTTTGGGTGGTGCGTGGCGGGGGGCAGGTCTACGGTAAAAAAAAACGGTAAAAATGCAAATGCACAAAAAACAAATGGCCATTTTAGTTTGCGCAGAATGGGAAAGAGGGGTTGCAGGGAGGAAAGCTCCCTTTTGAGACTAAAGTTCTACTTAAGGGCTAGTCTTTTAAGCAGCTGGCTGAAAAAAATGAAATAATAAATAAATAATATAATAAATAATAAAAAAAAAAAAAAATAATATAATAAATAATAAAAGTAGTTGCTATTTATTTGACTAAAAAAAGTAAAGATAATTACAAAGCACTATGCCTTCCCCCTTAAAAAATGAAAAATGGTTATTTTTTTTTTTTTACAGTTACAGTTGCATCCTTGCCCTCCACAGGTTTAGTCTTCTTCGGGATTCTATAATGTCATTATTTTGTTTGTTGTAGGAACTTATTGCTCCCCAAAAGGATACCAGCCGAGAGGCCATGGTCAAGAATCAGTGTTAAAATCTTTAAAGCTGAAGGATTACCCAGCATGAGTGAAGGCATCATGGGAAGTTTCTCAAAGATCATGGGGGACAAGAAGGTCTTCATTGATCCATATGTACAGGTCATATTTGCTGGTCAGCAGGTATGGTCCAACATCTTTTCTAAATGTCAGTCTAGATGTATATCTCTTTTTTATTGTCTTTATTTTTGTAGCACCAGTCTATAGCAAATAATTTTATAGAGCATAGATGAGCTCCCATACATGGTGAAGCTGGCCATAAACATTACTAACTGATTGCACAATCTCTGTGCAATCTCATGTTATGCAAAGCCCTAGCTATACAATCCATTCAGTTTGTGTTCAGTTAGGCAGGCCCTTGTACTATAAAGTTTTTGGTAGATCTAAAGGCGATTGCACAATCAAATTGTGTTATGTGTGGCCAGCTTAATACAGACTTATGCAGCGTACACATGGTTGGATTTTCCGACGGAAAATGTTGGATGTGAGCTTGTTGTCAGAAAGTCCGACCGTGTGTATGCTCCATCGAACATTTGCTGTCGGACTTTCCGCCAACAAATGTTTGCTAGCAGGCTCTCAAATTTTCCGCCAACAAAACTTTGTTGTCGGAAATTCCGATCGCGTGTACACAAGTCCGTCGCACAAAAGTTCACGCATGCTCGGAATCAAGCAGAAGGAGCCACACTGGCTGTTGAACTTCCTTTTTCTCGACTCAACGTACGTCTTGTACGTCACCGCGTTCCCACGTTCATAATTGTTGGCCAACATTTCTGTGACCGTGTGTATACAAGACAAGTTTGAGCCGACAAACTTCGAACAAAAATCCACGGTTTTGTTGGCGGAAAGTCCAATCGTGTGTATGGGGCATTATTCTGTAGGGCCAGTTTAGACAGTAGCTGGCTATTTTCTGTGTCAAGATTTTGGATTGTTAGCAGACACTCACTTTAACACAGGCTGAACATGTAGTATAAACTGCCCTACTGCTGAACATGGAAACCAGAATGGCGGCATCACAAAGCAATAGTGCTACTTAGCCACACTTCCCAGAGCCCCATGTTGTGGCAGTAATTTATATATTTCTGTTTCAATTTTCTTGCACACTCCTGTTTACAAAAAACAACAGTAAGTACCTCTCACCTTCAGAGATTGCATTTGCAGATAAGCAAGGGCGTGTTTTGGTGTGGTTCCATCCCTGATGACATCAAAATGGGTTGTATAAGAATCAAAATTTCATCTAAAGAAGGACTATAGACTAAAAGTTTTTTTTCATTTTGGATAGAGTGAGGGAGGGTTACAACCCCTGTAAGATTTTTCTTACCATCTATATCCCATTGGGGAGACTTATCTTCACTTCCTGTCCCATAGCCAAAACAGGAAGTGAGAGGCAATCCCTGCAAATTAAGGGAATCCCTTGGGGGTCACCAGAACTAGTGTCTGCAATTGGAATTTCCCCTCTATTATTTTTCTTAAGACAACCCAAAGTGTGGGATTTTCTTTTACTTTCACTTTCGATGATAATGGTAAACAGGACAAACAGAGGATGAATCTCCCTAACAGGGGCACAGACGGCAATAAAAACCTGATAGGTGTTCCAGTCCATCTCCACTCTTTCCAAAACGTAAAAAGTTATACTATAAAGTTGAACTATGGCCTCCCATTAGGAAAAGAATGTACTGCAGCACTTTATTTTAAAGTGTTACTAAACCCAGGAGCCTGCATTCACTATCTCTGGTCTCCCACAGTACACAGAACATGGAAATGCAATTATTTTTAGTAAATATAAACTGCTAAATACCTGTTTTCATCAGCAGTATACATGTATAGCAGTTTTATGACTTCTATGAGTGCCTGGTTAAAGCTTGTAGGAGGAGTTTTCATTCTCCTCTGACTGTCCTATGAGGCTGCATGACCCGTGACCCTCTGTCTGGACAGTGCTGATTGGCCCTGTGCTAATCACATGCACGCTCCCAAGAAAAAGAAAAACTCTCTAGCAATACACAATAAAACTGAGCATGTGCAGTGTGCCCCCAAGGCTCTGTACTATTAGGAGATGGTTTGGGCACTGTGGAAGAAGGGGAGGATCAGAGAAGACAGGATCAAACAGCCTTTTAACACAATGCAGAGGATTAACCCCTTAGGTACCACAGTGAGTATAACAGGCATGCGTTACTGCATATACAGTGCCTTGAAAAAGTATTCACACCCCTTGAAATTTTCCACTGTTTGTCATGTTACAACCAAAAAGTAAATGTATTTTATTGGTATTGTATGTGATAGACCAACACAAAGTGGCACATAATTGTGAAGTGGAAGGAAAATGATAAATGTTTTTTAATTTTTTTTACAAATAAATATCTGAAAAGTGTGGCATGCATTTGTATTTAGCCCCCTTTACTCTGATACGCCTAACTAAAATCTAGTGGAACCAATTGCATCCAAAAGTCACTTAATTAGTAAAAAGTCCACTTGTGTGTAATTTAATCTCAGTATAAATACAGCTTTTCTGTGAAGTCCTCAGAGGTTTGTCAGAGATCCTTAGTAAACAAACAGCATCATAAAAGCCAAGGAACACACCAAACAGGTCAGGGATAAAGTTGTGGAGAAGTTTAAAGCAGGGTTACGTGTGGCAAGGTAGGGAAAGGCGCTGTGCAAAAAAAGGGGTATATTGGTATATAATATATCTAATAATGGTGGTAGGTGCACCAATGTGACATGCTGTAGGGAACACCAGTAAATAGTACCCTCAAAGTGCAGTGCTATTAATTAATAAATAATGATAGTCAAGTGCTAATCAATTGATAATCAATCAGTGAGTAAAAAAATTAAAAGTTTACAACTGTGATCTCATGTGTAAGTATTGATAGGGTGACCACTAGTAATGCGAAAGAGTGTCAAGTGCAGTACAGTATTCCAGCTCCCCGCTGGATGGTAGGAAGTGAGATGCAAATATTAAATTAAAATAAAGAGTGTCCACAGTCCTCTATAGTAAGAGAAAAGTGCTAAACAATATGTGTAAAAAATATATGCACCATATATAAACATAGAGTCTAACCACGACCATATGCATAAAAATGTGTGTAAGGTAAAGGATATCCACAGTCCTCTATAATAAAGTGCTAGGAATACGAAACAATATATAAAAAAAGGAATACGTAGAAAAAAGTAAAATAAAGAATGTGCAAATATTAAGACTCAACGTGGTGAATGGTTAATATATATATATAAAGGTAAGTCTCTAATATCCTGATGATAAACCAATATAGAGTCTCATATAAAGGTGGCAAAAAAGTTCATGTGATATCTTCCACAGGATTTCCTCCAAATATTTAAACAAACACACTCCCCCCGATGTGATCCCACTCACCGGAACGCTGTACCCCTGCAGGGGTATGGGCATAGGAAGTGTGTACGCCAGATCCCGATCCAATCCAGATGTCAATCAGATCCCCGTGTGTCGGTGTCCTCTCAACCCGGATCAGCCACTCATGGAGGAGATGGGGGAAGATGACAATCCCCTGTAGTAATCCTATTTCCGGCCGGACATCCACTCCAGAGCATTATATGAAAAAAAGGGGATGCTCCACATAGCGTAACTCCATAAAGTAATTTTTATTGTGAATACTTAAAAAGTCCAAAAAGGAGCACATTAAATCCAAGGAATAAAACCAATCACTTTTAAAAAAGAGAGGAGGGAGCCTACAAGCTCTCTAACTCCCCTAGCCGTTCCGGGACGCAGCGTAGTGTGCAGCTGCCGCTTGCGTTCCACCGGTCCGCTATCGAGTACAGCGTTCCGGTGAGTGGGATCACATCGGGGGGAGTGTGTTTGTTTAAATATTTGGAGGAAATCCTGTGGAAGATATCACATGAACTTTTTTGCCACCTTTATATGAGACTCTATATTGGTTTATCATCAGGATATTAGAGACTTACCTTTATATATATATATTAACCATTCACCACGTTGAGTCTTAATATTTGCACATTCTTTATTTTACTTTTTTCTACGTATTCCTTTTTTTATATATTGTTTCGTATTCCTAGCACTTTATTATAGAGGACTGTGGATATCCTTTACCTTACACACATTTTTATGCATATGGTCGTGGTTAGACTCTATGTTTATATATGGTGCATATATTTTTTACACATATTGTTTAGCACTTTTCTCTTACTATAGAGGACTGTGGACACTCTTTATTTTAATTTAATATTTGCATCTCACTTCCTACCATCCAGCGGGGAGCTGGAATACTGTACTGCACTTGACACTCTTTCACATTACTAGTGGTCACCCTATCAATACTTACACATGAGATCACAGTTGTAAACTTTTAATTTTTTTACTCACTGATTGATTATCAATTGATTAGCACTTGACTATCATTATTTATTAATTAATAGCACTGCACTTTGAGGGTACTATTTACTGGTGTTCCCTACAGCATGTCACATTGGTGCACCTACCACCATTATTAGATATATTATATACCAATATACCCCTTTTTTTGCACAGCGCCATTCCCTACCTTGCCACACGTATCTGCTTCAGGGTACACGTTAGTGTCCCTTGTTTACATAGGGGGGCTGCAGTTGCAAATACACCCTGTAGCGCGGATCCACTGACAAAATTAAAGCAGGGTTAGGTTATAAAAAATATCCCAAAATTTGAACATCTCACAGAGCACTGTTCAATCCATCACCAGAAAATGGAAAGAGTAAGGCACAACTGCAAAACCTAAACACCTAAACTGACAGGCCAGGCAAGGAGAACATTAATCAGAGAAGCAGCCAAGAGGCCCATGGTAACTCTGGAGGAGCTGCAGAAATCCACAGCTCAGGTGGGAGAATCTGTCCACAGGACAACTATTAGGACAGGCCTTTTTGGAAGAGTGGCAAGAAGAAAGCCATTGTTGAAAGAAAGCTATAAGAAGGGACACAGAAAACATGTGAAAGAAGGTGCTCTGGTCAGATGAGACCCAAAATTGAACTTTTTGGCCTAAAAGCAAAACGCTATGTGTGGCGGAAAACTGCACATCACCCTGACCGCACCATCCCCACCGTGAAACATGGTGGTGGCAGCATCATGTTGTACGGATGCTTTTCTTCAGCAAATGTTGCAGAAAATGTTAAGCTGCAGTGTCTGGAAGGGGGAGTGTGCGAGACACAATTGAAGAAGGATCTGTCTCAGTAGGGGAAGGAAAACAAAGTTTTTCATTACATTCTGAGGCTTGTGCATCCAATAGTAACATGATTTAATGCTTGTTTAGACTGTCATATAGGAGCCTTTAGTTGTATGTTGTACAGTTCCCACTGCTCCAGCTTATAAGTACAGCAATCTATACCCCATGTCTGGGTGGACTTTGGTTCAGGCCAATTACATGATGTGTCAGCCATTGACCAGGGGTATGGCTAGACTCTGTAGCTCAGTTGCATTACATATGTAATTGATAATCTTTGATCTTGTGTAAATCATGTTTCAGTTTAGTTTGTGCAGCCAATGGCCGAACTGTTCTTCTAACCCTTTTGTCATTTAGGGAGAAACTTCCGTGGAAAATGATACCAACATCCCAGAATGGAATGAGCAAATTAGTTTCATTGAACTTTTCCCTCCTCTAGCTCGGAAGATAAAAATTCAGGTCCTGGATGATGCTCACGTGGGGGATGTGGCTCTGGCCACTCATTTTATTGATCTGCAGCAGATATCTGACCCAAGCAAAAATGGTGAGACAAATACTTCACAGTCACAATAATGGACTAATATATATGAACATAATTTTATTTGGATCCACACTGGAATGCTAATCAAAATAGATAGGGTATGTCTTTTTTCATATAACTGTGTATATAAATCCCTACCTTACCTAATCCCAACCTTACAGAATATCTAACTGTCAACTAAGGCCGGCCATACACAGTTCAAATCTCGGGTGGTTCAGCAGGAACAGGCCAAGATTTGAACCATTATTGGGCAGGCTGAATGTCCCAAGTTGATCAAGTGATCGATCAGCTTGGGTACAACCAGCCTGCCAGATTTGCTTTCAATTATCGCAAGCAACTGCGATAATCACTGTCCCAGCAGGAGGGATTCCCCTGTCAGCACTGTCTGTGCTGATGGGGGAATCATGCAAATAAAGAAATTAGCATTGCCTATGGCCAGCCTAACTTTTGCTGAGATTGTGATCAACAACTCACCAAGAGTTGATTTTCAGAAAACGCTGTAGCTAAGCAACTGCATTTAATCACATAGACTTTACTTTGTATTCTTGGCATAGGCAGCAGATATCTCAAGAGCTGGTTCTGGCCAGCTCAGTAGATTGTTTTAAGAAGGGCCTGGATTCTTTCCTAAATGCAGAAAATATAACTGAATACTAATATTTATAGGTAAAGTTGATCCATGGAATATCTGATTGCCTCTTAAGGGATCAGGAAGGAATTATTTTCCCCCACTGGAGCAAATTGGATCATAGTTTTTTTTTTTTTTTGCCTTCCTCTGGATCAACTGTGGGTATTGGGATAGTGTATATGGAGGTTTTCTATTTGAGTATGTTGTTTTTTCTTTTCTCTGGGTGTTAATCTGGATGGACTTGTGTCTTTTTTTCAACCAGATTAACTACGTAACTATATATATTACCACCTAGGACTGAATCAGCCTTGAGCACCTTTAGTTCGGGCACCATACTTCAACTTTTCTCAACCATTTTATCCCAGGTGACCGTCTTCAGGTTCCAGGGAATTATCTGCCCACAGTACAGTGTTATCACTGGGAGAGCCCCCTTCCCCCACCTATATTGGAGGTCAGTGGGAGTAGGGGTCCCTTACAAAGAGGGTTACTGGAAAGAATGCTAGTTACATTGATGGTCACTGAGAACAATGCCCCTTACAAAGAACTGATCATCAGTGTCAGCAGTTGCTTACAGGAAAGGGGAAAAACACACCACTGGTCTCATATAACTTGCTCTACTGAGTGATATCAGAGCTTGAACTATGCAGGCACCTTCAGATAAGAAATCAATTTGCAGCTAGCAACCCCTGGAGGAACCCTAATGTTCCAAGGAACCTGACTTAACAAAGACTGGTCCAGATACCTTAAAACAGCCAAGCAAAATGTCTCACACTACTAGTACAGAAGCCTTTTTTTTTTTTCAGTACACAGAAATTTTCCTCCTAGCCTACAAACCTTCTAATTTTCCTTCTCTTTGTCCTTAGCTGGCTTTAACCCAACTTTTGGCCCAGCCTGGATCAATCTGTATGGGTCTCCTCAAAACTATACACTGAGAGATGTCCATCGGGATCTGAATGAAGGTCTTGGCGAGGGGATCTTCTACCGAGGTCGGATCCTGGTCGCTGTAACGCTAGAATTATTCTCTAATAATAATGTTCAGGAGAAGAAGCCCTTGAAAGCCCTCAAAAATGCCTTCAGTAAACTTAAGCTGAAGAAAAAAAGTAAAAAGGCACAGGAGAAGGAGAAAGCAACTGCAGCAACTGCTGCAGCAGCAGCGGAGGGTGCTGAAGGAGAAGATGGAGAGAACAATGAACAGCCAAATGCCGTCACTGTGGAGGTGGATGATATCCTGCCCTTGCCAGAGGTACCCAGAAGACAAGGGAGGATTTAGGTTATAATGCTTGTCTCCTTAGCAAACTCATTGTTCTATTCAGAACACCAGGACTGTGCAAAATTTAGGTCTATGAGCATAACCACTACTGTAATTCATAAAGATATTGTAAAGGGTTCTTTTGGTTGAATGCATGCATAAATGCTATGAACATGCAGTTTTATATACAGTATACTATCTACTATCAAGGGCCAGTCCAAACAAATCTTGTATTTCAGCTTTTGGGTGAGTGTTAAAGGGTTAGGCCACTTGAGAGCTTCCAGAACTCCGGTGGTGAGATCCCCGTGCTTGGGTTTACAGGTCTGCTACACCAATTATGAAAAGGGTCCCACCCTTTCTGCTATGTTTATGCCACGAAGAATGCAAGTGGGTGGTGTATTGACTAAGGGTGGTGGCTTACAATATCAAGTTTTAAAAAGAAGCATGTTCTGATAGCAGCATATGCCAGAGACGTAACTAGAACCTTCAGGGCCTTGGTGAAAGAAACCATGAAGGACCCTCTGGCCTCCGCCCAGGGCCTTCCCATTGATACATTTACTCCCATCGTGGGCCCCTTTATTACGGGCCCACAGAAGGCCACCTTCCTGCCGTCTTGGGGTCCCCCCCATGGAATGCCAGAGCTCAGTCGTAAGTGCATCCTTTGTGACCCTGGTAGTTATGCCACTGTTATGCCACTGGTGTCGGTAGCTTTTTATTTTTGTTGTTGTTTTTTTTTTATAATCTTTTACCACATTATTATTTATTTTTTTACAATTTTAGGGGGGTCATGGGGGGGGGGGGGGGGGGTTTGGTGAAATATCAGGGGTCTAAACAGACCACTGATGTATCACTTTTGAGACAGAGAAGGGGGCTGAGGTTAGATTCATCGGTCCCATTCTTTGCAACCTCAGCTGCACAGAATGAAAGAGCGGAAATAGCTCTGTACAGAGCTTTCTGTTCATTCATAAACTGAGGCATAGTAAACACAGTTTACTATGTCCCAACTATGAATGAATTAAAAAAAAAAACAACAAAAAAACAAAAAAGATTCAGTGATTGGTACCGATTACTGACTCTATTCATTAAGACATGGAAGTAGCCGGTAAATGACACATTTACCAGCCCCTTCCCTGCTCCCCATCCTGACAGATCCCCCACAGCAGCTGGCGGGAGGTGGGAGGGCAAACACCGCAGTGCTGCAGAGGGGCCAGGGAAGCACACAGAGGGGCTGCAGGACATTTATAGGGAGTCAGTGGGAGTGGCATGTGGATGAACCAATGTCCTCCATTTTCCTCCTGCAGTTGCTAAGTGTCTGCAGGAGGGGGAGGAGGAGAAGCAGGCATTCAGCGCCTACATGGAGGGATCAGTTCTTCTACATGCCGCCGCCCATGCCGCCCTCCTATCCAGGTGTACAGGGGGGTCACACAGGCCTTCTGAAGCATGTGGCTGGGTCGCAATGGTGACCCCCTGTACATACGCCCCTGGCATATGCATAGCAAAAGCTTACCAGAGGTGCCACAGACACAGTATTAATAAGGTCTCCTAAGCCGCCTGTATTTGATCATTATTCTTCTTTTCACACAGAATGCCTTAGGAGTAAAAGAAGAGTTCCTTCTGTTTGGAACGCTATTTGAGGTCACAATGATGGACCCCAGTATTGGAACCAAACCTGTCAAATTTGAAATTTCTATAGGTGAGCATTAATGGTTTTCTGATAGCTCTAAAAAAAAATCAGAGATTCAGTATTTAAGGGCTATGTATAGTCTGCATGTATATATATGTATTTAGTATATATTATTGTTATTCTTTATGTTAACATTTTTAGTCACGTAAAAAATGAAAAAGTGCATACAATACAAGTCTAGTACTCAAGGTTCTAAGAAGAACTATCTACTATGCTGTGAATAGCTTGAATGATCTGTATATTGAATAGATCTGAATAGCAGGATATTAGATTACACACAATTCTGAGTAAGAAGGAGCACATCCACCACCCTCTCAGCTAGTACATATTTTTCCTCTGAAGGAGCAGTCAATAAGTGAAGAGGCAGTGTTGGAGTTTAATATTAGAAAGGCCAGCACTACCTCTGCAAATCCTTTATCATGGAAGTACTCTGTGCAGGGGCGGACTGACCATTCGGGCACTGCCCGAGGGCCCTATGCCACTAAGGGGCCCCATCAGGGTTGCCAGCCTCAATAAAACCAGGGACAGTATGTAAAAATCTGTGTTTTTTTAAAAATCCCAAGATTATAGCTGCCCGACCTCTCCAGTACCTTTTCAGTGTGTGTATGTATATTCTGTGTGTGTATACTGTGTGTGTATACTGTATGTGTGTGTGTGTGTATACTGTGTGGCCCCATAATCTATTGCCTGGGGTCCCCATAATCTCCTATTGCCTGGGGGCCCCATAATCTCCTATTGCCCGGGGGGCCCCATAAACTTCTCCTATTGCCCTGGGGCCCCATAATCTCCTATTGCCTGGGGGCCCCATGAGTTGTCAGTCCGCCCCTGACTCTGTGGTAAATGCTTATTTGTTCACTAACGATTTTATGCAAATAATGAACAATGTTGTGGCAGTTTATAAATTAAACATTTTCTTTTACACAGGTAACTATGGTAAAACGGCTGAAATAGTCACTGCTAAATCTTCTAAAAAGAAAGAAAAATTGGATACGGTACCAGAGGAACGTCAGGGTCTACTGGACACTGGGTCAGAGGATGAACTCAGTGTAGATTTTGAGGAGGAAGTGACTTTAAAAATGGACCAACATGGCAAATCAGTGACGCCTGCAAGGAGACCTCAGCGCACAGAACCAGACGAGTAATATATCACAAAGATTACAGTAATGGTTAAGTCTATGGTTATTAACTGCTGCAGTTTTGCAGCAAAGGTCAAAGCTTAGGAGAGCAGAGTAAAATGCCCTCTTTGGGTTCATACATATGGGCACTGCAGCAAATATTTTCATTGACCCAAAGTGATGCTGACTTCTTAGTAGACATTTATGTGTACACACATCGATGCTTACATTATAATTATTGATACAAGCAATTTGGAGCTTTACTGAAGCGGTGCAAACAATGTAGTGGAAAGGCACCCATAATATATACAATACATATAGCTATACTGTACATATATATATATATATATATATATATATATATATATATATATATATATATATATATATACATACACTGAGCAAGATTATAAATGCAACACTTTTGTGTTTGCCCCTATTTGTCTGGCTGGCCACCATAAAAGGCCACTCTAAAATGCGCAGTTTTTCTGTATTGGGGGGGGTTCTGAAAAACAGTCAGTATCTGGTGTGACCACCATTTGCCTCACGCAATGCAGCACATCTCCATCGAATAGAGTTGATCAGGTTGTTGATTATGGCCTGTGGAATGTTGGTCCATTCCTCTTCAACGGCTGTGCGAAGTTGCTGGCTATTGGCAGGAACTGGAACACGCTGTCACATATGCTGATCCAGAGCATCCCAAACATGCTCAATGGGTGACATGTCCGGTGAGTATGATGGCCATGCAAGAACTGGGATGTTTTCAGCTTTCAGGAATTGTGTACAGATCCTTCCAACATGGGGCCGTGCATTATCATGCTGCACCATGAGGTGATGGTCATGGATGAATGGCACAACAATGGGCTTCAGGCTCTCGTCACGGAATCGCTGTGCATTCAAAATTTCATCAATAAAATGCACCTGTGTTCGTTGTCCATAGCATATGCCTGCCCATACCGTAACCCCACAGCCACCATGGGCCACTCGATCCACAACGTTGACATCAGCAGACCGCTCACCCACACAACGCCATATACGCTGTCTGCCATCTGCCCTGTACAGTGAAAACCGGGATTCATCCGTGAAGAGAACACCTCTCCAAAGTGCCAGACGCCATCGAATGTGAGCATTTTCCCACTCAAGTTGGTTGAGACCCCGATGTGGACGACGAGCATGCAGATGAGCTTCCCTGAGACAGTTTCTGACTGTTTGTGCAGAAATTCTTTGGTTATGCAAACCGATTGTTGCAGCAGCTGTCCGGGTGGCTGGTCTCAGGCGATCTTGGAGGTGAAGATGCTGGATGTGGAGGTCCTGGGCTGGTGTGGTTACACGTGGTCTGCAGTTGTGAGGCCGGTTAGATGTACTGCCAATTGAAACACATTTGGAGATGGCTTATGGTAGAGAAATCAACATTCAATTCAAGGGCAACAGCTCTGGTGGACATACCTGCAGTCAGCGTGCCAACTGCACGCTCCCTCAAAACTTGCAACATCTGTGGCATTATGCTGTGTAATAAAACTGCACATTTTAGAGTGGCCTTTTATTGTGGCCAGCCTAAGGCACACCTGTGCAATAATAGTGCTGTCCAATCAGCATCTTGATATGCCACACCTGTGAGGTGGATGGATTATCTCAGCAGCAAAGGAGAAGTGCTCACTAACACAGATTTAGACAGATTTGTGAACAATATTTGAGAGAAATAGGCCTTTTGTGTACATAGAAAAAGTTGTAGACCTTTGAGTTCAGCTCATGATAAATAGGGGCAAATACAAAAGTGTTGAGTTTATAATTTTGCTCAGTGTATATATACTATGTTCACAACAGACAGAACCTGATCAACTTAAGCTTTAAAGTATAACTAAAGGCAAAACTTTTTTTTAGTTTTGGATAGAGTGGAGATAGCTTAGAACACCTGACAGTTTTATTGCCATATCTGCTCCCGTTCCGGAGATTCACCGTCTCTATTCGTCCTGTTTACCATTAGCATTGAAAATGAAAATAAGAGAAAATCTAAAATTTTGGATTGTCCCCAGAAAAGTAATAGAGGGAAAATCTTCCAATGGGGACACTAGTTCTGGTGGCCTGGGGGTCCCCACGAAATTCCCCCCTAACTTGCAGGGATTTCCCCTCACTTCCTGTTTGGCTATGGGACAGGAAGTGAAGGGAAATCTCCACAATGGGGGACAGATGGCAAAAAAAAAATATGACAGGGATTATAACCCTCCCTTACTCTATCCGAAATGAAAAAAAAAATCAAGTTTTGCCTATAGTTCTACTTTAAGTTATTAAAGTTCTGTAAGCTCTCCAAATCTCTCCAAATGTTCCCTTGGAATGCTGTTCAAAAACTCGATCGAATTCAGAACTCCACCTGGAGGTTGGAAGTAGAGTTCTGAATCAGACAGAGATTTAAAAGCATCTCACTGGAGAGATTTGGAGTGTTTATGACCTTTTATAGCTTTAAAGCTAAGGTCACCTTTTTCCAGAAAATAGCCTTTGCAGCCAAGGGGACTCGTTGGATATTAAAAATCTGTACAGCCTTGTAAAATGATCATTCATTTATTTTTTTTTACCTGTAGGTCATTTTGATCAGACCTGGATAAAAAAAAACTCCTAGTTAGCAACCCCTATGTCCTGACTTGTTGCTGGGACATGAAAACCATTGGAGGCTGACTCACAGCACTGCAGGCATAAAAAACAATTGCTTAATCATTCAATTAGATCATTTTAGTCGCATTAAATAACACACACAACCTGCTCTTCAATTCTCACCTAACCTATAAAAATAGCTGGAAAAATGTTATCCCCCAGGATAAATATTGATATATAGGTCAATAAAACAGCGCTATCAAAATCAACTGATCAAATGGCAGTGCAATGCTAAATTGCCACCAAATAAACCCATATGTATCATATAAATAATACATCCCTGTAGTGAAAAAACAGCAAAAAACACATTTTGTCTCAAAGCATTTCATCACAAGAACTTCCTCAGGGAGAAATGTTCACTGCCTCCTGAGGAAGTCCTTGTGACAAAACGTGCTAAGGGTGGACATGAAGTCAGATACAGTGTGGAACCGGGAAGTGTCAGGGGTTTTTATTATACAGGATCTCGTTCTACTATTTTTATGTGAGTACAATTTTATTATTTAATTACATTCTACATTATAGCGATTGTCTGTTTTTATCTATGGTGCTGAGTGGAGGGCTTAAGACCTTTACTGAAGGGAGAACTGGAAGCAGAGGGTGCCAGTGGTGCTTAACCATAATATCAGCAAATTTATGATCATTTTAGAAATAAGTGGTTTGGTAAGCGCTTTGGTTTTCTAAGTCTGCGCATGAAAGTGGGTGAAGGATTAAAGAAAGAAGGAGTGCCAGCGTAGTGGACACACTGAGTATAGGACTTTGATAGAGGACTTTAATGAGCTGCCATGCATGTTCTTTACTGAAATACATATGGATTGTTATATGTGGAATTGTGACAATTTATCATATTATTGTGTTTTTTATTTATTTATTTATTTTTTGTACTGTTTTTTTTTTTTCACTGCATGGATGTATTATGCATATAACACATACTGTATGTTTTATTTGGTGGAAATTTAGTTGTATACTGATATTTGATTAGTTGATTTTGATAGCGCTGGTTTATTGATCTATATTTTAGTCTAATTGAATTATTGATTGTATGATCATATCAATACGAGTCCGACCACTTTAAGATGACTAGTTATTCTGCAGTTAATATGCTGCTTTGTAAATGCTTGTGTAGCCAAAGATGAAATTGTAAATCTCTTGCTTTACATAGTTTGCTATTTTTTGTTTATATAGTTCATTCAGTTACATACCTCTGGGTAATGAAAGGCCATGTGTCTATGTGTGGAGCTACTGGGAGGATCACAGCTGGAGGCTGTACAACTCCAACTGGATAGTCAAGATAGCAGAACGCCTGGTAAGAGTCAGAACCTGGTATAGTGCTCACTTCTCCATGGTATTCGACAACTTAAAAAGTTATAAATAAAATAGCACTGGAAACACCACTGCTAAAGCCCAAAACTTTTATCTCAGTTTCTCATAGACTTGGTAGACAATAACATCTTTCAAGTTTTGGTTGCTGGTGATAACAGAGGTACCCAGTGACGCCTGAACTAGATATGAGAGGGTTTGAGTGTCACCAGAACAGGACAACATAGGAAGTGCTATAAGCCCAATAAATGTTCCAACCCTTCCCCCACTCTACAAATCAAATGTACTTTTGTTATTGTATCTGTCCCCATCTGAGGGATATCCCATCACTTCCTTTCCTTGTGTAGTGCTACCCCCGTAGGAGCCAGTAGATGATGCTTGTCCTCTGGTGCTGTCCTGACCTTTCAAACTCTGCAACCTTTTTAAAACTCTAGGTTTAGACGTGGTTAGACCAACAATGTTCACCAAACCAGTTACCAATATTACCCAGCACAGAGTAAAAAAAGACAATGGACACAACATTTCAATAACCAGAGTTGTATTGAATACCTCAAGAATATCTCAAGTTAACACTTAGGGGGTTACAAATTATTTACAGCAATGTATTCAATTTGAAGGATTAAGCAATAGCAACACAAGGTGAAAATTAATAAATAGGTCAACAGACTGTAAATAACCACTGTGCCTCAATGATGCCTGTTGAGAGTGCAGCACTGGTTATGGGGGAGAGGTTTAAGAAAACCGCCAGCTCCCTTGTGACCACTGGTGCAATGCAATAGGATCATGTGAATGCCTTTTTATGAATATTTGTTTAAAGAAGGGGTACCCCTTTAACCTCCCTGGTGGTATGATTCTTTCGGATTTTAGGTGCTGAAAGCGGTACAATTATTTTGCATGGATATTTGGCGTTTTATATTGTAGGTCTGTAATTCTTAACAATAACACACTTAAATCTGTCCAAACAAGAGTCTAGTAGATATCTCGGGTATGATAAAGTTTGAAACACAAAAACATAAATTATAATATAATAAATAAAAATAAATAATAAAAAAAAATGAAAAAAAATAATAATAAAATAAATTTCCCCACGATTCACTATCACTCAATTCTGCAAGTGTTCTAATTTACTATCGCTGTTTTCTAGCTGGTCTAAAGCCACTTTTGACGTAAAGGGACACTTTTTGGTTGCTATGGACAATCTCCAGTTTCCAGGCAGAAAGAACAGTATATATAACATAAAACTGCATGCAGGGCATGGGCCAAAGCACTGGGGACAAAAGGGATGTGAAATCATTTCATACAGTACTGTAATCTGTAAGATTACAGTACTGTATGTGTTATGATTTTTACAATTTTTTGAATTTGCCGCCAGGCTCCGCCCCCGTGCGTCGCGACGCTCACAGGGAACGGAGCCTGGCAAGGAGAGGCTTCGGAGGAGGACAGACCCCGCAGACACAGCGGGGGACATCGCAGGATCCCGGGGACAAGGTAAGTAAAGCCACACCAGGATCCTGCAATGTAATCCCGAGTGTGGCTCGGGGTTACCGCTAATGGGACTGAAATTTTAACCCCGAGCCACACTCGGGAAAACCGCCAGGGAGGTTAAGTAAGCAATGAGTAGTTGTGCATATGGAATAGAGTTATTCCAAAGGTTGGGGATAGTATCTTCTGCTAGCATGTTGGGGCCCATTAAAGATGAAGAGTAATGAAGAATGGCAGAGTCAGGTCTGCAGACAGAACTACGGAGGTAGCAATGCAAGGATTCCTTGATTGATTTAGTTAAACCAGTCTCTGATTTTGTTAAAGCAGTGTCTGTATACACCTGGGTAAACAGAAAGGTGGGCAGCTGCCCTCACCAATCCCAGTACAGATGTGGTCTCCGGCACTACAAGATGAGCTGAGCAGTTTTTTATAAACCTCCACAGAAGGCGCAGCAGTTATATAGCAGGCTGCTAGTGCACTGACAGCTGTGGCAGATGAGGCTGTGCGTCACTACCACTGGCTGGGCTGCTGTGTCCCAATGCAGCTGGATGCAGAAGCAGCCTCCAACCATCCTCTTTGATGTTCCCGGGCTGAGCGGGCTCTCCCATAATCCTTTGTTGGATCAGCTTTCTGGAATTTGTTGTTCCGAAGGGGCTCTAAAATACAGCGAGGGTAGACTGCAGGACTACAGGTCCCAAGATCCTTTGCTCTGTTACAGGAAGAACCGCTCCTCTATAGGCAGGAATTAATGTAAAGGTCTGGGTCCCAGGCATTAGGAAGGAACTAGTTAGTTATGGTTCAGTTTGATAATGTCCTCTTGATTCTATTTTGCAGTAGCCGGCATTGGCTGTGCTTGTGACACTTGGCATAGAAAGTGTATATAATTTGCTCCATCGGGAATACAGAGGAAAATGCCCCCAGAAAAGTAGAGGTTTTAAATACTTCACAGGTTTGAGGCTATTGAGGCTGAGAACTGGCGTGTTCCTGTGCCATCTGGTTTTGACACCCCATTCATTTGAACGGGCTGCCAAATGCATGGGATTGTGCAAAAAGTTGCGCAAACACTATGTCACGGAACGCCCCACACTCCACTTAAGTGCTTCCGTCAGTATACCATTTCCTTGTAGTCTGGATACAGATATCAGATATTCCAACCTCTCTGAGCACAAAACAAGGCGACACTTGCTTGTTGCTAACATGGACTGACTTTATTTAGAATCAAAATACAGTATTATATACAGGAGAAGATGAGGTTCCCCCCTTCTCCTGCTCATATTACTCTAACAATACAAATGTAACCTAATTAACCTAATTAACATGAGCTAGTTTACTAAATCATTTACCCAGACCAGATGACTCAGAGACATGACCTGTAGGACACAGACTTGTGGGCACCGAGCTTCACACAGTAACAGAGTTAATTATCATAAGTACAACCACAGGACATTTTCTCACAATAGCAGAAGCTCCAATAGGTGTCGGCCAGTCTCCTACATTGTATAGAGGACAATGTGATCAGCTCACTCAATTAACATGTTGAGTTCAGAATCAATCAAACCAAGAATAGTCTCTACATACATCCTGGGAGATATTGTGGACAAATATTACTGTCCCATTTTAAGTAGTCCAAGATATATTTTCTCACTCACCCTGTGCCAGTATAGCACAGGGTGACTTAGACATAAGAGGTATATAGGGAGCTGAAACAAGGGCATCCCCTACTTAACAAGAGATTCTGAGTTCCACGGGCCCTCCCGTCACACACTACTTTTTCAGATTGCACTGTACCAAACTGTTGTGTTTGTGTGATATGTTTGGGGTGACATTAACAATTAGAGGCACCCGTGCGCATCTCACAAGAATGAATGAATGAATAACTTGTATAGCGCTACATATGCAAACTAATTCGTCTCAGGGCAGAGCAGAGCATGCACATGCGGTGCGGGAAACATGCACAAAATGCACCTTTCCTACACTGCATTCCAGTGTGAAAGGGCCCTATTCCTTAATCATTGTGTTAAAAAAAAAGGAGGATTTAGCAGTTTTTTATTGAAGGTCTAGGTAGGAATGTTTAATCACTCTCAGGACTCAATGTTGCTGGGGCTATGTAATGTATAGCATTAGTAGTTAAAAGCATTTAAAAGGCTTCTCATTACAACAATCAATAAATAAGATAATTTGTTTGTGAAGATTGTCTTTGGACAAGCTTTCCTGGTTGCCTTCATCGCCAGAAGCTTTATATGTTAATGGAGTGAGGTTCTAAAGTAACTGTACATATTCCTTCTGCAGGAACGTGGACTCAACGAGGTGGAGAAACTCACAAGACGGCCTAAATCCAACCCAGAAGGCCGTCTGAAGCAAGTCCTAGAAGAATTTGTTGCTGGCTGCAGGTTAATGGTTTTGCCAAAACTTTTAAACACACAGTTTAATTAGTGCCTACTTTACAGAATGTCACATGGTTGTGCAAAATTTTAATTATAAAATCAGAATGTGCTATTAGCAGCAGTATGTCAGAGGCAGAATATGCAAGGTCCTCCAGGCAGCAAGAAGACGTTCTTTTGTTCAATTTATTATACAGATTCAAGATTAAGCATTCACTTGTACTCTACTAAAACAGACTGAGACTGCATTAAATGGATCCATTCTGTGCATAATAATGATAATGTTGATTTGCTCTTTTGCAGGCAGTACTCACTTAGTGCTGGAAAGAGGACAATGGCTCGCCCCAACAACTTGGACAAGTGCAGGATGAAATCTCTTTCTCACAATGTTGTAAGTCTGTGATGGACATATTGTCAAAATCTTTAACCAAAGGAAGTGGAATGAAAGCACAATTGAATATGAATACAATGAGCAGAGACATGGGTCTTTACAGAAAGATTAGATTTGTGTTACATATACACAATATATTGTCAAAAGTATTGTGACACCTGACTTTACACGCACATGAACTTTAATGGCGTCCCAGTCTTAGTCCGTAGGGTTCAATATTGAGTTGGCCCACTCTTTGCAGCTATAACAGCTTCAACTCTTCTGCGAAGGCTGTCCACAAGGTTTAGGAGTGCCTCTATGGGAATGTTTGACCATTCTTCCAGGAGCGCATTTGTGAGGCCAGGCACTGATGTTGGACGAGAAGGCCTGGCTTGCAGTCTCCGCTCTAATTCATCCCAAAGATGTTCTATCAGGTTGAGATCAGGACTGTGCAGGCCAGTCAGGTTTCTCCACCCCAAACTCGCTCGTCCTTGTCTTCATGGACCTTGCTTGTGCACTGGTCCAAATCATTTGGCGGAAGATGAATTATGGTGTGGGGTTGGGCTTGGCCCCTTAGTTCCAGCAAAACAGGGTAAAAAAAAAAACATGCCTAAAGCCATGTTTTACAAATGTTTTTGGACACATCAATCATTTGGGCGTTCATTCATTCCATTGGCAGAATATTAATTTATTCTGGCCATTGAAATAAATGAATGCTCAAACGTATTTAGACGTGTTTAGGCAGGTTGGGCGTTTTTTTCTGCTGGAAGGCTCCTTTCCTGAACTCACAAATGATGGGTGGTTTTATTTGCCACTAAACGCCTGTAAATACCTATTTTGGATATTTCTCTTGAAGATATTTCTGCTTTAATCCACAGGATTTGTGGAAAAGTAATGCAGAATGCCTACCTACCCTTCCCAAACTGACAGCTGTGTCACATCTAAAGCAAGCTTTAACAATGTATAAGCAAATCATACAATTATGCTATTATTACATAGCAGTGTAATCTGTAATGCAACTAAGCATACAAACAGCTACAGTCACTGTCACTGTCACCCTCCTAAACACTAAATCCGGGAAAGTAAATCAGTCTATATATATGCAGTAAGGCATGCTTGTTCTACTCACTTTGTAATCTAAGAGGTTAATCCTGCACATTATGTAAAAAGGCTGTGTGATCCTGTCTTCTCTGATCCTCCCCTTTTTCCACAGTCCCCAATCCATATGCTGATAGAACAGAACCTTGGGGGCACTCTGCACATGCTCAGTTTGCTAGAGAGTTTTTTACTTGCTTGTTAGGGTTCATGTGATCAGCACAGGGCCTATCAGGGACCATCCAGACAGAGGAAGAGGGGTCATGCAGCCTCATAGGACAGTCAGAGAAGAATGAAAACTCCTCCTACTAGCTTTAACCAGACACTGATAGAAGTCATAAGCAGTGGCAGCTGGTGCTATATCTTTTTATTTTTTGGGGGGGCAGCGGCAATCCACCCCAGTCACAGGAAACCCCCCCGGTCATTCACCAGCCCCGCACTTACCTCATCTAGATAGCGAGCAGCGCTTCCTCCGGGCTGCAGCTTCCCCTGTGTCTCCTCCCTTCTCCTCCTTGGCGGCCAATAGGATCCCCTGTCCTCCCGGCCAAGGTCTCAGGACCCACTTCCCGATTGGCCTGGAGGAGACTTAGGAAGTCAATAGCAAATATAAAACATTTTTAAGCCAATTAGAGCCTCAAGCTCTAATCGTGTGCTTTAAAAGAAAAAAAAAAAAACCCCCACTAGAATCGATGCATCAGACTCCCTGCATGTAGATTAGGGGCTAGGTGCATGAATTAGGGTGCAGAGCCCCTGTGTTCCGTATAGACAGGCCGCCACTGGTCATAAGACTGCTATATACTGCTAATGAGAAAATATTTTTATCAGTTTATATTTACTAAAATGATTGCATTTCCATGTGTTCTGTGTGTGGTGGGTGACCAGATATAGTGAATGCAGGCTCCTGGGTTTAGTAACGCTTAAAATGGATTTTATCCCTGTAGATTCTCTCTGCCAAACAAGCACTGAGAGCCAGACGCCGACTGACCAAGCACAATGTGAAAGAGAAGATTAACGACGGGAAGAAGATTTTAACCAGAGTTCGACTCTTGGCTAAAGAGGTTTGTTCTTCTTACAAACTTGTACGTTCTTTTGTGTAGACAGAAAAGCAGGCAGTAATTCGTTAATAGGTTGACTAGGTCCGAGTTAGAGATACCAAGGATCATAAGTATACTCTTATTTTCCACATGATAGTATATTCTTCATTATATTATAAGAAGGGTAAAGACAATGAAAAGTCATGTTGGAAGGTAGTGCATAACTGGCATTATACCATGGGGTGCAAATTGGGAAAAAACATATATTATTAGGTAATTTTCCTGTGCTGGTTGAATGTTTTTCATTGGTTTAAAACAGTGGTCTCCAAACAGCGGCCCTATTCTTCCCACTGACACCAATGTTGAGGCACCATTCCTTCTTCTGATACTTACAATGGGGCACTATTCCTCCCAATGACACCAATGATGGGGCAATATCCATCCAATATTCCATCCCCTGATACTAAAGGTGGGGCACTATTTCTTCCCCTGATACTAATAATGGGGCACTATACCTCCCGCTGATCATAAAGATGGTGCACTATTCTTCTCAATGACACCAATGATGGTTCGTTATTTAGTCCCATTGACACCAGGGCATTTTCTGATACACTTCAAAGTCTGAAGGACAGTAAACTGGCCCTTTGTTCAGGAACTTTGGAGACCCCTGGTTTAAAATGAAAAATACAGCATTGGCCACTAGATGGCGCTAATTATTATTGGAATTTCCTATAAATTGATTGTGTGGTTTCATGTTGTCCCAGCCTCAGTGCACGCTGCCTGACATTGTGATATGGATGTTCAGCAACAATAAGCGTCTGGCCTATGCACGCATCCCAGCGCAACACATCCTTTACTCCGTGGTGGAAGAGGAAAAGGGAAAGGACTGCGGCAAGATCTCCACCGTCTACTTCAAGGTGAAAATATTGCTTCTACTCAGGAAATATAAGCAGTCTCTTATTTCAGTCAGTACAGAATATTTCCATAGCGAAGGAGAAACTGCAGGGAATTGACTTGAAAGATTAAGGGCCCATTCACACCATTGTAGTGCGTTAGTGCATGCTTGTTAATGTGGGTTGTGTTAAAGTAGCCCATTCGTGTGGGTGGGCTGCCTAACGCACTAAAAAAGGTGCATGCACAATTTCTGGCAGCACAGTGCTTTGGAGTGCATGTTAGTGCAATGCCACATGTTGCACGGCAAAGGACATCTGTTGGCAAGGTGCGTTGGGGGTGCCATTAAGAATGTATGACACTGCATTGCAAAAATGCATGTAGCATGTGTTGCGACGTTTTACTGTAATACAATAATGTAAATGGGCCCTAGAAGTTATGACTCCATTGACCTTCCTGTTTTGCATTCATGTTCCAGTTCAGTGTGCTAATGTATTAAAGCCAGGAACAGCCAGGCAATTTGCATTTTTAGAAGAATGCCAGCAATGACAGCCTGCTTCTGTGTGTACAATTTGCCTTCAAGAGATACCGCCCATTGAGGGCAACGTGAAACCACCTCCTGATATGGCGACTGGAATGAGTTGGCCGAGGACAACCAGATATCTTCCCACTTTTATGGATGGAGATGTAGCACTACCCCCAAAGTGGGGTAGTTTCCAAAAACAGTGCATATACAGCCAGGCACATTCCAACAGTCACTCTGGCTCATTGAACAGTCTAGGGATTGTCTTTTAAGGTGTATTTGCTAGTAGAAACTTTTTGGGGTAGGGGGGAATTTGGAGTAATGTGGGATACTCCAAAACGTCAGGTATTATTAACAGAAGACACTTCTCTCCCTCAGTAACAATAGCATAAGTACAGGTAGAAAGGAACTGTCTATGGGTTCATGGCTGGGGACCATAAAGTAGCTTTAGCACAGGCACTGTAGGGGACACAGCTGGGGACCATGAAGTAGCTTTGAGAAGTAGCTTTAGCATAGGTATAGCTAGACTGGAGGAGTCTATAGTTTCACAACTCGGGAACCATGAAGTACCTTTAGCACTGGTAAAGTTAGACTGGAACAGTCCATAGGTCCAAGGCTGGGGACCATGAAATGGCTTTAGCACAGGTATAGCTAGACTGGAGCAGTCTATAGGTTCACGGCTGGGGACCATGACGTAGCTATGAGGTGCAGCACAAAAAGAAGGCTGTTCTTACAGGATCCTGGAACAAGATCAATTCATGGGTGTAGTCTCTTGAAAAATAATCCAGCATCCAATCCAAAGGGCTCCAGGGGAAAGCAGACCCCCCTCCTATCAGTTCACAGATCCATTTCCTCAGGAGGGAAAAAGACAATCTCCTCAGGGCTCCAGACTATTTAACAGTATCCCAACCACCATCTTGGCAGTCCTCCCCAGGGATTGGCTAGGCCCTGTCCAAGATTCATGCTGGTGATTTAAATTTTCCCACCCTAATCTCCAGAAACTTCTTCTGTAGGTAGGGGAAAGCAATGAAACCCCCAGCCTGTAAAGCCCAGAACAGACCAGACCAAACAACTACTGCTTCTCTGATTACAGCAGGAGCCAAAAAGTAAATTTACTCAACAGCCCAGCTTGAGGGTGCTACTGGGAGATAAGTGGCAGTGGCCAGCCTAAGACTAAACAGTCAAAGTGGTTCTACAATAGCATATTCTATCTATAACAGTAAAGAATTTGTCCAGTTGGTCAATACTGCTCAGTCAAGAACAATTGGCCAATTAAATAACAACCAAGGGGAATTGTCACGTACCTGGTGGCGGAGCCCAGAATGCAGGGAGCAGCCTCTCGTGTGCCTCTGGCTCGAGAACCCCTGATAGAGAAAACAGGGACTCAAGAGCACAGGGGGCCACAAGTGCTTGGCAAGTGGCAGGTGTAGAGCTGACCTGGACCTCTGGTGCAGCAGAAGGAGGACTGACAGGAACACTGGAATCGCTGACTGAGCAGAGAAGTACTGTAGCTGGCAGGAACTCAGGAATAACAGGCAGCAGGGAGGTGTTCTGTAGTACAACTGGAGCACTGGAACAACTGGTAGTGGGAAGATAAACCGGAACTCTGGCAGGAACACTGGAACCGCTGACTGAGCAGAGAAGTACTGTAGCTGGCAGGAACTCAGGAACAACAGGCAGCAGGAAGGTGTTCTGTAGTACAACTTGAAGCACTAACGAGGTCAGACAGGCCGGGTCAACACTGGCGGGCAGAGCAGGTACCAAACGGAAGCAGAAGAGTAGTCGGGGCATGGACTTGATCGGCAACAGACAGGCAGATAACAACCGTAGGATGAGGCAGGAGAATAGTCAAACAAGCCGAGGTCGGGGGACTGGCAGCAAGCAGGAGAAGTCAGGAACAAGCCGGGTAACAGGAAACAGGTAGACAGGTACACTAGATAGCTTGGGGTCACAGGAAACGCTGTAGACCGGACAGTAAGAAAGCATGCTCACAGGCTCGTTTAAACAAGTCCATTGGCACCAAACACTGTCACATCGTACGTCCGCGCGCTCCCGCGCGTACCCGAGTACCGATCGTACATGCCCGCTCGTACCTCCACGTACCCGCGTACACTAGTTCGTGCTAGCGTGCCTCCGTATGCGTTCGTTCGCGCTAACGCGCCCCTGCACACGTCCACTGGCTCTGACACTTGTGCTAACAGGACGTTTTTCATGACAGGAATGCTGCAAATGGGTTAGTATTGAAGCATGCAAGACAACACTCATGCTAGTAGAAAAAAAAAAATGTCTTTATTCATTAGGCGGTAAGATATTGGAGGTCATTTTTAAGGTGAATCTCTTTTTGATCCCAGATTCCAGGATCGTACAGCGGTGAAATCTTTGCCAAAGCTGAGATCTACATGTGGCTAGGAGTCAAGAAGTATGTCAAGAACAGCACGGTGGATCTGCCTGAGGATTACAAGTTCCTTTATGACAGAGATGGAGAATTGGTGGAATCTCCAACTCCCAACCCACCAATCCTAATTCGGAGGGACGGTGAGATGCTCCATTTTGTTATTTACATTGTAAATCAGCAGAAAGTTTCAAATTATAGGAAAGTTGCAATGGTTCTTGGCATTTTTTTTTTTTTAAAGTTTAACCACTTCAATACTGGGCACTTTTACCCTCTTTCCTGCCCAGGCCAGTTTTCAGCTTTCATACTCCCAGGATGTTGATAAATACTCCCAGGAAGTTGCTAAGTGAGGCCTAGTCATCACTGCTCACCTCCACCATACAGTAGTCAGCTCTTTCTCTGATTCAAACCCCCTCGCATACTCTTTCTCTCCCCTGATACAGTAGCTCTGAGCTCAGCATTTGAGAACTCACTCCTGTGATGGTGGAGGTGAGCAGTGATGACTAGGCCTCACTTAGCAACATCCTGGGAGTATTCCAGTCAAGCTTCATAAGGTATGTAAATGGCCTACACCTATAGCAAGGGTATTATTAACTTTTAGTTAGAGCTGCACAGTTTGTTTTCATCTACAGATGCCCCTTACCTGCATAGGCAGTTTTGTAGTAAAGGTGAACTATCCCTTAAAAGAATATGTAAACCCAACATTTCATATTCTTGATATGTGCCTGCTCTACCATGTACTTGTACTGTATGAACAAATATCCTGTTCTCTTTGTATTGCTTCTTTTGTGTTAAATCCCTGGTGTTCTTGCCAGTCCCTCTGATTTCCTATCAAAAACTGACCACACTAGGCATGAGAGCACATCGTGGGCAGTTTTCTACCTGTGCTGGGAGCTAACCCAATAATCAGGCTTGTGCTGACCCAACCCCCCACCCCTCTGCACAGCTATTCACTGGGAAGAGGGGGTGCTGCTTCTCCTCCCCCAGCTCCGTATGCAGCTGAGAACACAGGTTGTGTGATCACATATAAAAAAAGGGGGAAAGGGTATTTATAATGTTTTTTTCAATGTATACATAAATGTTTTGCCGTTCAGTTCTACAGTATTTTGAATGGAATGGGTTGAGGGTATACATATAAAGACAAAATTCAAACTCCTTTGAACAGCACTGGACTAGGATCCAAGGGGCTCCATAGGGCACAGGAATCAATATGAAGTATAACCTAAGTAATCACAGGAGATTGTAAACTATCTCCTTGTAAAACAGTCCATTTAGTTTAAAATTGAAACAAAAGGCAAAATATTTGTGTATAGATATTAAAAACATTATAAATACCCCCCCCCCTTTTTATAATTATCACATTCCCTCTGTTCACAGCTGCATAAGAGCTGGGGGGAGGAGAAACAGCCATACACTGAGCTTCCCAGTGAATGGTTGTGCAGTGGGGGGCGTGTCCGGGCAAATCTGCTCATTGGAGGAGAGCAGGCTGAGTTCCCAGCACAACTAGAGAACTGACCACTGTGTTTTCTGCTTACTGTGGTTAGTTTCTAATAGGAAAGCAGATGGACTGGCAGGAACCCCAGGGATTTCACACAAAGGAAGCAATACAAAGAGAACAGGATACTTTCTCATACAAGTACGTGGTACAGAAGCCGCATATCAGGAATATTAAATGCTGGGGTAACAAACACTTTAAGGTATTTCTTTTTACAGCTCAAACACATACCAGTAGGTTTATTTTTTTATGGTGAAATTGGCTTTAAAACATTTGACTGTTGACCGGCGTAAAGATTGTAAACTCCTGCAGGGGAAGGAACTGATGCAAATGATTCTATGTGCTTCTATGAACCAACATTTTAATAATTCAGTAAATCAAAAATAATACCTGTCTTGGGTAAAGGTATCCTAATATTATCATCTAGACTCTTGCCAGGTGTTAGAGGTATAACTAACAGCATATAGTGAACATGTCCTCTTCTCTTGATCTCTGTAGATTACCGCTATTTTCAGCTGAGGGCTCATCTTTACCAGGCTCGGGGAATACTACCTGCCGACGACAATGGCTTGTCCGATCCATTCGTTAGGGTTGTGTTCGGAAACCTATGTCAAAATACACTGGTAAGAATAAACATTACGTTTTTACTGCCTGAGACAGATACAAAGAGCAAAACAACCATAAGTCAGCTTTTAACACCTGAACATGAGGTTTACAGAAGGAAAAGAAGCCAAACATCTGCATATACAGTATTTAAGGAATTGTTGCATTTAAGGAAATGTACAGTGCCTTGAAAAAGTATTCATACCCCTTGAAATTTTCCACATTTTGTCTTGTTACAACCAAAAATGTAAATGTATTTTATTGGGATTTCATGGGATAGACCAACACAAAGTGGCACATAATTGTGATGTGGAAGGAAAATTATAAATGATATTCCAAATTTTTTACGAATAAATATGTGAAAAGTGTGGGGTGCATTTGTATTCAGCCCCCCTGAGTCAATACTTTGTAGAACCACCTTTCACTGCAATTACAGCTGCAAGTCTATTTGTGGATGTCTCTGCCAGATTTGCACATCTGCAGAGTGACATTTTTGCTTATTATTCTTTGCAAAATAGCTCAAGCTCTGTCAGATTGGATGGAGAGCATCTGTGAACAGAAATTTTATTGCCACAGATTCTCAATTGGATTTAGGTCTGGACTTTGACTGGGCCGTTCTAATGGGGCGTACACACGGTCTGACTTTTCGACCGGACTTGTACGACAGACTTTCCAGCGGACTTTCGACTGACTTTTGATGGTCTTTTGACGGACTTTCGACGGACCTTTTAACGAACGGACTAGCCTACACACGATCACACCAAAGTCCGACGGATTCATACGTGATGACGTACACCGGACTAAAATAAGGAAGTTGATAGCCAGTTGCCAATAGCTGCCCTAGCGTCGGTTTTTGTCCGTCAGACTAGCATACAGACGAGCGGATTTCTGGGTCCGGCGGAGTTACTACATATATATTTGAAGCATGTTCCAAATCTAAAGTCCGTCAGATTTGCGACTGGAAAAGTCCGCTGAAGGTCCGGTGAAGCCCACACACGATCGGATTGTCCGCCGGAAATAGTCGGGTCGAAAAGTCCAACCGTGTGTACGCCCCATAACACATGAATATGCTTTGATCTAAACCATTCCATTGTAGCTCTGGCTGTATGTTTAGGGTCGTTGTCCTGCTGGAAGATGAACCTCCGCCCCAGTCTCAAGTCTTTTGCAGACTCTAACAGGTTTTCTTCTAAGATTGTCCTGTATTTAGCTCCATCCATCTTCCCATCAACTCTGACCATCTTCCATTTCCCTGCTGAAGAAAGAATCCACCACAACATGATGCTGCCACCATCATGTTTCACGGTGGGGATGGTGTGTTCAGGGTGATGCGCAGTGTTAGTCTTCCACCACACATATCATTTTGCTTTTAGGCCAAAAAAATAAATGTTAGTCTTATCTGACCAGAGCACCTTTTTCCACGTTTGCTGTGTCCCCCACATGGCTTCTTGTAAACTGCAAACAGGACTTCTTATGGCTTTCTTTCAACAATGGTTTTCTTCTTGCCACTCTTCCATAAAGGCCAGATTTGTGGAGTGCACGACTAATAGTTGTCCTGTGGACAGATTCTCCCACCTGAGCTGTGGATCTCTGCAGCTCCTCCAGAGATACCATGGGCCTCTTGGCTGCTTCTCTGATGAATGCTCTCCTTGCCAGGCCTGTCAGTTTAGGTGGACGCCCATGTCTTGGTAGGTTTACAGTTGTGCCATATTCTTTTTCAGATGATGGATTGAACAGTGCTCTGTGAGATGTTCAAAGCTTGGGATATTTTTTTTATAACCTGATCCTGCTTTAAACTTCTCTACAACTTTATCCCTGACCTGTCTGGTATGTTTGATGCTGTTTGTTCACTAATTTTCTCTAACAAAGCTCTGAGGGCTTCACAGAACAGCTGTATTTATACTGAGATTAACTTACACATAGGTAGACTCTATTTACTAATTAGGTGACTTCTGAAGGCAATTGGCTCCACTAGACTTTAGTTAGGGGTATCAGAGTAAAGGGGGCTGAATACAAATGCACACCGCACTTTTTAGATATTTATTTGTACAAAATTTTGAAAACCATTAATCATTTTTCTTGCACTTCACAATCATATGCCACTTTGTGTTGGTCTATCACATAAAAATCCCAATAAAATACATTTATGTTTTTGGTTGTAACATGGCAAAATGAATGCTTTTTCAAGGCACTTTTTTTTTTTGATGAGTAAGGCCGACCATAGACGGTTCGAATCTCGACCGGTTCCTGCTAAACCGGCCAAGATTCGAATCATGTACAGTGGGGAAAATAATTATTATCTGATCCCCTGCAGATTTTGTAAGTTTGCCCACTTACAAAGAAATTAAGGGTCTATAATTTTTTATCGTAGGTGTATTTTAATGATAGAGACAAAATATCAACCAAAAATCCAGAGCAAAAGACATAAAACAAATGCTATAAATGCTATAAATTAAGTTGCAGTTGAGAAAGCCTTGTTGGCAAGCATAGAGGTAAGACGTTTGTTGTAGTTAGTGAATAGGTTTGCACACATCTCAGGAGGGATTTTGGTCCACTCTTCTTTGCAGATCTTCTCTAAATCCTTAAGGTTTCTTGGCTGTCTCTTGGCAACTGGAAGTTTCAGCTCCCTCAATAAATTTTCTATTGGATTAAGGTCTGGGGACTGGCTAGGCCACTCCATGACCCTAATGTGCTTCTTCTTGATCCACTCCTTTGTTGCCTTGGCGGTATGTTTTGGGTCATTGTCATGCTGGAAGACCCATCCATGACCCATCTTCAGTGTTCTGGCTGAGGGAAGAAGGTTCTCATCCAAGATTCTATTATACATGGCCCCATCCATTGGCTCTTCAATGCGGTAAAGTCGGCCTGTACCTTTAGCAAAGAAACAGCCCCAAAGCATTATGCACCTGCTTGACTGTAGAGATGGTGTTCTTAGAGTCATAGTCAGCATTTTTCTTCCTCCCAACACGGCGAGTCGAGTTAATGCCAAAGGGCTCAAATTTTGGTCTCATCTGACCACAGCACTTTCTCCCAATCCTTCTCTGAATCATTTAGATGTTCATTGGCATGACTGTACATGTGCCTTCTTGAGGAGGTTGACTCGCTGTGTTTGGAGGAAGAAAAATGCTGACTATGACCCTAAGAACACCATCCCTACAGTCAAGCACGGAGGTGAAAACATTATGCATTGGGGCTGTTTCTCTGCTAAAGGTACAGACCGACTTTGCCGCATTGAGGGGCCAATAGATGGGGCCATGTATTGTAAAATCTTGAATGAGAATCTTCTTCCCTCAGCCAGAACACTGAAGATGGGTCATGGATGGGTCTTTCAGCATGACAATGACCCAAAATAGACCACCAAGGCAACAAAGGAGTGGCTTAAGAAGAAGCACATTAAGGTCATGGAGTGGCCTAGCCAGTCTGCAGACCTTAATCCTATAGAAAATTTATGGATGGAGCTGAAACTTCGAGTTGCCCAGCGACAGCAAAGAAACCTTAAGAATTTAGAGAAGATCTGTAAAGAAGAGTTGACCAAAATCCCTCCTGATATGTGTGCAAACCTGGTCACTAACTACAATAAACGTCTTACCTCTGTGCTTGTCAAGGGTTTCTCCACCAAGTACTAAGTCATGTTTTGCTTGGCTATCAAATACTTATTTTACTCACTGAACTGCAACTCAATTTATAACATCTGTATCATGTGTTTTTTTCTGGATTTTTGGTTGATATTCTGTCTCTATCATTTAAAATACACCTATGATAAAAATTATAAACCCTTTATTTCTTTGTAAGTGGGCAAACTTACAAAATCTGCATGGGATCAAACAATTATTTTCCCCACTGTATGGACAGGCTGAATGTACCAAGTTGATAAATCGATCAACTTGGGTACAACCAGCCTGCCGGATTTTACTTGCGATTATCGCTGGTACATCCACTAGCAATAATCGCTGTCTTCAGGGATTCCCCTGTTAGCACTGTCTGTATTGATGGGGGAATCATGCAAATTTCTTTCCTGCAACCTGCGGTACCAGAAAATAAATTCACACGGTCTGTGGCCTGCTTTAATCAATTTGCAAGTAAAACAATCTATGAATAACATACGTTTTGATGCACCAGAATATGCGAAGAAAGCTCAACCAATCTGTACAGGATCATACAGTTCATGAATCACAACTGCCTACATTTTCAAAATCTGGATCTGCATTTAAATATTCTGGAAAATCTTATTTTTATTAACTGAAAATTCTCACTATTTTAGCAAAATTAGTTGTGAGTTTGGTCAGTCATTTTTGAACAATGAAATATGTACTGATATATTTTTTGACAGTAATCTGAAATAGCCAGGCCAATATAGTTAGGTGATTTTGTAACTTTACAGTAGAATGAATAGCAAAGTAGTAAATATTAAAATTGAAAAATATTGAAAATACTGAAAAAGAGAATGATAGAGATAGAAAGAAATTTTGAAGGGAAGAAATGCTGGGAAGATAGGGAAGAAAAGAAGGAAGGAGAAAATAGAAGAAAGAGAAAGGAGGGAAGGAAGGAAAGACAGAAAAGAAGAAAAGGGAAGGGAGGAAGAGAAGAATAAATGAAAAAAGGGAACTTTATTCTACCGTTAGGCCTATGTATGAACAAACTCAAAGCAGTGGTACTGTTTTTTAAATATAATATTAGATACCCTCACTCATTTCAGTTTGTTTGACATTTCAATATTAAACCTTTCTTTCCTAAGAGGATTTTGTCCTAGGCCCACCACCCTGATCTGTATATTTTGGTGCTTGCAGGTTAGGCAAAATGAAAAGTAATAAAAAAAAAAAAACTCTTTAAAGTGGTGTTCCGGCCAAAATTATAGTTTTTAAATAAAAATACCCATATAATACACAAGCTTAATGTATTCTAGTAAAGTTAGTCTGTAAACTAAGGTCTGTTTTGTTAGTTTATAGCAGTAGTTTGTTATTTTATAAACTTACAGCAGGCCGTGGCCATCTTAAGTCTGGGCATCTGAAGCCAGACTGTATTTCTTCCTGGATCTCATCCTTGCAGATCTCGCACATGCTCAGTGCAGCACAAGCAGTGTAATAGGTTTCAGGGCAGTTTCCATAGCAACGGCAGTGTCAGAGGAAGTTGCCGCCCCTTCCCAGAAGGCATTGCAAACAGGAAATGAGGCGATGGGCCGCGGCCAGGGAGGAGGAAGTGAAAAAATAATACAGCAGATATACAGTAAGTGCTGAGAAAAAAATTTCAAAATATCCAATTTGTTTACAGTGCACAGTTTAGTGAGGGATGCTGAAGAGTTGTAAAAGTGGGTGGAACTCCACTTTAACATGTACCCCCTTCTATAAGGAATGCTTGCTCTAATTTTTGGGGCAACAGAGTTCTTTCTGTCCACATCATCATGGTTCTGGCTTGTGGTTTCTGCAGGTTATTAATGAGACTCTGGCACCTATGTGGAATGAAATGCTCATCTATGACAATCTCCTGATGGATGGGAATAAGGAAAACCTAAGGAATGATCCACCGCTTGTTGTTATTAATGTTTATGATCAAGACAAGTTTGTAAGTACACCCTGCTGGTCTCTCTCATTTGCTTTGATAATGCTTTCATACCCTCTATTAGCTCTGACTTCCATGTTTTGGTCCTGCCTGACACAACATGTGTCTTATTTAAGAGGTACTCCTGTTTAGGCAGAAAACAATTTTGTGCTTATTTAATGGATGCTACCATTCTTCTTTTATGCAGACAATACTTGGTTCTGTCATCAACCCCTTTTACTTATGTATGCATTTAATATGAGGAGTGAGACAAAATTTTCCAAGGCTACATTCCTTTCTTGTTGTGGCCTCGCTCATTCTTTCCTGAATCCTGTATAATGCCTAAATATCTCCCCACGCTTTATGTCTGCCTAAAACATGGCCAAAGCGGGTGTACAGAGACTGAAGGAGTCATTAACTTGAGCTTTTGGACCTCACTCCCATTTCAGCAACCACTAAAGGCACTGCAATTAAATAAAGGGACTACATTTTGTTGTATGGGGGTTTATCTTTAAGATGAATAAAATATGCCCTTTATGCCTGCAGATTTCAAGTTTAATTTTAAGGCCTTTTCTTGCTTTGTGATAACTTGTAGGGAGCCCCTGATTTTCTTGGTCGTGCGTTTGCAACCCCTATTGTGACATTACTGGATGAAGAAGAGACAGAAGACACAGGACCTAAATATGTCCAACCCGAACTTCAGTTCTTTGACATCTTCAAGGGCAATATTCCTGCTGGGGAGCTTATAGCTACATTTGAGCTCATTGAACTTGAGAACAGAACCTACATGAAAGAGGTGAGTTTGGTGATCTGCCATGAGTCTTGGAATACAGGAAAGTGTCTACTAATGAAAATGTTGAGCAAAGTGTTAAGATAGCGCTGGACCCATAGGTTTATTTTACTGGTATTGTTATCTGATATCGTTATTCAGTAAGATATGGTTGTATATATAGGAGTCTGTATATTTCCGGTAGTCAGGTCAATGTTTCACTGGTTTAAGGTTTCCTCAGGACCCAAAATGCTAGTAGTAGGGCAGCACTATATATAAAAAAATTACGAAAATCAACAACACAACATAATATATATGTAACAATAATGTTACTCAATGTGTATAATGCTCACATCACTGTGGTAGATCAGGGGGTGCTTATCAGCAAAACCTGGGGGTGAGCACAGGGGCACTGTGATGATGATGCTGAGCATTTTGGGTCCTGAGGAAGCCTTGAACCGGCGAAGACGTTGACCTGACTACCGGACATATACAGACTCCTGTATGTACACCCGTATCTCACTGTATATATAATTTCTGGTAGCTATAGTGGGGCATTGCATTTCAGTTTTTGATAACATCTGGATCTTGATTTTGTGGAGGCAGTTCATGCCTATGTTTTAGTCAATGTATTTTAATATTTTTTTGAATAAACATATATTATATATAATCGATTTGTGTGGTCTCCCATATTGAGCCTTTAAAGTCCAATGTACTGTATATAAGCGGTGCTTGAATACCTTAGGCCCACAATCTCTTTTTTCAAATGGCCTTCACAGAAGCCCAACCTTAATCCAGGTCTTCTCATACAACATCAGTATGTGACCTCATGGGGCCTGTGATTTGCGGGCAGCGTGGGCAGCTACCTTGGGCCCTACAACAATGATTGGGCCCAGGGCAACTGTCCCTTTTGCCCCCCCCCCCCCGTGTTAAAGACAGCCCTGGACCTCACAAATGCTCTTTTGACTGAAAGCGCACATACAGGTAGTTCCACAGATATATGTTAGAAAGCAGCTCTGAGATACAAGGATAGAAAAAAAGGTTACTACAATAGTTGAAGAAAAAACCTGTTTAACGATACACAATGCTTTGATTAATCATCCAGTAAGGATTTAGGTCTGCTTTAAGCAACTGACTAATACCTTTTATGGAAACTATGCGATAAAGGTTTGCAATTCCCATCAGAAATTTACAATGATTGTCCATTATTTGTAATTTTTTTGTTTATTTCTTTCTACCAAGTTATTTTTCTAAATTGTTACATTCTTTACCTTAGCCAGCCCTACCGGAATACATAACAAACCAGGAACCAGAATATTTGGATGAAAATTCTGACCGTTATATTATTCCAAAAGGCATCCGGCCTATCCTAAAGGAATTCAGAATAGAGGTAAATATATCAGTAAACAAAAATTTCATAGATTTACATAAAAGAAATCTAAAGCAGAACTCTGACATTTAAAAAACAAATCCTCCATGTTCCAAAAAATCCAATACCCTCTAGTACTTTCTCCACACTACAGCACCCTACTCAGCCCTCCATTGCTGCCCACCTTCAGGGTCAGTGGGGGCAGGCCGGTGTCATTCAACCCATTCTGTCATGATCACCTTTCATTCCCTGGGGGTGTTTCATCACCCCAGCTTTGCTTCACAGTACTGTATCACTGAACAGTGCTCACAGGTCATTACATGAGGGTGCTTCAGTTCTGCAGTGAGTTCTGCAGTGTGCAACCACTAATGCCAATGGACAAGGAAAGAAAGAACAGGTGAAGTCATCAGACCAACAAGAAGACAGCTAGAATTATGGTATGTAAGGAAATTAAAAGAAAAAATAGGTGAGAGGGAGATTCACAGAGGGGGCAGGAAAACTAGAGGACGGTGCACTGGAAATCTATTTTAACCTCAAACATTTTTAAACCACAGTATTAATTTTTTTTTTACTTATTTGCAACAGCATGTGGAAGCACCAGAAACAAAGTTTTGAGTTTAGGTCGGGTTTAACCACTTCAGCCCCGGAAGGATTTACCCCCTTCCTGACCAGAGCACTTTTTACAATTCGGCACTGCGTCGCTTTAACTGCTAATTGCGCGGTCATGCAATGGTGTACCCAAACGGAATTTGCGTCCTTTTCTTCCCACAAATAGAGCTTTCTTTTGATGGTATTTGATCACCTCTGCCGTTTTTATTTTTTGCGCTATACACGGAAAAAGACCGAAAATTTTGAAAAAAAATGATATTTTCTACTTTTTGTTCTAAAAAAAATCCAATAAACTCAATTTTAGTCATACATTTAGGCCAAAATGTATTCGGCCACATGTCTTTGGTAAAAAAAATGTCAATAAGCGTATATTTATTGGTTTGCGCAAAAGTTATAGCGTCTACAAACTAGGGTACATTTTCTGGAATTTACACAGCCTTTAATTTATGACTGCCTATGTCGTTTCTTGAGGTGCTAAAATGGCAGGGCAGTACAAAACCCCCACAAATGACCCCATTTTGGAAAGTAGACACCCCAAGGAATTTGCTGAGAGGCATGTTGAGCCCATTGAATATTCATTTTTTTTGTCCCAAGTGATTGAATAATGACAAAAAAAAAAAAAAAAAAAAAAAATTACAAAAAGTTGTCACTAAATGATATATTGCTCACACAGGCCATGGGCATATGTGGAATTGCACCCCAAAATACATTTAGCTGCTTCTCCTGAGTACGGGGATACCACATGTGTGGGACTTTTTGGGAGCCTAGCCGCGTACGGGGCCCCGAAAACCAATCACTGCCTTCAGGATTTCTAAGGGCGTACATTTTTGATTTTACTCCTCACTACCTATCACAGTTTTGAAGGCCATAAAATGCCCAGATGACATAAAACCCCCCCAAATTACCCCATTTTGGAAAGTAGACACCCCAAGCTATTTGCTTTGAGGCATGTTGAGTCCATGGAATGTTTTATATTTTGACACAAGTTGCGGGAAAGTGACAAATTTTTTTTTTTTTTTTTTTTTTTTTTGCACAAAGTTGTCACTAAATGATATATTGCTCACACAGGCCATGGGCATATGTGGAATTGCACCCCAAAATACATTTAGCTGCTTCTCCTGAGTATGGGGATACCACATGTGTGGGACTTTTTGGGAGCCTAGCCGCGTACGGGACCCCGAAAACCAATCACTGCCTTCAGGAATTCTAAGGGCGTACATTTTTGATTTTACTCCTCACTGCCTATCACAGTTTCGGAGGCCATGGAATGCCCAGGTGGCACAAACCCCCCCCCAAATGACCCCATTTTGGAAAGTAGACACCCCAAGCTATTTGCTGAGAGGCATGGTGAGTATTTTGCAGCTCTCATTTGTTTTTGAAAATAAAGAAAGACGAGAAAAAAAAATTTTTTTTTTCTTTTTTCAATTTTCAAAACTTTGTGACAAAAAGTGAGGTCTGCAAAATACTCACTATACCTCTCATCAAATAGCTTGGGGTGTCTACTTTCCAAAATGGGGTCATTTGGGGTTTTTTTTTGCCACCTGGGCATTCCATGGCCTCCGAAACTGTGATAGGCAGTGAAGAGTGAAATCAAAAATTTACGGCCTTAGAAAGCCTGAAGGCGGTGCTTGGTTTTCGGGGTCCCGTACGCGGCTAGGCTCCCAAAAAGTCTCACACATGTGGTATCCCCGTACTCAGGAGAAGCAACAGAATGTATTTTGGGGTGTAATTTCACATATTCCCATGGCATGTTTGAGCAATATATCATTTAGTGACAACTTTGCGCAAAAAAAAATAAAAAAAATAAAAAATTGTCTCTTTCCCGCAACTTGTGTCACAATATAAAATATTCCATGGACTCAACATGACTCTCAGCAAATAGCTTGGGGTGTCTACTTTCCAAAATGGGGTCATTTGGGGGGTTTTGAACTGTCCTGGCATTTTATGCACAACATCTAGAAGCTTATGTCACACATCACCCACTCTTCTAACCACTTGAAGACAAAGCCCTTTCTGACACTTATTGTTTACATAAAAAAATAATTTTTTTTTGCAAGAAAATTACTTTGAACCCCCAAACATTATATATTTTTTTTAAAGCAAATGCCCTACAGATTAAAATGGTGGGTGTTTCATTTTTTTTTCTCACACAGTATTTGCGCCGCAATTTTTCAAACGCATTTTTTGGGGAAAAAACACACTTTTTTACATTTTAATGCACTAAAACACACTATATTGCCCAAATGTTTGATGAAATAAAAAAGATGATCTTAGGCCGAGTACATGGATACCAAACATGACATGCTTTAAAATTGCGCACAAACGTGCAGTGGCGACAAACTAAATACATTTTTAAAAGCCTTTAAAAGCCTTTACAGGTTACCACTTTAGATTTACAGAGGAGGTCTACTGCTAAACTTACTGCCCTCGATCTGACCTTCGCGGCGATACCTCACATGCATGGTGCAATTGCTGTTTACATTTGACGCCAGACCGACGCTTGCGTTCGCCTTAGCGCGAGAGCAGGGGGGACAGGGGTGCTTTTTTTTTTTTTTTTTTTTTTTTTTTTCTTTATTATTATTATTTTTTTATCTTATTTTTAAACTGTTCCTTTCATTTTTTTTTTAAATCATTTTTATTGTTATCTCAGGGAATGTAAATATCCCCTATCATAGCAATAGGTAGTGACAGGTACTCTTTTTTGCAAAAATTGGGGTCTATTAGACCCTAGATTTCTCCTCTGCCCTCAAAGCATCTGACCACACCAAGATCGGTGTGATAAAATGCTTTCCCAATTTCCCAATGGCGCTATTTACATCCGGCGAAATCTAAGTCATAAAATGCTCGTAGCTTCCGGTTTCTTAGGCCATAGAGATGTTTGGAGCCACTCTGGTCTCTGATCAGCTCTATGGTCAGCTGGCTGAATCACCGGCTGCATTTTCAGGTTCCCTGTTGAGACAGGAGAGCCAGAGAAAAACACGGAAGACGGTGGAGGGGGGGGGCATTCCCTCCCACTGCTTGTAAAAGCAGTCTAGAGGCTAATTAGCCGCTAGGATTGCTTTTACATGAAAGCCGACCGCTGGCTGAAAAGAATGATACCAAGATGATACCTAAACCTGCAGGCATCATTCTGGTATAACCATTCAAAGTCGTGAATGGCGTACCTGAAGACAAAAAAATGGTTAACAATAAAGCACAGTAAACGGTAAAGTATAAAAAATTGCATACCTGAAAAACAAACATGATAAAACATAATAACAATAAAACATTGCAGAATAGAATACAGTAAAAAAGAGCAGAACAATAGAGAGAGAGAATAGAGAGAGAAAGAACAATAAAACGACAACTATTTTTTTTTTATTTTATATTTTTGTATGTGTTTTTTTTTTTTTTTGTAACTAACTTTTATAACTGTACCCGGTTCCAGGTTCGGGTCTCTCAAAATGCGATGGCATCTTGGGAGACCCTGTGAAAGTGTGCCTAGTCTGTGGAATGCTGTACCCTACGCTAATAGTCAACTAGTGAATGGTAGCGTTCAAAACATTCACCAATGCAAAGACCAGGATTGTCAGGACAGGAGGGACAATAATAGCGGGTGTCACGCCTATATCCGCGCTTGCTGCAGACACAACATCTTTTTTGGGGGGGTTCGTTGGGTAGGGGTACTCGGGAGGACATAAAGAAAATGCCTCTCATGCAGCCGACTGCATTTGGTTGGGGATGTGAATGGGGGAAGTACGGGCGCTGCAGAAGCGGTGGGTTCCCAATTAGGATTGGCGAATGCAGCAGGAAGGGCACTATGGGCACGACGGGCCTGTGTTTGTCTTTTTGGTGGCAGCGGGACACTACTTGTGCTTGCCACCTCACCAGCTTGAACTGCACTTATGGGACTCGCCACGTCACCAAGTGTTACTGCAGTGCTGGTTTGACTACGACCGGGGTGTACTAGGCCGCTGGCGCTTGCCAGTTCACCAAAACGCTACCAAAAAATCTGTTAGCGATCGCAGGGATCAGGCCTGACTCTGCGAACGCTGCAGTTATGCGTTTAGTGTTCTGTAAGTGACAGTGATCGATCGATACTGCACTTGGGTGGGCTGGGCTGGGCTGGGCCGGGCGGAGGGGCAAAACGCAGGTGCTAGCAGGTATCTGGGCTGATCCCGCTAACACTGCGTTTGTGGGAACCCTAAACTGCTGGGGACGCTAGTATAGATCTGATCGGATCAGATATTGATCCGTTCAGATACTATACCACTAAGGGAGGCGTATGCTGCGTGCGTGGGTGTTAGCGGTACTGGCGCTAATCTGATGCTGCCTGGGGCTGGTGCTTGCCAGTTCACCAAAACGCTACCAAAAAAACTGTTAGTGATCGCAGGGATCAGGCGTGACTCTGCGAACGCTGCAGTTATGCGTTTAGTGTTTTGTAAGTGACAGTGATCGATCGATACTGCACTTGGGTGGGCTGGGCCGGGCGGACGGGAAAAACGCAGGTGCTAGCAGGTATCTGGGCTGATCCCGCTAACACTGCGTGTTTGGGAACCCTAAACTGCTGGGGACACTAGTATAGATCTGATCGGATCAGATATTGATCCGTTCAGATACTATACCACTAAGGGAGGTGTACGGTGCGTGCGTAGGTGTTAGCGCTACTGGCGCTAACCTGACGCTGCCTGGGGCTGGTGCTTGCCAGTTCACCAAAACGCTACCAAAAAAACTGTTAGCGATCGCAGGGATCAGGCCTGACTCTGCGTACGCTGCAGTTATGCGCTTAGTGTTTTGTAAGTGACAGTGATCGATCGATACTGCACTTGGGTGGGCTGGGCTGGGGTGGGCGGAGGGGCAAAACGCAGGTGCTAGCAGGTATCTGGGCTGATCCCGCTAACACTGCGTTTTCGGGAACCCTAAACTGCTGGGGACGCTAGTATAGATCTGATTGGATCAGATATTGATGCGTTCAGATACTATACCACTAAGGGAGGTGTATGCTGCGTGCGTGGGTGTTAGCGGTACTGGCGCTAATCTGACGCTGCCTGGGGCGACGCATATCACCGCCGGGCGATCAGGGGGCTAAACCTTTATTCGGTAATAAACGGCGGGTGCCCTGACACTATAAAAAATAAACGAACTAACCAGCGTCACCCGTAACAGTTATACGGTGATCAGTGGTGAAAGGGTTAACTAGGGGGCAATCAAGGGGTTAAAACATTTATTAGGTAGTATATGGGGGTCCCTGTCGCTATAAAACGCTGACGGCGAACCTAAATATTTATGTCCCTAACTAGCGTCACCAGCGACACTAATACAGCGATCAGAAAAATGATCGCTTAGTGACACTGGTGACGGAGGGTGATCAAGGGGTTAAAACTTTATTAGGGGGGGTTAGGAGGGTACCCTAGACCTAAAGGGGGCCTAACATTCACTGCCCTAACACACTAACTGTCACAAACTGACACTATGCAGTAATCAGAAAAAAAAAAAAAAAAAAAAAAAAAACCTGCTTTGTGTCAGTTTGTGACAGGGGGGGGGGGTGATTGGGGGGGGATCGGGGGGCGATCGGGGGGGGGGATCGGGGTGTAATGTGTGCCTGGCATGTTCTACTGTGTGTGTGTGTGTTGTGCACTCACATTCCAGTCTTCTCTCCTCGGCCCGGAACGGAAAATACCGAGCCGAGGAGAGATGACATCATTTCCTCTGCCTCTGTGTACAATACAGAGGCAGGGAAATGATCCCATTGGCTGGGAGCGATCGCGAGGGGGGGGCCACGAATGGATGGCCTCCCCCTCACCACCGATCGCCGGGGGACATTTGCCGACCGTCGCAGGCACCGGGGGGGGGTCCGATCGGACCCCCCACCCGCGGGCAGGCAGGGACGTACAGGTAAGCCCTTTTGCCTGCCCGTGCCGCCCTGTCGACGTACATCTGTGTGCGGCGGTCGGCAAGTGGTTAAAGTAGAACTAAAGGCAAAACCTTTTTTATTTTTTATTTTGGATAGAGTAAGGAAGGGTTATTAAATTTGTCAGTTTTTTTTGCCATCTGTGTCCCATTGAGGAGATTTCTCTTCACCTGCTGTCTCATAGCCAAAACAGGAAGTGAGAGGAAATCCTATCAGGGTCACCAGGATGGGTGTCCTTACCGGAAGATTTACCCTCTATTCCTGTTCTGGTGACAACCTAAAATTTGGGATTTTCTCAGGACAAATAGAGAGGGTGAATCTACTGGACACAGGCAGCGATAAAAACCTGACAGGTGGTGTTATCCCTCTCTACTCTATTCAAGTTTTCATTTAGTAATATTTTTAAAATGTACAGTATATATTGTATAGCTAATGAATAGAGTGGGGAACGATTAAAACCCATATCAGTTTATTTTTTGCTATCAGTATCCCACGGGACGAGGAGACTCAACAGGAAATAAGATTAAATCACATCATAGTAAAGGGAATTTTTGTCTTAGACAGTTGTCACTAAAACCATTGTCTCCATTGGATAATTTACACTCATCTTTTGCTTTGGTAAAATGTCTAAAATTTTGGATTTTACCTCACTTTCTATCATGTTGGCAATGTTGCAACACAGACAACGAAAAAAAACTCTCCCCACTCTTTCCAAAACTTTTTGGTTGGAGTTAGACTTTAAAAATAAGGATCCTGTATTCCTCACCAAAATTCTTATATACAGTGGGGGTGGAAAGTATTCAGACCCCCTTAAATGTT
This sequence comes from Lithobates septentrionalis, assembly GCA_037952835.1. Classification (NCBI taxonomy): domain Eukaryota; kingdom Metazoa; phylum Chordata; class Amphibia; order Anura; family Ranidae; genus Lithobates; species Lithobates septentrionalis. The sequence continues at coordinate 358,335 of JBBDGP010003114.1, read as the reverse complement.
TCACTCTTTGTTATATTGCAGCCATTTCCTAAAATCATTTAAGTTCATTTTTTTCCTCATTAATGTACACACAGCACCCCATATTGACAGAAAAACACAGAATTGTTGACATTTTTGCAGATTTATTAAAAAAGAAAAACTGAAATATCACATGGTCCTAAGTATTCAGACCCTTTGCTCAGTATTTAGTAGAAGCCCCCTTTTGATCTAATACAGCCATGAGTCTTTTTGGGAAAGATGCAACAAGTTTTTCACACCTGGATTTGGGGATCCTCTGCCATTTCTCCTTGCAGATCCTCTCCAGTTCTGTCAGGTTGGATGGTAAACGTTGGTGGACCGCCATTTTTAGGTCTCTCCAGATATGCTCAATTGGGTTTAAGTCAGGGCTCTGGCTGGGCCATTCAAGAACAGTCACGGAGTTGTTGTGAAGCCACTCCTTCATTATTTTAGCTGTGTGCTTAGGGTCATTGTCTTGTTGGAAGGTAAGCCTTTGGCCCAGTCTGAGGTCCTAAGCACTCTGGAGAAGGTTTTCTTCCAGGATATCCCTGTACTTGGCCACATTCATCTTTCCCTCGATTGCAACCAGTCGTCCTGTCCCTGCAGCTGAAAAACACCCCCACAGCATGATGTTGCCACCACCATGCTTCACTGTTGGGACAGTTTTGGACAGATGGTGAGCAGTGCCTGGTTTTCTCCACACATACCGCTTAGAATTAAGGCCAAAAAGTTCTATCTTGGTCTCATCAGACCAGAGAATCTTATTTCTCACCATCTTGGAGTCCTTCAGGTGTTTTTTAGCAAACTCCATGCAGGCTTTCATGTGTCTTGCACCGAGGAGAGGCTTCCGTCAGGCCACTCTGCCATAAAGCCCTGACTGGTGGAGGGCTGCAGTGATGGTTGACTTTCTAAAACTTTCTCTCATCTCCCGACTGCATCTCTGGAGGTCAGTCACAGTGATCTTTGGGTTCTTCTTTACCTCTCTCACCAAGGCTCTTCTCTCCTGATAGCTCAGTTTGGCCGGACGGCCAGCTCTAGGAAGGGTTCTGGTCCTCCCAAACATCTTTCATTTAAGGATTATGGAGGCCACTGTGCTCTTAGGAACCTAAAGTGAAATTTTTTTGCAACCTTGGCCAGATCTGTGTCTTGCCACAATTCTTTCTCTGAGCTCTTCAGGCAGTTCCTTCGACCTCATGATTCTCATTTGCCCTGACATGCACTGTGAGCTGTAAGGTCTTATATAGACAGGTTTGTGGCTTTCCTAATCAAGTCCAATCAGTATAATCAAACACAGCTGGACTCAAATGAAGGTGTAGAACCATCTCAAGGATGATCAGAAGAAATGGACAGCACCTGAGTTAAATATATGAGAGTCATAGCAAAGGGTCTGAATACTTAGGACCATGTGATATTTCAGTTTTTCTTTTTTAATAAATCTGCAAAAATGTCAACAATTCTGTGTTTTTCTGTCAATATGGGGTGCTGTGTGTACATTAATGAGGAAAAAAATGAACTTAAATGATTTTAGCAAATGACTGCAATATAACAAAGAGTGAAAAATTTAAGGGGGTCTAAATACTTTCCGTCCCCACTGTATGTGCCAAAAAAGGTTTTCCAGGCCATAGACTCGATAGTGCTGACCTTTTTATGGGGCTCCCGTACTCCCAGAATGTCTTTAGCTACCCTGAAGTTATCCTTGGTTTTGGGGAGGGTTGGCGATGCCGCATTTGCGGGCTTACTACTTTGCCTCTCAACTGATCTATCTCTATTACCATTTTTTCCCAAAACTCTGAATGCGACAACTATGGCAGAGGTGGCGTCATATGAAGCCTTATTTGATTTATGGCGGGGGGGGGGGGGAGAGGTGGGGGAGGTTTTGTCTCTACCGAGGAACATTTTTTGTATATGCTCCCATAACCTAGGGGATATGCCTCTGTCTAGACCCCCTAATAACCCTCTATAGCAGGGGTCAGCAACCTTTTTCCACTTAAGGGCCGGATTCAATGTATGTAAATGCATGGAGGGCCGCTTTCACCTGCCAATAAATGAACATAATAATAATCCTAACATAGTAATAATAACAGTACAGGTTTACCTCACTTTAAGGTGCTTCACTAATACAAAGCCAGTTCACCCTGAGGGAGCATGTGGCTGGGGATTCAGATTTTTACTACCCCCTTCCCCACCCTGGCACTCAAGGGTGGCTGACGCCAGCCCTGCCAGTCAGCATGGTCTGGAGATGGGGTTCCTGTCCCTAGGAAAAATGGGGTTCCTGCCCTTAGGGGAGATGGGGGTCTCCATTCCGAGGGGAGATGGGGACCCTGTCCCCAGGGGCCCAGGGGAGATGGGATCCCTAATAGGGTCCCCCCCTATTGCAATGTCCTCTGTCCCCCTTCATATCACTCCCATAGTGTCCTCTGCTCCCCTCCCCCATAGTCGTTTCCTGTGCCCCTCAAAACAGTGTCCTCTGTCCCCTGCACCCCCCACCCCTACTGCAGTGTCCTCTGTACCCCCATAGTGTCCTCTGCCCCCCTGCACCCCACCCCTCACCCAAACACACACTGTGTAGGTAGAACTCTCCTACCTTACACAGGTGTAGAGCAGAGCAGAGATCGGCCGGTATCACAGGGCTGGATGGGGGCGGGAACTGCTGAAGTTAGCTTTTCACGTTAACAGGCTAGTGAGTGGATGCTAGGATCGCCTGGCAATGTTTAATGTGAGAAGTTAACTCCCGCAGTTCCCGCTTCCATCCAGCCCTGTGATATCGGCCTCTGTCCAATGAAGAGGAGAGTGGTGAAAATGTCCGCGGGACGGGTGCACACAAATTCATCACGGGCACTGACGGGCTGGACATTTAGCGGTGGTGGGCCAGGTGTGGCCCACGGGCCGTAGGTTGCGGTCCCCTGATTTATGTTGTAACCCGTCTTTGGGGGGATTTTCTAAGATGGAAAATGGTATGGGATTAAGTATGTGAGAGGGACGTTTTTGTTTTTTTGAGCAGTTATGTAGGACCAAAAGGGTCCCTAGGACTTGCCATTTTAAATATGCACAGACTAATCCCTCCTAAATATTTATCTGGAGAGCTCTGTACTTGGGCTCAGAAGGTAGGATTGGTAGAAGCTTGGCAATGGAAAACCCATTAACTAGATTATATTCCTGTTTTTCATTTTCTTATAAGACTGCTTCCCGTATAGATCTAGCCTTTGTTAATTCTGATATATTAGCGGACATGGTAAATGTTAAATATTTGCCTAGTGGGCTATCTGATCACGCCCCACTAATGCTTACATTTCGTCTTCATCACTTTCAGGATGCAGCTTAGTGGAGATTAGGAACACACTGGATATCACATCCAGATGTGGTTAATACAATTCCGCCCCTCTTAGCAAAGTACTTGGAATTTAACGCGGGGTCTTTCACTTCAGTAATAACATGGGATTCCTTTAAGGCCTATACCAGAGGACAGTATATATCCGCCATTAAGGCGGTTAGTAGGGCACAACGAGTAAATAGTGATACTCTGCAGGCCACAGTGGATGAAAAAACAGCCCAATATGCGGCAGATCCATCAGAGGCCAACTTTAATGCCTTACTTCATGATAAACGGGCCTTGCATTTGCATATGGCTGAGGCTACGAGGATGGATCTATATATATAAAAAAAATGAAATCTTTCGAGCAGGGGGATCATAACGGTCGGTTTTTGGCCATGATGGCTAAACATGAACAACCTAGTATTCCGATTTCGGAAATACGTACCCCCTCAGGAGATATGGCTTCTACACAGTCTAAAATCTTGGAGACCTTTCGGCACTTTTATCAGACATTATATACATCCCAGTTGTCACCCGTTTTCCAGCCAACGGAATTGGCGGGTTGGCTGGATTCAGTTGCACTGGCTTGGTTAACAGATAATGAGAGGGAGATGTTAGTACGCCCTATAACATCAGAGGAGGTCCTTTCAGTAATTTGGTTCATTACCCTTGGGGACCGGACCTGATGGCCTTCCCATTAAATTCTATAGGGCCCATGGAGATCTCCTTGCTCCCATACTGGCTTCCCTTTATTCTAATTGTTTAAAAGAGGGATCTTTGCTGGATTCAATGAGTCATGCCCATATAGTCTTAATTTATAAGCCCCCAAAAGACCCGTCATCCTGTGCCTCATATAGGCCTATTGCTCTTTTGAGTGTGGACTTTAAGATTTTAACAAAACTTATCTCCCAATGACTACAACCGATGATGCCCAACATTATTGATCCAGGCCAGACGTGGTTTATGGCCGGTTGGGCCACTGATGTGAATTTGTGGAGATTGTTTACTAATATTCATGCTTCACATCTTAATGTAGGATCTAGGGTTGTTGCCTCTTTAGATATAGAGAAGAATTTTGATACTCTTGAATGGCCATTTTTATGGGAGGTACTCCGTAGAATGGGCTTTCCAATGGTATTTTTTTTTAGATGGTTGCAGGTTCTATATAGACATCCCACAGCTGCAGTGAAAATGGGGGGAGGGATGTCAACTTCCTTTTCGTTATTTAGAAGAACTCGACTGGGCTGCCCTGTCTCTGACCCTCTTCGCTATTGCAATGGGGTCTGTGGCGGAGGCCCTCCGCACTTCCTCCAATATTAAGGGGCTGCAGATTGGTTGGTTGGAGGAGAGGGTAGCCTTCCATGCAGATGATCTTTTATTATTTTTGAATGATGCTGGACCTTCTCTGCAAGGGGCTTTACAGATTTTGGACCCTTTTTCAATGGATACTGGGCTGAGGGTGAATTGGACAAAGTCCTTGTTGTTCCCAATAGATATTGAGGCTCATAGTACGGCTTCGAGTGATATTCCATTAAAGTGGGTAGAGGATTTCAAGTACTTAAGAGTTGTAATTTCTCATCAAGCTTCTGAGTTTATCTCCTTGAATTTGACTCTGATCCTAGGAGATATTGGGTTAAAGTTGATAATGTGGAAGTCTCTACCATTATCCTTATTGGGACGCATTAATCTCCTAAAAATGAAAATTATGCCAAAATTGATGTACCTTTTTAGACACTCTCCTCAGTGGCTCCCTGTCTCCTTTTTTACAAAATTAAATCAAATTTTTCTCATCCTTTTTATGGGGATCAAAAAACCCCAGGTAAAAATCGACCACCCTGATGCGCCCTTGTGACCAAGGTGGCTCAGCTTTTCCAGATTTATATAAATATTTTTTAGCGACTCAGCTGGTTACGGCCGCATGGTGGCTAAATCCAGATTTATCGAACTCCTCTACCCGGTTGGAAGCAGCAGTGGTGGGTTCTATAGAAGCTCTTAAGGTACTTGTATTCAGGGGCTGGAGGGCACCCTACCAGTTGACTGCTTCAGTGCTCAATACTATTCGAGCTTGGGAGGCTGGCCTTAGATATGAGCATTATCTTAAGGATGTGATCTCAGCAAATGCTTTGTTATGGTTTAATCCTACCCTTTCTCAATTTTATAAATTATCTGAGCCCATTGCATGGACTAAGTATAATATCAAGTGGAAAAAATATATATAAAACACAAAGCGCTGTGATGCTAAATAGCTGATAATTACACATAAAACCAAGTGAGGCTGCTATCAAAAGAGAGTGTTTTCAGAGTCACTTAAAAAGAATAAATAATGATATTTGAAGCGCTTCACAATGTGCATGAAAATGAATATATAAGAATAAATATAAATAGTCAAATAAATCCAGCGGTGAGTAAAAATTCCTAAAAAATCCAGCAATCAAAATAGTGTAAAATTATAAAAAATTTGTGACACCAAATGTGTAAAAAATTCACATAAAAAATCCACATAAAAATAAATATATAGGGATGTATTCAGAAGGTTCAATTATACAGGTGTAGAATCCTGATTGGTATAGAGCTTTTGATCACTAGCAAAGCTGTTTAAAAACACTTGCTTAATTAAGGTGCTCATTGATAGTACCAATGTGTTTTTTGCTTCTATTCACAACCAATGTGAGAATCATAAACAGGCAGATAAGAGAAAAAAAAAACAATCATTGTGCAATAGTTAGGATACCAAGGTACACAGGCAAACTTCAATCCACTCACGTGTGCCTTATAATGATAAGGCATATGCAGGTTTTACTATAGCAGTCAGCCGCCTTAGACAGGAGCAGATTCAGTGCAGTACACTGTGTGAAACTGCTGATCTGCACAGAGCGTCCTTGGCTCCCAACATCTCGTCCGGACGTCATGCCCGCTGTCATCCCCCGTTGGGGCTAGCCGGCTCATCGATCGAGAGGACGTTCCGCTCCATGCTGTGAACGAACCGTGGGGAAGGAAATAGATGCAGCTGCACGGCCATCCATTTACCCTCACGAACTACACCTTCTGATCCAGGGTGTATGAACAACCATACCGGGACAGTGTCTGGTACCATTTATAGCGACCAGTGGAGCAGCTAAAATACACAGAGGCTACCGCTATCCGGCATCACATAAGGATTCCCAGCTGGGACCCGGGAGTGGTAACGTACACAGCCATCTGTATATGTAGTGCAGTTCATGCACAGTATTGCCTGTTCCCACCACAGGGAGGCTATATGTAGGAGTACCCATAACATTCCGGAAAGTACTGTACATGACAGCAATTAGCCGTACACTACTTTGTATCCTGGACACTACAACCTATCTATTTCATATGGAAGGCCGGCACATTTTCGTCATTTACATCAATTGATGTCCCAGGACTCATCCCGGCATCCCTGCCCACGGTCACCAACCTCTCTCTCCCCCACACCCCTTGTCCCTTCCTCTCCCATTCCACCTCCCCTCCCCTCCCCCCCCCCCCCTCCCCCAAACCCTCCCCACCCCACTAATTGAGCCACCCTTCCCCCGGGGGTATTGATGTCTGCTTCAGCAAAACCTCATTCAGCAATTGCTGCATACTTCTCATTGTTGGTTTGCGCAGACATCAATAAGCTTTGACGTCCGGACTGTTGTTTTTTGTATGTCTTGTTACATGTTCCCCATGTCTGTGTGGTTTTCGTTTCTGACCAATTTAGATTCTGGTCATATTTTACTAGGGCAAGGCCACTCCATGGTTAAGCTGCTGTACATTTCTTCATGTTTTTCTACTGTGTACCCACAATAAATTAATTCTTTTGATATATACATCCTTTTCATTGCCTTTCCAATAAGCCCCGCTGTTCTTTTGGTCCCCATCTGTTTGGGACCTATTTTTTGGTTTAATAATTATACAACCCACTCTAGAATCAGTACTTAGGTCTGAATGTTTGGAGAGGTCCACCTCTAGATTATATTCTCATTTAACCCTAATTTCCCTCCTGCCATTGGAGGGTCTTAGAGCTAGGTGGATGCAAGACATAGCGGATTTGGACTTAGAAGACGAAATGTGTGGGATTTCCCTCTGCGATCCTTGGTATCCTCGAGAGACCGTATGATTCAATTTAAATTGGCACATAGAGCATATATTACGCCACACTTCAAAAGATAAATCCTGTGTGCTTACTCGAGTGTTGGCGGTGTGGAGCCATTCAGGGGGATTTCACACACATCTTCTGGACTTGCCCATATATACTTATTTTTTGGGTGGAAGTGGTGGATTTGTTGAATTCTATCACCTCCGCTCCTTTACAGCTTTCAATGTCTGTATGCTTGTTGGTCTGGTGGAGGCCACTTTCCCTACAGTGTCAGAGGGAGCGTTTGCTAATATTACATTATTTTATGCAAGAAAAACTATTGCCTTACATTGGAAGAAACCCTTTGCTCCTACGCTTGTATATTTAAAACAATTGGTAAATAATTTTCCACTTTATAGAGACACTTACAGGAATAGGGGCTGCCCTAGTAAGTTTGACAAAGTCTGGGCAAAGTGGCTGGATAAGCCATATATGGCATCTTATGCCCACGAGGGTTACTGACCAATGGATTTAATATAGACATTTATATATAGTTACATAGTTACATAGTAGGGGAGGTTGAAAAAAGACACAAGTCCATCAAGTCCAACCTATGTGTTTGATTATATGTCAGTATTACATTGTATATCCCTGTCTATTGTGGTCATTCAGGTGCTTATCTAATAGTTTCTTGAAACTATCGATGCCCCCCCACTGAGACCACAGCCGGTGGAAGGGAATTCCACATCCTTGCCGCTCTTACAGTAAAGAACCCTCTACGTAGTTTAAGGTTAAACCTCTTTTCTTCTAACCGTAATGAGTGGTCACGAGTCTTGTTAAACTCTCTTCTGTGAAAAAGTTTTATTCCTATTGTGGGGTCACCAGTACGGTATTTGTATATTGAAATCATATCCCCTCTCAAGCGTCTCTTCTCCAGAGAGAATAAGTTCAGTGCTCGCAACCTTTCCTCATAACTAATATCCTCCAGACCCTTCATTAGCTTTGTTGCCCTTCTTTGTACTCGCTCCATTTACAGTACATCCTTCCTGAGGACTGGTGCCCAGAACTGGACAGCATACTCTAGGTGCGGCCGGACCAGAGTCTTGTAGAGCGGGAGAATTATCGTTTTATGTCTGGAGTCAGGGCCGTTTTTTCCATTGGGCACGCTGGGCAGTTGCCCGGGGGCCCCACTTCCCTGGAGGGCCCCATCCAGAGCCGATCCTCAGCGCTGCAATCTACTGCTTAAGTTGACTGACTGCACTGGTTGCTCACTTGCTGGAATCGCCGGCCGCCCGGCATCTAGCTAGCAACCAGTGATGTCAGTCAGAGGCTGCGGCCGCCCCAGCATTCATAGCGCACCATGGCCGCCCCAGCATTCATAGTGCGCCGCGGCCGCCCCATCGGCTAATGAACAAGCTCTGCCCACCTCTGCCATGTACTTCATCCAGCGTGGAGAGGGAGCGGAGTGGAAAGACAGCCCTTGATTGCTGCCGCTGCCTTGCTCTGCTGTGAGTGACACACTACTGCACCAGGCCGGCGGCCTCAAGTAAGTCTAACACTTAAGTAAGTTCAAGTTGTGCATCAAACACAGCCACTGTCTTTGCCCCTCAAAAGCTGCCACTGTGCCCATCAAAGCTGCCACTGTGCCCATCAAACACAGCCACTGTGCCCCTCAAAAGCTGCCAGTGTGCCCAAACACAGCCACTGTGCCCATCAAAGCTGCCACTGTGCCCATCAAAAGCTGCCACTGTGCCCATCAAACACAGCCACTGTGCCCATCAAACACAGCCGCTGTGCCCAAACGCTGCCACTGTGCCCATCAAACACAGCCACTGTGCCCATCAAAGCTGCCACTGTGCCCATCAAAGCTGCCACTGTGCCCATCAAACGTAGCCACTGTGCCCATCAAACGCTGCCACTGTGCCCATCAAACTAATGTAACTAATTGTCCAAACGTTGTGTTAATGTTTAAACACTGATTTTGTTGGAAGTACCAATAAATATAGCCTTATTGATAATTTGCATTTTTATTCTCGTGCGTGATTGTGTAGACAGGGCCCCAGTGTACTGTATTGCCCGGGGGCCTATAATGCTCTTAAGATGGCCCTGTCTGGAGTTGATCCCCTTTTTAATGCATGCCAATGTTCTGTTTGCTTTGTTAGCAGCAGCTTGGCATTGCATGCTATTGCTGAGCCTATCATCTACTAAGACCCCCAGGTCCTTTTCCATCCTAGATTCCCCCAGAGGTTCTCCCTCCCAGTGTATAGATTGCATTCATATTTTTGCCACCCAAATGCATAATTTTACATTTTTCTACATTGAACCTCATTTGCCATGTAGTTGCCCACCCCATTAATTTGTTCAGATCTTTTTGCAAGGTTTCCACATCCTGCGGAGAAGTTATTGCCCTGCTTAGCTTAGTATCGTCTGCTAATAAAGAGATTGAACTGTTTATCCCATCCTCCAGATCGTTTATGAACAAATTAAATAGGATTGGTCCCAGCACAGAACCCTGGGGAATCCCACTACCCACCCCTGACCATTCTGAGTACTCCCCATTTATCACCACCTTCTGAACTCGCCCTTGTAGCCAGTTTTCAATCCATGTACTCACCCTATGGTACCTTATTTTGTACAGTAAACGTTTATGGGGAACTGTGTCAAATGCTTTTGCAAAATCCAGATACACCACGTCTACGGGCCTTCCTTTATCTAGACGGTGACGTGGATACCTTTATACATACCTCACTTATATACTTAATGATACATAAGTGATTAAAACCTTTTATCTATATATAAATCAACCCATGAAATTAAGAACGAATGATCCCTGTTCGAAAAGGGTAACAATCTAATTTATTTAAACTTACTATTGTACAGAAAATAAACTTGTGGTAATATGAGATTAGCAACTATAACATAAATGATATAACCTTAAAAACAACAATGTTACCAATGATAAAAAATATTGCTATAATGGTCATACCCATTCTATCAAGAGATTAATAATATATTAAGGCCAAATCCTACAGTAGAAAAAGTTACAGGAAAGAAAAGAGACATAGAGATACATTGTATGGAGAAGTCTTACGCAACCTTCCTTCATCTAGACCGTCAGCCGAAGAGCCCTAGCCTCTCTAGGTTTTTTGGTTTTATGTTGTTAGAACCCACTCCCACCAATCAGAACTCAGGGTCACCTCATTGGTTCAGAAGTGGCATTGAATCCTGATTGGCTACCCCTGAAGCCTAAAGTTTATTGGTTAAGTTGGCTTAACTTCTGCTTTAAACATTAGACTCTCTGGTGCCTCTGAGTCTGCCTTAAACCAGTTAGCTCTGTTTGAACTCAATATAACCAATTCCGAAATTAGCATGTCAAAAGACCCCCCATCCAGGTGGTGAATTATCACCTGCCTAAAACATTCAACAGCTTTTGAGAACCAGGAAAATGTAAGCTGGACTCAACCTGATATCACAAAATATAGTCCTTTTATTAGAGAGTTCCCCTGAAGATATAAATATGGATTGCAAAATCTCCATCACAACGGCAACTCACCTCCTCATAGAAGGTTAATAGATTGGTTTGGCAAGAACGATTCTTCATGAATCCATGCTGATTACTGCTAATGATACCGTTCTTATTACTAAAATCTTGTATATAGTCCCTTATCATCCCCTCCAAGAGTTTACATACTATTGATGTTAGGCTAACTGGTCTGTAATTCCCAGGGATGTATTTTGGGCCCTTTTTAAATATTGATGCTACATTGGCTTTTCTCCAATCAGCTGGTACCATTCCAGTCAGTAGACTATCTGTAAAAATTAGGAACAACGGTCTGGCAATCACTTGACTGAGTTCTCTAAGTACCCTCGGATGCAAGCCATCTGGTCCTGGTGATTTATTAATGTTAAGTTTCTCAAGTCTAATTTTAAATTTGTCCTCTGTTAACCATGGAGGTGCTTCCTGTGTTGTGTCATGAGGATAAACACTGCAGTTTTGGTTACTGAAGCCCCCCGATTCACTCGTGAAGACTGAGGAGAAGAATAAATTCAATACCTTCGCCATCTCCCCATCCTTTGTAACCAGATGTCCTTCCTCATTCTTTATGGGGCCAATATGGTCTGTCCTCCCTTTTTTACTGTTTACATACTTAAAGAATTTCTTGGGATTTTTTTTGCTCTCCTCCGCTATGTGTCTTTCATGTTCTATCTTAGCTGTCCTAATTGCACCCTTACATTTCTTGTTGCATTCTTTATAAAGTCTGAATGCTGAGGATGATCCCTCAACCTTGTATTTTTTGAAGGCCTTCTCCTTTGCTTTTATATGCATTTTTACATTGGAGTTAAGCCATCCAGGACTTTTGTTCGCTCTTTTAAATTTATTACCCAATGGGATACATTGGCTAATGCCCTTATTTAATATGCTCTTAAAGCAAACCCATCTCTCCTCCGTATTCTTTGTTCCTAATATTTTATCCCAATTTATGCCTTTTAGCAAGGTTTGTAGTTTAGGGAAGTTGGCTCTTTTGAAATTCAGTGTCTTTGTATTCCCTTTATGTTTCCTATTTGTGTGATTTATACTGAAACTAATTGACCTGTGATCGCTGTTACCTAAATTGCCCCGTATTTCCACATCCGTGATCAGGTCTGTATTGTTGGTAATCAGTAGATCCAGTAATGTTTTATTTCTAGTTGGTGCGTCTACCATCTGACCCATAAAATTGTCCTGCAAGACATTAAGTGAATGCGCGGTTCCCTCCGCCCAGTCTATGTCTGGATAATTGGAATTCCCCATTATGATAACACTTCCCATCCTTGCTGCTAATCCAAATTGTGATAGGAGATCTGTCTCCACTTCCTCCCTCAGGTTAGGGGGCCTATAGCATACTCCCAGTATTATTTTCCCCTTAGCTTCATCCCTTTGGAGCTGTACCCATAAGGATTCCACCTCCTCTCTAGCTCCCTTAGTGATGTCATCTCTCACATTCACTTGTACATTATTCTTGATATATAGGCATACCCCTCCCCCTTTTTTACCCTCTCTATCCTTGCGGTATAGGGTATACCCTTGAATGTTTGCCAGCCAATCATGAGAGCTGTTGAACCAGGTCTCTGAAATTCCCACAAAATCCAAATCCTCCTCGAACAACAGTATCTCTAGTTCACCCATCTTGTCCGCCATGCTCCTGGCATTGGTGAACATGCCACATATTTTAGACCGGTCGCATATTGTCCTCGTATTGGGTGTTTCGAGATTGCAACTAGGACTTGCTACTATACTCACCTTGTGTTTTTGTGCTTTGGTTAACCTACCACTAATGCCCCCAATACTACCCTCTGGAATATCTTCCGCGCTGGCTATCTCTGCCTCTGGACCCCCCCCCCCCCATCGCCTAGTTTAAAAACCCCTCTAACTTTTTGGCCATCTTCATTCCCAGCAGATCTGCACCCTCCTCATTTAGGTGCAGTCCGTCCCTTCTATAGTACCGGTTACCGACTGAGAAGTCGGTTCAGTCCTCCAGGAACCCAAACCCCTCCTTACTACACGAGCTCTTCAGCCACTTGTTTACTTCCAAAATCTCCCTCTGCCTTTCTGGTGTTGCTCGATGTACCAAAAGTAATCCTGAGAATACTACCTTGGAGGTCCTTTTCCTCAATTTAGCTCCTAAGTCCCTAAAATCGTTCTTTAGGACACTCCATCTGCCTCTGACTTTGTCATTGGTGCCAACGTGCACCATGACAGCCGGGTCTTCCCCAGCCCCTCCCAGTAATCTGTCCACAAGATCCGTGATGTGCCGAACCCGAGCGCCCGGTAGACAACATACTGTTCGGCGCTTCAGGTCTTGGTTACAGATTGCCCTCTCTGTCCTTCTAAGAATTGAGTCCCCTACCACCAGAATCTGTCTTTCCTTTCCCTTTCCCTTTCAGTGCTGGTCCCTGACTGGTTTCACCAATGTCACTCAATAGAGCGTACTTATTGGGATGCTCCAGTCCTGGATCAGCCTCCCTGGCACTTCCCCCTCTACCCCTCCTGACTGTCACCCATCTATTCTTTGCTAGTGCCTGCACCTCTTTGTCTCCACCCGCCTCTGTGCTGGCCCCTGCCGGCACCTGCCGTGTACGTTCCTGGCTCTCCTTTAGTATGGAGGAACTTCTCAGTGCTGACAGTTGCTTCCCAGATTCAGAAACTGGGCTTCCAGGGAAACAATGTGCTTACATTTTGCACAGCAGTATTCGCCCTCGATCAGATGATCAAGGAACGCATACATGCAGCAAGATGTACAAAGAGTCGCCTCTTCACACCCGCCGGGCATCGTACCCATTAAATTTAGTGAGGATTGGGGATTTTACCCTGACCAAATTACCTAACAGCTAGCTTCCTAGCACTAATACTCAAGACAATACACAGGTACACAACAAGACAATACACAGGTACTCACAGACCTACGTGCACTCGCAGAACAGTCGCAGACCTACGTGCACTCGCAATACCCAAGTATACAGTACACAATTCACAAGTACTAACGATCCACACACACTACTCAGACAACACTCAGGTACTCACACTACACAGGTACTATGACCCCTGTTATAACCTGTTGTTATTAAAGTTTTGTTCAGCTTCACAATATTAAACTGGAGGCAGTTTTGCTGCATCTGGATCCTGCATAGCTGGTCTCCAGATATATGTGGCTCTGGGTCCTGGGGATTCACAATTGGTTGGGTGAGCTAGGGCCCTTTGGATAGCTACAACAGGCATATTATACCCCTTTATGTCTATTTCGTATGCATAAGCGAGACTCTGCGTTATGTTATAAATGCCAGTTGGGTGAGGTTATTCTTTCCTCCACATGTTGTGGAAGTGTTCCAAAGTAAGACCCTTATGGTCTCAGGTGACAGAGTTCATAGTGGACCATTTTGGTCTTCCTAATAGGCAAGGGGATGCCCCAAAAATTTAGGAAGGTGTGGTTTTCTTGGATTGATTCTACTGACACACTAGAGGGGGAGGTGGACATCTGAATGACTATGGGGAAGGGACAAGGAGGGACTATAAACCCAGGGGTGGAATGTAGTAGGAGAAGTTTCACACACTCTAAAGGACCTGTAGTTGCTGTGTTTTGTTTTTTTCTGTTGGAAATATGTTTGAAATGTTCATTTGTGTTGAGGTTAATCTTAACCCTTGGGGGTTAAGCACTTACTAGGCTTTGAGGAATACTGCTGGTCAGAATTTACCATTGAGTATTTGAATATGGTTACTTATGACATGTGAAATACGAAACAATTTTTTTTTGGCAGGTGAATATTGCTTACTTTGTGTATATGTGCTTCTATGAACACATTTATGTGTTGGAATTGATATTGTATGTAACCTCTGATGTCTAGTAAAAATAAAATTTATTAAAAAAAAAGCATCATGAACATATATTGGTGCTGTATCTTAAAGATAAAAAGCTTGAGATTTAATTTACTTTACAGGTACTTTTCTGGGGGCTGCGAGATCTCAGGAGGATCAACTTGTTTGAAGTTACACAACCTCAAGTGCGCATTGAATGTGCCGGGAAAAAGGTGGAATCTGAAGTCATTATAACCTACAAGGAATTTCCCAATTTCACTGAACTGGTTAAATGCGTGGATGTGGTGAGTCCCCATAGATATGTGTAACACCCTCCTAGATAGGTGCTAGGTTAGGTAAATTTAGTTCTGGGCTCACCGTAATCAGTGCTAACATGGGGTTAATGCAGCTGTATAATTAACCAGTGGAACCCGGTGTAAATACAATGAACAAAGAACAATATAACAGCGCTGTTAGAAAGTTTCTTTAATCTAATATCTAATATTTATCAAATAACAAATATTAACAAATGAATGAATGGATTGGGTCTTGATGGAATGATTGACTTAAATATATTTATGTTTTCTAGATATGGAAAAAGTGAAATATATAAACTTTATTACTATGTGAAAATATACACTTTTTGTTATAATTCCATAAACTTTCTTATGGAGAGCTTACGTGTGGTAGTAATTAAGCTTGAGCTGGGTTCTTACCATCCTCCCATCGTGAATAGATAAAGTTACATGCTTCTTGAAGATACATAAAGTTTGTGCATATATATATATATATATATACACACAGTGGGGACGGAAAGTATTCAGACCCCCTTAAATTTTTTACTTTTTGTTATATTGCAGCCATTTGCTAAAATCATGTAATCAATCAGTATTCGGACCCTTTGCTGTGACACTCATATATTTAACTCAGGTGCTGTCCATTTCTTCTGATCATCCTTGAGATGGTTCTACACCTTCATTTGAGTCCAGCTGTGTTTGATTATACTGATTGGACTTGATTAGGAAAGCCACACACCTGTCTATATAAAACCTTACAGCTCACAGTGCATGTCAGAGCAAATGAGAATCATGAGGTTGAAGGAACTGCCTGAAGAGCTCAGAGACAGAATTGTGGCAAGGCACAGATCTGGCCAAGGTTGCAAAAAAATTTCAGGGAGGTACCAGAACCCTTCCTAGAGCCAATGGCGTCCCTAGGAGGGGCAGAGGGGGCCCTGAACCCCCCCCCCCCCAAAAATATGATGTGCCTCCCAATTAAAAAAAAAAATTTCCTCCCCCCTCCCTCTGCTCGCTGACACTGCATAATGCGAGTGCTCACACAACCACGGCCGCCCGATCTGCTCCTTCCCCTGCATCCTCATTGGCAGGGAGAAGAGCAAATTGCAGGAAGGACTCCACCAGGACTCTCAGTTACTGAAAAAACAGATTGATTTCTCCCGTCCTTAGGACAGGAGAACCAGCCTGTAAATTCCAAGAGATGCCAGACCAGCGCTGTTAATAGCAGGGGCAAGACAGCAAGAGGAGGCTGGGGAACCCCACAGTGGCAGAACACCAGGGCCCGGTGGCAGGACAACCTTTGCAACCCTGATAGTTCTCCCCCTGCTTTGGACCCTTATATTTTCTTGGTATGCTGGTGACATATATCTCTTGTTTTCTGCCACCCTGGGGGGCCCAAATACAGTAGGAAGGGAGCTCACTGCAGAACATGTGAAAGGGCCCCTTGTGGGATCGTAGTAAAGGGCCCCAGGATATATATATATAAAATTGCATTTTATAGTTGCCCCCCTACTTTTGTCCCTGTCCCCCCATGTGCCCCCCCTAAATATGAAAGCTGGAGATGCCACTGCCTAGAGCTGGCCATCTAGCCAAACTGAGCTATCGAGGGAGAAGAGCCTTGGTGAGAGAGGTAAACAAGAACCCAAAGATCACTATGGCTGAGCTCTAGAGATGCAGTCGGGAGATGGGAGAAAGTTGTAGAAAGTCAACCATCACTGCAGCCCTCCACCAAACGGGGCATTATGGCAGAGTGGCCCGACGGAAGCCTCTCCTCAGTGCAAAGACACATGAAAGCCATGGAGTTTTCTAAAAAACACCTGAAGGACTCCAAGATGGTGAGGAATAAGATTCTTTGGTCTGATGAGACCAAGATAGAACTTTTTTGGCCTTAATTCTAAGCGGTGTGGAGAAAACCAGGCACTGCTCATCACCTGTCCAATACAGTCCCAACAGTGAAGCATGGTGGTGGCAGCATCATACTGTGAGGGTGTTTTTCAGCTGCAGGGATAGGACGATTGGTTGCAATCGAGGGAAAGATGAATGCGGCCAAGTACAGGGATATCCTGGACGAAAAACTTCTCCAGAGTGCTCAGGACCTCAGACTGGGCTGAAGGTTTACCTTCCAACAAGACAATGACCCTAAGCACACAGCTAAAATAACGAAGGAGTGGCTTCACAACAACTCTGTGACTGTTCTTGAATGGCCCAGCCAGAGCCCTGACTTAAACCCAATTGAGCATTTCTGGAGAGACATAAAAATGGCTGTGCACCAACGTTTACCATCCAACCTGACAGAACTGGAGAGGATCAGCAAGGAGGAATGGCAGAGGATCCCCAAATCCAGGTGTGAAAAACTTGTTGCATCTTTCCCAAAAAGACTCATGGCTGTATTAGATCAAAAGGGTGAGCAATAACAATTCTGTGTCTTTCTGTCAATATGGGGTGCTGTGTGTACATTAATGAGGAAAAAAATGAACTTAAATGCTTTTAGTAAATAGCTGCAATATAACAAAGAGTGAAAAATTTAAGGGGGTCTGAATACTTTCCATCCCCACTGTATATATATATATATATATATATATATATATATATATATATATATATATATATATATATATATATATAAATGAATATAAGTTCTTTATACGGTAATATTTCTTGATTAGGATATTAAGAACATTGGGTTTTCAATGAATATAATATATATGCTGATTTATGTAACATTATTTGATTTAGATGATAGATGACATTTTTATGTACACGTTAAATGCTTTCACACATAGAGACTGAACAACCCCCACCCTTGCGTGAGAAGAGAGGGGAAGTTAGCTTTCATTATAAGAGTTTGTAGGACAATAAGACTCAGAGGAACTTTAAACCAGCCCTTTTAAAGATAAAGCGGGGGTCAGATTTTGGGAGTAAAACCTAGGACCAGAAGCACAGTTGGGCAGATTTGCTTCAGACACACTCAAGGAAGCTGCCATAGCTACACACATATAAAGACACACATCTGATTATATATACAATATATACACATCTGTTTATATATACAATCTTCATTTCAAGATTATAACTACATTATTGATGTTATTTTTACATTCTACATTTTGATATTGTTCTCGTAATATTTTGCTATTTTATTATTAAATCAATTTTTGAGTTTTTACACAAGAACTGAACTGACTTTCTTGGAACTTTTCTCACCAATATGAGTTATTGAATTTAAAAGCGGTCAACAAGTTCCACGCACCCCAACTTACTGTTCCCCTACTGCACTCTTTTATATACTGCAAAAAGTCCCTAAAGCTGCCAACTTAAATGAAGTAAAAATGAAAAAAAAAGTATTTTATCTGAAAAAATAGTGGCGCTGTGTTCACCTCAAGATAGTGACATCCAATCTAATATATTAATAATATACAAATACATGTCGGGGGTGGCTATACGGCTATATGGCTATACAGCAACCTAGTTCAACGTGTGACATGTGACACTCTGCGGTGTTTGGCTGTGACGGGTCTGTGCTACTGACTGGCTAACGAGTGGAGGGTGAGATTATCAGCTGCATCCCGGGTCCACCGTGACCATAATATACCACCAATGCTCAGTTACAGGAGATACCCTGAAATGCCTTTTTTATATTGGAATCATGTGAGTGCAATGGTTGATGATTGTGTGCATTTGTTTTAATAAGTTATTTTACGGTATCACGCTATTGAAGGCACTTTTATTATTTCATGTCTAAAATTGGAAACGCATCCTTTTGTTGAACACTGCTGGAGATCGAGGAATTTAACTTACCCTGATTAAGCCTGGTGGGTTGTTAAAACAGCTTACTTGCCGAGCATGAGAGTGCAAGGCAAATCTTTGTGGTGAGTGCGGTTTCAAAGGAGTGATTCACAGTCACAATCGGTGTGGTGGAAGGAAATTTTAAGTGCATAAGAAAATTATTCACTGAACAGTTTGTGGTATATTTCACCTTGCATGGACTTTAATGACTTTTATTTTGTATTTTAATTTATCCTACTTCTTTATATCACTATTTTATTTTATCCATTTATGGTATAATGTCCATTCATTTGGACTCATTATGGAAACACGTGTAGCGCTGGTAGATTTTCAATCTACCGTTTATAGGTATATTTAGTGGGTTATCTGTTCATACATAGTCAGATTTAGCCTCTGTTCCAGTTTGGCTGTGTTGCATGTAGTTTCACACTGTGCCTGTGGGTGTCGTTGTCGCCATGGGTCGGTGTTGGAAAGGCAACATGTTAAAGCGTATGAGTGCTCTTCTGTCCCGGAGATAACTCGGTGGAGGTGGTCTTCCGAGTTGCATTCTGGGAGAGGGTATTTATGGGACAGACGCCATGTTTTAGGGTCTTTCGTTCCACCTCCTGGCCGACAGGTATGTGTTAGGAGTACTACCGCGTGGTCCTCCGACCGGGAGGATCGTGTTGCTGCAGCGCGTGGGTGGGCCCAGAAGCCTGTCTGGGGCCTACCACAGCGGCGAGGGAATGGTCCTGTGCTGTCTGTCCTACGGGAAGAAGCTGGACAACTGAGAAGATCCCAGGGGAGGACCCGTCATTGAAGGATCATGCAGAGTGCTGGTCTGGAGTGGGGCCTGGAGGACGCATCCTAAAGTTAACTTACCACATAGTACTGCCGGGTCGGCTTAAAGGTTCTGGTGCTGTGTTTGCTATCCATTGTAAACCATTACATCCTGTGGCAGAGGATCGTATGGGTTTCTATTCCATTCAAGTCTGTGGCAGAGACTTTTGTTCGTGCTGCGTACCGGCTGCTAGGTTAGTGAGAGAAACCTATCCGGGCGGGCAAAGATTCAACTCTAAAAGGAAAGTACATTCATCTACAAGATTTCAATTCTTAATACTACATCAAGAAAAGGTACTTGAACTTCCCTGCAACTCTTCTTCTACCTCTTTCCTGCTACTTCTTTCAGTTACTCTTTATTAAAGCATGGGAAAAGATACTCAAGTGTCTGGTGCCTATACTGTTTGGTATTAAGCTCAACGGGACCCTAGACCCAGTTCTGGTGAAATTGAGGTTACACAGGTGACGGTAACAGCCCGCTTTAAACCAGCAGCTCCACCAAGAGTTATTGCTACATGTGGGCGCGTCGTCCGGGATTGTTAGCCGTCAACCTCTCGCAACCCTGGGAAGTATTTCACCGGGAGTTTATGTTGAAAGAGTTTCTGGACTTTGTCACTTTTGCCAGGAGAAGAAGAGGTTAAATTGCAGGACTTTATTTCTGACTGCGTAGGCTGTGGGTGAGAAGTAAAAGCCCGGGAGCTACGTGATCAGAAGAACAAGTGGGAGGAGCCTAACCTACTTGTTACCGCGTGGGACGCGTGTGTGTGTGTTTGGCGCCAAAGGAGAAGAGAAGCCTCGTGATCGTGCTGAGAGGATCAGAGTGCAGCCATGTCTTCTTTTCCATTGGTACCGACAACTATGGGATTTAAGATGTTCCCTACAAGTACCGCTGCGGGTGCTATGCTGACCGGAACCCTGCTGACAGATACCGGCATTCGTTTGAAGCCACAGGGGCGGTTTGTGCTATACACTGTTGGAGATATCGAAGGGCTGGGCATGCTTTGCCACAGGTGTGAAGGACTGGCCATACATCTCCGTCCATTTGTCCGATGTTTGCAGTGTGGAGAATATTTGTTCACAGTGGAGCAACCTACCATGTCGCCCCGTGCTTATCATGTGGATTGGGCTACAGGAATTGCCACAGTGGAAACTACTGCCATTGCTGCTGGAGAGCAACAGGCCGTGATCTCGTCTGCTATCGTGAGTGCTTCCGAGGAAGATGTTGCTATTACCGCTTCCTCAGCAGACATCACCTTTATTTCCACATCTACTACACCTATCCCGTTGCACCTGTTCCAAGGAAGGTGGGATATGTGAAGGCTTCCCGCGGCCGTGGTCGAGGCCTACCCCAGAGACTACCCGAACCGGAGCCGGAGAAATACATGGATCCGGAGAAGTCCACGTCAGGAACGGGTGAGAGATCAAAGGGGAACATATCTGGGACTCTTTGTAAATATTTGCCAGCAGAAGAGTTGAGAGACTCTGAGATAGACTCTATGGGACAGAAAGTGAGGTGAAATCTTCTGAACAGGGGCACAGACAGCAAAACAAATGTTACAGGGGTGTTAACCCTTCCCTATGCTATCCAAAAAGCTTAAAAATAGTTTTTTTGGCTGGAGCTACACTTAAAAAATGTTCCTGTTCCAACTTACAAACAGATCCAACTTAAGAACAAACCTACAGTCCCTAACTTGTTTGTAACCCGGGGACCCCCTGTATATGCAACTCCAGCCAGTAGTAAAAACAAATGGACATAAATGAAAGGATAAAAATAATAGAAATTAATCAAAATGGCCATAAAAATTATTCAGAACGGCAATAAATGTAATGTCCATCCATAAGGACTGCAACAGCAAGTACCAAAGCACCTGAGTCACTCTGAAGCTGTACTTATGTGAAACCCAGCAGGAGCCACAGTATCTGCTTGAAGAGCTGTCAGAGCCCTTTTGTTCCTCTCCGTCAGCTCTTCAAGAAGATGCTGTGGCTCCTGCTGGGTTTCACATAAGTATGACTTTGGAGTACCTCAGGTCCTTTGATACCTTTTGCTGCAGTCCTTATGGATGGACATTACATGTACTTTTATGAACATTTTGATTCATTTTTATGGCCATTTTGATTTTTTTCTATTATTTTTATTCCTATTAATTTTTTTCTACTGGCTGGAGTTATAGTGTGTTTTTTGTGCTGTTTATATTGTTCTTTGTTCAAAAATATGTAAATACCACTCCTGTAATTCTAACTCATAACCAGTATGCTTCACCATTGCTGGATGATCATGTATCTGTAGATGCCAGTTGATATAACTACTTTTTGCATACACATATTCTATTGATGTGGGGTGATAGTTACTGGGGCCAAATGCATACGCCTATGAGCCACGCTATGCTCCTGCTGTTCTATCATGTTGCTGGAACTCTTATTGCACAAGACATATTTATATACTGACCCTGTTCTGGACATCATAGGTGCTCACATGCACTCCTGAAGAAGAAAGAGTGTTTTTGAAATGCATCAAGCTTCTTATGTGGACCAGTTTTGTAAAAATAGAAATATGCTCTGTATTATAGATGCGAACTTTAACTGGGTGCAAAACATGGATGTGGTTACTACTATGTCTTTTTTAACTTTTGTATATTAAATTTGAAATTTTATGTGATATTTTTCTGTTTTTGTTGGTTTTACTCACTACTAGTATGCCCTTTTACAGTCCCTTTGCTACAACACAGATTCTGTTATACCAATTAGTGGGATGTGGGCATACTAGCATGGTATCTTCTTCCCCTATTAATATTAGTTCATTTTTAGGGTTTACAGACACTTTAAGTTAAATGTAATACTATTTACAACTAATGTTCTATTTTTGATGGGATTATAATATATAATCTGCTGTAACTTTTATTGTACAAGCAGAAAAATGCTACAGATAGATGTGATGATATTCATGTTATTGCAGGAGCTTCCAGAGCAAACGTACCTCCATCCACCACTGAGTATTTTCGTAGTTGAGAAACGTTCATTTGGCCACTCTGTCTTGGTTGGGTCTGCAGTTGTGTCTAATCTCATGAGGTTTGCTCCAAAAGAACTGGAAGAAAGCACTGAAGAGGATGACACTAAACCTAAACGTGAGTAACAATGTACTGTGTGGGTGGTTCTCTAAATGGAATTAAAGCAGTAATCCAGTTTATAGAGAACAGAATTAAAGTGACACTAAACTTTCATTTAAAAAAAATCAAGTATGTATCCTTACTGCAAATGACAATGTCTTCATCAGCTTTTCTCTCCAGAAGGGTGGTGCCATCATTATTCAGACACCAGTCAGGGTCAGGATTTACTTCCAAGACTAAGGCAGGCCATACATGGTTCCAATCTCAGCCAGGAACCGGCCTGAGATTTGAACCCTGTATGGGCAGGTTGATCAACTTGGGTACAACCAGCATGCCGGGTTTTACCTTCAATTATCGATGGCGTTTATTCCTCTTTTCTCCAAGTGGGGGCGGCTTCCCTCACCCCCCTCCCCCCAACTGGGAGAAGACAATGGCCCGGCAGGAGGGATTCCTGCATCAACACTATCTGTGTCGATGGGGGAATCTAGCAAAGTTTTTCTTTCCTGCAACCCGAGGTTGCAGGAAAGAAATTTGCTCCATGTATGGCCGGCTTAACACACTAGCTCAGAAATGTCACAATTATGTAAATCCTGGTATCTATGCAATTCTTGGCTGTGTCTACAAATGTCTGATATGGATCAGCCCCTGCTGAAACCCCCCCACCTTGCGGCTCGCTGCAAAGTTACAATGTATCAGTCCAAAAGTGGAAGAGAGGAGGAAATGCTTCTTGCTGCCTGCAGCAGACTGATGACATCATTTCAGCCTAGGCAAAGTGACTGGCCTGAAGCTCAAGGACAGCTTTTTAATGATAAATGTATAACAAAAATAATACTTTTGCTATATATTGGTACATATCAAAATGTATAATTGCAAACATGCAAATAACCTGAAAGATCCCCTGTATGTGGAATTCGTAATAATGCTTTATTTTTATAAACATTGCCAGATATAGAGAATACAGTTATTGTTCTAAATGTTGGAACAAGCTTCCCTTGAATTCTCACCCTTTAAACAGCATTTGTTTTAATTATTTGAGCTTTTCTACAGTTGTGAACTGATTCTGCCCAGACTTATATCTGAGTTATACCTTGATCAGCCATGACATTATGACCACTACCATAACCCATTGGGGCACGGACTCCACTAGCTGCAAGTTTGAAAATGACTTGCTAAGCTATTGCTAGACTTGCCAGGCTTCACAAGTTTGTTGCACAATTACAGCAAGTCCGCATTGCATGACTCCCAGATCAAATTTTTTGCAAACATTCTGCATGTCTAAAATAATAAGTGGTAGGACCTCTGCGCTACTAAATGAACGTGATAAAAAAAACAAATGTGTACAAAATCAAGAAAGTGATGCTGCAAAATCAATAGTGCACACTGTATCACCATAAAGTATAAGTTGTAGATTTCGCGCAAACACATAGATGAATAATAATTACATAAGTGTTAACTGGTATGTCACGTGGATTGTGTACAACCATTAAAAAATCATTAGAAAGTGTCCAATAGTGATAAAATAATAATAAGTGATGGCCTCTAGCTTCCAGTTAGACAATGATGTATTCAATCAGCTGTGTGATAAGGCTTCCACAAATACACAATGGTCAAATAAACTCCTTCCCTCTATGTCAGGTCTCCCATTGCCGTTACCTTAAAGGGCTTAAGATAAAGCCTTAATATGGATGTAGGGTGATGGTCTAGAGATGTCCGTTCTCCAAGTGGTTAGGTGATGTCCACTGATTGCTGGTTCCGTGGTGCTCAGTACATCAGTGTACATACATGTACTGAGCACCACGGATCTTTTTCAGCTCTGCACACAGGCTTTGCATTGATCCAGAATCGCTCCTAGCAAGAAGCGGCCAAGGCATCCATTCACCAGGAACCAGCAATCAGTGGACATCACCTAACCACTTGGAGAACGGACATCTCTAGACCATCACCCTACATTCCAGTGTTGTGAACAGGCTCTTGGCAGTCAAGGCAGGAGCATTGTTTTGCTTGAAAAGAAATCAAATTATGCATGTGGAGAAGGACAGAGAGGGGTGGGGAATTGGCAAAATTCTTTAGTCCAGAAGACAGGGCTGACAACATGGCTTGGGATTTTAATGCTGCAGAGGCAGTCTGGTCAAGCTGTTAGGAGTATTCTGGATTTCTGGCATATCCATGGGTAGTTTTTTGTGCACTTGCAGCATTTTTACAGGTATAACACTTGTGGTAATGTGCATGCATTTGAAAAAAGTAGATATCCATGAACTCAAGAAAGTCAAGCAATGATTTCAATGCAATAGTTCAAAAATGGCTTGTACTCTTGTGAGCATTGCTGCTTGTATAATTATTTAGCTTGCACCAAAACATGTACTTACATGAACATTAAAGAAATTGTTCTTTGTTTACAGAGAAAAAAATCTTTACTCAGATGCCTTCTGTGCCAGCCATTATAAATATAGACCAAGATGATAAAGGTGGAAGATTCAACCCTCTCAACCTGGTGAAGGTGTGTGGGAATGGCAATGCAAGCAGTAACACTAGTGTGAAAGGCCCGTTTAAAGTGGTTTTTATTCTACCTTTAGATTTATGGATATTATTATTGATGATTATTGATTGATATTATTATTGATTGATTATGATGATACTTAAAGCAGCCCTGTCAGGTAAAAAAAAAATATATATGAAAGGTCCCTGCAAGAGAAGGGTATTATGATCACCTCTCTGGTGGTCCCTGTCTCTTATCTCCTCACTTCCTGGAGTGGTTCAAACCTCTGAGACCTACATCAATGCTGAGTTTTGTGGTAACATGGGAATCGGTGGATAGAACCATGGGAACCACAGGAACAAAGGCATATTAAGTCAAAGACATTAACAAGGCTACAGAACTGGAATTGAGTGATGGCAGGAGACACAGGGCTAAGAAGAAATCTTGACCATCTATAGACCTGCTTCCTTCCTTGGAGTGTGTGGTCAATCAATTAATAGAAAAAGCACAGCCTGTAATGAATGTCAGTATTTTTACAGCTTTAAAGGAGAAGTAGGGCCTAAGCTCTTTTGGCCCTACTTCTCCTATGGATCGCAGGAGTGCACTTAGTTCTGCACTCCTGTGACCAGTCCTCAGCCAACAGTAGGCTACAGTCCACTGTTGACTAATGTCACTCAGCTGGTCCAGACTCTGGAGGGATCCTGACTTTAATGTCAGGATCCACCCAGATGCCTGACCGGCAGCTGGCTCAGGCTCTCAGCACAAGGCTGAGAGCCGGAGCCAGCCACTCAAGCCCCCACCACAATCCATCACTCCAGTGGGCGCTGCAGGGGCAGAGCACAGAGCAGAGCTCTCTG
Organism: Lithobates septentrionalis; assembly: GCA_037952835.1. Taxonomy (NCBI): domain Eukaryota; kingdom Metazoa; phylum Chordata; class Amphibia; order Anura; family Ranidae; genus Lithobates; species Lithobates septentrionalis. The sequence continues at coordinate 332,285 of JBBDGP010003114.1, read as the reverse complement.
CTCACTGAAGACCAAGAAGTAAGCAATCAGTAGTCTTTGATCGCTCAGTTCTTGGTCTTAGAGGAGGCGGGGGACAGATGCAGCATCGGATCGATACAGCATCCACCTCAGTGGATGTTTTTTCCCCAAACTTCTGTTTGGGACATCCCGTGCTTTCAAGACAGTGGAAATAAGACAGAGACAACTAGATAACAATAAAAAATGGGTTCCTGGTTTGTATCTAATCTTCCTGGGCACCTGGTTTGTATCTCAATCATACCATTTTATTCAGTTAAATGGCAACTTCTACTTTCAGTGAGTACACATATTTATTCATCATTGTACAGTTTACCTAAAATTAATTTAATGTCAGGGATTCCGCTAATGTTCACTGAGCCTATGGGAGGTGGGTATACTTGCAAAGCATAACCAAAGAGATTCCCAGCTCAACTTACCAACCAGCCTGCAACCAACCAAATTGTCCTGTCTAACAGTATGCGTTAAAAACAGGGGTTTAGTTTGCATACATTTGCAAATACACGCGTAAGCTACAGAGCCCCTACAGAGCCCCTTTAGGGCACCCCAGTATTTTTTGTAGTCCTAACTCTAAATTTTGAGAGTCTCCACAGTTAAAACACATGCATTATAATAGATAGGCAGACGGCAGGTGAACATGGAGGGAGCCCACCCCTCCCTAAATTCCTCCTATGTTAAAAGAAGGAAAGGCCCCAGTGGTAAATTAATTGTACTTTGGGCCTCAAGGTGTTTTTTTTTTTTCAATTTACTGGCACCTCACCAGTTGAATTTGACCATGCATAAGGGTTACTGTATGTGTGTAGTTTTACTGTATACTCTTTACAAATTACTCAAACAATAGTAAAATAGGTAATATGCAAACAATGCTTTCAGGTACAGATAGCATGCAAACGCACTGTACCAGATCATTTGGTAAAAGGAAACTTTTATGGAGAGGAATACAAAGTTTGCCATTGCTGATGACCTGAAAAAATGTCTAAAAGTTGGCAAAGCTAAAATTGACTTACTATGAAGAGCAGACCAGACCCCCCCCCCCCCCCTCCCCATTTTATGCCCCAAAGTCTGCAGCTCAAGCAACTATTATAATCCGCCATTGAGAGACCTCACCAAATTTATCCTGGCTCGTGGCCCCTTATAGCAGTCCTGCAGAACGTTCTTCCATGTAGCAGCCTATTACTCCCTCCCTGTGATTTGTGGACAGAGCTAGAGAAAGTGTCCTCAGTACAGAAGAGATGGCAGCCATTTTAGGAGAGCAGAAGGCTGAAGGAGGACTGCGATTGACTGTACCAGCAGCTGGAATCTGAACCTGGAGGGCAGACTTTCCATTGGTCGCAGCCACTGCCTGGGACTTGGCCCTGCACCTAGACCAAAAGCTGTGTCCCTTCTCTGGGATATTCAAGCTATTTTGTTGGTGTTTGACACTTCGCCGTGCGATGGGGTTGATCACAGACAGACAGAATGTGCTGTGTTGGGTTTTCCACTAAATTGTTTTTAGTTCACATTGTGTAACCTGTGTTTTGTAGGACCCGTTGAACAATTTGGGTAAAGCATTAGTTAAGGAGGAGGAGCTGGAAGAAGAAAGACCGGAACCTGAAGAGCTTGACTGGTGGTCAAAATACTATGAATCTCTAAGAGACGCATCAGACCAAGTAAGTGTGCATTGACTGTCCATAGATGATAGGACAAAAAAAAAACATTCATTTGAATTTAAATTTATGATGTGAGCCTAGGGGAATGGTAGTAAGGAATGATTATAACCCCAGTTGGTAATTTTGTAGCTGTCTGTGTCTTTGCTTGGAAAGTTTCCTTTCACTTCCTGTCCTGGATACACAGAAGGAAGTGAATGGAAATCCCTGGAACAGGCCTAGCTTTTGGAAATTTCCTGTCACCTTCCATTGACATGTCATTCTGGTACAGCAAAATCCAAACCTCAGCTGCACTAAAATCCCCTGCTAGACTACGAAAAACCTTCCCTTCTCAGGAGGGGAAGGATAGCAGAGAATTCTTGGGCATCACAAAGCCCCAGAACCTAGGGAGAGTACTGCAGGTCTCTGTGCAAATGTTCCATGCTTAAAGTTTATTTAAATCCAAAACATTTTTTTGTTAGCATTGGATAGAGTAGGAAAATATTAAAACCACAACAACTCCTTTTAGCTGTCTGTGCTCCCTTACATACAGCAAACTGTGTTTCAGGTTCAAGCCGAGACTTCCAGTCTCATATCTGGAACACAGCAGAGTCTAAGGGCCCTTTCACACTGGGGCGGTTTGCAGGCGCTATTGCGCTAATAATAGCGCCTGCAAACCGACCCGAAAGTGCCGCTGCTTTGATTCCAGTGTGAAAGCCCCGAGGGCTTTCACACTGGAGGGGTGCGCTAGCAGGACGGGAAAAAAAGTCCTGCTAGCAGCATCTTCGGAGCGGTGAAGGAGCAGAGTGTACACCGCTCCTGCTAATTGAAATCAATGGGACGCTTTGCGGTGGTTTTTAACCCTTTCTCGGCCGCTAGCGGGGGGTAAAACCGCCCCGCTAGCGACCAAATACCGACGGTAAAGCGCCACTTACAATAGCGGCGCTTTACCGCCGACGCCGCCCCCGCCCCAGTGTGAAAGGGCCCCAAACACAGAGGCGCTCAGCCATTCATAGAAAGCGATGTATTTCATCGATGAATACAAAGCTTCCGCTGATTGGCTGAGTCAGGGAGGTGGGCTGATGTCACAGCTGGCCCAAACAAACTATGCTATATCTGTAAAAAGATGGAGTTCTTCTTTAAAGTGGATGTAAACCCGAAAAATTATTATTATTTTTTTTTATATCATACTGTAGAGTATAAGATTTGCTATCATTTGAGCCCAGTCTTGCCACACAGAGTTAATCCAGCTCTGAGCAATCCTTTTTTATTGTTCAGTGAGATAAATCTTGACAAACTGAGAAAAACTTTGTCAAATCCTCCCCCTTGCTGTGAGTGACAGGTGATTTACATATCTCGTGCATTAGCCATGCAGTATTTTTTAATTCCCTCCCCCACTCCTTTCTTCAGCAGCTCTGCAAGGATTGGCTGTTTCACACCTCACCATGATTTGGCATGCTGAAGTCATGTGGTTACTTTCCTGTCTTTTCACTGGATGTTAGAGATCATAGCAGAAGTTCAGTGTTAGAAATACACAGGAGAAAATGCATATTGACAAGGGGAGTGTAGAGGTGGGCGGGGAGTCTACTGACATCACGACTCCACCCACCGAGCTCCAGACAACAGACCCGCCCACAGAATATGCAGTTTTTCAGCTCTCATAACAGACAGAGGGGAGACATTTGACAGGTAAAGATACATGCAGGAGGCGTGTATATCCTTATAGCTAATCCCTATGGCAGTAGTTTAGAAAGGATGACATTGGGTTTACATCCACTTTTAGGGGTGTACTTCCCTTTACTTCCTGGCCAAAACACACAACAGAAAAGTTGCATTCACACGGGGGATTTGGCCCGGTGTAAATTGCAGCGGCAGAAGTCTGCTGACCAGACTAGAGCGCCTTTAGATTAGGTAAGTATACCCATCTTTCCTTTACAGGGTAGTTAACATGGGTTTTAGAAAGGGGGTGCAAGTAGGTTTAAGCATAGTTAGGTTTTGACCTTGACTGAACTTCTACTTTTAGGCCTGTCACCCAGCCCCTGCCTACCTTCTTATGCCGCGTACACACGGTCGGACTTTTCGTCTACAAAAGTCAGACAGCCTGTCCGACAGACTTCCGGCAGACTTTCGGCGGACTTGCGGCGGACTTGCGGCATACTTTCTAACGAACGGACTTGCCTACACACGACCACACAAAAGTCCGACGGATTCGTACGTGATGACGTACACCGGACTAAAATAAGGAAGTTCATAGCCAGTAGCCAATAGGTGGCCTAGCGTGGCTTTTTGTCCGTCGGACTAGCACACAGACGAGCGGATTTCGGGGTCCGTCGTAGTTACGAAGTAAAGATTTGAAGCATGTTTCAAATCTAAAGTACGTCGGATTTGAGGCTAAAAAAGTACGTTGAAAGTCCGGAGAAGCCCACACACGATCGGATTACCAGCCAGCTTTAGTCCGTCAGCGTCCGTTGGACTTTTGTAGACGAAAAGTCCGACCGTGTGTACGCGGCATTAGTGGTGCAGTGGATTACAAATTTCTGAACATGATTCCTGCAGATCATGGATAGCGCTGACACTGACAAAATGGTAATAACCTCTCTGACGTTCTTATAGGCACCTGACCAAGTCAAAGGTTCATCCAACATAAATGCGAGGATGCATGCCTAGGCTTCCCCTGTGACCAGAGATCCCAACTGTCCCTGATTTCGAGCAATGTCCCTCATTCCTCCTCATTTGTCCCTCATTTTGGTCTTATCCATAGAGACGTATATAAAATGCACTTTTTATTTATTTATAAGTGTTTTCCAGCGCTAAACCTTTCATCTGATTTCTAAATTGCTGCATTTGTAAATCCCAAAAGCCAATATAAAGGAATAGTAGTGGTAAAAAAAAGCACTTGTGGGTTTAAGCAATCTTGTTTTTTTTTTGTACAATTCTCCTTTAATGGGGCGTGGCAAGGGGTGTGTTCTTTGCCTGCATACTTTTGCTGATAGGTGTCCCTTATTCCCATCTCAAAAAGTTGGGAGGTATGCCTGTGACCCTGCAATCTGTGATGTGTCATGTGACCTCTATACTGCATAGACAGAAAACATTGTATAGGAATGAAATTGTTTTCTTATTTAGTATAATGCTGGCCATACAGTATTATACTAAATAAGAAACCTTGTGATTATAGCACAGCAGTAACAGCAAGTTAGGAGCTCACCGATTTATTAGCAAAATAACAGGTATTTTTTTGCACTTTTTCAAAGCCCTATGTTAGATAACAGAAATTCCTTTTCAGTGATAAAAAAATAACTCCTAAAAGAATGCAATATATAAAAAAAACTATAATATTCAATTATAAAATATGTACAAATTGTATAAGATACTGCTTAGGAAAATATATGCAGTACACTATATTACCAAAAGTATTGTGATGCCTGCCTTTACACGCACGTGAACTTTAATGGCATCCTAGTCCGTAGGGTTCAATGTTGAGTTGGCCCACCCTTTGCAGCTATAATAGCTTCAACTCTTCTGGGAAGGCTGTCCACAAGGTTTAGGAGTGTGTCTATGGGATTGTTTGACCATTCTTCCAGAAGCGCATTTGTGAGGTCAGGCACTGATGTGGACAAGAAGGCCGGGCTTGTAGTCTCCGCTCTAATTCATCCCAAAGGTGTTCTGTCAGGTTGAGGTCAGGACACTGTGCAGGCCAGTCAAGTTCCTCCACTCCAAACTCACTCACCCATGTCTCTATGGACCTTGTTTGTGCACTGGTGCGCAGTCATGTTGGAACAGAAAGGGGCCATCCCCAAACTGTTCCCACAAAGTTAGGAGCATAAAATTGTCCAAAATATCTTGGTTTGCTTATGCCTCAAGAGTTCCCTTCAATGAAACTAAGCGGCCAAACCCAACCCCTGAAAAACAACCCCACACCATTATCCCCCCTCCACCAAATGATTTGGATCAGTGCACAAAGCAAGGTCCATAAAGACATGGATAAGCGAGTTTGGGGTGGAGGAACTTGACTGGCCTGCACAGAGTCCTGACCTCAACCCCATAGAACACCTTTGTGATGAATTTGAGCAAAGACTGCGAGCCAGGCCTTTTCATCCAACATCAGTGTGTGGGCTCACAAACGCGCTTCTGGAAAATGGTGAAACATTCCCATAGACACACTCCTAAACCTTGTGGACAGCCTTCCCAGAAGAGTTGAAGCTGTTATAGCTGCAAAGGGTGGGCCAACTAAATATTGAACCCTACGGACCAAGACTGGGATGCCGTTAAAGTTCATGTGCGTGTAAAGGCAGGCGTCCCAATACTTTTGGTAATATAGTGTATGTGTTAAATATGATAGTGTAGGGCAGGGGTGGCTAAGAATGTGGCTCAACACAAATATTATAACCTTACTTAAAAATGTTGATTTTTTTAAAAAAAATCTGCAAAAATTAGTTTACACTTAGCAATTACGTGCGGCTGAAGAAAAACTTGACAAAGGTCTCTTTACTGGACTTTTATAAGTTTTATCTTCCCAAAGAAAAATATTCCGCTCTTCACAATCACGCCTTATTCATGTCATTAGCACTAATATTTGTGAACAACTATTTTCAAGGATAAAGGGCAAAATTAGAAGAAAATATCTGATGAGCACCTTAAGAATTCATTGAGAATTGCTACTACGTCCATCGAACCTGATATTGATGCATTTGTTTATTAAAAACAGCGTCAAATATTGCACTAGTTTTATGTTGCCCTCTTTTACTTTTATAATAAAAAATATTACAAAAAATTTAATTTTATTACTTGGGTTGGTGCGTTATTTTATCAGTGATCGTTAACTTGTGATCTGCCCGACTTTTTCTGCTCTTCAGCTATCCTTATTGATAGTGTATTTTTTGTGTGACCCAAGACAATTCCTCTTCTTCCAATGTGGCCCATGAAGGTCAAAAGGTTTGACACCCCTGGTATAGGGTATTACTCAGCAAGAAATGATGGTGCTGGATGAAAGATATACAAATCGCAAACAAACAATCGTAGGCTGTCTTATAGACAGGGCCGGTGCTACCACTAGGCAAACTAGGCAGCCGCCTAGGGTGCACTGCTGCCTAGGGCGCCCGGTCACTGGTGTTCCTACTCTCTTCTCTCTGCAGCAATTAACTAAGTCTCAGCATCAGCAGGCAGTCGCTGCTCTGTTCGCACATAGTGTGAGAGACGCAGCAGCGGCAAAGGACTGTGTCTGTGTCCCAACTCCCGAATAAATGGAAGCAAGCAAACATTATTTGATGGGCGCTGGTAGGCTGCATTGATGGGCGCTGGTAGGCTGCATTGATGGGCGCAGGTGAGGCTGCATTTGATGGGCGCTGGTGAGGCTGCATTTGATGGGCGCTAGTGAGGCTGCATTTGATGGGCGCTGGTGAGGCTGCATTTGATGGGCGCTGGTGAGGCTGCTTTTGATGGGCGCTGGTGAGGCTGCATTTGATGGGCGCTGGTGAGGCTGCATTTAATGGGTGCTGGTTAGGCTGCATTGATGAGCGCTGGTAGGCTGCATTGATGGGCGCAGGTAGGCTGCATTTGATGGGCGCTGGTGAGGCTGCATTTGATGGGCGCTAGTGAGGCTGCATTTGATGGGCGCTGGTGAGGCTGCATTTGATGGGTGCTGGTGAGGCTGCATTTGATGGGCGCTGGTGAGGCTGCATTGATGAGCTCTGGTAGGCTGCATTGATGGGCGCTGGTAGGCTGCATTGATGGGCGCTGGTAGGCTGCATTGATGGGCTCTGGTGAGGCTGCATTTAATGGGTGCTGGTTAGGCTGCATTGATGGGCGCTGGTAGGCTGCATTGATGGGCACTGGTGGGCTGCATTGATGGGTGCAGGTAGGCTGCATTTGATGGGCGCTGGTGAGGCTGCATTTGATGGGTGCTGGTGAGGCTGCATTTGATGGGCGCTGGTGAGGCTGCATTTGATGGGCGCTGGTGAGGCTGCATTTAATGGGTGCTGGTTAGGCTGCATTGATGAGCGCTGGTAGGCTGCATTGATGGGCGCTGGTAGGCTGCATTGATGGGCACTGGTGAGGCTGCATTTAATGAGTGCTGGTTAGGCTGCATTGATGGGCGCTGGTAGGCTGCCCTGGTGGGCGCTGATAGGCTGCATTGATGGGCGCTGGTGAGGCTGCATTTGATAGGTGCTGGTGAGGCTGCATTTGATGGGCGCTGGTGAGGCTGTATTTCATGGGCTCTGGTGAGGCTGCATTGATGGGCGCTGGTGAGGCTGCATTTAATGGGCACTGGTGAGGCTGCATTTAATGGGTGCTGGTTAGGCTGCATTTAATGGGTGCTGGTTAGGCTGCATTGATGGGCGCTGGTAGGCTGCATTGATGGGCGCTGGTAGGCTGCATTGATGGGCGCTGGTAGGCTGCATTGATGGGCGCAGGTGAGACTGCATTTGATGGGCGCTGGTGAGGCTGCATTTGATGGGCGCTAGTGAGGCTGCATTTGATGGGCGCTGGTGAGGCTGCATTTGATGGGCGCTGGTGAGGCTGCTTTTGATGGGCGCTGGTGAGGCTGCATTTGATGGGCGCTGGTGAGGCTGCATTTAATGGGTGCTGGTTAGGCTGCATTGATGAGCGCTGGTAGGCTGCATTGATGGGCGCTGGTAGGCTGCATTGATGGGCGCTGGTAGGCTGCATTGATGGGCGCAGGTAGGCTGCATTTGATGGGCGCTGGTGAGGCTGCATTTGATGGGCGCTAGTGAGGCTGCATTTGATGGGCGCTGGTGAGGCTGCATTTGATGGGCGCTGGTGAGGCTGCATTTGATGGGCGCTGGTGAGGCTGCATTGATGAGCGCTGGTAGGCTGCATTGATGGGCGCTGGTAGGCTGCATTGATGGGCGCTGGTAGGCTGCATTGATGGGCACTGGTGAGGCTGCATTTAATGGGTGCTGGTTAGGCTGCATTGATGGGCGCTGGTAGGCTGCATTGATGGGCACTGGTAGGCTGCATTGATGGGTGCAGGTAGGCTGCATTTGATGGGCGCTGGTGAGGCTGCATTTGATGGGTGCTGGTGAGGCTGCATTTGATGGGCGCTGGTGAGGCTGCATTTGATGGGCGCTGGTGAGGCTGCATTTAATGGGTGCTGGTTAGGCTGCATTGATGAGCGCTGGTAGGCTGCATTGATGGGCGCTGGTAGGCTGCATAGATGGGCGCTGATAGGCTGCATTGATGGGCGCAGGTAGACTGCATTGATGGGCGCTGGTAGGCTGCATTGATGGGCACTGGTGAGGCTGCATTTAATGAGTGCTGGTTAGGCTGCATTGATGGGCGCTGGTAGGCTGCCCTGATGGGCGCTGATAGGCTGCATTGATGGGCGCTGGTGAGGCTGCATTTGATAGGTGCTGGTGAGGCTGCATTTGATGGGCGCTGGTGAGGCTGTATTTCATGGGCTCTGGTGAGGCTGCATTGATGGGCGCTGGTGAGGCTGCATTTAATGGGCACTGGTGAGGCTGCATTTAATGGGTGCTGGTTAGGCTGCATTTAATGGGTGCTGGTTAGGCTGCATTGATGGGCGCTGGTAGGCTGCATTGATGGGCGCTGGTAGGCTGCATAGATGGGCGCTGATAGGCTGCATTGATGGGCGCAGGTAGACTGCATTTGATGGGCGCTGGTGAGGCTGCATTTGATGGGCGCTGGTGAGGCTTCATTTGATGGGTGCTGGTGAGGCTATATTTCATGAGCTCTGGTGAGGCTGCATTTGATGGGTGCTGGTGAGGCTGCATTTAATGGGCACTGGTGAGGCTGCATTTGATGGGTGCTGGTGAGGCTGTATTTCATGGGTGCTGGTGAGGCTGCATTTAATGGGCACTGGTGAGGCTGCATTTAATGGGTGCTGGTGAGGCTGTATTTGATGGGCGCTTCATTAAAAAGTTGGGGTATACATGAGCAGGGCAAAGGGGGTGGAGCCAAGGGGGAGGGGGTGGCAAAATGAGGTTTCGCCTAGGTTGTCAAAAATCCTTGCACCAGCCCTGCTTATATAGATATGAATTAAAGTTTATTGAAAGCCATTTTTATGTGTTGGATAGTGTGAAAGGGATAGACCTGTGGTCGGGTTTTTTTTTTTGCTGTGTATGTCTCCGCTGGGGGGAATTACCCTCTGTATTTGTCCTGGTGACCATTGTCACTGGGACTGAAGGTTAAAGAAAATTCAACATTATGAGTTGTAACCAGAATAGGTTTCGAGGAAAATCTTTTAATGGAGACTTGTTTTGGTGACAGTTGTCTAAGAAGATATGTTCCTCCCTTTGGTGAGAGTTCCTGTCACTTCCTAATGTGTCTACAGAACAAGAAGTGGAGAGAAATCGCCCCTATGGGACACAGATGACAAAAATACCTAAACACGGTTGTAATTCTTCTCATCTCCATACAAAATGAAATGATGTATTTGAAATAATCATATTTGGAACCTGATACAAGGATGTGTGCCTAAAAGGAAGACTGTAATACATGATTCCACACCTTGCTACATCTCCGAATGCAGTTCTCTTAAGCAAGTGATCCCCTATACTCTGATATTTGGAAAAATGTATTTCTATGGATTATTTTCTTTGAATTGGTATTATTTGCAAGTAATTATGCATTGCAATGTGTGCTCCAACAGTACTGCATACTGCACAAAGCTACCAAGATGAACCTTGGGTAGGCAACAGATGGCCATAGTTCCTGGCAAAATACCATCATCACTGGGCCATGTGCTAATGAAGGAGTTAGTTTAACTAGTTTGTGGAATCCATTATGGGTGCTTTATCTCTTTTACTTATTTGTGTTATAGATGAACGTTGCTGAAGAGGACGAAGAAGCAGAAAATGAAGCAGGCAAGACTTATTTTCAGTATTAATTTAGTCATTTTATTATGCAGGAGAATGTAGATCTTTACTGTTAGCTGGCAGTTCCAGCAATTACCCACAAGGGTGATGTGAGATTATTTGTGGGCTTTGCTAATAAGCTTTATTTTGCTGGAATAGCACATTTAATTGCACCTCTAAATACCCAGCACAGCAGTGCCAATACATAAAAAAATATTCCCCAAATCCCCAACTTCATTTTGATTTCTAATATGACATTTGCCTCTTAAATGCTGGTCTTTGAAAATGTATAAAATGTGTGCATTTTTATCCTACTAAAACAAATATTGTAGAACTGGGTGGACATGGTTTAGCAACCGCGAGTTGATAAAATACATCACCCAGATCCTTTCCTACTCCATTATATAAGAATAAAAGGGTGTTGAAGGGCATCACAAGGCCCGGGCACCTAGGAAGAGTGCCCCGGGCCTCCTTGCAAATGTTTAAAGTACATTTACCAACTTGTCTTAACAAATGGAGCATGAGTTTCCCCCAGCTTTTGGTCAACACCTTCCTACTACATGTGTCTGGGGCATTAAATGTTTTTGGAAGTCAGTGGTGCATTATGCTACCACATACCTAGTGAACTACCTACCCTTAACCCCTGAAATGGCCCTTTTTGTTCTACCAACATCCCAGGTATTAAAATTTCAAGGGGCTGCAAAAAACTCCTCATCATATCTCTTGTGGTGTGGAAAGCCGTTCTGCATAAATGGATTTACCCAGAACGCTCCACTATCTCTCTGTTTATAGAAAAGTTATCCTACGTTTTTCACATGGAATGAGTGGAGGCTTCTTTGCAACTACAGGTCCAAAAGTTTGGTTGATGTTTGGGAATCTTTCATCCAAACCTTGCCAGTAGATACCCAACAATCTATAATGCTATGTTTTCTGTATATTCAATGGTATCAACTCAGATTCTTACCAATTGACACTCTACAATCCATTTAAACTGAATTATACCTCCTACTCTACTGATTGAGGCCTGTTCCCCTTTCTTTCATTGTTACTTATTATGCCCTGTACACACGGTCGGATTTTCCGACGGAAAATGTGTGATAGGACCTTGTCGGAAATTCCGACCGTGTGTAGGCTCCATCACACATTTTCCATCGGAATTTCCGACACACAAAGTTTGAGAGCTTGCTATAAAATTTTCCGACAACAAAATCCGTTGTAGGAAATTCCGATCGTGTGTACACAAATCCGACACACAAAGTGCCACGCATGCTCAGAATAAATTAAGAGACGAAAGCTATTGGCTACTGCCCCGTTTATAGTCCCGACGTACGTGTTTTACGTCACCGCGTTCAGAACGATCGGATTTTCCGACAACTTTGCGTGACCATGTGTATGCAAGACAAGTTTGAGCCAACATCCGTCGGAAAAAATCCTAGGATTTTGTTGTCGGAATGTCCGATAAATGTCCGACCGTGTGTACAGGGCATTAGACTGAAGGCCATTAATCTTCATCCCTAGACCAACATTGTTAGTTTGTTCTCAAACTATACTAGCAAACTGTTCATTGTTTTTCTTACATTGTCTTATTGCCTAAATATTGCGCCCACTTTTATTGTTAACCAGCTGCATTTACTTGCTAAAAATACTAACGCTGTCAGTAATGCGAACCAAAGCACCATAGTGTTAACGCATATTTTTGACTTGTTTAACATGCATTTAAGGCACATTAAAAAACGAATCCCAGATGCCCTCCAAGGCATATTTTTTCCACCTTACTGATAGTCCATCTTCCACCTTACTAAAATTCAATTGACAAACATGCTGTAAACATGCAGTAAATGCTACAGGTTGTGTTTACAGTACATTACCATAGACTTGCGTGGAAGGAATTGACAAGCTTCAACTCCTCTATATATAAATATATATATATATATATATATATATATATATATATATATATATATATATAATATATAAAAACTGCGCTTGGTGTAAGCAATGTGAAAATTAAATGATTAAAATTGAAGACAACAGCAGCACTCACAACATTGCACACAGCAATATCCAGAAATAAAAATTAAAAAAACGTGTTGCGCTGTCACATAAATTGGTGCAATAATTGTGCAATAATTTTTACAATTAGTGTTATTTGATGAATCACATAAACGTCCAAAAACGGGTTAATTTAGTGTCCAAAAACCAAGCAAAGTCCATAAAGTGATATAATAAAAAAAAAAAAACTCCTATGTTTTAATTGAACGCTGCGCAATGAGTTTTTCCTCTTCTTATGCCGCGTACACACGAGCGGACTTTTCGACCGGACTGGTCCGACGGACTATCCGACGGACTTTCGGCGGACTTCCAACGGACCTTCCCAATGAACGGACTTGCCTACACACGATCACACCAAAGTCCAACGGATTCGTATGTGATGACGTACGACCGGACTAAAATAAGGAAGTTGATAGCCAGTAGCCAATAACTGCCCTAGCGTCGGTTTTCGTCCGTCGGACTAGCATACAGACGAGCGGACTTTTCCATGGGAACTGGGTCCGGCGGAGTTCCGACGTAAAGATTTGAAACATGTTCCAAATCTAAAGTCCGTCTGATTTTCGACCGAAAAAGTCCGCTGCAGGTCCGATGAAGCCCACACACGGTCGAATTGTCCGCCGGACTCGGTCCGTCGGACCAGTCTGGTCGAAAAGTTCACTCGTGTGTATGCGGCATTATTGTTACACTGTATGACCGGGCCAGGGGATTCCTTAAGGATATATGTTTTTGGTGACTTCCATCATTGGTTTCCACAAGGCGGCTGGAAAAGCAAAGGTGGCCTATACCTAGTGTGAGGGGTAAAGCTCACAGATGCAAATACAGACTTTGATAGGTCTCTTAATCTGGTAAGAGGATATATTTGCCCTGTTTTTCCTATGGGGAGCACTAGGTGTTGCACCTAATAAGAACCGGAGGACACTTGCACATTTTATAATATCACTTTATGGACTTTACTTGGTTTTTGGACACTAAATTAACCTGTTTTTGGACATTTATATGATTCATCAAATAGCACTAATTGTGAAAATTATTGCACCAACCTATGTGACAGCGTAACACGTTTTTAAATTTTTAAGCTTCAACTCCTCCCAGACACGACATGTAGCTTAGGTTTTGCAACACAAAGTGACACAAATGCTTCACGTTTTTCAACCATATTATCCATTTCAGGCCGGGACCCTACATCCTGTGATGTGTCACGTGACTTCTTGGCATAGGGCAGTGATGGCAAACCTTGGCACCCCAGATGTTTTGGAACTACATTTCCCATGATGCTCATGCATTCTGCATTGTAGTTGAGCATCATGGGAAATGTAGTTACAAAACATCTGAGGTGCCAAGGTTTGCCATCACTGGCCTAGGGGCACAGGGGAAGCCTGGAAAATCTATACCTTTAATCTGTATTACAGTTACATGCTGCAGAAGGGGGGGGAGCATGCTTCATGAAATTTAAATTTATGTAAGCACCAGTCTATGCTGCGTAGACAGAAAACTGAGAAACACTGCACTTTTATATAAGCACATCATCTAGAAACAGATTACACTAAGCAAGCAGTATGATCAATAAATAATCGATTTAATTTCAACAGTCAATTTTTGGGGAAAATTCAATGGAATATCCCCAATATACTGTAGATTTTATTTGCTGACATTATCATTATGTAATTGGTTAGAATAACACATGGTGGGTTAATGGGCACATTTCAGATGGTCATAAAGATCCAGGCTAACCCCACCAAATGTGAGTAAAGTGAAAGTGTGCAACCAAAATAAAAATATGTGCAAAAATTTATTGTGATGAAACATAAATATGAATGATGAAAGTCCACACAGTGCTCCAATAGGTGAAACCGTGACGTCGGACACTCAGAAAAATCACTCTGTTGCTTCTGTTCAGAAGATATAACAAACAGCGCCACTTACCAGATTTGGTGGATCTCAAGTTAGAGATCAAAAACGCTCATCCAGGGATCACTCAGCTTAGGAATACTCCTCCAAGGGCTCATCCATTGCAGGGATCCTCTCAATACAGCGGGCTCTCTGGTGGTATGATATTCCTCAAAATTACCGCAATAACTCTCTCCCAGTAATCTCCAACAGTGGGAAATATATCAAATGATAGAAAGAAAAGGCTTCATGGTGCAGTATTCCAGTTTTAAAATTGATTTGAAACTTTGTAGGCAGTGACATCCAAAAAATGGTAAAACAGTACTTTCTAACAGCCGCGGCTCAAGCTGGCCAGCTGGCACGTGGTGACGTCAAGAACTGGTGCTCCACCTTTGACGCCACCACGTATCGGCACTGTTTGTTTTATCTTCTGAACAGGAGCACCAGAGTGATTTTTCCGAGTGTCCGACATCACTGTTTCACCTATTGGAGCACTGTGTGGACTTTAATATCACTCATATTTATGTTTCATCGTATCCAATTTTTGCACATATTAATATTTTGGTTGCTCACTTTCACTTTACCCACATTTCTATGAGCTGAATTTTTAGGCTATTTAGGTCACAGCACCATTTTTTGTAATTTTTCATTTTTTTGTAATTTTTATGTCATTTTTTTGCCATTTTTTTGTCATTTCACGATTTCGGGGGTAGCGCAGATATTTCACTATACACATTTAACCCCATCAAATAACAGAAGGATGAGATATGTACAGCTCTGTATCAGGCCATATCCCTTCAGGCTGTGAGCAGATGCCAGTGGGGCTCACATTACAAATGTGGATGGATGCCCAACTATATGTAGAAATGCCATACTATGTTGTTGTATTATAGCTTCCAGTGCTTGTATTACAGAGGGAGTCAATATCAACGCCTTAGATGCTGCAGAGGAAGGGGAAAATGTGGAGGTGGAAACTGTGAAAGCAAAAAGGAAACCAATTTCCACAGTGAAGGTATGTTTGTGTCTTACTTCTAATATGGTTTACTGTATTACTGTAATGTTAATTTCTTTAGATGTTGCAAAACACTCAAATATCTAAAAAGCTTTTATTTCATTAACAAAGTAACTGTTATAAACAACTATAAAAACATGAAAAAAATTCACAGATGCTGTTTAAAGCGGAGTTTCACTCAAATTTTTAACTTAATCTTACCACCTTCAGTTAATTGCATAGATGTTCAAATGCTGCACGAAATTTTTTTTTATCGCTGTAATTACCTTTATATTGTACTTTATTGTGGCCCTTCTCTCTCTCCTCCCATGGGAGTAGGCATGTTTATTGCCTTTCCCCGGCGCCGCACTGTCTCCTGGGAGCTTAGTGTCAGGCTTCCCAAGATTCAGTGCGGAAACAACGATCATGTGCGTGAACAAGCTGTGAATGAACAGCATTCACCGCATCCAGGAAATCAATGCTTGTGGGCTTCACATGCCCACAAGCAAGATGGAAACAGCCAGCATCACATTTTTTAAGTTATTCTTCAGTACGAAAACAGACAGAGGCGGAAATATTACACCCAAACTGTGAGTATTATTTTGGGATTAGCAAAGTGTCTCAATGACCTAAAAAAAAAAAAAAAAGATTGGTCGCCGGGCTCCCGCTTTAAAGTCTCATCAAGAATAAAGGATCCACCACTGACAGTCAAAACAATTACATGATCATTTGAATTACCTTATCATCATCACCAAAGCATGTAAACAATGTAGTAATTTAACTCACTCCTTAAGCTAAAAATTAGACTATCACAGGAAAAGAAGATTTGTCTTTGACACGTTTTTCATATTTGCAAAATGGTGGCACCCAAAAGGGGAATTACTGGGTCTCTGGAGATAGACTGGAGCAGAGTTTGTGTTCACTGGTTGAATTTAAAATAACATTTTAAATAAAAATTAAAAACATGGAAACACACAGGCTTTTTATTGCAGAAACGTACCACACTCACCGGCCACATTATTAGGTACACCTGTGCAATTATTTAGTAACTAGACATGTGCGCCGTCAATAAATTTGTTTTGTTTTGTTCCGTTTCGTATTAGAATTAATTCGTATTTCGTAATTCGTGTCCGAAATTCAATTTGGATTCGTACGAAATACGAATATTCGTTAGGTTCGTTAACTTTTCGTAACAATTACGTATGCTCGTTATGATGAATTTATTATGAGGGGCTCCCACCATCCCTGTGCTGTGCTGACTTCCTGGGTTTTTTAACTTCATCATAACGAATAATCGTAATTAACAAACATTCTCGTTTCCGTTGTAACGGAATTTGGATCCGAAATTCGTAAACGAAATTTCATATTTTGTACAAAATTCGGAAGCATAGCAATTCGTATTTCGGATCCTCCCAAATGTACAAATTTACGGAAATTCGTACGAATTTTCGATTCGTATGAAACTAATCGCACATGTCCATTATTAACACAGATTGCTAATCAGCCAATCACATGGCAGCAGCTCAATGCATTTAGGCATGTAGACATGGTGAAGGCGACTTGCTGAAGTTCAAACCAAGCATCAGAATGGGGAAGAAAGGGGGATTTAAGTGATTTTGAACGTGGCATGGTCGTTGGTGCCAGACGGGCTGGTAGGGGTATTTCAAATACTTCTGATCTGGGATTTTCACACACAACCATCTCTCGGGTTTACAGAGAATTGTCCTAAAAAATAGAAAATATCCAGGGAGTGTCACTTACGTGGACAACAATGCCTTGTTGATGTCAGAGGTCAGAGGACAATGGGCAGACTGGTTCGAGTTTATAGAAAGACAACATTAACTCAAATAACCACTTGTTACAACCAAGGTATGCAGAATACCATCTCTGAATGCACAACGCAATGAACTTTGAAGCAGAAGGGCTACAGCAGCAGAAGGCCACACCGGGTGCCACTCTTGTCAGCTAAGAACAGGAAACTGAGGCTACAATTCGCACAGGCTCACCAAAATTGGACAATAGAAGATTGAAAAAGAGTCTCTATTTCAGCTGCAACATTCAGATGGTAGGGCAGAATTTGGCATAAACAACATAAAAGCATGGATCCATCCTGCCTTGTATCAATGGTTCAGGCTGGTGGTGGTGGTGGAATGGTGGGGGGGATATTTTCTTGGCACACTTTACGCCCCTTAGTACCAATTGAGCATCATTTAAAGGCCACGGCCTACCTGAGTATTGTTGCTGACCATGTCCATCCCTTTATGACTACAGTGTCCC
This sequence comes from Lithobates septentrionalis, assembly GCA_037952835.1. Lineage (NCBI taxonomy): Eukaryota > Metazoa > Chordata > Amphibia > Anura > Ranidae > Lithobates > Lithobates septentrionalis. The sequence continues at coordinate 314,604 of JBBDGP010003114.1, read as the reverse complement.
CATCTTCTGATGGCTCCTTCCAGCAGGATAATGCTCCATGTCACAAAGCTTAAATTATCTCGCCACTGGACAATGAGGTCTCTGTACTCCAATGGCCTCCACAGTCACCAGATCTCAATCCAACTTGGATGTGGTGGAGAGTGAGATTTGCATCATGAATGTGCAGCTGACCAATCTGCAGCAACTGCGTGATGCCATCATGTCAATATGGACCAAAATCTCTGAGGAATGTTTCCAACACCTTGTTGAATCTATGCCACGAAGAATTAAGGCAGAGGGCAAAAGGGGGGCCAACCCGACCTAGCAAGGTGTACCTAATAAAAGTGGCCCTGTGAGTGTATGTCTCTACTGCAAGAAATGATCCTTACCAGCCTGTTTGCAATTTTCTTTACAATGTACACTGAGCTGCATATACAGAGCTCAGTGTACAATTTTGGCATCTGCCATGATAAATGTCCTGTGCATGCACGGGAAGCTATGTCATTCTGGTGAGGCCAATGAAGATGGCCGAAGATCCCAAACCTGGAAGAAGATCAAGTGTTGGCACTGGTGAGGGAGCTCGTAGATGTCACATCACTGAAAGAGAGGTGGGCCTAGTTCAGCTTTAAGCTGAATTTTTTTCGTATTTGCCAGAGGTTTTTGTAAGCTGTTGCAAAGGAATAGGATAATTTCCCTTTAAAAAAAAAAAAAGTCACATTTCAAGTTAGTAGGAAAAGCTGAAGCCATTTATTTTCTCTGCTTTTCAGCAGAGTTTTTTTTATTTTTACTGTTAAATCAGCTCTAATAAACCTATCACTTTTTCCTATTTATGTGTATATTTCACATAATTTCAGGACATTGGATCTAGGGTAATCTATTATTTTTGAGAAAGGAAAACTGGAGAATAAATTTTCCTTGGTGTTATAACTGACTTTAAATAACACCTGTCATTGGAGAAATATGAAGGCAGCTTTTTCTTTTTTCTGGCTGTCTCTGTATTAATGATTCAGTACTTACTGAGTCACCGACCAGGAATAAGTATGTAAGCAGGTCTCTAGCTGTAGACATCAGTACACTAGGTGTCTACAGAATTACAGGGCTGTCCAGAGGCCTCCTATTTCAGTCTATATCAGCTCTACAACCCTTGCAGACTTAAGCTGTCTGTTAACGTGCACAGATGGTGGTTTGAAAACCTTCTGCTACACCATCTCCCTGGCTTAAAGTAATATAGGCCCATAACTAACTGGAAGAACCTACATCGTAAGGCCTTTAATTTATTTTGTGTTTCCATTTGAGAGCTCCAACAGCTAAGCCTAAAGCCTTGGTCCCAGAGGTGGCTCTCTAATTAGGCAAATTAGGCGGTTGCCTAGGGCCTCACACTCACAGGGGCCTCGCAACTGCCTAATTTGCCTAAGAGCCACCTCTGAGGCTGTCCCACAGGGCACCCATGGATGAGACAAAGCCGCACCTGTCACTCACTGGCTCCTGTCACATTTGTAAAGACACAGACGCAAGTGGGCATGGATTATCCTCCCTCTCTCTCAGGTCTTTCTGCTGCTCCCGCTCAGTTTGCTCCAACGCTGTCTGCAAAAATCTTACAAGGGAGGAGGTGGAGCTGCAGCTTGCTGAGATGGGAGTGAACGCACATGGAGTGACGCTAAGTGCTCATTGCCCGAGATCGGAGATCCCCCCGTGCCCCCCTCCTGCACATACCACCCACCCCTATTCACTCTGTGCCCCCCTCCTGCGCATAACACCCACCCCTATTCACTCCATGCCCCCCTCCTGCACATACCACCCTCCCCTATTCACTCTGTGCCCCCCCTGCACATACCACCCACCCCTATTTACCCTGAGGCGGAGCATCTCACTACTGCTGCTGCTTGTATGGGTGGGATGTGTACTGCACCAATCCTTGCTGACCCTCCTCTCCTATTCATCCCATGTGATTCACACAGTACACATCCCACCCACACAAGCAGGAGCAGTAATAAGATGCTCGGCCTCGGGGTTCTTCCTTAACCCTTGCAAAGGGTGTGAGTGGGGCCTCATGTCTAAATTTTGCCTAAGGCCTCACAAAGTCTAGAGCCGCCTCTGCTTGGTCCCATGAGACACCTGGAGGGCCACTTCTGCCCCTAACCACCACTACTCCCGACCTGACCATATTTACAACATGTACATTATACTCAGGATCCTGATGTGAATACTCCAGGTCCCAAATTGAAAGACCCAAAGTTATTAGATTAGCATGATAGCCATACAACTATATTTTTTAGAACAAGGTGGTCAACAATGGCAGCCCACACTTCCTTTAAAAGTTTATTTTTTTATTTTTTATAAAACGGCCCTGGGGAGTTCAAGTAAACCCTGGGAGTTGTGCCAGGTTGCACAACTCCTTATTCTTTGTTCTGTACATAATAGAATCACATCTAAACTAAACAAGCCCATATTTTGAAGTTGACTTGAACTATTTAACATCTACATCCGCCCACTCCTCAAAATCATAAAAAAAATCAGACCTCTGCTTCCACTCATACGCTGACGATACCCAAATCTACTTTCGCATCACCGGACAAAAAGACCACCATCAGCAACTAGAGAAATGCCTCATTTTGATAGATGACTGGATGACCATTAGTTCCCTCAAACTCAACGGGTCAAAAACAGAACTTCTCTTCCTACACGCTAACCAAAATCCCAAAACCAAGACTCCATGGACACCTCCCACCATCTTTGGACAGACCATCTCTCCGAGCACCAAAGCCAAGAGTCTCGGAGTTATCTTTGACTCAGAAATTACAATGGATGCACAAATAGGATCAGTAGTTAGCGGATCTCACCATCTCTTCCATCTGCTACGCAGACTCATCCCCTTCATCGCAGAAGAGGACAAAGCAGCAGTAGTTGGAACAATCATCAATTCCCGTCTTGACTACGCAAACTCACTCTACATAGGATTACCCCAATATCAGCTTGCGCGCCTACAGGCCATTCAAAACGCGGCGGCAAGACTGCTAACAGGAAAAAACCCTGGGAGTCCATCTCCCCATCCCTGAGGAGCCTACATTGGCTAACGGTAAAGAATCGGATCACATTCAAGACCCTCTGCCTCACCCACAAATGCATACAAGGTAACGCCCCTCAATACCTCCGAGAGAAAATAAAACACTACACACCCAATCGCAATCTGCGATCATCTAACCAAAACCTCCTCCTCGTTCCCAAATACCGCTACAAACGAAGGGGAGAACGCAGTCCAGGGACCTAGGCTATGGAACACTCTTCCGACTCACATCCGCATGGAAGAAAACCATCTGGCCTTCAGGAAAAAACTCAAGACCTTCCTCTTCTAAGAAGCTGTCAACACAAAATGCATTTAGCGCCTTGAGGCGATTCAGTTCGCATTTGCAGCGCTTTACAAATCATTCATTCATTCATTCAAAAGTGAAGATTTGCTAGGTTATTGGGAACATTTGCAGATGTTAATTGTGCCTAAGCAGTATCCAACAAACCTACCATTTGTCTGGAATTCCTCCTGAAACTTGCAGTACTTACTGGTATGCAAGGGTACCTAGGGACTCTTGTGCCTATAGCCTCATAGGCTCAAAGCTACAGTATATATCTGCAGTGTGAGATCTAAGGCACTGCTACCTGTGGCTGCTAATCTCAGGAGATTTGAAGTGTGATTTGGTGATGTCACTACTGCACTGCTAACCTTCACTTTGCTGAAAGCTCCGACATAGGGACCCTAAACCCTGCCTCTATTAAGATGGCTGCCTCCTTACATAGCAAAAAAAAGTATGGTAAGAGACAGTAATGGGAAAAAAGTTCAGCTACAAGCAGACTACAAGAACTACTGGAGACTGGTAGTTTGCTCTTAGCTAAGGTATGTACTGTGGCCAGATTAGGTTGATGATGTCATTGTCTTCTTGTTTATGCACAGCTGCAGAACAGAGTATTCCACACCCACTGCTGATTGGGCCAGTGGCCTGATATTATGTGATAGTTTCACGCAGGTTTAGGCCGAACTGAGTTTGGCCCGAATCTTAGCTCATCCCTACATTCAACTTGCCTTTTTTTTGGCAAACCTTCCAGAGTTCAGCTCTTCTTAAATATTTCTGTATGTGACTTTCGCTTTCTTTTACATGCTCGCTGGTCCATATTATTGCCATTTTATTTAATATAGCAGGCTCTGGTGCTGTCATCTTCTCCCTTTGGTGCTCAGTGCTTTGAGCCATCACTTGCCATCTTCATGTAAAATGCAGAGCTATTAACCCTGCATTGTACATGAAGGAGGCAGGCATGTGACCATGGCCAGTAAGTCCTTAGAAAGGAGGCTTTGCGGGAGAGGTCGCAAGATGGAGGGAGCAACAAAGTATTATTTCTCATCTCTGCACCCCTAGACCTAATCAGCGGTTAACTCTTTCAGTGTGGGGGTCCAACTGCAAGGGTAGATTTCCTGTAGTTGGATTTTAAAGCGGGGGTCCACCTATCTATCGTTTTTTTTTTTTGAGTTCATTCACAAACTTTTCTTCTCAGCATTACATACTCACATATTGTGTGTAATATGTCCGCCTGTGTCAGATTTCGTCGGAAAGAATAACTTATATTATTCACTGCAGGCGGTTTCCATCTTCATTGTGGGCATTTGAAGCCCACAAGCATTTATTTCCTGGATGTGGTGAATGCTGTGCTCCCAGCATTCACCGCTCGTTCCCGCACATGCTCAGTGCCATCCTGGGAAGCCTGAGACTAGCTCCCAGGAGTCTGGGAGAGGCTAGAAACACGCCTACTCCCACGGGAGGAGAACCAGGAAGTGCAAAGAAGAATAGAAAAATAAAAGGTAATTACGGCAATTTAAATTTTTTTAAATGGCATGTCAGCATCTAGGCAAGGAAGAGAATACATACAGATATTGTTCAAAATTTGGGTGGAACCCCGCTATTGATAATAGTATTTATATGATGCTGATCTCTTGTGTATGTGTATCTAAAAAATAAAATGTATACAACCCCTTTAAATTAAAGGCAAAACACTTTTTTTACAGGTATACAAAGGAGAACTGGAAGATGAGTTTGACAGGTTTGAAGATTGGCTGTTTGTGTTTCCTCTGTACAAGGGCAAGGCGTTGGATGATGAGGATGCTAACGATGACGATAATTTTATGGGAAAATACAAGGTATGTTTAGTGATGTGTGAGCAGCTGTGCACCATTCTTCAGATTAGAGAACCAACACTGATTTCCTTCCTATAATTGTGCTCTCTGTAGGGCTCTTTCTCTATCTACCCATCTGGGCAAGCCACTGATGAGTACCAAATAATGAGAGGCGTCCCCAGAAACCGGCCAGTGAAAGTACTTGTCCGCATTTACATTGTCAAGGTATGTGGCTCGCATTAGCTGGTGGACTTAGCTGGTGAACACATGGCATTAGCTGGTGGACACTTAATTCAGGTAAAGATTGACCACACTGCTCTTCAATTCCTTGCTTAAAGTGAACCATAAAGGACAGAGTAACAGGTTTACCTTGTTATGTATATAGAGCCATTTAAATTTTATCTTTTGGATGGAGTGGGGAAGGGTTAGACCCTCTGTCGGTGTCCCATGTGGTATTTGACCTACCTATTTGTCCTGGTGACAGTTTCACTAGGACTGAAAATGAGGGCAAATCCAAAATTTTGAGTTATCATTGGAAAAGGAATATAGGGGGATTTTTAAATGACGATATTTGTTCCAGTGAAAACAACGAGAGGATTTTACCTCACTTTGCAAAGATTTTCTTGTACTTATGGATCTGTCTGGAAGTGAAGGAAAATATTCCCAATAGGAGCCCAAAAAACCCAAAAACTAACAGGGGTCTTGAGCATCCCCTATTCTAAAAGAAAAAAAAGCTGTCTTTTTCATATACTTTAAAGGCAGATGCAAGGGAGCTAATCACGGATGTTGGGTGTTATATCTGATCTTCAAGCAAGATGGCTGTTTTGATCCTCAACATTATTATAATAGCTTTTTATCTAGGTTCCTGGATTGTGCCTCCAGATTAACTGCCCAAGTGTACTTAAAGCTAAATGCCAGGTATGGCAATTTTCATATAGTTATATTGGTCCAGCTTGATCCCCATGGAACCTGGAAACCACTGTAGTGGTCCAAAATCCTTGCAACGGCCCTGGGTAATGATACATGTAAACATGCAAGGGATAGGCTGTGATGGCTGTGCGGACATTGGTGGTTAAAGTGAGATTAACAAGGCCCTACAACCAATAAGACTGCTACTTGCATTGTCAAAATCTAAGGGCTCTAGAGAACAGCTAGCGGTAAATCTCTGTGATTGAATCCAAGGAATCAGAAGAGACCAAAGGTAATGAACCCTACCCCAATACACCCAAGATATAGAAATCTGTTTTGGGTGGCATTTGCTTTAATTTTTATGTTTGTGGCGTTAGCTATAATTGTAAAGAGATATAGGCAAGTAATGTAATATTAACTTTGTTTTTATCATAGGCAACAAACTTGGCTCCAGCTGACCCTAATGGAAAAGCAGATCCTTACATAGTAGTGAAAGTTGGTGAACAGACGATGGACAGCAAGGAGAGATACATACCCAAACAGCTGAACCCAGTGTTTGGAGAGTAAGTAGCATGAACTCTAAATAGGATATTGCTTTAAACAATATGTCAAGGCTTATAAAAGATATCAGTAGCACGAAAGTGTCACTGATCCCAGCGCTCAAATGGAAAAAAAAATCAATGCACTAAAAGCTGCTATTATACAAATAAAAGAAATTATAGAATTATGCAAAGATAAAAAATGGAGAAAATTATCCCAGCATTAATAGCGCTAAGCAATATACCTGAAAGTATACAGTGCAATACATATACAGGATAAACAAATCATACACAAAACATAAGTCCTTGTGTGGAAATATCCATAAAAAGTCTTTAAAGTAGAAGAGTTGCTTCGTGACCCATCAGAACCAAGAGAAATCCTACAAAGCCTGAATACCATCACCGAAAAAACACCTCGTGTACAAATGTGCCCTGTTGGTAATGCATTCACCACACACCGGCGATAAATGAGCCTTATATCCACACCATTGAATAGATTCCTAAACTGGGATCCGACCCTTCATGAGTCAGCGCAGGTGAAAAACACTAGAACCTGGTATTTCCTTATAATGAGGGATGGACTCCCGTGAAGAAGTAAAGGATAAAACATCAAGGTTAAAATCTGGACGGCTTGCGAACACCTGTCCACTCGGATTCACAACGCGATGACGTCAGCGTACCACTCCTCCCGACGCGCGTTTCGTCACACTCTGACGTCGTTCTATTGTACTGTATTGTCTTTTACTGTCAGAAAGCCTACAACCCCCCTGTCTTCTTCAGTGGATCAGAGATCCAGTCAAGCACTGTATGACCTCCCTGAGCAAGGGGGGTCGCAGGCTTTCTGACAGGTATCAGGTATATTGCTTAGCATTATTAATGCTGGGTTAATTTTCTCAGTTTTTTATCTTTGCATAATTTTATCAATATGTCAAGGCTGCTGTACTGGTTACTTATAGTAGAACTCCAGCAAAAACATTTTTCACTTTGAAAAGGCTAGACCCTCAGTCGGGAAAATTCACCATTACTACTGTCATCAGGACAAAAATGAAATCCAAAATATTATAATTTGCCATTTACTTAGCAATATAGAGGATCTCCGCCAATGAGGAACTCACAATTCTAATGACCACTTTCTGGGCAGATTTTTACTCACTCCCTGTCGTGTTTCTTTGACAGAAAGTCAGAGGAAGTTACCCTCAAGTTGGGGGCTAATCACAACCTTTGACTGTTGTCACTGAAATAGGGGTCACTGACTCGTTGTGTGCTGGCAAAAAAACTTGCATACACCATTTTTGGTATGTTGGCAGCCCATTCATTTTGAATATGCTGCCCTAACACAAAGAATGTTGACACATGACATAACACGTGTCAGCAAGTGTGTGTTAATGCACTCCGATAGTGTGAATGGGCCCTAAAGCTAAAATATAGTTTTAGAATGCGTTCTACTTTAATTGAAGATTACCAAATACGGAATGCTGTCTGAGGTGTGGTGGTCGAACTGGGTCAGAAGGATATGGTGCTAAAGAGCTGGCCTGGCATGGCTTAGAGTGCCCACTGGAAAAGAAAAGAGAGACGCAGGAGAGTCCTTATAGTGTAGTCAGGGCTGCTGTTAGAAACAGTGGGGCCCCATACAGCCTATCAGGCAGGATTTCCCTCAATCCACACACCCCCCTGGTCGAAAGTGACTGAGGACATAGATTTACCAGTCCATTTCTCTACAGCCTCAGCTGCGCAGATGAATGAACAGGAAGCTCTCTGAGACTTCCTGCTCATTCACAAACTGAAGCCTAGTACAGTGTTTCTCAACTCCAGGCCTCAAGGTGCCCCAACAGGTCATGTTTTCAGGCTTTCCCCAAACGTCTGTGGTAATTACTAGGCATTGAAACTGATCAAATCACCTGTGCAAAATAATGGAAGACCTGAAAACATGACCTGTTGGGGCGCCTTGAGGACTGGAGTTGAGAAACACTGGCTTAGTAAACCCCGTTTACTAGGCTTCAGTGATGAACGAACACAGAAGTGATTGGTACCGATCACACACTGTGCTCATTCAGGAAAGGAAAGGGGCAAGTAAATGACATTCTCCATGTGCCCGCAGCAGCTGCCAGCAGGAGAGGGTGGGGGGAAGCCAGTAGCGCTGTGGTGGAAAGGGGCACACATGGGGCCTGCATAGCAAATGGAAGGGGCGCATGAGCTAGAACCAATGTGCTTGCAGTGCAGTCGGAGGGAGGGAGAGGAGGAGAAGCTGGCAGTGCTGCAGTGGAGGAGAGAAGAGGATCGGTGTCTGCAAAAAAATTAAAAGACAGTACAGCTGGCAATCCTGCTTAGCAGGGGCCCAGACCCCCCTTTTGAACTGATTGGACCTGGGCCCAGTACAGGAGCTGGCTGTACTGCCTTATCAGTGGCCCCGAGTGTTGTAAACTGTAAAGATAATGATTATGATGCTTAAAAAAGAGTATAAGACTAGAAAAGCAGTGGGAAGGAAAGAGATACAGTATATCAGGGCCATCTTTACCGCAGGGACAACGGGGCATCTGCCCAGGGCCCTGCCATGGTTGGGGGCCCAAAGCAGCTGACTCCGGAGCCCGTGCTGCCCATTGGCTTTTTTTCAGCCGAGTTCTTCCACTTCCGAGATCCGGCTCACCCCTCAATCTTGCACCCCGTACACAGCTCACCCCTAAACTCTGCACTCCATACACAGCTCACCCCTCAGTCCTGCACTCCACACACAGCTCACCCTTAAATCCTGAACCCCCTACACAGCTCACCCCTAAATCCTGCACTCCATACACAGCTCGCCCCTCAATCCTGCACTCCGTACATAGCACACCCCTTAACCCTGCACTCTGTATGCAGCTCACCCCTCCACACTACTCTACTGCAGGCGGCATGACTAGTAATTTATTCCTGGCAGCCCGTCTTCAGGGATACTGCTCCTATTGAGCTCTGTTCCTAGCTGCACTCAGTTAACCTTCATAGCTGTGTATGCTCTGCTCTGCACTATGCTAATAGCAAGTTCTAGGAGTTTTCTGACTATTGGCGGGTCCCCTCACCTCCCCAGTCCATGATGTGCAGGCAGTGAGAAGATGATGTGCTGTAACCTTCAGCAACCAATCAGTAAGCTGTATTGATGTGCTGTGACCTCTAGCAACCAAAAAGGAAGTGGTAATGATGCGCAGTAACCTCTAGCAACCCATCACTGAGCGGTAAGCATGTAACCTCTAGCAACCAGGCAGTGAGTGTTAAGCATGTAACGTCTAGCAACTAATCAGTGAGCGGTAAGCATGTAACCTCTAGCAACCAGTGAGCGATAAGCATGTAACCTCTAGCAACCAATGAGTGAGCGGTAAGCATTTAACCTCTAGCAACTGAGGATGTGCAGTAACCTCTAGCAACCAATCGGTTAGCAGAAATGGTGTGCTGTAACCTCTAGCAACCAATTAATGAGTCGTGATGTGTGCTGTAACCTCTAGCATCCAGTCAATGAGCAGTAATGATATGCTGTAACCTCTGGCAACCAATCGCAATTGCTGCCTGACCTGATTTTGAGTCTAGCTCCTAGAGTGGGGGGGAGCTGGGGGGCCCAAAAGAAATGTTTGCCCAGGGTCCAATCAATATTAAAGACAGCCCTGCTGTATATAATGACTTACAACTGTTTAGTCGGCGGTCACCCGACAGGATGGAAAACATGCAACCTTCAGTGAACAGGTGAAAAAAACCTGTCTCCACTCAGGGTTGCGGTAGTCGCTCTCAGTGCCTCGGGGGTTTCCCAACCTGGGTCCTCAGTGGGATTTTCTGGCAGGTGTAACGAATCGAATGCTAAGGGAGTTTGTAAATAACACCTGTCACTTGTCCAATTGGCAGGGGCGCCCAGAGTGAGGGGTCAAAGAATAGGTGGGAGTTGTCTGTTTTGTTTAAACATAACATATTGTTTTTCACCCTATAATTAATATTATTATTATTATTATTATTATTATTGGGTGAAATAAAGAAATTTTATGTTTATACAGAACAGACGGCTCTCACCTCTTCATTGACACCTCACTCCGGGCTCCTCTGCCAATCGGACAACTGACAGGCCTTTTTTCGCAAACTCCCTTTGCGCTATTCAATTACAAATATGGAAAGAGCTGCTTGTTGGAGAAAAAGGTACAAAAACCATGGTCAGACTATTCTTTCTAAGTTCTCAAATGAATGTGCACCATTCAGTGCAACTTTTACATAAGCTTAAAAAAAACAAAAAACACAGAACTGGTTTATCTCTGCTGCATCAGTAAAGTGCAGTAATAAACCAGATAAAAGTTTTCAGCTTCTTTCCTTTCTTTTAGTATTTCTTCCATATTTTTCCTTGTACTGTTATGTCCTGTACACATGATCGGACATTGATCGGACATTCCGACAACAAAATCCATCTGATTTTTTCCGATGGATTTTGGGCCAAACTTGACTTGCATACACACGATCGCACAAAGTTGTCGGAAAATCCGATCGTTCTGAACGCGGTGACGTAAAACACGTACGTCCGGACTATAAACGGGGCAGTAGCCAATAGCTTTCGTCTCTTAATTTATTCTGAGCATGCGTGGGACTTTGTGCGTCGGATTTGTGTACACATGATCGGAATTTATACGATCAGATTTTGTTGTCGGGAAATTTTATATCCTGCTCTCAAACTTTGTGTGTCGGAAATTCAGACGGAAAAAGTCCGATGGAGCCCACACACGATCGGAATTTCCAACAACACAATCTGATCGCACTTTTCCGTCGGAAAATCCGACCGTGTGTACGGGGCATAAGTTTTAAGACCTTCACACAGTCGCCTCAAGTTTGTTCGCACTGTACAACAGTCTGTATCCTAGAAGGGTGAGCTTAAAGGAACGCTCCATCTAAAATGTATATTTCAATTTTGGTAGAGGTGTGCCAACTATATAACTTGGCATACACTGGAATAGTTGTAACAATTGTGAAAAATTGTATTGTTGTAGTTCATTAGAATGACCAGCAGGGGATATTGTCCTCCTACAATTGACACTCTGTTCAGCTGTAATTTGTTGTTACAGGCGATTCTGAAGGCAACAAATTCCAGTTTGTGGTTTTGCTTTCACCTTTATCTCTATGCACAACCCCGACACAATTGTAATTCAAATGTCTAATTATTAGCATACCTTTCCTATGACATTAAAGGAATGGTCTCTCTTTTGCAAATATTGAATAAATATACCCACATTATTGAAATAAAAAAAAAAGAATTTAATACATTTTTGCATTCAGGTCTACAGAGCATTGCAACTGTGATCATGGTGAATGGCCGAGATGTGTAGTGGACATGAAATCAGGGGCTCAAATACTCATCAATGAAAAGTAAAATATAAAATATGACAAAATAGGAGTTAAAAAATAAAATTAATGTTAATAAAATACCAAGTGAGAGGGACCATTTATGAATAATTGTTTTTTTTTTTTAATTTACATCAGGACACTCCTGTGGCTCTGGTAACTGAGTGTATTTATAAAGTCATAAATACACTAAGTAACAAGTGTCACAGACGTGTCCTGATATAAGTAAAACAGTTATTTATGATTGGCCCCTCTCTCATTTTATTATCCTCATATTAACAGGAATACCCACCCTAGACACCAGTAAATGTGACTGGCAGGGAAGGGGTTAACACTAGGGGGTGATCAAGGGGTTAATGTGTGTCCTAGGCAGGTGATTCTAACTGTGGGGGGAGGGGACTGACTGGGGGAGGTGACCGATTGGTGTCCCTATGTACAAGGGACACACCATCGGTCTCCTCTCCTCTGACAGGACATGGATCTGTGTGTTTACATACACAGATCCACGGTCCTGCTCGGTTGCTGGGCGCCGGGCACGCGCATTGGGTCCCCAGTGACGCGACGGCGCGCGCGCGCCCCCTAGTGGCTCGGGAGGGCGATCACGTCATATGACGTCTGCCCAGAACGAGAGCTGCCTCGTCCCACCGTCATATGACAGTGGGCAGGCAGCTAGTGGTTAAGGTCCCCAATCATCTGCAGTCACAGGGGGCATTGCTAGGGTTGCTACCTGTCCGGGATTTACCCGGACAGTTCGGGTTTTGAATCATGCGTTCGGGTTTCAGGCGGGCTGAAACCCGGACACATTATTCAGACCAGGCTGTGGCTCCCCAAGTAACCAAGATAGTCGTACACAAATCTGTTGCCATCCGGGCGCTGTGGGTGTCTATATGAGGGCGGGTGCACCACATGACTACTCTCCTTGGGGCTCCTTGTCCCAGGCTGCTAAAATGTTCAGGTTTGGCTTGAAGAAAAGGTGGCACTTCTGGAAGAATGGTCAAACATTCCCATAGACACACTCCTAAACCTTGTGGACAGCCTTCCCAGAAGAGCTGAAGGTGTTATAGCTGCAAAGGGTGGGCCAACTCAATGTTGAACCCTACGGACTAAGACTGAGACGCCATTAAGGTTCATGTGCGTGTAAAGGCAGGCGTCACAATACTTTTGACAATATAATGTATATGTAATACTAGTCTATTCTTTCTGTAAAGAAAGAAATATAGTGTGTGTGTATATATGTATAACACACACACACATACATATGCACGTGCACGCACACACACACCATATATTATGTATATTATGCACAGGATGCCAGAGACTAGTCCTGGATTGGCAGCATATTTCCCCATTATTTGTGTTGTGTCCCCTTTAAGGGGATGATGGGAACTCATTTTTAGTACTCAGGGGTTCTCATCCATGCAGGGTAAATGGTTCTGGGGTAGTCTGGTCGGAGAGAAGAGGGTGATTTACTCTCTGGATTGGTCCTCATTTGGGACCCAAAATTCAGAGGCTCAGAGATCCGCTCACCCTGATTATAGGTGCTTTGGCCCTGAAGGGGTTAACCCATCTGCAGGAGAGGCCGGAAAAAGAACAGAAAACAGCCAGCAGGCTTTGGTGAGGTGGGGTGGAGTAGTTACAGCTATGAGAAAATGTGGACTGTCAGGCAACTGAGGCGTTGTTTGCTGAGCTCCTGCGGCTTTTGCAGGACCCCGAAGCAGATGGGAACCTAAAACCCTGGTGTGGGACTGGTATACTGGCAGTGATCCATCCATTTTTCTTTTATTACACCAGAATTACAGTGTCATGAGCGGGTGTGACCAGAACCGTGTGATCTGCGACAGAGGACACCCAAACGTATATAAGTGAAAATATATATTAATTTATTAAGGAAAGTGAGTAATAAATAACAACCAACTCCAATATGACACAGTGCAATAACCAACCACAGACAGAGACCTACAAATAACAATAGACAGATAAATGCAATAAATGGGAAATACCAGGTTCATAAACAATAGCCAGGCCAGGGTCATACACAGAAGATCAGCAGGGATGTTCCAGAGACGTAAACGTAAGCCAGGCCAAGGTCATACACAGGGAAGTCGGTAGATGGGGTATGGAACACAGGACAGGGAGAGGATGGATGGGTCAGACTGCAGGCAGGGACCCAAGGTAACAGGTGGGACAGGATAGGGTCCCAGACAGGGACAGGATCAGGACTCAGGGTTCAGGATCAGAAAGCTAGCAGGTCAGGAGGCAATGACGAAATCAAGGCAAACATGTGAATGCTTGCCGGGTATTTATAGGCCTATGATTGGCCTCAAGTGACACCTGATTGTAGGAGGTACTGTCTGCTCCACATTGCCAGGATCCATCCGCTGGTGGACGCCAGTACTGCGGCCCAAAGATGATATATTATAAACAGGGAAAAGCTCTCCTGACAGTTCCAAACTGCCAGGAGACACCTGCTGGTGGACCTCAGTACTGCATGCCAAATAACAGGTCTTACCAGCGGATGGAACATTTCCTGACAGTACCCCCCCTCAAAGGAGCGACCTCCGGACGCTCCAACTAGCCGTTGCTGGGGAAAGTCCATGGTGTCCAGCTGGGCAGTGGGCACATCAGGCTGGGCAGCGGACATGAACACTCCAGGCTGGGCAGCGGACGGGAACAACTTGAGCTGGGCAGCAGACGGGAACAACTTGAGCTGGGCAGCAGACGGGAACAACTTGAGCTGGGCAGCCGACGGGAACAACTTGAGCTGGGCAGCAGACGGGAACAACTTGAGCTGGGCAGCAGACGGGAACAACTTGAGCTGGGCAGCAGACGGGAACAACTTGAGCTGGGCAGCAGACGGGAACAACTTGAGCTGGGCAGCAGACGGGAACAACTTGAGCTGGGCAGCAGACGGGAACAACTTGAGCTGGGCAGCAGACGGGAACAACTTGAGCTGGGCAGCAGACGGGAACAACTTGAGCTGGGCAGCAGACGGGAACAACTTGAGCTGGGCAGCAGACGGGAACAACTTGAGCTGGGCAGCAGGCTCCGGGTCATCGAGCTGGGCAGCAGGCTCCGGGTCATCGAGCTGGGCAGCAGGCTCCGGGTCATCGAGCTGGGCAGCAGGCTCCGGGTCATCGAGCTGGGCAGCAGGCTCCGGGTCATCGAGCTGGGCAGCAGGCTCCGGGTCATCGAGCTGGGCAGCAGGCTCCGGGTCATCGAGCTGGGCAGCAGACGGGAACATGGACACTGGGGTTTTGGGCTGGAAGGTGGGCACACCAGACTGGAAGGTGGGCACACCAGACTGGAAGGTTGGAACGTCAGACTGGAAGGTTGGAACGTCAGACTGGAAGGTTGGAACGTCAGACTGGAAGGTTGGAACGTCAGACTGGAAGGTTGGAACGTCAGACTGGAAGGTTGGAACGTCAGACTGGAAGGTTGGAACGTCAGACTGGAAGGTTGGAACGTCAGACTGGAAAGCTGGAACGTCAGACTGGAAGGCTGGAACGTCAGACTGGAAGGCTGGAACGTCAGACTGGAAGGCTGGAACGTCAGACTGGAAGGCTGGAACGTCAGACTGCAAAGCTGGAACGTCAGACTGCAAAGCTGGAACATCAGACTGCAAAGCTGGAACATCAGACTGCAAAGCTGGAACATCAGACTGCAAAGCTGGAACATCAGACTGCAAAGCTGAAACATCAGACTGCAAAGCTGGAACATCAGACTGCAAAGCTGGAACATCAGACTGGAAGGCTGGAACATCAGACTGGAAGGCTGGAACATCAGACTGCAAGGCTGGAACATCAGACTGCAAAGCTGGAACATCAGACTGCAAAGCTGGAACATCAGACTGCAAAGCTGGAACATCAGACTGCAAAGCTGGAACATCAGACTGGAAGGCTGGAACATCAGACTGCAAAGCTGGAACATCAGACTGCAAGGCTGGAACGTCAGACTGCAAAGCTGGAACGTCAGACTGCAAAGCTGGAACGTCAGACTGCAAAGCTGGAACGTCAGACTGCAAAGCTGGAACGTCAGACTGCAAAGCTGGAACGTCAGACTGCAAAGCTGGAACGTCAGACTGCAAAGCTGGAACGTCAGACTGCAAAGCTGGAACGTCAGACTGCAAAGCTGGAACGTCAGACTGCAAAGCTGGAACGTCAGACTGCAAAGCTGGAACATCGGACTGCAAAACTGGAACATCAGACTGGAAATTGGGAGCAGGTTGGGCTACTGGCAGGATTGTATGAGTAGGGAAGAACTTCCGTTTCTTCTTTGGCTTAACTGCTGGAGATCTGTAGGTGGCTGTAGGACTGTAGACAGGAGGTGAGGCATACTGAAAGGAAGGGCTGGGATATGGCAAGGAAGGGGGAACAGCAGCCAGAGGGAGTTCTTGTGGGAAAGTTGCAGGTATTAGAGAAGAGGCAGGTGGGTTAAAGGCAGGATAGGTACAGGAAGGAGAAACAGGGCATTGATACTTGGTAGGAAGCAGGGTATATTGGGCTGTAGCTGAGGTTGCCATGAGCGATGGGGGAATAAATTCTTGGGAAGGCAGGTGACTAATGGCAGGGCTGGGTTGTTGTGGCTTGGCTAAATTAAGGAGATCTGACCATGCCTGTAGCACAGGATGAACCAACATTGCTTCACACACAGCCTGACTAACCAGAGATTGCACTGAATGGATGCAATCAGACAACACCTGCGGGGAACAAGAGGCATAATGTTCCTTGAAAAAGGCTGGGTCATCCTCTAATAACCACACCAGAGACTCAACCTGATCAAAACTGAAGGGGGGAGAAAAATCATCGCTGCCCTCTGGAGTACTGGACAAGGCTAGCTCTGCACACAGCTGGATCAGAGGCTGAACATTTTCAAATAGCAAACTACCCTGATCAACCAGAGAATGGGCCAGATGGATACACTCCAGGAGCTGATCCCTGGCCCACTCTTTCAATACCAGACGACAGTAATTGTTATCCTCCAACACCAGTGAGGCAAGGAGAACAACAGTTTTTGATTGCATTTTCATAGCACTACAATGGTTCCTTTGCGCAGTCACTTCTGGTCAGAGATGGCCTTGATTTACTGTCATGAGCGGGTGTGACCAGAACCGTGTGATCTGCGACAGAGGACACCCAAACGTATATAAGTGAAAATATATATTAATTTATTAAGGAAAGTGAGTAATAAATAACAACCAACTCCAATATGACACAGTGCAATAACCAACCACAGACAGAGACCTACAAATAACAATAGACAGATAAATGCAATAAATGGGAAATACCAGGTTCATAAACAATAGCCAGGCCAGGGTCATACACAGAAGATCAGCAGGGATGTTCCAGAGACGTAAACGTAAGCCAGGCCAAGGTCATACACAGGGAAGTCGGTAGATGGGGTATGGAACACAGGACAGGGAGAGGATGGATGGGTCAGACTGCAGGCAGGGACCCAAGGTAACAGGTGGGACAGGATAGGGTCCCAGACAGGGACAGGATCAGGACTCAGGGTTCAGGATCAGAAAGCTAGCAGGTCAGGAGGCAATGACGAAATCAAGGCAAACATGTGAATGCTTGCCGGGTATTTATAGGCCTATGATTGGCCTCAAGTGACACCTGATTGTAGGAGGTACTGTCTGCTCCACATTGCCAGGATCCATCCGCTGGTGGACGCCAGTACTGCGGCCCAAAGATGATATATTATAAACAGGGAAAAGCTCTCCTGACAGTTCCAAACTGCCAGGAGACACCTGCTGGTGGACCTCAGTACTGCATGCCAAATAACAGGTCTTACCAGCGGATGGAACATTTCCTGACATACAGACTGTTTTTGGTTTGTTTTGCTGAAGAAAGCTGTTGTGTTTGCTTAATTTCAAGAGTACAATAAAGAATGTTTACTTTTAGAAGTGGCTGGCTGGTGATCCCGGGCTCCCTATATTACAATATACAGTGCATCCGGAAAGTATTCAGAGCGCTTCACTTTTTCCACATTTTGTTATGTTACAGCCTTACTTCAAAATGGAACAAATTCATTATTTTCCTAAAAATTCTACAAACAATACCCCATAATGACAACATGAAAGAAGTTTGTTTGAAATCTTTGCAAATTTAATACAAATAAAAAACAAGAAAAAATTTGCCTCAAGTCTTTTTGAGTATGATGCTACAAGCTTGGCACATCTATTTTTGGGCAGTTTCTCCCATTCTTCTTTGCAGGACCTCTCAAGCTCCATCGGGTTGGATGGGGAGTGTCGGTGCACAGCTATTTTCAGATCTCTCCAGAGATGTTCAATCGGGTTCAAGTCTGGGTTCTGACTGGGCCAATCAAGGACATTCACAGAGTTGTCCCGTAGCCACTCCTTTGTTATCTTGGCTGTGTGCTTAGGGTCCTTGTCCTGTTGGAAGGTTTTCATCAAGGATGTCTCGGTATATTGCTGCATTCATCTTTCCCTGGATCCTGACTAGTCTCCCAGTTCCTGCCGCTGAAAAACATCCCCACAGCATGATGCTGCCACCTCCATGCTTCACTGTAGGGATGGTATTGGCCAGGTAATGAGTGGTGCCTGGTTTTCTCCTAATATGACACTTGCCATTCAGGCCAAAGAGTTCAAGCTTTGTTACATCAGCTCCTCGTGCATTACCACCAAGCCAGTTATTAAAACCCCACAACCAAGTGGATGTTTACAAACATATAAAAAAACAGCAGGCATGTAACATAGCTTCAGCCGTGGACAATACATCCCATTGTTAGACCATCTGGTTGGAGAGCTGACGCGTTTCGGGAGACTCTCTATCTTCTTCAGCGGAGACTGAAGCATCTATGTTACAGGCCTGCTGTTTTTATAGGTTTGTGAGTATGCACTTGGCTGTGGGGTTTTCATAAATTGTTTGGTGGTAATGCACAAGAAGCTTGCACCCTTGTGTGTTTTTTTGCAGTCAACTGGGGCTCCCCCCAGAAGACTCACCAATCCAGAGTGAATACGCCCAGCGTCATTCAACCCACATCCTGTGAGCCTAAAGTGTCCTGGCCCTGCACTTACAGGAGAATGCTGCATAGAATGGCAGCATTTGGAAACTGCCCACCACCAGAGGAAAAAGAAAAGCTGGAGAAAAGGTATGTATAAAAGTTTTAAAAAAAATAGGGTCATGGGTTGCTCTAAGGGGGCAAAGGAGCAGGGGGATCCCGAACACGAAGTTGGATTCTTAGACCAGGTCCTTAGTGCTTCACAACCCACAGGATCTTTTCCAACAATAGTTTAACTAAGCCCCCTGTGTTTTATTGAATAACCATGTATAAGACACTAACATAGAGCCTGATATATCTTATTACTTCCAGGCTGCACTATATGTCTGGTTATCAAGTTGGTCTGCCGTTTATCATCCTCTAACAAGGATTGCAGAGTGTAGGTGGGAGAGAAAGGTTATTTATTGGTGAAATAAAGGAGAATCCTATTTGCAACCTGACTGAATTAATGATGTAGCATCGATGTTGTTCCCCGCAGCCGGATCCTATTTTTACAAGTCATTGAGACAAATGTTTCGCTAGAAAATTACTGCTCTTATAAACTGCCCAGCTTGAGCCTCATTGAAACACATTAGGATTCAAGGAATAAAAGCAAAAATACCAGAAAAAAAATAAAAAATTAAAATTATATATACTTAAAAGGATTTTTAGCAAACACAGTAGCTTCCTACAGTAATTTGTGAAGGCGTTGAGCACAAGCCATGGCAGTACATTAGTTGTACATTTCCAACATTATTGCCAAGTGGGTGAGTCTTGTATGAATTCTAGCCTTTTGTCAGTCACAGTGTTGTAGGAAATGCTGCACCCTTAACATGCCCTTCTGTCAACACTCTATTTTAACATGGAACTGCAGCCAAATTCTTTTTATTTTGTGGTTAAAACTTTTTGGGATTTTATGGCTATTTGTCAAATTTTGGATTAACTCATTCACCTCCTGTTCTAGTGGCAACTGCCAAACTTTGGATTTCCCCAAGCACTTTGGGACCTGTCCTTTTGAGGGGCACTTGTCAGAAGTTAGGACTGTCGGACAAGTGCCCTATTTGTTCCAGAGTGTGAACAAGACCTACCACACATAAAGTTATTTGCATTACCTTTTAGTTGCACTTAACAGATAGCAGGTTCAGACGGTAGGTATCTGTTATTACGAGGTACTATCCAAGATACGGAAATTACTATTATGACTTAATATGCTCCAAACTGTGCCCCCGGGACCTTTTTTGACCCATATCTGCTGCCTGCTAGCATCCCATCAAAAGGGTACTCTCCTTCTCTGAGAAAGGGGGCTAGTTCCCTGAAACGCAAAAGTGGGCATTGTCATCTTTTCTCTTGTTGGAGCTGGAGAACGTACTTTGTGACTTTGTGCTTTGTGCATATACCTTTCTTTTGCCCACTTGGCTTATGAGTACATTATCTTTTCTTTTACCCTTCAATAAAGTGTTGAAAGATAATTGCCCTAGGCATTTGCTCCCTCTCTGTTTGGGTTTTGTACAGTGTTGGATTTCCTCGATCTGAGGAGGGCTGCATCGCCACCTTTTTTCCAGACCGGGTCGTTGAATGATTTTGAGATTTATGGTTTACATGACATCCACCATTTCTGAGCGCTGAAGTGCCAAGCTTACATATACTTTTCTTTACAGTAAAAGCTGTGCTTTGTGTATGCAGGGCAAAGTAACAGGTTGACTCTAATGGCAGCCCCATTAGCTGTTTATACTTGCCCCCCCCCCCCCATTGCATTCATAGAAAGACTCCCAATTGGTATGTGACAGTGCTGAAACCAATCAGAAAGAACCAATGGTGTCATGTCATAGGAATGGGTCACATGCTCCCATTACCTTTGAATACTAGAAAATTTCCTTCGTTTCTGGCAGTTAATCCTAACAGTGGGGTAGCACAGAGAAGGTGAGCATGTATTACTGCTTGTGGAGCTGCCCATTAAGTGAACTTGTTGCTTTAAAACCGTATTCTTTTGTAGTTTTTAATAGGTTGCTGAAGGGTTAGACTCTCTGCAGGTCTTTTATGCGGTCGATGGACCTGCTGGGAAGATTTACCTTTGTTTTTGTCCTGATGGCCATTGTCACTGTCTTAGAAGGGAATTCCCCTCACTTTAGAGAGAATTCCTTTTGTGGCAGCAAGACAGGAAGTGAAGGGATATCTCCTCCCAGCAGGATAAAATAGACTGATAAAGCCTTCAACCCTTCCCTATTCTTTCCAAACAAAGCAAACAAAAAATATGGGATATTTGAACTCTTGGGAGTGTATATTTAAGACATTTATAGAGCTATTTTTCCTGCAAAATTGCACGTACATTTGTTGTGTGAGAATGCTGGCAAAATCAAATGTTACTAGGCTATTTTCTATCCAGGTCGGATGTTCTTCAGTCATACAGAACAGAGTAGATCGGGAAAATACCTAAATATGGGCACCTGATATAGGAAATAAAAACGTATTTACTATGACTCCATCTATTGGCCATAATGCAGTATTTTCCTGGTCCACACACGAACATCTGACCTGGAGAGAAAATAACTTAGAAACATTACATTTTTCAGCATGCGCATAGCATGAAAGTGCATAGAGTTTTGCTGGAAAAATAGCTCTGTGAATTTTTACTTATACACCTTAATGCTGACATTAGTCACATACACATGGGGAAACAATAAAAAAAAGACTGAAAACTAACCTTTTCAGTGTTTTCAGCTGTGTGTATACTTAGTGCTGTAATACCGGAGTCAATTGCTGGGTGTTTTTTGTCATTTTTTATAGTGCTTCTGCTCTTTCTTATTATCTCCCTTCGTCCAATGTGCAGGGTGTTCGAAATGACGATCTCCTTTCCAATGGACTCAGAACTGACAATCTCAGTGTTTGACCATGACCTTATCGGATCAGATGACTTGATTGGTGAAACAAAGCTGGATCTGGAAAATCGTTTCTACAGTAACCATCGAGCAAACTGTGGTCTGGCCCTGCAGTATGATGTGTAAGTGTGGAATATTCCAATTGTAGAGGGCACAAAGTGTTCACCTCTATGATGCTATAAAAAACACATAAAAAAAGTAAGACATTGGTAATGCTCAGTGATGACATCCAGAGAAATATAGGAGAGAGTAGCCTGAAATTTTTCCATATATTCCAATGAAGAATCCTCTAGAGGGCGCATGTGTGCATCAAGGACTTGGCAGGGACAAAAACCCTGTCCTACTACGCTCATCTTTTTTGGATTTACATAATACTAACGTCTGTAGGGTCTATAGCATTGACATTATAGCATACCCATGTACATGAAATATAGGTTTTAAAGGTAATCTGTTATTTGAATTGAACAAAAAAAATTGCTGCAGGTATACAGTGCAGGTTACTAGATGTACCTGCACATACCTGTAGCAGCCTTCAGAACCCTCCCATCATGAGTTCAATATGTCCAAATGGTAACGCTCTGGAACGTCCACCTACTGCTGAAGCTTACCTGCCTCTTCCTGTACATTCCATTGGCCAGCAAGGCTACCCAGCATAATTATGAGACAAAAGGAAATGTGGGGTATGGCAGGAAATAGCAGATAGCTATGACACTATCCAAATACATGAAAATGCATGTGGTCTGAGAACAACATAATCAAATAGATACTCTATACCAGGGGTCTTCAAACTGCGGCCCTCCAGGTGTTCAGGAACTACAATTCCCATCATGCCTAGTCATGTCTGTGAATGTCAGAGTTTTACAATGCCTCATGGGATGTGTAGTTCTGCAACAGCTGGAGGGCCGTAGTTTGAGGATCCCTGCTCTATACTGTAAGAAATGAGGAAAAAACATAAAACAGATGCACCATATGCATTTTTATGTATTTAACATATCTATGTATATTTGCTTTTTTAGATGTAAACTTTTTGGCATTGTGTTAGATGAAGAAACATGGAGTCCTGAGGAAGCGTCAGTCAGTTAATTTCTCGACTACTGCCATGATGCGTTTAAATGTTATTGTACAGAAATATAGTAAGGATTTCCACCCCCACTTTTTGTATGTTCCATTTCAACAGTGCTTTGTAATAAAATACAATGTTTTTAGAAGATATGTGGTTTGTACATTAATATACTGATGGGTCATCCTTGAGCACCCTTTTCCTTTTTTGCATATACTTTTCCTATTGGTTCGTTGGGTTGATGACCCCTTAGTATTAGCTTGGTTTAAACATTTAGTAAGGATACGTCACTTCCTCCACACATATCTTCAGTCGAATACGACAATTAATTTTCCTTATGATACAGATTCCTGTATTTACAAGATCTTTAGTCTACTGCAGCCATTCTCAACCAGGGTTCCTTCAGAAGTTGTTAGGGGTTCCTTGAGCTGTGTCTGATTGACTTCCCATATGATGGTTCCTGCATAGTTCCGTTTCCGGTGCCACTTAGCAGAGCCAACAGCGTGACACCAAATATTTTTTTTTTTAATCAGTTTTATTATTATTGAGCCACATAATACAAGTAATAAAATATCATTCAAGCACAACTCGACCATAGTACTAACATCTGAATATAAGTATAAGAGCTTACCAATGCGACACCAAATATTTTAAACTGTCGGTAAGGGTGGCATTTGGATCACCACTGTAAAAATATGGTTCCCACTGAGCCATGATAAATTAAAATAGGCAGGGGTTTCCTGGGATCTAAAAATATTTTGAAGGGTTTATCTTGGGTAAAAGAGTTGAGAAAGGCTGGTCTTGTGGATAAAATGCCCTTTGTCCATTTTGTTCTATAATGTATTACTTTTTTTGTCCTTCAGTGATGGCTACAATGCATGGAGAGATGCCTTCAAACCTTGCCAGATTCTCAGCGCTTTGTGTAAAAAACGCAGCCTGCCCGTCGCAGAGTACAGGAGGGAAGAGGTCAAAGTGAATAATAAGATCTTTAAGATACCCATTGAGGCATTTCCTGAAGGTAAGAAGATGTGGACCCAATAATGATGGTCAATTAATGTGCTTTTATTTGCCTGATCAAAGCCACAGAAGATACAGAACCAGACATGACAAGCTATGTCAAGTATAAAACCTGCTGGGCTGTCTCTCAGCACTGATTTTTATTGTGATATGCTGTGTTTTCAGTAAAACTTACAGTGATCAGTGCTGCCTATTATAAAATCATTGCTTTCTATAGTTTATGACAAAAGGCGTAAAGTCATTTTATCTGTACTGACCTGCTGCTGGTCTTCACTGCAGTTTCCAGCTTGGACAATTTATTTCAAGTCTAGTTAAAGCAATTATTTTCTGTCCTTCCAAATCTTATGCTGCGTACACACGGTCGGACTTTTCGTCTACAAAAGTCCGACGGACGCCGACGGACTAAAGCTGGCTGACAATCCGATCGTGTGTGGGCTTCCCCGGACTTTCAGCGGACTTTCAGCGGACTTTTGCAGCCTCAAATCTGACGGACTTTAGATTTGAAACATGCTTCAAATCTTTACGTCGTAACTACGCCGGACCCAGAAATCCGTTCGTCTGTGTGCTAGTCCGACGGACAAAAACCCACGCTAGGGCAGCTATTGGCTACTGGCTATCAACTTCCTTATTTTAGTCCGGTGTACGTCATCACGTACGAATCCATCGGACTTTTGTGTGGTCGTGTGTAGGCAAGTCCGTTTGTAAGAAAGTATGCCGCAAGTCCGCCAAAAGTCAGTCGAAAGTCTGTTGGACAGGCTGTTGGACTTTTGTAGCCGAAAAGTCCGACCGTGTGTACGCGGCATAATACTAAGCATGCCTCAAAAACTGCCCTTGGTACCTTGCCTACAATAGTAGAATGCCTACGATAGTACGTTGTAATAAATCCTATGGTTAGTTTTAAATAAGGATCTCGAACATGGTCATATGCAGTAGCAAGGCCCATTTTGAAAATTTCTAAGCCTTTCCGTTTCCAGTACTTAGCCGTGTGTAGCTCACTAATTCGTGCTTGAAAATTAACATATTGCAAGTTAGTGATCACCATCTCAGTAATGCCGCGTACACAGGGTCGGACTTTTCGGCTACAAAAGTTCGACAGCCTGTCCGACAGACTTTCGACGGACTTTTGTTAGACTTTTGGCGGACTTGCGGCAGACTTTCTTACGAACGGACTTGCCTACATACGATCACACAAAAGTCAGACGGATTCGTACGTGATGACGTACACCGGACTAAAATAAGGAAGTTGATAGCCAGTAGCCAATAGCTGCCCTAGCGTGGGTTTTTGTCTGTCGGACTAGCACACAGACGAGCGGATTTCTGGGTCCGGCGTAGTTACGACGTAAAGATTTGAAGCATGTTTCAAATCTAAAGTCCGTCAGATTTGCGGCTGGAAAAGTCCGCTGAAAGTCCGCTGAAAGCCCACACACGGTCTGATTGTCAGCCAGCTTTAGTCCATTGGCGTCCGTCGGACTTTTGTAGACGAAAAGTCCGACCGTGTGTACACGGCATTAGAGGCAGCTGTCAATCAATAGTCTTAAAAGAAGGGAATATCCAAAGATTTCTCCTTCCTACTTTTTTAGACAGTGCAAGGCTAACTCCACCAACTGCATTCCCTGTTCGCTGAGGGTGTCTTTATTGGCCACTAATAACAAGTGTTGTTATTAGACAGGAGGTGGCCCTCCAGCAGGCCTTTTTCCTGGTCAGGTCACTAATAAAAATGTTTAAACTAGTTTCAATGTAGAAATTATCTTGATTGGTCTTGTAGACGCTGCTGCCTAGTAACCTAGTCTCCTAGTCCAGCAGCCAGCTTCTCTGCATAGATTCACACCACTTTAGGTCCATTAAAAGTTTTAAATTTAACTGAAGCCCTGATGAAGAGGGAGTTTTTTCAAAGCTGGTGTAAACCAATAAATTAATTTGGACTCTTATTATCTGGTCTGGCGCTCCTTCCATTGGTGCATGTTTTTTTTACTAATTTCAGTGTGGCATTATAAGAGAGATTTATGGTTAACAAACATAAAAAAACAGGTTGTCTTTCAACAGTTCTGTTTGCATATCTTATCATTATAACCCATTGGTACCATTTGGTTCTTTTGATTTAGCACTTTTCCTCTTTATGAATTGAATCAAACGTTAGAATCTCTCTTTCTGTGACATATAACCTTCACTATCAGAAATGCCAGTCTTAAATTACTTACCGAGAACAAGCAATAATCCTAGCATCTATCTTGTATTCCAGAGGCTTTCTTAAAAGACAAGAACAAGGAAGATGATGAGTTGCTATCTGGTTATGATGAACACAAGGCTTTGCATGTCCTGCAGCACTGGGGTGAAATGCCAGAGTTTGGCACCAGGCTAGTACCAGAACATGTAGAAGTGCGGACCCTCTACAACACTGATTGTCCTGGAATTGGGCAGGTAGGGAAGGACCATCTGTATAAGAAAACTGTAGGAGGATATTACTCTACACCAAACTTTTTAGGGGGAGCAGACAGTGGCCAGTTGTATTAGAAAATTATATCAGTAGAAATAATAGTGCCCCATCATTGGTGTCAGTGGGAGGAATAGTGCCCCATTATTGGGGTCAGTGGGAGGAATTGTGCCCCATCACTGGGGCCAGTGATAGGAATAGTTCCCCCATCATTGGTGTCACTGGGAGGAACAGTGCCCCAAGGGCCAGATAAAGTTGAGCAAAGGGCCACATACCACAGATTGGAGACCACTGCTGTACACCATGGTTCCAGAAGAACAACAACAACAGCCAGTTATGTGTAAAAACTCTTATGCCCCGTACACACGGTCGGACTTTGTTTCGGACATTCCGACAACAAAATCCTAGGATTTTTTCCGACGGATGTTGGCTCAAACTTGTCTTGCATACACACGGACACACAAAGTTGTCGGAAAATCCGGTCATTCTGAACGCAGTGATGTAAAACACGTACGTCGGGACTATAAACGGGGCAGTGGCCAATAGCTTTCATCTCTTTATTTATTCTGAGCATGCGTGGCACTTTGTCCGTTGGATTTGTGTACACACGATCGGAATTTCCAACAACGGATTTTGTTGTCGGAAAATTTTATAGCCTGCTCTCAAACTTTGTGTTTTGGAAAATCCAATGGGTGATGGAGCCCGCACACGGTCGGAATTTCCGACAACAAGGTCCTATCACACATTTTCCGTCGGAAAATCCGAGTGTGTGTACGGGGCATTATGCTGCGTACACACGAGTGGACTTTCTGGCAGACTTGGTCCGGCGGACTGGACTCAGTCGGACAATTCGATCGTGTGTGGGCTCCAGCGGGCTTTTTTTCCCCAAAACCCGACGGACCTAGAAATAAAACATGTTTCAAATCTTTCCGACAGACTCGAGTGCGGTCAAAAAATCCGCTCGTCTGTATGCTAGTCCGATGGACAGAAAACGACGCTAGGGCAGCTATTGGCTACTGGCTATCAACTTCCTTATCTTAGTCCGGTCGTACGTCATCATGTACGAATCCGTCGAACTTTGGTGTGATCGTGTGTGTCCAAGTCCGTTCATTTGAAAGTCCGGCGGACGTATGCTGCAAAGTCCGTCGGAAAGACTGTCAGACCTAGTCCATCGAAAAGTCTGCTCGTGTGTACAAGGCAATACTGGTATTGGGATCCACATGGCCCTAAAACTCACTGAATTGTAGAAGAATTAAAAAATCCAGAAAATCCAGATTACCCATCAGGGTGGCCAACCTTCCGTGGAATTTTTTACTGACAAAACATGGGAAATTGACTGACAGAGCACATTTTTTACTGACAACCTGAAAAAAGATAGAACTCCTAATTAATACTAAGACAATCGATATTTAAATAGTATAAACATGATATGGAAACACTGACAATACCCATAACAAGTAATTTGCCGGGTTAACACTTACAGTGGCTTGCGAAAGTATTCGGCCCCCTTGAACTTTTCAACCTATTGCCACATTTCAGGCTTCAAACATAAAGATATAACATTTTAATTTTTTGTGAAGAATCACCAACAAGTGGGACACAATTGTGAAGTGGAACAAAATCTATTGGATATTTTAAACTTTTTTAGCAATTAAAAAACTGAAAAGTGGTGCGTGCAAAATTATTCGGCCCCTTTACTTTCAGTGCAGAAAACTCACTTCCGGAAGTTCAGCGAGGATCTCTGAATGATCCAATGTTGTCCTAAATGACTGATGGTGATAAATAGAATCCACCTGTGTGTAATCAAGTCTCTGTATAAATGCACCTGCTCTGTGATAGTCTCAGGGTTCTGTTGAAAGCGCAGAGAGCATCATGAAGACCAAGGAACACACCAGGCAGGTCCGTAATACTGTTGTGGAGAAGTTTAAAGCCGGATTTGGATACAAAAAGATTTCCCAAGCTTTAAACATCCCAAGGAGCACTGTGCAAGCGATCATTTTGAAATGGAAGGAGTATCAGACCACTGCAAATCTACCAAGACCTGGCTGTCCCTCTAAACTTTCAGCTCAGACAAGGAGAAGACTGATCAGAGATGCAGCCAAGAGGCCCATGATCACTCTGGATGAACTGCAGAGGACTACAGCTGAGGTGGGAGAGTCTGTCCATAGGACAACAATCAGTCGTACACTGCACAAATCTGCCCTTTATGGAAGAGTGGCAAGAAGAAAGCCATTTCTCAAAGATATCCATAAAAAGTCTCGTCTAAAGTTTGCCACAAGCCACCTGGGAGACACACCAAACATGTGGAAGAAGGTGCTCTGGTCCGATGAAACCAAAATCGAACTTTTTGGCCACAATGCAAAACGATATGTTTGGCGTAAAAGCAACACAGCTCATCACACTCAACACACCATCCCCACTGTCAAACATGGTGGTGGCAGCATCATGGTTTGGGCCTGCTTTTCTTCAGCAGGGACAGGGAAGATGGTTAAAATTGAGGGGAAGATGGATGCAGCCAAATACAGGACCATTCTGGATGAAAACCTGTTGGAGTCTGCAAAAGACCTGAAACTGGGACGGAGATTTATCTTCCAACAAGACAATGATCCCAAACATACAGCAAAATCTACAAAGGAATGGTTCACAAATAAACGTATCCAGGTGTTAGAATGGCCAAGTCAAAGTCCAGACCTGAATCCAATCGAGAATCTGTGGAAAGAGCTGAAAACTGCTGTTCACAAACGCTCTCCATCCAACCTCACTGAGCTCGAGCTGTTTTGCAAGGAAGAATGGGCAAGAATTTCAGTCTCTCGATGTGCAAAACTGATAGAGACATACCCCAAGCGACTTGCAGCTGTAATCGCAGCAAAAGGTGGCTCTACAAAGTATTAACGCAAGGGGGCCGAATAATTTTGCACGCCCCACTTTTCATTTTTTTATTAGTTAAAAAAGTTTCAAAAATCCAAAAGATTTCGTTCCACTTCACAATTGTGTCCCACTTGTTGGTGATTCTTCACAAAAAATAAAAATTTTATATCTTTATGTTTGAAGCCTGAAATGTGGCAAAAGGTTGAAAAGTTCAAGGGGGCCAAATACTTTCGCAAGCCACTGTATGAAAGTCAACACAGCATGACAAATTATCAGCCCTTGATATTTACAGACAGTTGTAAAAGTCACTGACTTTTACAAACAGTCAGTAAATTTACTGACGGTTGGCAACCCTGATACCCATGCACATCACTGCTGTCGGAGTCATACAAATGTATTTAAAACATGGCTTTGTCTGCATCCTATTGTGAGGTGAATGGGTTGTGTTCACTCAGCTAGTCTATTTTGTTGCCTGTATAGCAAATATGTGGTCTTGTCTGCAGCATTAATTGAAGAATGCCTTACAACAAAGAAGCTGGGGGTGCCATAGGTCACAAATCTTTGTTTCTCTCCACCGAAAGACTCAAGCACTAACAACTAGTTATTTTGGTTGTCTGGTTTGCCAGTGGAATGTGAATTTCCATGCTCAGGACCAGGACCAGTGACGGCGGGTGCATGTAAATTAGGGGCCAGGCGCATGGATTAGGGGGGCGTTGTCCCTGCACCCCGTATGCACGGGCCACCTCTGACCAGGACAGACCTCAGGACATACGAATAGTTAATAATGCAACATGCTTGCACTTATTTACAGCATGGTCATGCAAAAGTATAATGCAAATAAGATCAGAACTTAAGTTCTTCTATAAATCTGAACCATAAACACCAGAGTGATATACTGTAGCTACTAATGGTTGCCATAAACTGCTGTGTTCAGTACTAAAACTACCTTAACATATTTGGGCACGTTATTGTCTCATTGCACATTTCATCCACTATTTTATTCTTGGGCCGGAGGGGGAGCTCAGGGACAAAAGTCTAAGCAGGTCAGCTGAGAGCTCCTTTTGCCTTACTATAGACTTAATATCTTCCGTGAGATGGGCAGCTTCAAACAGCGGCATATCTACTACCTGTAAAACCATTATGTAGCTTAAAGCTGAATTTTATATTTTGCCTTGCCTGGTGCCTTATTACCTTCTTCATTAACGTGATTTTATCTTTTTTTTTCGATAAAACCTTTCTATTTTCATCACAGTACATACCTTTGTGATGACCTCACTGGATTCTCTTTGCAAAGCAGGCAGATCATGACTGGTGGCAGGGGTTGGCAGGTTACTGTACATAGCTTCCTTAAAACAGCTGTACCTCAGTTCGGCTCCCAAGGGCCTTCAGGCTTGATGCAAAAAATGGGCTGGCTGTTGCAAGGGATTACGCAAATACATAGGTGTGCGCAGCGTATTGTATTAGGGTGTGCACCCCGAAGCTCAAACATGCATGCCTTTCTCTCCAGCCTCAGCTGCACTGGACAGTGAATGAATAGGAAGTTCTCTGTGCTGAACGGCTTTCTTTTCATTCACAAACTGAAGCATAGTAAACTTGGTTTACTATGCTTCAGTTATGCATGAACACAATGAGTGAGTGTGTTCACTGTGTTCATTTAGAAAAGGAAGGTGCTGGTAAATGACATATTTACTAGCTCCTTCCCCCACTCTCCATCCTGAAACATTCCCTGCAGCAGCTGGCGGAAGAGGAGAGGAGGGAAGCCAGCAGCACTGCAGGGTGGGGGTTAACAATGGCGAAGCCCAGGCAGTAGGGGGAATCAGCACTGCACGTAGTGATTAGGGTGTGCCCAGGCACACCTGGAACACCCCCTGCGCACGCCTATGCGCAAATATCACAATGCCTTGATGGGTGGATGTCAGTTTGGAGGAATGGGTGTTCCCAGGCAGACAGCATTTGCATACAGACTGCCCTATGTAGCGCTCACATGTGATGCTGAACATTTATGATCAAAAGAACTGAAGGGGGCAGTCAGGCTGGGTAGAAAAATTACTTTATGATGCTGGATGTCCTCCAGCCAGGAATTGAGGCTTGTTCTATTAAATGTACCATAGCTTCTAATGCACACTGTAAGAAACTCCATAATGTGCAGTAAAATCAAGTAAGTATTTACAGGATGAGAGCTTGTAGGCAGGCGCAGTATGTATTCCCCACTGTAGGTGGCGCTTCACTGATGCAGCAATGCAGAAGGGGAAGGAAGTCGTGAGGAATTTGTTTCCTCTATGATTTCCTGCGGTCACCAGGGGAACAGGTGTACGATTGGACGCTGGTGACCATCGTGACCTCTGTGGCCATCTTGGGTGAGGGCAGAGCCTTTTAAAGGCCCCGACTTCATGGTTTGGTGCACACTGTGTGAATGGTTAAGGCAATGGACTGGAAACCCATTGGGGTCTCCCAGTGCAAGTTTGAACCCTGCCGAATATGCCAAGTGTGAGCAAGGTACAGCATGGGGGACTGTACAGTGCCACATTAGTAAATGCTGCAGTCGGTTTCTACCGGTGCTCTTGCTGTCACAAGAATGTTAAGGTTGAATGTTTTGATTCAGGGAATCTATCTTATGCCCTGTACACACGGTCGGATTTTCCGACAGAAAATGTGTGATAGGACCTTGTTGTCGGAAATTCCGACCGTGTGAAGGCTCCATCACACATTTTCCATCGGATTTTCCGACACACAAAGTTTGAGAGCAGGCTATAAAATTTTCCGACAACAAAATCCGTTGTCGGAAATTCCGATCGTGTGTACACAAAGTGGAACGCATGCTCAGAATAAATAAAGAGATGAAAGCTATTGGCCACTGCCCCGTTTATAGTCCCGACGTACGTGTTTTACGTCACTGCGTTTAGAACGATCGGATTTTCCGACAACTTTGTGTGACCGTGTGTATGCAAGACAAGTTTGAGCCAACATCCGTCGGAAAAAATCCTAGGATTTTGTTGTCGGAATGTCCGAATAAAGTCCGACCGTGTGTACGGGGCATAACAGTTGTTCGTGGCATTAGAACAGAATGCTACTGCCTGTGAGCAATAAAACTGGAACCAGTTGCATTTTGAAATTAATCTTGCCTTCCTGCAAGAGTTTTTTGTTGCCTTCCAGAAAGCTAAAAAATTATACAGGCCGATCTTCAACCTAGTTCACGATATAAAGGAGTTCAATATGTCTTTCAGGGATCTCTTCATATGTGGATTGACTTGTTTCCAACGGATGTTCCAGCACCACCTCCTGTCAACATCAAACCACGAGAACCAGTAAGGTATGCAAACAAGATGTCTCCAAAATCCTCCACCCTGCTGAGGTCTGGAGCCATAACTGGAGCCAAGAAACTACTTCTCAGCGGGCAAAACATGGGGCAAAAAACATCATAATGTGGAGTCGTGGAATAGCAAAATTATTTGAGCTATACTTGCATAATAGAACACCCCAGGTTTTTTTTTTAGCTCCTAGGGGAGCTCTGAAAATAAGCCAAAGATTTATGCAGACATCTGTAGGTGCCTACTTATCATCTATCGAGACAGGTACCCTTTAAATGTATGGTACCACCACTGCAAGTACCTCTTCTATACCCATATACTTCACACTCCTAATAAATATATTTAATTAGCTCATTAAAGCACACAAATACGCAACATCTTCCTTCCATCCCCATCTGCTCATTAAGCTTCTGTAGTTATTTTGAAGGTCAATAAAATGTTAACACTATTTAATAGCAGTGCTTTGACAGTAACTGGTCTTCTCCTCCCTGACTTGTCTTCTCTGTAGTTACGAGTTGCGTGTGATCATCTGGAACACAGACGATGTCATCCTGGATGATATTAACCCATTTACCGGCGAGCCATCTAGTGACATTTACGTGAAGGGGTACGTGCTATGGCTTTCACACTCTCTATTATTTGCTGATGTTGAAACTCAGTTGTAAAGTCAACACCGATTACCTGCACTTCATCTGATATTTGCATGTCTTGACATAAGTAAATTTACAGTGTATTTATTGGGCTGAAAGTTATTTTTTTTCTCTGGAGATAAAATTGAAATACGTCAGATTCATATGGCTGGTGCCCAACGTTGCAGCAAATGGATTTACAGACTTAGATTGTAGTTGTTACTGGTAAAGACATTGCTTTTTTTTCTTTAGATGGATAAGAGGATTGGAGAGTGAAAAGCAAGAAACTGATGTACATTTTAACTCCCTCACTGGGGAGGGAAACTTCAACTGGAGGTTTGTGTATCGGTTTGACTACCTCCCCACAGAGAAGGAGATCACATACAAGAAGAAAGAGTCCATTTTTTCCTTAGAAGAGTCCGAATTTCGTGAGCCAGCTGTGCTAGCGCTCCAGGTGTGGGACTATGACCGTATATCTGCCAATGACTTTTTAGGTATGTAACTTATGGTCTAACTTGGATTTTCCTAAGATTTTACCATCCGTCATGACTGTATTAAAAGGGTGCAAATGGGACTTTATGAATTGTATCTTAACCTAAAAAAAAACAAAAAACAAAGTTACTGTATTTATTGGCGTATAACACTCACTTTTTCACCATGAAAATTGGGTTCAAAAGGCGTGTGCGTGTTATACGCCAATACTTCAATTTTAGCTGCCTCTGAGGGGACAGGGAGGGGAGTGGGACGAGCGCCGTCAGATTACATACAGTGAGAAACTTCTGTTTACTTGGTGGCCTCTGTAATAATTTAAGTCCCGTCTCCTGGGCCGCCATTGGGCCACTGTTCTGTCTATCATAGGAGATTCTCACTGTATGTAATCTGTCGGCGCTCGTCCCACCCCCTCCCTGTCCCCTCTAGGCTGCAGATGGGCATCGATCAGGCTGCACTGGTGGCAATGGTGAGGCTGCTGCATTGATGTAGACTGGTGAGGCTGCATTGAGTGGACTGATGAGGCTGCATTGATGGCACTTGTGAGGCTGCAGGTGGGCATTGATCAGGCTGCATTGATGGCAATGGTGAGGCTGCAGATGGGCACTGACCCTTATTTTGCTTTAAAGTTCCTTATTTAAAATTTTAGTTTTTTTCCTAAAACTTCCCTCTTAAAATGCATGTGCGTGTTATACGCCGATAAATACGGTACTTTGAATAGAAGATATAGTAATAACATTTGTAAATGTGTATATAAAAAAGTACCATGGAGAAAATAATTATTTGATCCCCTGCATATTTTGTAAGTTTGCCCACTTACAAAGAAATAAAGGGTCTATAATTTTTATCATAGGTGTATTTAAAATGATAGAGACAGAATATCAACCAAAAATCTATAAAAAACACACGATACAAATGTTAAAAATTGAGTTGCAATTCAGTGAGTAAACTAAATATTTGATCCACATGCAAAACACGACTTAGTATTTGGTGGAGAAACCCTTGTTGGCAGATTTAGGACAGCTGAATGTAAAAAAAAACATCCTGGCAATTAAAAATTATGAAATTGGGAGTCCCCCCCAATGCATACCAAGGGTCTGGTATGAGATTTCTGGTAATAAAACAAAAAAAAAATGGTGTGGGGTCTCCCCATATATCCACACCAGACCCATATCCGAGCATGCAGCCCAGCAGGTCAGAAAAGGGGGAGGATAAGCAAGTACCCCTCCCCTTCCTGAACCATACCCTCAACATGCCCCCTGCCCCAAAGCACCCTGTCCCCACGTCCCCCCAGCAGCCTTCTCTATGAAACCAGTTCACATATCTGCGGGCCGCTCGCAGTGCATATTTAAATAAGAGTCATGTACGTTTGTTAGTTCGGTTCACATGCAATTTCAAGTGAAATTTCACACCTGAACCACTGAACAAAACCGCCCCGGACTCCTTTGAAAAAACGCAGGGACGCCTGCCTTTACACGCAGATGAAGGGATGCCTGTCTTTACACACACACATGAAATTGAATGGCATCCCAGAGTCTTAGTCTGTAGGGTTCAATATTGAGTTGGCCCACCCTTTGCAGCTATAACAGCTTAAACTCTTCTGGGAAGGCTGTCCACAAGGTTTAGGAGTGTGTCTATGGGAATGTTTGACCATTCTTCCAGAAGCACATTTGTGAGGTCAGGCACTGATGTTGGACAAGAAGGCCTGGCTCACAGTCTCCACTCTCATTCATCCCAAAGGTTGAGGTAAGGACTCTGTGCAGGGCTTTCAAGCTCCTCCACCCCAAACTCACTCATCCATGTCTTTATGGACCTTGCTTTGTGCACAGTCATGTTGGAACAGGAAGGGGCCATCCCCAAACTGTTCCCACAAAGTGGGGAGCATGAAATTGTCCAAAATGTCTTGATATGTTGACGCCTTAAGAGTTCCCTTCGCTGGAACTAAGGGGCCAAGCCCAACCCCTGAAAAACAACCCCACACCACCAAAAAACTCCCCCCTCCACCAAATGATTTGGACCAGTGCACAAAGCAAGGTCCATAAAGACATGGATGAATGAGTTTGGGGTGGTGGAACTTGATTGGCCTGTGCAGAGTCCTGACCTTAACCCGATAGAACACCTTAGGGATGAATTAGAGCAGAGACTGTGAGCCAGGCCTTCTCGTCCAACATCAGTGCCTGACCTCACAAATGCGCTTCTGGAAGAATGGTCAAACATTCCCGTAGACACACTCCTAAACCTTGTGGACAGCCTTCCCAGAAGAGTTGAAGCTGTTATTGCTGCAAATGAAGGGCCAACTCAATATTGAACCCTACAAACTAAGACTGGGATGCCATTAAAGTTCATGTGCGTGTAAAGGCAGGTGTCCCAATACTTTTGGTAATAAAGTGTATGTGAACCATCCCTTAAACTGAAAGTTCAGTGGAGCTTTAAAAAATAAAAGCGTGAGTACTAATTTAAGTTACCTTTAGCAATTTATTTGAGACATAATTGGGGATAAAAGTAAAAAGCGTATGTTAGACAAGGCACAGGCCAGTTATCTATGATCTGTTAATTCATTAGACTTTTACAAATTGGTTTAACCTGTAATTTGTTTTTTTATTATATCACAAGACTTTGTATGAAACTGAGAAAAATAAATTAGATGTCCGCTTTCATTTTCCCATCTGCAATTTACTTCTGCTGGTATTGGATTGGGTTCAGTACAGACGATATTTATTGGATCAACAAAAACAAATTTTTATATTTCAGGATCGATTGAACTGAAATTAAGCGACATGGTGCGAGGAGCAAAGACGTCTCAACAATGCACCATCAAGATGGCCAAGGATAAAGCCACTCCGCGCTTCTCCATCTTTAGAAATAAGCGCATGAAAGGCTGGTGGCCATTTGTCAAGCTCAAGAGTGAGGAGGACATCGAGAGGGAGGAACGGGAGGCGGAGGAAAAAAGCAAGAAAAAGAAGAAAAAGAGGAAACATGTTAGGATAGAGGATGTGCAGTATACTGATACCAGTGGAAACGTTTACATTCTGGCGGTAAGTCAAGGAAAAACCACATCCATTGTACAGGCAGGCCCGCAAATCACTGGGGCTTACATTTACAGCATTTCTGCCATTGTCACCATTACACATGCCAACCCTAGTAATGATATGTAGCCCCTCTACCCACAATTGTATGTAGAAGTGGCTGCAACAAAGGAAGAATAATTGAATAATTGATGAATACAGTATTTATTTAAGTAAAGGGGGAAAAAAATAGCTTTTATGAAACACAGTGCTTTAGCAAACTAAATATCACCTGGTTAGGGTTAACATCTAGCTTGAAGAGATTGAATAATGATTTTGTAGATATTTTCTTTATTAATTATAATCAGGACTCGAAAGAAAAATATTAAACAAAGGTTTTTCTCTTTCTCCAGCCTTTTCATGCATTTTCACTTAGGGGTGTACTCACTTTTGTTGCCAGCGGTTTAGACATTAATAGCTGTGTGTTGAGTTATTTTGAGGGGACAGCAAATTTACACTGTTATACAAGCTGTACGCTCACTACTTTACATTGTAGCAAAGTGTCATTTCTTCAGTGTTGTCACATGAAACGATAGAATAAAATATTTACAAAAATGTGAGGGGTGTACTCACTTTTGTGAGATACTGTATATGTGATCCTGCAAAGTAGGGCTGCCCTGTAGCAGTAAATCTGCTATAGGGCAGTCTTTAACTGGTTAATCAAAAGTTTACCTAACATAAAGGGTGCCTAAAAATAAGCTTTATTTGCTGTGCTGTAAATTTTGATAACCTGTGGTGCTCTGGAAATCCTTTTTCATGTATCAAAAAAAAAAAGATTGTATACATATTACGGGTAAAAAAGAAAACAAGTATAACATATAAAATTGACCATAGACCGTTACCGTTTCTGTTGGAAAGTAGATATAAACCCTAGCTGAATGGCATGTAGTTTGCTAAAGCACGGTGTATAAGGTTTTTTCCTTTTTATCTTTTTTTAACTTTTATCATCCCTTGTTACATCTCAGTGTGGTTGATCTTATGCAGCCTGTTTGCAGACACTTCCTGTCTACATGCACTCCAGCGATGCCTGAATGGCATCTCTCAGGGGGAGTTTCCTGATGTAAGACCCCTTTCATACTGGGGCGCTTTGCAGGTGCTACAGCGCTAAAAATAGCGCCTGCAAAGTGCCTGAAACAGCCGCTGCTGTGTCTCCAGTGTGAAAGCCCGAGGGCTTTCACACTGGAGCAGTGCGCTTGCAGGACGTTAAAAATAATCCTGCAAGCAGTATCTTTGGAGCGGTCCTTCACCGCTCCTGCCCATTGAAATCAATGGGGCAGCGTGGCTATACCGCCGGCAAAGCACCGCTGCAGCGGCGCTTTGCGGGCGGTTTTAACCCTTTTTCTGCCGCTAGCAGGGGTTAACTCGCCCTGCTAGTGGTCGAATAGCGTCGCTAAAATGACAGTAAAGCGGCGCTAAAAATAGCGCCGTTTTACCGCAGGCCCCCGCACCGCCCCAGTGTGAAAGGGGCCTTAACAACAGCGGACCGTGTTTGTGTAATGTGTGTTGAAACAGCCACTTGCATTTTCTATTGGACGTATACCAGGGAGACCATGCAGGGTCAGAACTGTGGGACAGAGCGTTGTCACCCTATAACAGGAAGTACCTGACAAGGACCTTCATGGCAGAATCACTATTATTTTTTTTATTTTTTTTAAGCTTTATTTACAACATACTGTATTTTACATTCAATTAATGAAAGCTGTAGATTTCAACAAATTTTAGACATGTTAAAGCTTATATGGTGATTGAGTTCACAAATGCTTTATGAACAGCAACTGTGTCTTCTTACTCTGTTAGCCACACATACCCAGAGGCCCCCGCTACTGAGGACATTCTCGCAATGGTGATGCGCTCCATTATTACTATCTTCAGATGCATCCGTTGCAGCTAGGTCATGGACAGAAATACCTTTTTGTTTGAGGATTATCACACCTCAAAGAGACTGACGCCAGCACTCAGAGGAGATTTAAGCTTTTATTCATACATTTTAGAATCTCAGATCAGGAAAACGTCAATCCCTGCCCCATTTTTACCCAGTATCAGACAGATTTTCCCAGCTAGCCCATATGAGATCAAAGCTACAATTGGATTTGACTTCTCTGCAATATAATTGAACAATACAGCAAATTGTAGGGTGCTGAGCGGTGATACATAGCTTGATGTAGAACAGAATCAACCGGTCCTCTGATTTCTCTTGAGAGAATGTAACATCCTGCTCATTAAAAGGGAATGTAGAGCCTTTTTCATTAAAAAAAAAAAAAAAATTTCTTGTCTTATTTTTTTATTAAATAAAGTTTTCAAAGTTACAGAAGTTGACAGAGGTCAATAGTATCAGTAATTTATTTAGGTAAGATTTGGGGATGCAAGGAACTCACAGTATATGCATCAGAGAGATCGGATTATCTTGTTTTTTGCAACCTGCAGAAGAAAAGAAGAAAAATGTGGTCAGGAAGAAGGGGAAGGGGAAAGGAAAGAACAGGTAGGAATGGACAGTGGGGGTTTTAAGCTACCCACGTGTAGTTGTTGGAGTGTGACACTTATGTCCGTACGAGAAGGCAGGAAAAAATTGTGAGACTCAAAGTTCCCTGACCTTTTTTGAATTCAGGCATGGTGCCCTGAAGCTTTGTCACCAATTTAGTCATTGATCAGAGTCCAATGCAATCTATTTTTAACTTAACTAAGTTAACGATAATTACTATAATTAACTTTAACCAAGTGACATAAGAGTTCAGCTTATGAATGACCTCAGGCTATGCTAAGGCAACCATGTATATTGGTGATTGTTCATTTTGTGACCATCAGGACAAGTGTAAATTGATGCTTTGAGATACCCTCAGGTTTTCCGTTTAGGAGTGCCTTACCCAGTTCTTGGGAAGCTGTATTTTGGAGAAGAATGCAGAGTCAGTATAGCTATGACTATAATCCCTGGGTTACCAGACAGGACCATCATATGTGATAGAATGTGCCTTATTCTGGGCAACCACGGAAGCAGTTGGGAGAGTGGCCTAGGGGCGCACAAGCAAGATGGCTGGGCAACCAAAGAAGTTCTTTATAATTTGTTTCCACTGCAGAAGCATTATAGAAACAAGACTTGGTCATGCCCCATATAGGAGTCCATTCAGTGTGCCCTAACTGTATTCCCATATATATATATATATATATATATATATATATATATATATATATATATATATATATATATATTTTTTTTTTTTTTTAAATAAACACATTCCTCAATTAATCTACACTTAAAATCTCCCCATTGCTGCTTACATTGTCGTCTCCCTGGGTTGAAACTTTGCTGGTCCTACCTTTGAAGTTAGCCTCCATTAAAAAGTATATTGCCCAATTCCTTCACTGGAGATGCAGTGCCTTGAAATAGTATTCATATTCATATGACAGACCAACACAAAGTGGTACATAATTGTGAAGTGGAAAGAAAATGATAAATGTTTTTCCAAATTTTTTACAAATAAATATGTAAAAGTGTGGGGTGCATTTGTATTCAGCCCCCCTGAGTCAATACTTTGTAGAACCACCTTTCACTGTAATTACAGCTGCAGGTCTTTTTGGATGTCTCTACCAGCTTTACACATCTAGAAAGTGACATTTTTGCCCATTCTTCTTTGCAAAATAGCTCAAGCTCTTTTAGATTGGATGGAGAGCGTCTGTGAACAGCAATTTTCAAGTCTTGCCACAGATTCATAATTGGATTTAGGTCTGGACTTTGACTTGGCCATTCGAACACGTGAATATGCTTTGATCTAAACCATTCCATTGTAGCTCTGGGTGTATGTTTAGGGTCGTTGTTCTGTTGGAAGATGAACCTCCACCCCAGTCTCAAGTCTTTTGCTACCCTTAACAGTTTTTTTTCTAATAATGAACAATAAGTCTGGAAATCAAAACAAACGTGTCCAATCTTTGACTTGTTAAACCTATTGAGGCAGCGCTACGTGTCCGATATTATAAAACACTGTATATAGAACCAATGATAAAAAAGACAGGAAAGTTCATAATCAAAGCTGCAGACTGTGGATGTGAGGGTGAACGTAGAAATTCTTTCACCAGTAGCAGTCACCGCGTGAGGGGGTCACCCCCCGTGAGATTGCACTCACCACAATGTCTATAATCACAAGCCTTTGAGAAATGATCTTTAAATCTTTGCCGTCTCCTTGCTTCAGCCACCAGGTGGTGCAAGACCCTCACGGTATGTACAGCATGGGGAGAAAATGAAATGCCAGATAGTGTAATATTGCTTAAGACAGTTTATTAAACAATTCCTAAAAACAAATTCCCCATATAAAATATGCGTACCAGATGAATAAAAACATTGAGCATTGAAAGGTGCACTGTGCCTGTATTAATGTTCCCCGGGAGGAATTCCTAGATGCGAACCGTCCACAACTATACCGTTCGCTTCCTGGTTCCCTTCCGTGGAGCGCAAAACGTCACTTCCGGTTGATTACGACCCTGACGCGTTTCGTCACTTCCGGACGTCATCTGAGGGCGTAATCAGCCACTCATGAGGCCGGCTTTTTATACTGATGACAGATTTACCCAGCGAATCAGGGAGACAGAGAAACTAACCACTCCCATTGCTCTAATCCAGCTCTCAGGACTGTCAGCAGAGGAGGGATCTGGCTCATGGCCCGCTGGCACTGTTTTAGACTGAACCAGCCGGCAGCATTTAAAAAACCAGTGACTTTTACAACTTATTTGACTTCCATCTTAGATACTGATGTCCCAAGTGGAATTCAAATACATTTTCTGCATATGAGTCAAATACACAAATATGTAACAAATATACTAAATGTGTGTACACACTTAATGGTGGGAACAATCGAAAAATCAAAAATTGCAAAAAATGCAAATGAAGATGCAGCTAAAACCAACCACAGAATAGGGAAGGAAATGACACAGGAAATGCAATGCAAACTCACGAATGACACACGTCCTTCTTGTTTACCGTTCTCATAGCAAACATGAAAGACAGATATTGAAATGAGTAAATCTTTGACAGATCTTATTATGTTGATCCAATATTTCAATAAAAGTGTATGTGTGAATTTACACCCATATAAAATAGTGATTAACCCGGGAGGATGTATTCACAATAGCTTTGCATTTCATTATAAAATTAGGATTCTGGTCATTGCAACCGCTATTCCAATTTAGCCACACTCTTAGTAGATAGATATTAAAATGCATTAAACGATAATACATGTCCAAAAAATAATTTAAACGATAATACATGTCCAAAAAATAAAATTATGTATATTCTACGGCACATGAAATATATTTAAAATGCATTTAAAATCGCATCTTGATGCGATATTTAAAATTTATGAGGTTAAATCTAGAAGTATACTTAAAATTAATAGATTATTAGCTATATCAACAGGGAGTATGTGTACTGATACTAAATGATAAAAAGTGTTTTGTATTATGTATCACTAATAAAACAATTTATATCTAGCTCTATGTTTAAGCCGCGGGGGGAGAGCACATCTACAGAATAGATCCACTGGGTTTCGTGTTTCGACAATTCACGGATACGGTTAAGACCCCTCCAGTGGGTTTGGAGTTGTTCTATCCCCCAAAATTCCAACCCCTTGGGGTCTCTGTTGTGTTCCAACCTAAAGTGCAGAGACACATTGTGGTCTTTATACCCATTTTTTATATTGTTGATGTGCTCTGCAATTCTGACACGTAGTAGCCTTTTGGTCCGGCCTATATATAACAGGCCACAGGGACACCTTAGCGCATATACTACATAAGAACTGTTACACGTGATAAATTGTTTTATCTCGAAGGAACGTGCATTTACTGGAGAAGTTAAGCTACTGATACCCCTCAAAGGTCTGGTGACTTCCCTGCATGCTTTACACTTTCTGCACGCAAAGAAACCATTACGGTCCCAGAACGTCTGTGGTTTTGCGGGGGGATCTAAAACTTTTTTAACGATTCTATCTCCAAAGTTGACTGATTTTCTGTAGATGAACTGCGGTACAGGTGGAAGTACATTTGTCAACTTTTTATCCATTAGAAGGATATGCCAATGTGCTTTAAAAATGTTTTCAACTTCTTTATATTGGGAATGAAATTGTGAGATAAATCCCCATTCATTTTTTCGTGCACTTTCTTTCTTTAATAGTTTCTCCTGAGTTAATTCTTGTAGGCATTCTGATCTGGGTAAAGTTGCCACTTCCTCTACCACTTTTTGTAGTATTTCTGTTTTGTATCCTTTAGCCTCAAACCTTTCTACGAGGATCCTAGATTGTAGATGGAATTGCGTATCCTCGGAACAGTTTCTTCTCACCCTCATAAGCTGCCCCTTCGGAATATTTTTAAGCCACAGTGGGTGATGACCGCTA
This sequence comes from Lithobates septentrionalis, assembly GCA_037952835.1. Classification (NCBI taxonomy): domain Eukaryota; kingdom Metazoa; phylum Chordata; class Amphibia; order Anura; family Ranidae; genus Lithobates; species Lithobates septentrionalis. The sequence continues at coordinate 271,566 of JBBDGP010003114.1, read as the reverse complement.
GTAATCGGCAGATAACTATTCCTGTCCGTTTTTTTAAAAAATACCTTGGTCTCCAGTTTGTCATTTTTTCTGTATATAGTGACGTCTAAAAAATTAATTGTTTCATTGTGCCAGTTCGAACTCAGTCTAATATTATTGTCATTACAATTTAAAATTTGTAAAAATTGTTCAAGAGACTCAGTTGATCCTGCCCAAATAAAAAACAGATCATCTATATAACGTTTATAAAAAATCAGTTCCGGACGTTGGTTTTTAAAAATTGTCTTATCTTCCCATTCTGCCATAAATAAGTTTGCAATGCTCGGCGCAAACTTTGCGCCCATTGCCACGCCCCTCTGTTGTGTGTAAAATTTATTGCCGTACCAAAAATAATTATGGCCAAGGCAAAAATCAAGAGCGTTCCTTAAAAAGACTTTCTGATTAAAAGGTAAATCATCTCTTTGGCAGAGTGCCCAATTTAATGCTAATAGAGCATCGTCATGTTGTATTATAGAATACAACGACGCTACATCGGCTGTTACCAACAAAACTTGAGGTTTGTCCGTTAAATCCACCACCTGTAAAAGATTTAAAAAACTTTTTGTGTCTCTTAAATAGGACCGAGTGTTAACCACACTTTTTTGCAAGAAGCAATCTAGATACTGACCCATTCTGGCAGAGACTGACTCTATACTGTTTACTATGGGTCTTGCAGGGGGATTTATGGCATCTTTATGGATCTTGGGCAGAGTGTATAGAGTGGGTATGCGATTACTTAATGGTACCAAGTATCGTCTCTCTTTTTCGTTCAATACCCCACTTTTGGATCCCATCTCCACGAGAGTTTTTAGTTGATTTTTATACTCTTTAGTTGGGTCTTTCTCTAGAGGCCTGTACGTCACTTGATCTGACAACATTTCCATGATTTGACCATGATACATCTCCTTCGGGAGTATCACCACTCCTCCTCCCTTATCGGCGGGCCTTATGATAATGTCTTTCCTTTTTTCCAGGCTGGAGATGCCCTCACTGATGTGCCTCATGTTTACATCTTTCTTTGGTTTCAAATGTTCTAGATCCCGTAAGATAAGACCCTTAAAGACCTCCACATGATGATTTGGGTTGTTTAAGGGATTGAACAGGGATTTATTTTTTAGACCACTGTTAATTACTTCATTGGGTTTATGTACAGCAGTGGTGCTGGGGGGCAAGCTACTACCCAAGAAGTATTTTTTGATGTTCACTCTTCTGATATATTTGTGAACATCAATAAAGACATTAAACTTATTGATGGGCTTTTTTAGGCCACATTTGAGACCAAGGTTTAAAATATTGGTTTCTTTCTGTGTTAGTTGAACTTTGGATAAGTTGAAAATGCCCCCTATTCGGACCCCCTTCTTCTTTTTTTGGATTCTAGATCCTGCCCTACATCCTCTGTGTTGTTTTTGTCCATCACTGATTGCTGCGGGTGGTTCTTTTGTGGTTGCTGTTCCTTCCAATAAGGCATTTTTTGATGGACCCAAGTTTGTGGTCCTCTGTACTGAGTTAGAGGTTGAGGGCCTCTGTACTGAGGTAGTGGTTGTGGATCCCTGTACTGGTTTGGGATCTGGGGGTGCGAGGGGGGTTTCCCTCTGCGTGGGGGTCCCCCCCGTCCCCTCCATTGGAAACCCCTCCCTCTTCCTAAAAAAGGGCGGATAGGAGGTTGATAATCATGACATTCTGGGTTTACTTGGTATCCTTGCAATGGCTGAAATCTATTGTGTACCGGTACATTAGTCAGCCCAGGTGCCTGATACCCTTTTTGAACATCACCCCTCTGTTTGCCCTGTTTCTTCCAGCCGCCTCCTTTCCCTCCCCTTCTTTGTACAGGGGTCGAAAACTTTGGGGTAGAGGTTTTCGGAGAATATGAAATATCCTCTATATAATCATTCTCATAGACCTGATGACCAGACAGAGGATTGGGAATGACAGCTGTCTGTGTGGGGACCTGTGAACCCTGGATGGGTGCAGATGTCCCTTCTTTATTATTGGGAACTGATTGCCAAGAATACATGTGATTGGTTTTGAAATCTTCTAAATCCCTGTGATATTTTTTAATTTTCTTTTTTTGCGTATCTCTATCAACTTTTTCTAATCTTTTTTGGACTCTAGTGTTGAAATCAATGATTGACTGACTATCTTTAATAGGCTCTAATTGTTGTTGTAAATCAGTGATTTTGAGTTCAATATTAGCCATTTTGCGTTTCTTCCTTTGGAGCACAAGTTCCTGTAATTTGAAACCTACTCCATTGAAGAAATCTAACCACTCCTGTGATGAGCCTACATCATCCAGCCCATCCTGAGGGGCAATATCCCACCGTAGGCTCCTTATGATGATTTTGTCTTTAATGTATTGCTCAAGAGTACAAATATCCCACCAGGTGCGTACCTGTTTCTCTAAAATATGGCCTAGTGCAGACAAAGCTCCATTGTAATTCACCTCCGTGGTGGTGGGTTCATTGCAGGTGAATAAAGCATTAACATCTATATGCCTATTGCTCAGATAACGGAGAACATCCATGGCAGCAGAAGAAATAATAGTATACCAAATTGTGAAATGTGGGGACAATGAGAAAATTGTATGCCTATGCCTCACATCAATCCGCGCCTCAGAATCACTCAGCTATTAGATGCAGTAGAACCAAGCAGCTGCCTTAAAAATGAAAACGTATAATGAACAATAAGTCTGGAAATCAAAACAAACGTGTCCAATCTTTGACTTGTTAAACCTATTGAGGCAGCGCTACGTGTCCGATATTATAAAACACTGTATATAGAACCAATGATAAAAAAGACAGGAAAGTTCATAATCAAAGCTGCAGACTGTGGATGTGAGGGTGAACGTAGAAATTCTTTCACCAGTAGCAGTCACCGCGTGAGGGGGTCACCCCCCGTGAGATTGCACTCACCACAATGTCTATAATCACAAGCCTTTGAGAAATGATCTTTAAATCTTTGCCGTCTCCTTGCTTCAGCCACCAGGTGGTGCAAGACCCTCACGGTATGTACAGCATGGGGAGAAAATGAAATGCCAGATAGTGTAATATTGCTTAAGACAGTTTATTAAACAATTCCTAAAAACAAATTCCCCATATAAAATATGCGTACCAGATGAATAAAAACATTGAGCATTGAAAGGTGCACTGTGCCTGTATTAATGTTCCCCGGGAGGAATTCCTAGATGCGAACCGTCCACAACTATACCGTTCGCTTCCTGGTTCCCTTCCGTGGAGCGCAAAACGTCACTTCCGGTTGATTACGACCCTGACGCGTTTCGTCACTTCCGGACGTCATCTGAGGGCGTAATCAGCCACTCATGAGGCCGGCTTTTTATACTGATGACAGATTTACCCAGCGAATCAGGGAGACAGAGAAACTAACCACTCCCATTGCTCTAATCCAGCTCTCAGGACTGTCAGCAGAGGAGGGATCTGGCTCATGGCCCGCTGGCACTGTTTTAGACTGAACCAGCCGGCAGCATTTAAAAAACCAGTGACTTTTACAACTTATTTGACTTCCATCTTAGATACTGATGTCCCAAGTGGAATTCAAATACATTTTCTGCATATGAGTCAAATACACAAATATGTAACAAATATACTAAATGTGTGTACACACTTAATGGTGGGAACAATCGAAAAATCAAAAATTGCAAAAAATGCAAATGAAGATGCAGCTAAAACCAACCACAGAATAGGGAAGGAAATGACACAGGAAATGCAATGCAAACTCACGAATGACACACGTCCTTCTTGTTTACCGTTCTCATAGCAAACATGAAAGACAGATATTGAAATGAGTAAATCTTTGACAGATCTTATTATGTTGATCCAATATTTCAATAAAAGTGTATGTGTGAATTTACACCCATATAAAATAGTGATTAACCCGGGAGGATGTATTCACAATAGCTTTGCATTTCATTATAAAATTAGGATTCTGGTCATTGCAACCGCTATTCCAATTTAGCCACACTCTTAGTAGATAGATATTAAAATGCATTAAACGATAATACATGTCCAAAAAATAATTTAAACGAGTGGTTAGATTTCTTCAATGGAGTAGGTTTCAAATTACAGGAACTTGTGCTCCAAAGGAAGAAACGCAAAATGGCTAATATTGAACTCAAAATCACTGATTTACAACAACAATTAGAGCCTATTAAAGATAGTCAGTCAATCATTGATTTCAACACTAGAGTCCAAAAAAGATTAGAAAAAGTTGATAGAGATACGCAAAAAAAGAAAATTAAAAAATATCACAGGGATTTAGAAGATTTCAAAACCAATCACATGTATTCTTGGCAATCAGTTCCCAATAATAAAGAAGGGACATCTGCACCCATCCAGGGTTCACAGGTCCCCACACAGACAGCTGTCATTCCCAATCCTCTGTCTGGTCATCAGGTCTATGAGAATGATTATATAGAGGATATTTCATATTCTCCGAAAACCTCTACCCCAAAGTTTTCGACCCCTGTACAAAGAAGGGGAGGGAAAGGAGGCGGCTGGAAGAAACAGGGCAAACAGAGGGGTGATGTTCAAAAAGGGTATCAGGCACCTGGGCTGACTAATGTACCGGTACACAATAGATTTCAGCCATTGCAAGGATACCAAGTAAACCCAGAATGTCATGATTATCAACCTCCTATCCGCCCTTTTTTAGGAAGAGGGAGGGGTTTCCAATGGAGGGGACGGGGGGGACCCCCACGCAGAGGGAAACCCCCCTCGCACCCCCAGATCCCAAACCAGTACAGGGATCCACAACCACTACCTCAGTACAGAGGCCCTCAACCTCTAACTCAGTACAGAGGACCACAAACTTGGGTCCATCAAAAAATGCCTTATTGGAAGGAACAGCAACCACAAAAGAACCACCCGCAGCAATCAGTGATGGACAAAAACAACACAGAGGATGTAGGGCAGGATCTAGAATCCAAAAAAAGAAGAAGGGGGTCCGAATAGGGGGCATTTTCAACTTATCCAAAGTTCAACTAACACAGAAAGAAACCAATATTTTAAACCTTGGTCTCAAATGTGGCCTAAAAAAGCCCATCAATAAGTTTAATGTCTTTATTGATGTTCACAAATATATCAGAAGAGTGAACATCAAAAAATACTTCTTGGGTAGTAGCTTGCCCCCCAGCACCACTGCTGTACATAAACCCAATGAAGTAATTAACAGTGGTCTAAAAAATAAATCCCTGTTCAATCCCTTAAACAACCCAAATCATCATGTGGAGGTCTTTAAGGGTCTTATCTTACGGGATCTAGAACATTTGAAACCAAAGAAAGATGTAAACATGAGGCACATCAGTGAGGGCATCTCCAGCCTGGAAAAAAGGAAAGACATTATCATAAGGCCCGCCGATAAGGGAGGAGGAGTGGTGATACTCCCGAAGGAGATGTATCATGGTCAAATCATGGAAATGTTGTCAGATCAAGTGACGTACAGGCCTCTAGAGAAAGACCCAACTAAAGAGTATAAAAATCAACTAAAAACTCTCGTGGAGATGGGATCCAAAAGTGGGGTATTGAACGAAAAAGAGAGACGATACTTGGTACCATTAAGTAATCGCATACCCACTCTATACACTCTGCCCAAGATCCATAAAGATGCCATAAATCCCCCTGCAAGACCCATAGTAAACAGTATAGAGTCAGTCTCTGCCAGAATGGGTCAGTATCTAGATTGCTTCTTGCAAAAAAGTGTGGTTAACACTCGGTCCTATTTAAGAGACACAAAAAGTTTTTTAAATCTTTTACAGGTGGTGGATTTAACGGACAAACCTCAAGTTTTGTTGGTAACAGCCGATGTAGCGTCGTTGTATTCTATAATACAACATGACGATGCTCTATTAGCATTAAATTGGGCACTCTGCCAAAGAGATGATTTACCTTTTAATCAGAAAGTCTTTTTAAGGAACGCTCTTGATTTTTGCCTTGGCCATAATTATTTTTGGTACGGCAATAAATTTTACACACAACAGAGGGGCGTGGCAATGGGCGCAAAGTTTGCGCCGAGCATTGCAAACTTATTTATGGCAGAATGGGAAGATAAGACAATTTTTAAAAACCAACGTCCGGAATTGATTTTTTATAAACGTTATATAGATGATCTGTTTTTTATTTGGGCAGGATCAACTGAGTCTCTTGAACAATTTTTACAAATTTTAAATTGTAATGACAATAATATTAGACTGAGTTCGAACTGGCACAATGAAACAATTAATTTTTTAGACGTCACTATATACAGAAAAAATGACAAACTGGAGACCAAGGTATTTTTTAAAAAAACGGACAGGAATAGTTATCTGCCGATTACTAGCGGTCATCACCCACTGTGGCTTAAAAATATTCCGAAGGGGCAGCTTATGAGGGTGAGAAGAAACTGTTCCGAGGATATTCCATCTACAATCTAGGATCCTCGTAGAAAGGTTTGAGGCTAAAGGATACAAAACAGAAATACTACAAAAAGTGGTAGAGGAAGTGGCAACTTTACCCAGATCAGAATGCCTACAAGAATTAACTCAGGAGAAACTATTAAAGAAAGAAAGTGCACGAAAAAATGAATGGGGATTTATCTCACAATTTCATTCCCAATATAAAGAAGTTGAAAACATTTTTAAAGCACATTGGCATATCCTTCTAATGGATAAAAAGTTGACAAATGTACTTCCACCTGTACCGCAGTTCATCTACAGAAAATCAGTCAACTTTGGAGATAGAATCGTTAAAAAAGTTTTAGATCCCCCCGCAAAACCACAGACGTTCTGGGACCGTAATGGTTTCTTTGCGTGCAGAAAGTGTAAAGCATGCAGGGAAGTCACCAGACCTTTGAGGGGTATCAGTAGCTTTACTTCTCCAGTAAATGCACGTTCCTTCGAGATAAAACAATTTATCACGTGTAACAGTTCTTATGTAGTATATGCGCTAAGGTGTCCCTGTGGCCTGTTATATATAGGCCGGACCAAAAGGCTACTACGTGTCAGAATTGCAGAGCACATCAACAATATAAAAAATGGGTATAAAGACCACAATGTGTCTCTGCACTTTAGGTTGGAACACAACAGAGACCCCAAGGGGTTGGAATTTTGGGGGATAGAACAACTCCAAACCCACTGGAGGGGTCTTAACCGTATCCGTGAATTGTCGAAACACGAAACCCAGTGGATCTATTCTGTAGATGTGCTCTCCCCCCGCGGCTTAAACATAGAGCTAGATATAAATTGTTTTATTAGTGATACATAATACAAAACACTTTTTATCATTTAGTATCAGTACACATACTCCCTGTTGATATAGCTAATAATCTATTAATTTTAAGTATACTTCTAGATTTAACCTCATAAATTTTAAATATCGCATCAAGATGCGATTTTAAATGCATTTTAAATATATTTCATGTGCCGTAGAATATACATAATTTTATTTTTTGGACATGTATTATCGTTTAAATTATTTTTTGGACATGTATTATCGTTTAATGCATTTTAATATCTATCTACTAAGAGTGTGGCTAAATTGGAATAGCGGTTGCAATGACCAGAATCCTAATTTTATAATGAAATGCAAAGCTATTGTGAATACATCCTCCCGGGTTAATCACTATTTTATATGGGTGTAAATTCACACATACACTTTTATTGAAATATTGGATCAACATAATAAGATCTGTCAAAGATTTACTCATTTCAATATCTGTCTTTCATGTTTGCTATGAGAACGGTAAACAAGAAGGACGTGTGTCATTCGTGAGTTTGCATTGCATTTCCTGTGTCATTTCCTTCCCTATTCTGTGGTTGGTTTTAGCTGCATCTTCATTTGCATTTTTTGCAATTTTTGATTTTTCGATTGTTCCCACCATTAAGTGTGTACACACATTTAGTATATTTGTTACATATTTGTGTATTTGACTCATATGCAGAAAATGTATTTGAATTCCACTTGGGACATCAGTATCTAAGATGGAAGTCAAATAAGTTGTAAAAGTCACTGGTTTTTTAAATGCTGCCGGCTGGTTCAGTCTAAAACAGTGCCAGCGGGCCATGAGCCAGATCCCTCCTCTGCTGACAGTCCTGAGAGCTGGATTAGAGCAATGGGAGTGGTTAGTTTCTCTGTCTCCCTGATTCGCTGGGTAAATCTGTCATCAGTATAAAAAGCCGGCCTCATGAGTGGCTGATTACGCCCTCAGATGACGTCCGGAAGTGACGAAACGCGTCAGGGTCGTAATCAACCGGAAGTGACGTTTTGCGCTCCACGGAAGGGAACCAGGAAGCGAACGGTATAGTTGTGGACGGTTCGCATCTAGGAATTCCTCCCGGGGAACATTAATACAGGCACAGTGCACCTTTCAATGCTCAATGTTTTTATTCATCTGGTACGCATATTTTATATGGGGAATTTGTTTTTAGGAATTGTTTAATAAACTGTCTTAAGCAATATTACACTATCTGGCATTTCATTTTCTCCCCATGCTGTACATACCGTGAGGGTCTTGCACCACCTGGTGGCTGAAGCAAGGAGACGGCAAAGATTTAAAGATCATTTCTCAAAGGCTTGTGATTATAGACATTGTGGTGAGTGCAATCTCACGGGGGGTGACCCCCTCACGCGGTGACTGCTACTGGTGAAAGAATTTCTACGTTCACCCTCACATCCACAGTCTGCAGCTTTGATTATGAACTTTCCTGTCTTTTTTATCATTGGTTCTATATACAGTGTTTTATAATATCGGACACGTAGCGCTGCCTCAATAGGTTTAACAAGTCAAAGATTGGACACGTTTGTTTTGATTTCCAGACTTATTGTTCATTATACGTTTTCATTTTTAAGGCAGCTGCTTGGTTCTACTGCATCTAATAGCTGAGTGATTCTGAGGCGCGGATTGATGTGAGGCATAGGCATACAATTTTCTCATTGTCCCCACATTTCACAATTTAGTTTTTTTTCTAAGTTTGCCCTGTATTTGGCTCCATCCATCTTCCCATCAACTCTGACCAGCTTTCCTGTCCCTGCTGAAGAAAAGCATATCCACAACATGATGCTGCCACCACCATGTTTCACGGTGGGGATGGTGTGTTCCGGGTGATGTGCAGTGTTAGTTTTCCGCCACACATAGCGTTTTGCTTTTAGGCCAAAAGTTTAATTTTGGTCTCATCTGACCAGAGCACCTTCTTACACATGTTTGCTGTGTCCCCCACATGGCTTCTCGCAAACGGGACTTCTTATGGCTTTCTTTCAACAAAGGCTTTCTTCTTGCCACTCTTCCATAAAGGCCAGATTTGTGGAGTGCACGACTAATAGTTGTCCAGTGGACATATTTTCCCACCTGAGCTGTGGATCTCTGCAACTCCTCCAGAGTTACCATGGGCCTCTTGGCTGCTTCTATGATTAATGCTCTATTTGCTCTGCCTGTCAGTTTAGGTGGGCGGGCCATGTCTTGGTGGGTTTGCAATTGTGCAATACTCATTCCATTTTCGGATGATGGATTAAACAGTGCTCCATGAGATGTTCAAAGCTTGGGATATTTTTTATAACCTAACCCTGCTTTTAACTTCTCCACAACTTTATCTCTGACCTGTCTGGTGTGTTCCTTGGCCTTCATGATGCCGTTTGTTCACTAAGGTTCTCTAACAAACGTCTGAGGGCTTCACAATACAGCTGTATTTATACTGAGATTAAATTACACACAGGTGGATTCTATTTACTAATTAGGTGGCTTTTGAGGGCAATTGGTTCCGCTAGATTTTAGTTAAGGGTATCAGAGTAAAGGCGGCTAAATACAAATGCACGCCACACTTTTCACATATTTATTTGTAAAAAATTTTGAAAACCATTTATCCTTTTCCTTCCACTTCACAATTATGTGCCACTTTTTGTTGGTCTTTCACATAAAATGCCAATAAAATACATTTACGTTTTTGGTTGTAACATGACAAAATGTGGAAACTTTCAAGGTGTATGAATACTTTGTTCAAGGCACTGTCCCTCTGAGATGGCCCTTTTTTGAGGGCTTATAAGGAATGGAGGTGGAAGTGGGTGAAGGAGGTGTTGCAGCATCTGTGGGGGTGGGTCATAACCTGTTTGTTTCTGGGAAAATGTTACCCTCCTACTTTATTTGTTCTGCAGCTGATTCTTTAAAGGGACTAGATAAAGTTTTGTACACAATTTCTAAATATTAAACATTTTCCAAATTTCTTTTGAGCCAGTAAACACCAAATACAGAATATGTACAACATTTAGACGGTAAATATGACAGATACCCTACTGATGAATCAGAATACAGACAGCTGAATGACCCAAATGAGGGGGCACACTTCCTCCCTGAACCTAGTTCAATGGGCAGTGAATGGGGTACCAGTCAGTTAGTGTAGTAGCTATTGTTGGGTGGTCATTTTAGAAGGCCCAGAATGCACTGGGGGCATGAAAGCACCCTGTATTACACATTAATTTCTAAACAAAAGAGCTTATACATTTTTTTTTTAAAAGTGGCATAAAAGAGTTCAACTTATGAATTACCAGGTTTAGCAAAATTACCCAAAAGCCATTTTATTTAACTTTGAGGACTAATGCCGCGTACACACGATCGGACTTTCCGACAACAAAACCGCGGATTTTTGTTCGAAAGTTGTTGGCTCCAACTTGTCTTGCATACACACGGTCACACAAATGTTGGCCAACAATTACGAACATAGTGACGTACTAGACGTACTACATGCTTTTTCAGCTCTTTAGTGCCACCCTTTGGGCTCCTTCTGAATGAATGAATGAATGAATGATTTGTAAAGCGCTTCAAATGCGAACCGAATCGCCTCAAGGCGCTAGATGTATTCTCTGTAGTCAGCTTCTAGAAAAGGAAGGTCTTTAGTTTTTTCCTGAAGGCCTGGTGGTTTTCTTCCATGCGGATGTTGGTTGGGAGAGCATTCCATAGTCGAGGTCCTTGGACTGCAAATCTTCGTTCTCCCTTTGCTTTGTAGCGGTATTTGGGAATGATGAGGAGGTTTTGGTTAGCTGATCGAAGACTGCGATTCGGTGTGTAGTGTTTTATTTTTTCCCGGAGATATAGCGGAGCTTTTCCTTGTATGCATTTGTGGGTGAGGCAGAAGGTCTTGAATGTGATCCGATTCTTCACAGTTAACCAATGAAGGCTTTTTAGGGATGGGGAGATGGATTCCCAGGGCTTTTTTCCTGTTAACAGTCTTGCCGCCGTGTTTTGGATGAGTTGCAAGCACGCAAGCTGATATTGGGGTAGTCCTACGTAGAGCGAATTTGCGTAGTCGAGTCGGGAATTGATGATTGTTCCCACAACTGCCTCTTTGTCCTCTTCTGGGATGAAGGGGATGAGTCTGCGAAGCAGGCGGAGGAGATGGTGGGAGCCGCTCACCACTGATCCTATTTGTGCATCCATTGTCATTCCTGAGTCAAAGATGACTCCGAGACTCTTGGCTTTGGTGCTGGGGGAGATGGTCTGTCCGAGGATGGAGGGTGGTGTCCACGGGGTCTTAATTTTGGAATTTTTGTTGCCTTGCAGGAGAAGAAGTTCTGTTTTTGATCCGTTGAGATTGAGGGAGCTAGTGGTCATCCAGTCATCTATTAAAGTGAGGCATTTCTGTAATTGCTGATGATGATCTTTTTGTCCGTTGATGCGAAGGTAGAGTTGGGTGTCGTCTGCGTATGAGTGGAAGCAGAGGTCGGTTTTTCTGATGATATTGAGAAGTGGGCGGATGTAGATGTTAAATAGCACTGGTGACAGGGGTGAGCCCTGAGGGACTCCACAGGAGACTGCCCGAGATTCCGAGGTGAATGCTCCTAGTTTCACTGTCTGAGGGCGATTCTCTAAGAAGGATGTAAACCATTTTAGGGCAGAATCTGTAGCTCCTGCAACTTCTGAGAGGCGGACAAGTAAAGTATTGTGGTCCACTGTATCGAATGCTGCGCTGAGGTCTAACAGTACCAGGAGACTCGGTTCTCCGTCATCTGCTGCTTCAAGGGCGTCGTCCCATATTTTGAGAAGTGCTGTTTCTGTGCCATGGCCTGGGCGGAAGCCTGATTGCAGAGGGTCCAGGAGGTGGTGTGTCTCCAGGTGGTGTTGTAGCTGCTGTACTACTGCTTTCTCTACAATCTTGGAGATGGTGTTGAGGCTTGTTATTGGTCTGCGGCAGTTAGGGTCTTTAGGGTCGAGATTGGGTTTCTTTAGCAGTGGTTTGATGATGCCTTGCTTGAGGGAGGTTGGTACAGTCCCTTCTTTGAATGATTGATTTATGAGAAGTGTTAGGGTGGGGGCCAGGATGTCGGAACATTCTTTGAGCAATTTGGTGGGGATGATGTCGTTCGGTGATGTGCTGTCGCGAAGGCTTCCGATGATGTTTTTAGTCGTTTCCGTAGTGATTGGGGACAAAAAGAAATTCGGTGGTTGAGTGATGTTCGTGTCGATATCCTCTTTTTGCAATGGTTGAGTGAGGTTGGTTGTTATTTTCTGATGAATTGCTTTGCGAATGTTGTCAATTTTGTCGATGAAGAAATCTGATAACTCATTGCAGAATTCTTGAGTATCGTTTGTAGGGGGCTCTAAGCAGGTCGGGTTCATTGACTGAGCAACTATTTTTAAAAGTTCCCGTGGGCGGTTTAAGGCGGATGAGATGGTGTCTGCAAAATGTTCTTTTTTGGCTTTGAAGATTGCCTTGTGGTATTTCACCGTGAGTGCTTTGTAGTTAGCATAGTTTTCCTTGGTGGGATTTCTTCTCCAAGCTCTCTCAGCTCTTCTGCGTTCTTGCTTGAGTAGGGTGAGAGTGCCATTAAACCAACTCGAGTTTTTTTTGCGGACGGGTGTTCTGCGTTTTGGCGCCACGGAGTCTGCTGTTTGTAGTAAAACATTGTTTAGGGAGTTGAGTGTTTGTTCCGTTGAGAGATTTGGGTTTAGCAAAAGAATTTTGCTTGACAATGTAGTTTTGAAGAGTTCAGAGTGTAGTTTCTTCTGAGATCTGTTCCAGTGTGTTGCTGTTGCCCGTTTCTGTTTTTGGAGGATGGTGTTAGTGGTGATTTTAAATTTGATAGCATGGTGGTCCGTCCATGGTAGTGGAGTGTTGTCAAATACGTCGATGTCCATATTCTGTTTGAAGATGAGATCTAAAGTGTGTCCTGAACCGTGCGTGGGAGCATTTATCAGTTGTTGCAGGCCAAGTTCTTCCAATTCTGCAAATTTCGTGTTAGTAGAAGTTTGGTGAGTGTTGATTTGCGCCTTTTCTTTTTGCGTTTTTTATTTTGCGATATTATTAGTATTATTCTTGATATTACTTGAAAAAAAAGCCTTTGAAAATTTGTTTGCAATAACTCCATCAGTATCACCAGCAAAGCAGCTTCATTATTATCCCATTAAAGAAGAAGAGAATTGTGCGCTGCATTTGGAGATTTCCTAAGTTGCCACGTCACGAATGTTAATTCTCCATTATGGACGCTAGTTTACAAGACCGGCCGCTTCTGCTTCTGAGCATGCGTGGACTTGTGTACATACGATCAGACTTTCCGACAACAAAGTTTTTTTTTGATGGAAAATTTGAGAACCTGCTAGCCAACATTAGTTGGCGGAAAGTCCGACAGCAAATGTTCGATGGAGCATACACACGGTCAGACTTTGACAACAAGATCACATCCAACATTTTCCTGTGTACGCGGCATAATATATGATAACAAAGCCTCTTTTTTTTTTTGCTATAGGGGAAAGTTGAAGCAGAGTTCCAGCTACTGACCGTGGAAGAGGCAGAGAAGAGTCCAGTGGGCCTCGCACGCAAGGAGCCAGAACCTCTGGACAAACCCAAGTATGTATTGGTGATGGTATCATTTTGCCAGCCCCGTGTAAGCTCCAAGCTGGTCTGATTGGATTTTAAACAAGGCAGTGTTCTTTTCCTTCCCATGTGACAGTGTTCAGGCCAGCCAAATTGTTGCTCAGGCCACCCACTTTGCATCATGAATGGAAGAGGAGAGAGTCGCATGTTCCCCCGATACCCAGATGTAGCGGGCATTTCATTGGTTTTGCAGGCAAACCGGGTTGCAGTGGAGAAAAGGGAAGATGGGCATTGGCAGCAGGATGTTGGACAATTAAAGTGGAAATTTAGCTTAATAAAAAATCCAGGCATGCTGTAAAATGTTAAAAAAGCAGCCCTCGCTGAAAAGCTCATCTTGTCTCCAATGCGGCCTTTTCTGGGTTGAATGATAGCCGGCGGCATTCACCCCTTTTCCTGTGAGTCCAGGCTGTCTTGATGTGCTTCACCATGTTAGCCTGGGCCTTACAGTACTGCGTAGAGCAACGCTAAAGCCATAATGTTAGGGTAGTTCAGGGTTGTTCTCAGCACCATTGAAGACTGCCAATGACCACCCCAGGGGGATGACTCAAGGATGTCATGTGACAGGCCAGAAGACTGCTGGAATTAGGATATGTATAAGCGGTACTTCATCCTGGCACCAAGATGTTAGATGCAGGGGGTTTAAATTAAGCTGTGCATGCAGCAGTTGGCAGAAGAAACATACAGAGTCTCTTCTGCCATATAATTCTACCTGCTAGCCATTAAAAAAAAAAAAAATTAACCTTTAGTTCCACCTGAGGCCGGATTCACATATGTGCAGCTGCGGGTTCGTGCCTGGGGTCCAGTGCGTGTCTGTTACACCTGAACCGGACCCAAACATGTACAGGACCCTTTTTTAATGAGGATCGCGTCCGCCCCAAATATGTGTGAACTGACTCCATTGAGAGTTGGTCACGCTCGCCTGCATGAAACCCGCATCCAAATCACAGATATGTGAACCCAGCCTTAAGGGCACCTGTTGCTTGCCCTACATTGGCAAAGCATAGGCTCACTTTAAGCCTAATAATTATCCCGGCATCTCAGGAGCAGTTACGCAGATTTTGTCTGTATTAATGCTTGTCATCTTTTTGTCAATATCCAATTCATTATTGCTACAGTGTGCTTTGCATTTCAAACGATTGCATATGAATTCCTGCTTTCGCTCTTGTTTTTAACACTTAAATTCATAAATGTGTGTAATGAGCTGTGTAAGCTGTGCAGGTGTAATGAGCTGTGCCTTATAATCATTTGTAAAATTCTGTCAGTTTATAAGTCAGTGAATGTAGGAATAAGTGCATCTTATATTCAAACAGGACTTTACTTTTCCTCATTAACCATCGGCATTGTACAAATCTGAGTTGCATACTGTGACTGTTGTGCAGAGTTAAAGCTGAACTTCGGGCACAAAAACTTTTTAATTTAAAGGAGAAGTACAGCCAAAGCTTGTTTGGCTGTTCTTCTCCTGTTGATCACAGGAGTGCAGTTCGTTCTGAAGCCCGCTGTTGGCTGACATCACAAAGCCAGTCCAGGCTGGTGCAAGATCGCGACAATACTGTAGGGATCCACCCACAACCCTGGACCGGCACCTGGCTCAGCCTCTCAGCGAGCCGCTGACAGCCTGAGCCAGCCGCTCCTGCCCCCTCCACAACCCAGCACTCCAGTGAGGGGGGGTCAGAGCACAGAGCCTGTGCTCTGACGGTCGCCCCCCTATTCTAGTGTCCGGCCCCTTTTAGGTCACCGGGCATGTGAATAGAGCGGCCAGTTTTTTCTTTGAAGCACCTGATTAGAGCAATAGATCTAATAGGCTTCAAAATAGGGTGGACTCGGGACGCCGAGCATTGCATCTGGAGCCCACCCTGGTGTGTTGCAACAGCGAATGAAAATTCGCTGTTGCAACACTGGTCCTCCTCCCAGCCAATCGGGAAGCAGGTATAAAACCTGTTTGCCGATTTGCCAAAACATCAGGCGATCCTGTTGGACGTCTAGCGCCAGGAGGAGTAGAGAGGAGACACCGCGGAACCTGCTCCAGGTGAGGACACCGGAGCAGCTTTCCCTGAACCCGCCACACTCTCACCGCCCGCATCCACTCAACACCATCTCCAAGATGAGAGAGAGAGAGAGAGAGAGAGAGAGAGAGAGAGAGATCAAAGTTTGTGTTTGTTGTCACTGGTGATGAGTAACATCGGTTCTGCTCCAAGTACAAGCATCAGACCAGAGGACCACCATTGGAAATATAACTCACCCTTTTGCTTCTACTGCTTAGAACACTATACACACCCAATGATTTATATACAGTATGCATGAAAATTATAAGGAATTTTCTATCTTTCTTTCAGCCGCCCCAAAACCTCGTTCAACTGGTTCGTGAACCCCCTAAAAACATTTGTTTTCTTCATCTGGAAGAAATACAAGAAGTACATCATTGCCCTACTCATCATCGCTATACTGACCGTTTTCCTGGTCCTCATCCTGTACACTATGCCTGGATACATCAGTCAGAAGATCATCAATGGCTAAGGACCTTTCTTATAATTGATGTTGTAAATAATCTGACTTCAATCTGTATATATTGTTTGGAATATCTTCTTTTCAAAGGAGAGCTACCTTCATTGTGTTTACAAAAAAAAATAGTCTGGTCCAGTTGGATTAATGGCAGTGCCTGGCCATGGGAACTTGACATGGTTTTGTATTTGGCCAAGGCTAAATGGGTTGTAGACTGGAGGATCATACTCTTAATGCGGGTTTTTTTCGGGTCCCACTTTATTCACTTTTTCATATGGTTATTATCTCAGGTACTGTGTCTCCGCATAATGATGATGTTTAACCTATTGCCTCTGAAAATCTATGTTTTTTATTTAGGAAAGCAAAGAGCAAGACACAAAACATGGTAACCCACAGTGGCCAATCAGAAAGCATCAATTGCAGTTCTGACTATGATAACACACAGAGAGCTGAGATCTGATTGGTTGCTGTGAGTCATTGAATTTCATTTTTGCACAGTTAAAAGAGAAGTATGGGAATGTTTTTTTGTTTTTGTTTTTAAATAATACTTACCTAGGTGGATGCTGCATCTGTCCCCTGCTGGCTCTAAGATCCCATACACACTATTAGATTATCTGCAGATTATTGTCTTCAGATTTACCAAAACCATATAATATGAGCTCAAACCTTAAGCATTTCAATTTGTATACAATCAGGCAGGCCCTTGCACTACATGGTTTTGGTAAATCTGAAGACAAAAATCTGCAGAAAATCTAATAGTGTGTATGGGGCTTTAGACTGAGAATTGAGCGATCAAACACTGCAGATTGCTTGGTTCTCCGAGCTACCTGAGCAGAGAGCTGGTGACTGTCAATCACTGCTCACTGGAGCGCTGACCTGTGGAGAGGGCGGGAGCGGCCAGCGGGCTCGCTGATAGGCTGAGTCGGGTGCCGGTCTAGGCATGTGGGCGGTTATTGATTTTTTCCGAGCCTGGACCGGCTCTGTGATGTCAGCCAACAGCGGGCTTCCGCCCGTTTGCTGAAAACAGGTCAAAGAAGAGCAGAATGAACCAAACTCCTGTAATCCACAGAAGTACAGCCAAAGCTTTGGCTGTACTTCTCCGTAGATAAATGATATAACTATGTATTCATGAATTTGTTTGTTAATGCAACTAAAAAAAATAAAAATTTGAAGAGAGGATAGGGCCATTCAAAAATGCTCCACAAATGTGCTGATAGAAATGGACAGCAGAGTGATCCAAGACATAAAGTAATTTACTGAAGGTAAATAGGTTATACACTTTACAGAGGAACCTTGGTTTACGACTAACGCGGTCAACGAGCGTTTTGATAGACGAAAACCTTTTTTTTTTTAATTCTGACTCGGTTTGCGAGTGTTGTCTCGCAAAACGAGCAGAATTCAAGAAAATAGGGTGTGCAGTACTGCATTTGGCCAGAGGTGCGGGGGTGCTGGGGACACTCAGGACAGTTCGGAAATACTTGGAATTACGCAGAAATGCTCAGAAATACTCCATTCCTGAGAGTTTCCGAGGCTTTCTGAGTTCAGCCGAGCTGTCCCCGAGTATTTCCGAGGCTCTCCGGCGCCCCCCCCACCTCTGGCCACTTGCGGTATTGCATGTAATAGAAGTCAAAGCGGGACAAATTATCTTCGTTTCCATTGACTTCTATGGGGAAACTCGCTTTGATACGCGAGTGTTTTGGATTACAAGCATTCTCCTGGAACAAATTATGCTCGTAATCCAAGGTTCCACTGTACAAGGGAAGTTGCAATGGAGTTTGCCCAAGAGCTTAGTAAATATGATAAAGTTTCAATTTTTCAAAAGAATACCCCCATGTGCAAGGACAAAAAAAAAGCATCTTTGTTTGCATGTGATCAGATGTTTGATGTAAGCAGAGCTTTATCTCATTCGAATTCCCTTGCAAAGTGCCTATTTGCCTTTAGTAAATCAGCCCCATGACCTCATTATCCTGCTTCTGCTCCTTTACTGTGCAATCAGCAGGCTGGGGGAAGAGAGTTGACACCATTGCATTCCATAACTGTAACAGAGAAGTAGTGTCATCCGCCTAGTTGTGCTGTGCGACAGGGTTGGGTTATACCCAGAACAGGATGAACAGAAATATAAATCCTTTGGCAGGAAAAACAGTTCTCCTTATATGTATTCTATCTGTGTTTTTAGATGTTTGCCTGGAGTCCAGCTTTAAAAAGTACCATATGACTACTGCAGAATATTTAGCATACATTTTCAAGCCTCATAGCATGATATGGAATATCTAACGCATTTCATGTCAGCTAGGACTCTATTTCCTCTTTGTGTTATCTCTTATACACTCAGCAGCAAGAAGCACTTTACAGAAAGTATATACGAACATTTGCCGCAGTCCCCAGACTCAAATTTATTAAACCAACCAAGCAGCTTTTCAACGCTAAAGAGAATATAAAAAAAAATATCCTATGTAGGTTAGACCCTGATAATATTCCCATGCAGCATTCACAAACAATATCCAAATCAATCCAAGTGGATGTAATCCCCAAGGCCGGCAATATATGCGGCAGATTTTTTTTTCTGCAACCACGGGTTGCAGGAAAGAAATTTGCAACATTCCCCCATCAACACAGAAAGTGCTGACAGGGAAATCAGCAAATGTCTTTTCTCCACGGGAGAGTTGGGAAGCCCCCTCCCCCCAGGGGACAGTGATTATCGCTAGCGGCTATAGCAGCCACTTGTGATAATCGGTAGCGAATACGGCAGGCTGGTTATAGCCAAGTTGATTGATCGATCAATTTGGTACATTCAGCCTGCCCATTAAGGGTTTGAATCTAGGCTGGTTTCTGCTGAACCCACCCAGATTCGAACCAGGTATGGCCGGCCAAAGGCCCAATGCACATAGGACATTTATTGAACTCCCCTGGGTGCCTATGCTCTGGGGGGGGGGGGACAGCAGCATTAAAAACCTGCCTAAAGCCACGTTTTGCAAATGCATTTAGGCGTGTCAAGTGCATGGGCAGCCATTCATTCCATTAGCCAGAATATTATTTATTCCGCCCATTGAAATGAATGAACGCCCAAGCGCTTGACTCTCCTAAACACACTTAGTGCTAAAGCACGTGTAGATGCATTTACAACAATTCTGATGCTGAAACGCTCCTCTCCTGAACGTGCTGCCCTGAGTTTTTTTTCCTAATTTTCTACTGTACACGGACACATAGGCTAACATAGAGGGGCGTTTATTTTAAATATCAAAAATGCCTGAAAAAACACTCAAGCCTTTTCAGGCATTCCTATTGAAATCTTTGGGTCCAAATCTGCCTCAAACGTAGCTCATGTATCTTTTGGATCTTCATGCTTCAAGCTAAAGTCGCCTGAGCACTCACGTGTAATACATGGGCTTTTGGATGTTGAGCATTATTGAGCTTTGAGCTACTAAACAACCAGCTGTGAGTATGGCCTTAAAGCAGTATTAAACCCAAAAATGTAATATATTGCAGCTTACCAATGATTAGATGTGGTGGCTGCATCAGTTTTTGTTTTTTAGGCTTTTTTTCCCTTGTCTGTTTTCACCTGGTGATCTGGCCAGTAACTCACCTCCTGTATTAGAATGCCTACACTCTGGATGAAGGAGCACAGAAAGCAGCTTTATCAGTCTAGGGGGAGGGGAGTGTTGGATATACTAGCAGATTTAGATACACCAAAATTGAAGCCAAAACTTCAGCCAACACTTTGTTTGAGCAAACCGTTTACTTTTCCTTTTGGGATAAAATTTTTACCATAATTAAATAAAAGCAGATCGTTGAAGCACCTTTGTCAGCAGGGGCGGACTGACCATTGAGCCACTCGGGCACTGCCCGAGGGCCCTGGGCCACTAGGGGGCCCCATCAGGGTTGCCAGCCTCAGTAAAACCAGGGACAGTATGTATAAATCTGTGTTATTTTTTACATCTGTCTGTGTATACTGTGTGATTGTATACTGTGTGTGTGTATACTGTGTGGCCCCATAATCTCTGATTGCCTGGGGGCCCTATAATCTCCTATTGCCCGGGGGCCCCATGAGTTATCAGTCCGCCCCTGTTTGTCAGTATTGTATGGTTTGTTTCATTCCTGTAACTGCTACATCTGCAGGAAAGATCGTTCTTTTGTAAAAGAATAGCACTTACTGGTCAGATCAACAGACGAAAAAAATAAAATAAATAAAAATAAAAAATAAAAAGCCTAAAAAAAGAAAACAGGCCTCATGCACACGGATAAACGGAAGTTTTGGGAGTTCGGGCGTTTTTTTTTAACAGCTCTTAAACTCCCCTCTATGTTATCCTTTGTGCCCATGCACACATGGACGTTTGACGTTTAATAGCAGGGCAGTTTATGGGCTGTTGTCTGAACACCCTAAAATTGCGTTCAAGAGCAGTTTTTATGGCCACAAAAAACGATGAACGCTGAAAAACGCGCATAAATTCGCTTTTATCAGTGATAAAAAGAAAAATATGAAAATGTACTAAAGCGCTGATATGAACTAATGAATAAATATGTGACAAATATTAAAAGATGACTAAATAATATAGCTGCAATTATTGTGTATGTGAACTGATACCACACAAAGAAAATAAAACACAAATTAAAAATGCGCTGATATTAACCTCCTAATATAACAGTGTAACCTCCAAAAGGTAATTCGTAAAAATAATTGGTGTATAATGATGATAAACCATATGTGATATAAATGATGAATATGAATAAAAATACGTGTAGTTAAATTTTTATCAGTGTTTTAACACTTTTATCAGTGTTCAGCATTTTTTGAGCTGTAAGATGTAAGCTGGTGTAATTCTAAAAAAATGCCCAAAAATGCTGATGCTGAAAAATGTGCATAAATGCTTCTAAAAAACACTGCTAAAAGTGCTAAAAGTGCATTTTTGAAGCAGCATTTCCTGCCAGCAATCCGACGTCCAGAACCTGAACCTTGTGCGGCCATCATTAAAAACAATATGTGCGGTGCTAAGATCAAACAGTGAATGAATGGATAAGTAGATAAATAAATAAAAATACAATGTAATAGGGTGAATATCTATAAGAATAACCTAGTGCACAAATCTACTAATAAATGAATTAAATAAATATATTGAATTAATAATAAATATAACCTGTGCAAAAAGTCCAAAACCGTGCAAATAACATTCAAGTATTGTCAATGTCCAAAATAAAGTGTTCCGCGTGGGTGTCAGATCCCTTCCCTCCTCGCTAACTCATGACGAAGGACCGGCCAACCTCACACCACGCTGTCACTTACGTAACAATGCCACTCTCAGCTGCGCCCAGCACAAATATTTTCCAGCTTGCGGGACCACAATCTAGGTGCCAGCAGCCTGAGAGCGATTGTCACTGGGCTTTAACTGCCACCACCCCCGTTTTAAAAGACCGAGACGGGAGAGACTCGTAATTTTAGCAATACCAATTCTGATTTTAGAATAAGCGTCTGCAACACACACACACTGCCACCACAGACAGGTCTATTCAGAGGCCTTACTCTACAACAGTAGCGCTCTTCAAGAGGCAGGATCGTTTATAGCTTGCATTAAGAGCTTTAGAGACAAGGTTAACACTTTTCAACGTAAGGGTTTAATATGAAAAGGTCAAAGTTGGTGCAAATAAAATATTTACAGAAAAATGTTTACAAAGAGATAAAGATGATATACAGCCACCAAGAAATAAGGTAGAATTGGGGAGGAAGAATACTTGCAATTAATGTCCGAGGGTTGATCAGAGTTCGATCGATGAGCTGGGTAATCGGTCCTCAAACTTGGCAGAGGTTCCTGCTTGGATGGTAAAAGGAGAACACACAATCCTAGTGTACCCCTAGGGGGTGTACACTGCATGAAGGCACCTGCATCACTTTTATCCATCTCCCTATGATGGACTGTCAAGATTTTGATTCAATATATTAAGGATAGTGTGCAACACACGGAGCACTTGCACTTTATTTTGGATGTTTCAATACTTGAATGTTATTTGCATGGTTTTGGACATTTTGCACAGGATATATTTATTATTAATTGATCAATTGATTCATTTAATTAATTCATTTATTAGTAGATTTGTGCACTACGTTATTCTTATAGACATTCACCCTATTACATTGTATTTTTATTTATTTATCTACTTATCCATTTATTCACTGTTTGATCTTAGCGCCACACATATTGTTATTTAATTTTGTATTGTCACATTTAGGGAAGTGTGGGGAGTGCTGGCAGCTTTTTTATTTTATTTTTATTTTATTTTATTAGTTAATTTTAGCAGCTCACAAGGTTTTCACCTACTTATGCAGCCATCACATCTAAGAATTGGTAAGCTACAATATGTAAAATGAAAATATTCAGCGCAAACAGAACATAAAACTAAAAATAACCAACAAAAGAAAAATTGCAAGCTGAACATTGAAGGCAAATTCCACAACACCTCGAAGTAATGTTATCAAATCCTAAAGTGCAGTGCAATAAATAGTCAATCATTTTCTTAATAAAATTCTTCAAAATCTTCAGCAAGAGAAATTCACCCAGCAGAGATAAGGAGCCAAATGGTGAGTCAGAAACAGTGTCCTAAAATGCATCCAGGTGCAAAAAGATGTGCTTTCCCACCACCAGATACAATTGTGGCCGCTCACCTTAAAACTATGATCCCTGAATGAACAGGATGGTCAATAAACAAATTTTCCTATGGGGGTAAAGATTCCGCATGCGATCAGTACAACTCCAAGATGGCAAATCCTCAGTGATGTTTGCAGCACATATATAAAGTCAAAAAAGAAAACAAATATCGCTCTCTGCCAGTTACTTAAAATAATAAATAAAAATAAGATAAGATCAAATAGAATCACAAGTACAAGCCATGCGCTTACCTTAAGTGCACCATGGACGGTCAATGTTACAAACAAATATCAGAAGATAGCCGCAGGTGACGTCAGAGGCGTGACTCCTTCCCCTTATGCGTTACGTCCTGGGTGGGACTTTTGGGTTTAATACCGCTTTAATTGAAAAAACAAACATTCTACATCCTGCAATTTATATTTATCTGCTAACTTCATATATTGTTCTATATCTTGTCATCTCTATTATGGCCTTGGGTCATCCATATTCCATAAGTATAGACCTAACTCAAGTTCATAATAACATTAGTATCAAATATGTTTCCATTATATGACTTGATCCATTTTCCACTGATGTCAGCATCTACAAATATATTTCCATTCATATGATCTGATACATTCTCCACCCCCCAGCCATCATCTTATAAATGGTCATTTTTAAGTACATGGGGACAACATCAGCAATGTCCTGCTGATCATGTCCTGATTATAATTCCTTGCCTTGTTTCTGAATGTAGACAGATTTAGGTTCACGCTGAGTACTGTAAATAATCAAAATAGGTGATCACAGTACAATCATGTGTCTCAGCTACTCAAAGCTGTACGGTGTCTATCTTTTTAAAATGCTGCCTGTCTATAAGTACAATTAAAATAAATGATAGTGATACATAGGAAATATATGAAGTTGTTATAATACTGAGAAATGTTACTACAGTGTATAGTTTTGAGTTTGGAATCTCAAATCCTCACATTCCCAGATTGTGCTTTGTAGATCCTGAAACAATTAGAGAGAGTTCAGTAAAGCTGGTCATACATATTACACAGCAGTTGGCTGCACTGACCTACTTCCACCCAAAACATATAGAAGAGCACACTCTTTGAATCTTTTTGCAGCCATTTCTACTATCAAAATGATATTTAAAGTTTATAACCATAAAAATTAGCAAAAGGCCAGAACGCCAGAAAACTTATCACTGAGCTCAGATATGGACTGCTGTATTTCCCAAGCTGTACAGGACCTTTCCTTCCAAAACATAATATTTTTTGTTTTGGATGGAGTATGGTAGGCTAAGTCAACCACTGGCATCTCATACAGTATAATGTCCTGTTTGTGCACCTGTCGATCTTGGAGTTTTAGCTGTTCCCATTCCTTCATTCTAATTAGCCATTGTGTCCGATGTTACATTGGGCAATGCAGGCTTCTGCCTATAGGCTGTGTAAATAGTGGACAGGATTTTTGTCTTCGTATCACCCATGGAAATTTTAGTATTCATATAAAAGCTTGTTTACACAGAGATGAGTTCTAATGGGGGCAAAAGTTGTGGCCTACTGTTTGCTGTGAAAGAAATCTGGCCCTGATTAGCCATACAGGAAGGCATTGGCTGACCAGGCATTGGGGCCGATTTACTAAAACTGGAGAGTGCAAAATCTGGTGCAGCTCTTCAAAGAAACCAATCAGCTTCCAGGGTTTTTTTATTGTCAAAGCTTAATTGAACAAGCTGACGATAGAAGCTGATTGGCTACCATGCACAGCTGCACAAGATTTTGCATTCTCCAGTTTTAGTAAATCAACCTCATGGCTTAGTTTTCATTCATTTGGCACAATTTCACAAAAACTTAAGCAGGGAGTCCTGACTTTCCTTATAATCCTTTCGGCTGTTAGCCACCCGGGTGGGTCATGTGCCGGATGCATGTCATTCTTGCTGGAGAACAAAGCAGCTGCAAGAAAGCACAGGTAAGGTGTAAGTGGGCCACACTGGTGTTGATTTACTAAAACTGGAGTGCGCAAAATCTGGTGCAGCTCTGCATGGGAGCCAATCAGCTTCTAACTTCCGCTTCTTCAATTAAGCTTTGACAATAAAACCTGGAACCCAATTGGTTTCTACCAGATTTTGTTTTCACTCTCCAGCTTTAGTAAACCAACCCCATTGTCACTGCCCTGCATAGCAAAGTGACCGTGATTTGCAAATTAGCAGCTCTGCCAGCTTCAAAAAGGACATTAAAATGTTCATGGATTATAGCTAAACAACATCTGAGACTGCAGAAAATTATTTAAGAATACTCTTTATGTCAAAGGATCTTGTTTGAGATGTAATTAGGGAAATGCTAATGCATACATACACAGAATGTGGAATTCCACCTGATTTGTTTTGTTTTGTTAATACATATTTTTAATATAGGAAATTATGTGTTATAAATGTGAAAATCTATGAATTTTATTTGAGCGTAATATATAACAGTTATGATGAATTCAAATGTATGTATTTAATTATTTCTGTACTAAATAAGTTAACAAATAATAAAAAAGGAGCTATTGCTTTTAAATGCTGAATATAGTCATGTCATTTTTTTCTTGTCCATCATTAATATGAGTGATTTTTGGCTAAAGTATGTGATATTCTGAGCTGCATATGGTACGTCAAAGGCAAGTCTTCCAGGGCAATATGGATCAGCCCATTCCTTCATACGGAGAATAGAGTTTCCTGGTTTAGTAAAGATTATTTTTTCTTGCTAACAGAAGAAAATGCGGGCTTAAAGGATTAGTCCACCTAAAACTTGCCTTCAGTTTTGGCTAGATTCTCGTTGCCTGAATCCCTTATCGGTTTGTTAAAGGAAAACCTATTCTTAGAAAAAAACAGAGGCGCCTTTTTTTCTGCAAATGTGAGTTGCCTGGCTGTCTCTGATTTCCACACTTTCTAAATTGCTGGCCTGTAACAAGCACTCAGATTAGAAATTATTTGTAATTTATAACTCGTGCTTTGTATACTTCTACCAAGTCTGTGCATTAGAACATATTAAAGCCACTGAATCAGCCAGGAAAGGCAACTAGCATTTTGAAAGAAAATTTGTGTCAGTTGTTCAGTGTCGTTCATTTACCAAAGGGGAAGTTTTTATTTACTTTGCATATGATTGGATGATTGACGTGAACATCACTGAGCTAATCTGTCCCATTAATACCGGATTAAGGCCTTGGGTGAAAAAGCATACATGGATCAAAATTAGGCCAGTTCAGCAGGGACCAACTGAATGCAGATCCACGTATGGGCACTGTGGCTGTACAGAAGTCTATCTACCAGTCAACTTATTTACAATCGCCCTGTTGAATTTTCCCCATTCTATCTCTGACAGTATCCCTACTGTCAGAGTACAATAGCTCAGCAGGGAGGATTTCCTCATTCACCTCCAATGTGTGGATGAGGGAATTGGGTAAGATATTTTTCGTTCAATCCACCGGTCATCTATGGGCTGCATACGTTTAATGGTTTTGTGTGCGTGTGTGGGGTGGTTAGTTTCTTGGCTCCAAATACCAACACACAGAAAAATAAGATGGCTATAGACCAATTTTACTCAAAACTATTATGATGGAAGGTAGGCAAAGACCAACTTTACTCAAAACGGTCATAGAAAGAGGTAGGTAAAGACCAACTTTACTCAAACCGATTATAGTGGAAGGTAGGTAAAGACCAACTTTACTCACAACTATTATAGTGGAAGGTAGGTAAAGGCCAACTTTACTCAAAACCGGCATAGGAGGAGGTAGGTAAACACCAACTTTACTCAAACCGATTATAGTGGAAGGTAGGTAAAGACCAACTTTACTCAAAACTGTCATAGAAGGAGATAGGTAAATACCAACTTTCTTCAAAACTATCAGAGGAAGTTTGGTAAAGACCAACTTTACTCAAAAGTGTTATTTCAGGTTTACATGGTCGTTGGTCAAATGAATCACAAACTGGTTTTGGAGTCCTTGAGATAAGAAGCCAAACAGTTGTGTTATCTTCCCTCTATGGATTCTCCATGGGGTAGTAAATCCAGCTGTAAGGCAGCAACCTCTCTTTTGTGTAGCAGACAGCGGAAACACAAACTACCACATTGAACTCTTAACTCAGGATTTTCCCAAAAAATCTAGTTGGTTATCCAACTCAGCAATGCCCACCAAGAACTAAAAATTCCGTTTAATTGGTGGTTCTCCAAGAAAACCTGTGCAATTAATGGGTGAAAAAAGCCTACAATAAAATCTTATGCATATTTAGTGTAAAGGGCAACTAAACTAAAGCAACTAAGGAGCAAAGGACTGGTCACCAGTATTGCCTGAGCTCTCTTAGATGATGTTTACCATTAATGACTTACCATGCCTTGCTCTGCACTGTGTCTCTGTAGAGATAGCCATTTTGGTAAAGGTAGGGTTTTGCTTCCTCTTGTTAGATCAAGGAGTACAAGGTGCAGCACAGTAGCGATATCACCAAATCTCATCCATTATCTCCTTAGACTAGCAGCCAGCGGTACTGTGCCTTAAATCTCTCACTGTAGACATACAGCTATGAGGCTATAGGCACAGGAGGCTCTAGGAACCCTCACATACAATTAAGTGTACTGATATTTTTCAAAGAGAATTCAAGACAAAGGGTGGTGTTTCACATATTCACGGTGTGGCTGAGGAAAAGTTACCATTTCTAGATGTTCATGTCCACCCGAGGCCTTCTAGAATGCTGCTTGTAAATCAAAAACTACATGAGTAATTTAAGTTTATATTGTGTTAGGCTTTACAGCAGAAAATGATGGCATTGTTTATAAAAATAACAATTCAGCATAAGTCCTGGTCAATCAGGGAGCCCTACTGCCATAGGCACTGCATGCGCTGCTGACCCCTGAATCAATGATCAAAAGACATATTTTTATGGATCCATCAGTGAGGCTAACAGAACAGCAGTGACTTTATTATTGTGCTTATACAAAGAGCCATAAATCTAGCAACACTGAGAAATACCATTGGTTAAAGCAGCACACATTCCCCTCTTCCTAAGCACACAGGATTCCAAATACATTAGTTTGTTGAACAGAGGCGTAGCTTGAAGCTTCTTCGTGCTTAATGCAAAAGTTGACCTGGGGCTCTCTCCCCCCCTACCACCCACCACAGGTGGGTCCTCTGACTTCCAAATTCACATACAAGCCCACTGCTTTCACTTGGCAAACCTAGAGTGTGGTCTGCCTGCCCCCACCTTTTATTTTTTACTACTTTTTTCTTTAACAGCCCTGTTGAGGGACTTTGGTTAAATATCATGGGTCTACACAGACCCCTGATATCTCACTTTTGAGACAGAGGAAGTGATTGAGATCCTCAATCTTTATCTCTGCAGCCTCAGCTGCACAGAATGAACTATGTTTACCATGCCTCAGTTATGAATGAACACAGTGAGTGATTGTTAGTGATCACTCACTGTGTTCGTTCAGTAAAGGAAGGGGCTGGTAAATTACATTTACCGGCCCCTTCCCGACACTCTTCATCCTGAAAGGTTCCCCCGCAGCAGCCTGGGGGTGGGGGGAGAGGAGGGGAAGCTGGCAGTGATGTGAGGGGGGGAACACAGAGGGCAGCAGAAGGAAGGTGAACCTGGACAAGAGGGGTGACAGGTAGATTGCATCCCTTCCTTGCCAACTCCCAGAACCTCGAAGGCAGGGGCGACATTTAGTGGAACAGATCTTTATTTTCTTTCTGCAGCATATTAATGCTGGCGGGAGGGAGAAGAGGAGAAACCAGCTTTCAGCTGCTGCAGGATAAAAATACTGATCGGTTCCAGTAAATGTCCCCCCTGATAACCCTCCTGTCTAGGTTCCGTGGGTCGGCAAGGAAGGAATGTGATCTACCCATCACCTGCCTGTAATCAATGGGTAGATCACAATCAATGGGTTGCCGACCTCCAGCTAATGTGACATGATGTTGAAAGTCTACCTGGTAATATCTCAGAAGCTGAACATCAGTTGCTGAACAAAGATGTTTTCTCTGTCCAGTCCAGTTATCAGATTACTACAAATTTACACTACTACTTGTCATGTTAAAGGTAACAACGTGACATAAAAACTAAACCTGTCTATACACCAGTAGATTTTTGAAAGAACATTTGTATGAATATTCGTACAAAAATTCTTTGAACATTTGATAACTGGCCGAATGTTGTTTGAAAGTATTCAAAATTTGGTTTGCTTTTAACATTTGATTTTGCAATGAATTTAAAAGTAGAATTCTGTGATAAGCATAACTAATTCTAAACGTTCCACCCCCCCAACACCTATGCTCACAAACTTACAAAAGAAAGATCTGTATAGTTTCAGTGTGTCCCGGTCCGGTCACGTGATCTGGCTCCCCTGTGTCAGCCAGCAGTGGCTGCAGGGAGAGGAGGAAGCGCCAGCAATGGAAGGGCCAAAGGAAGCCTATGGGTGACGTCATCACTCCCAGGCATTGCCAGCCATTGTTATTCTCTCTCTCCTCTCCCCTGCAAGCTAGGAATGGTTGACAGAGGGGAGACCATGTGACTTGACTGAAGCAGGCCTGAAAATAGGCAAGCATACAGTTCTTTCTTACACAGGTCAGAACATGTCTGGGGGGGGGGGGGGGGGGCTTTTTAAGATTAGTTACATTTATCCT
The DNA here is from genome assembly GCA_037952835.1 of Lithobates septentrionalis. Classification (NCBI taxonomy): domain Eukaryota; kingdom Metazoa; phylum Chordata; class Amphibia; order Anura; family Ranidae; genus Lithobates; species Lithobates septentrionalis. Next base: position 241,932 of record JBBDGP010003114.1, on the reverse strand, counting down.
GGAATTCTACCAAAATTTCCCAAACGAAAACTAAATTCACTGTTAGAAATTTGTTTATGCAAGAAAAAATTTCCATCTTGCTCCTTTGAATTTTCTCATCGCTCCAGGTAAAAATGAGCTGTGATTTGACCCCCCTAATGTCTTAGAGTTTCAACTAAAACAGCAGCCTGCTCAAGGGATACTTCTCATTTAACTGCTTCTCACCCACATCATTGTAAAGTGACGGACTGGCAGGAACCTTATTGTTCCGGATACGGCTGATGAACTATACCCGTCCGCTGCCAGTGTCATGTGATCACTGTGCCCAACCACAGCAGACCACATGACAGCTGTGCCATTCATGGTATACAATTGTGTTGCTAATTGTGATTGGTCACAGTGATCACATGGTACAGACAGGGCCAATCACAGCCCATTTGTACCATGCGATGAGCTGTGACCAATCACAACAATAGACAATGTCTACACACTGTCATTCAGTAAAAATATTGGCGCCATTTCTCTTACTATATACCTCAGACGGTCTACTTTACAAAAAGGTAATATGGGGTGCATTTGTACTGTCCTGGCGTTTTTGGGCCTCAATAAATTAAATAGGCCATTAGTACATCAGGATTCATCAAATTTGAGATCCACTGTATATACATACCATAGTTTGTAGACGCTATAACTTTCCTACAGACTAAATAATATACACTGATTTGAGTTATTTTCCCCAAAGCAATATAGCAGAATACAATTTGGCTTAAATTTATGAAGAAAGATTATTTATTTACAAAATTTTAAAGCACAAACTAAGATAAACTTTTTTTTTCAAAATTTTTGGCCTATTTTTGTTTATTTTGCAAAAAATAAAAAAAAGTCAAGTGGTAATTAAATAGCACTGAAATAGCACTGTGGAAAAAAAATTATAGAAATTTCATATGGGTACAGTGTTACATGACCGTGCAATTGTCATTCAAATTGTGACAGCACTGAAAGCTGAAAATTGGCCTGGGCAGGAAGTTCGTACTGTCCCGTGCCGGTTTTTTTTTTTTCTTTTTTTTTAGGGTTCAGCTTGAAGTTATAAATTCTAGTTTACTGCCAGACAAGATATAAATTCACAGGAGAGACAAGAAGAGGGGGACACATAATATGAGTACACTTTGTGTGGACAGGGAGGCAATACAGAGTCATAAATGGAGTGAGTCATTGATAAATAGACCCAGAAAAATCGAAGGATCTCTTGATGTGCAAGTAAATAAAATACAATTGAATGTAAGGCTCATTACACCTAGAGTGATACAAGAATAAAATCAATGAGCACTCATGTAGGACATCCAAGATGTGCGTTTAGGGTGTCTGGGCAGAAATTCTAATTATGAATAATGATACAATTTCTGGAGGTGTTGTCCCCTAGCCTGACCGCCTGAGGACAACGGCTATGTTGGTTTAGATTTGCATTGCCTGAATAGGTTCTACGTGAGGATAGTGGCATTAGCAATCTCCTGTATTGTCCAAGCCTAAACAAAACATTGGGCAAATCATGGAGGTCTTATGATGTGAGCCTAAAAAAATACCTATTTTAAAGATGAACTCCAGGCAAACTGCTGAACACACAGATGAGATGAATATACAGGAGCAGTCCTACCTGGCAAAGGATCTCAGGGGGTTCTGAGATTTACACAGCTCTGCCACGGGAGACCAGATTTCTCTTTGCTGCAATTAAATTGGAATTTCAAACTATTACTAACTAAGCTTAAACCAGCTCCCACTCCCCCCCCCCTTTCTGATGAAGCACCCTGGTGTTTAGGCAGGGTTGCTAATAAATTTAGTTTGCCAGGTAGTAATTGTCCTGGTTAATTGGTTAATTGTTAGTAGATCCACTGATTCCTCTCTAATTCTATAATTGCTGCACCTTCTCTCTTCCGTCACTAGGTGGCACTGTGGCTGGTGACATTAGATTGACAAGGGCTCCGCAAGGTCAGATTATAAATGGATGGGGTGTCTCAGCCAATTGGCAGGAGTTTCTTTAGTCCCTTGGCCTGCTGGCCTATTTATTTGGGTGGAGTCAGGTGATCTGGGTTTTGTGCCACCTGGACGGCTGTCTGGGTGGACTTGTGTTATGTCGCCCTGGGCTGCTAAGCTAGAAGCCTGAGGCCTATCCCAGGGACACCTGGCTGCTAGGCTGTCTGAGGCCTATCCAGGAGCAGGAGAAGCAGCATAGGGTTGGGACTGCAGGTTTGGAGTCCAACTGAGTTGAGAAGGTTCACCTGGACGGGGAACCAGTCATGGTCAGAGGTAGAGAGGAAGCTGTCGCCACTAAGGGACATACATCTCACTACCTAAGACTACTGTGAGTGAGCTGAAGCAAGTACTAGAGCAGTCTTCCCACCAGCCGGGGAGGGTGAAGAAGTGGGAAAGCATCAGAAAGTGCCAAGCCAGGGACCCAGCAGGATGGGGGGGGTGACGCTTGAGGAGTATACAGCGGGATAGCTGTGGAAGAGCTCAGGGGATCCAGTGACGACTGGGATCAGGAAGTCTAGCGAGAGACTGGGAGCTCAGTGAGTGAAGATTTACAGTGGGATACTGTGAGATAAGTAAAGGACTGTTCGGTGTTACCAAGAGTTAAGTACAACTACCGTTAGTGACTGTTGCAAGATAAGTTGCCATAGGAGACAGCGGTCCTAACTATGCAGAAGTGTTATCTGGCTGGAGGCCTTCCAATGTATAGCTGTCTACCTATAGAAGTCTCGGAGTCTGTCTATCATTGCATCTACTTAAGGGTGTCCTGGCCCTAAATCCAGTTCTGCTAAGAGACAATAAATCTCGTTTTCGCATCCAAAATTGACTGGCGCCCATAATTTCATCTTGCATTACACCCACCATGCCTGCTAACCCACTCTACAAAGAAGGATGTCAGCTACACTAAGTTCTATTCTAACTGCCCTGTAAAGGAAGATGCTTATACTTACCTATTCTCAGAGCGTTCTGGTCTAGTGACGTGATCTCCCCACCTTGACTGTGACCCGATACATCAGTACTAAGCGGCCACTAGTGAAAGTGCTTCCCTGTGCATGCGGGCTTCTTTCTCACCCCAGACGTTGCCAAATTTTTAATTAATTCAATAATCTATTCCCATCAGTATGTTTGCATTTTTCTCCTACTGAATTAATTGCTTATTATTTCCTTTCTAGAGAGTACAATTAATTGCTTGTGTATGTTATAATGCTGGAGTGGTAACACACATAACAGGGAAGCGTGCACTTTCCTCCTGTTACTCAAGGGACATTATTACCCAACTTATAAAAATAGAGAAAATGTGATACATACAGTACATTCTACAAAAGTCCCCTTAGCACATTCACAGGTGTCCTAATTTAAAAAAAAGGGCTACAAATATTTTACAATATATATATATATATATATATATATATATATACACAGTGGGGACGGAAAGTATTCAGACCCCCTTAAATTTTTTCACTCTTTGTTATATTGCAGCCATTTGCTAACATCATTTAAGTTCATTTTTTTCCTCATTAATGTACACACAGCACCCCATGTTGACAGAAAAACACAGAATTGTTGACATTTTTGCAGATTTATTAAAAAAGAAAAACTGGAATATCACATGGTCCTAAGTATTCAGACCCTTTGCTGTGACACTCATATTTAACTCAGGTGTTGTCCATTTCTTCTGATCATCCTTGAGATGGATCTACACCTTCATTTGAGTCCAGCTGTGTTTGATTATACTGATTGGACTTGATTAGGAAAGCCACACACCTGTCTATATAAGACATTACAGCTCACAGTGCATGTCAGAGCAAAATGAGAATCATGAGGTCAAAGGAACTGCCTGAAGAGCTCAGAGACAGAATTGTGGCAAGGCACAGATCTGGCCAGGGTTACAAAAAAATTTCTGCTGCACTTAAGGTTCCTAAGAGCACAGTGGCCTCCATAATCCTTAAATGGAAGACATTTGGGATGACCAGAACCCTTCCTAGAGCTGGCCGTCCGGCCAAACTGAGATATCGGGGGAGAAGAGCCTTGGTGAGAGAGGTGAAGAAGAACCCAAAGATCACTGTGGCTGAGCTCCAGAGATGCAGTCGGGAGATGGGAGAAAGTTGTAGAAAGTCAACCATCACTGCAGCCCTCCACCAGTCGGGGCTTAATGGCAGAGTGGCCCGACAGAAGCCTCTCCTCAGTGCCGAGACACATGAAAGCCTGCATGGAGTTTGCTAAAAAACACCTGAAGGACACCAAGATGCTGAGAAATAAGATTCTCTGGTCTGATGAGACCAAGATAGAACTTTTTGGCCTTAATTCTAAGCGGTATGTTTGGAGAAAAACAGGCATTGCTCATCACCTGTCCAATACAGTCCCAACAGTGAAGCATGGTGGTGGCTTTTCAGCTGCAGGGACAGGATGACTGGTTGCAATCGAGGGAAAGATGAATGCGGCCAAGTACAGGGATATCCTGGACGAAAACCTTCTCCAGAGTGCTCAGGACCTCGGACTGGGCCGAAGGTTTACCTTCCAACAAGACAATGACCCTAAGCACACAGCTAAAATAATGAAGGAGTGGCTTCACAACAACTCTGTGACTGTTCTTGAATGGCCCAGCCAGAGCCCTGACTTAAACCCAATTGAGCATCTCTGAAAAGACCTAGAAATGGCTGTCCACCAACATTTACCATCCAACCTGACAGAACTGGAGAGGATCTGCAAGGAGGAATGGCAGAGGATCCCCAAATCCAGGTGTGAAAAACTTGTTGCATCTTTCCCAAAAAGGCTCATGGCTGTATTAGATCAAAAGGGTGCTTCTACTAAATACCAAGTAAAGGGTCTGAATACTTAGGACCGTGTGATATTTCAGTTTTTCTTTTTTAATAAATCTGCAAAAATGTCAACAATTCTGTGTTTTTCTGTCAATATGGGGTGCTGTGTCTACATTAATTAGGAAGAAAAATGAACTTAAATGATTTTAGCAAATGGCTGCAATATAACAAAGAGTGAAACATTTAAGGGGGTCTGAATACTTTCCGTCCCCACTATACATATACATACACACACACTATATTTTTTTGAAGAACGTGATTAGAGCCAGATGCTCTTATAGGCTCCAAGCCCACCCAGTTGTGTGACAATAGCGAATGAATTTCACTATTTTCACACTAAAGTTCCTCCCTGCAAATCAGGAGGCATGTTGTGAGACCTGTTTCCTGATTGGCCAAAGCATCAGCCAATACTACTGGATACCTTGCGCTTAGGCCACATGTGGCAAACACAAGGCCGCAGGTCAAATCCGGCCCACCAGGCCCCGTCAGCCTCCACCTCCTGTTCTCACCAGCTGATTTCTGCTGTCATAAACAGGTCTCCTTGGCAACCAGAGGATCCAGCAAAGCCTGTTATTGGCAGAGGTACCTGACGGCTACGACGTCTGTGTGTTCCAATGTACATCCAGCGGCTGCATCCTGAGGGAGGGGTTTTGAGTGGTTGTCTTGGAGGTGTGTATGGGGTCATATGTCTGCAGTCTCTGACCATCTCCTGTAGTATGTCTGCAGTCTCTAACAATCTCCTATAGTAGGTCTGCAGTCTCTGACCATCTCCTGTATCATGTCTGCAGTCTCTGACCATCTCCTGTATCATGTCTGCAGTCTCTGACAATCTTCTGTATCATGTCTGCAGTCTCTGACAATCTTCTGTATCATGTCTGCAGTCTCTTACCATCTCCTGTAGTCATTTGGGGGCAGTCTGGAGCTCCTCTTTAAGTTGTCTGCTGTGTTTACACTTTTCTACATGCAGGGAGCGTTGTCTTTTTTTTAAGAACAGATAAAATTAAAAAAATGGAGTTCTTCTGACTACTTGAATTTTTTGGATGAAAACCATGCGCAGTAATCGTGATGCATCGCGGAATGGAATCGAATCGTGGACAGGATAATTGTAATCTAATCGAATCGTGAGGCCAGTGAAGATGCGCACCCCTAATGCATGCACACAAGTTGACACAAAGGGGTTTGAATGGCTACTAAAGGTAACCATCCTCACCTGTGATCTGTTTGCTTGTAATTAGTGTGTGTGTGTATAAAAGGTCAATGCGTTTCTGGACTCCTAACAGACCCTTGCATCTTTCATCCAGTGCTGCACTGACGTTTCTGGATTCTGCGTTTTGGGGAAAGCAAAATAATTGTCAAAGGATCTGCGGGAAAAGGTAGTTGAACTGTATAAAACAGGAAAGGGATATAAAAAGATACCCAAGGAATTGAGAATGCCAATCAGCAGTGTTCAAACTCTAATCAAGAACTGGAAAATGAGGGGTTCTGTTGAAACCAAACCACGGTCAGGTAGACCAACTAAAATTTCAGCCACAACTGCCAGGAAAGTTGTTCGGGATGCAAAGAAAAACCCACAAATAACTTCAGGTGAAACACAGGACTCTGAAAACATGTGGTATGGCTGTTTTAAGATGCACAATAAAGAGGCACTTGAAGAAAGATGGGCTGCATGATCGAGTCACCAGAAGAAAGTCTTTACTATGCAAATGCCACAAAGTAGCCCTCTTACAATACACCAAACAGCACAGAGACAAGCCTCAAACCTTCTGGCACAAAGTCATTAGGAAGGATGAGACCAAAATTTTGCTTTTTGGCCACAACCATAAACACTACATTTGGAGAGGCCTATGATAAAAGGTACGGAAGTGGATCGCTGATGTTTTGGCAGAACTGGCAGAACATTTGCATTCATCAGCCAGGAAGCTGCGCATCAGACGTACTTGGAGATTTCAACATGACAATGATCCAAAACACAAGGCCAATTCGACCTGTCATTGGCTACAGCAGAATAAAGTGAAGGTTCTGGAGTGGCCATCTCAGTCTCCAGACCTCAATATCATTGAGCCACTCTGGGGAGATCTCAAACATGAAGTTCATACAAGACAGCCCAAGAATTTACAGGAACTGGAGGCTTTTTGACAAGAGGAATGGGCAGCTTTACCGTCTGAGAAGATAAAGAGCCTCATCCACAAATACCAAAAAAAGACTTCAAGCTGTCATTGATGTTAAAGGGGGCAATACACGGTATTAAGAACTGGGGTATGTAAACTTTTAATCAGGGTCATTTGGGTAGTTTCTGTTGCCATTATGATTTAAAAAGAGTAAACAAAGTTGATTGATAATGAATGGCTTCAGCCAAACACTAACCATGAGTGAAAGAAAAGTTTTTGTGTTAGTCATATTCTCTGAAAAATGGGCAAGAAATCATAAATTCTACCAGGGTATGTAAACTTATGAGCACAGATGTATTTACTGTACATGCTGCAGGCTACATCGCACGCGCTCTGAAGGAATGGCCACCTTTAGAGCCCTGTGCTGTAAATGTGACCAGTCACACAGCCGGAGTCCTCAAACCCGGAAGGAAGATGGGAGAAGATGGAAGCGGTGACAGCTCGCTGCTGGAAGGGATTCGTTCTAAGGTAAGTTTCACATAATGTGCTAGTATGCGATGCATACTAGCACATTATGGCTTTACCTTGCAGGTTTCCAAAAAAAAACAAAAAACACAGTGGTTTACTACCGCTTTAAGATACTGAAACTGCACAGCATAGCTTAGGCCTCATACACACTGAGTATTTGTGTGGCTAGAATTATTGGTTAGAATAATAATTTATTCTGGCCATTAGAATGCATGATGCACTATGTGCATTTATGTGCGTTTGTGTGTTTGTTCTGCGCTCAAGCGCTCTTCTTCTGAACATGCTGGTGATGTTTTTTTTTCAGCCTGTAAAAACTCTTCTAAAATGCCTGTAAACGTCTAGGCCTGCATGGACATATAGGCTAACATACATAACATACAGGTGTGTTTACAGACAAAAAATAAATTCAAAATGCCTGTAAAAAGGGGCATTTTTCTGCTATAAAAGGCCAATATAATAATTTGCTAATTACAGCCTCAGTAACCTTGGTTTTATTTCTTTTCACAGTGATTATTCTTGACAGAATTTTTTTCTGCCTATAGAGGTCCCTTGTGTGTATACTTTAAGGATCTTAACCAGGAGGAATAAGACAAGCTATTGAAGACCGGTAACAAAGACATCCATCTTTTCGACCTCTGGGGAAATCGATGTCTTAAAATTGCCTTTATTGTAAAAGATATATTGAATGTTATGATGGATAATTAATTTCTTTAAAGCACGGTGACCACAACTGTATGAATACATGACAGTGATTAAATGAGAGATATTTTTGGCTAAAATTATGTTTTTATTCAAAGTAGATACAAACCCTAACTGGATGACATTTATCTAGTTATTGCACCATGCATTTCAAACAGTCGCTATGTTTTATTTATTTATTTTTTTATAAAATAATTTTTTTTTTAACCTTTTTTTAAATCCTTTAGCATTTCAGTGCTGCTGACCTGCTGCCGTTTTATATCTTCATGTCCACATGCACTCCTGCGATGTTTGCATGGCATTTCTCATGCAAAAACAGTGGATCACCGCTATATGGTGCCGTGAACACCTGTCACCAACCTTGAAGAAAACACCCAACTATAGGTACAACAATCCACGTAGGCGCACAAGCTTGTTTTACTCACTTGCTATCCAAGACTGAATCACCATTATTTCCTATTATAGGAAACCCTCAATTCTCCCCCCGGGATGGACCCTCAAATTAGAGACATGCTTCACACAACTAACCACACAAAGGCACGACACTTTCTGATAAATGGATCTTGGGCCACGATAGAGACACTTACATGTGCCACAGGTCCATTTAAGCTGCCATTCTGGACCGCTCTCCAATTAAGACACTACCTCACGTCTATACCAAATCCACAACGTTTTAATAAGCCATTAACCACATTCGAGGAGCTCTGTACAACAGAGGATACCCTCCCGAAAGTGTTGTCTTTGATGTATAGGCTCTTGATCTCTCCAGCGGAGGACACGATACTGAATTTCATTAGTAAAGTGGGAAAAAGACCTGGACCGTACTTTTATGTCGGCCCAAGTTCAACGCATAATTATGTTCACCTTAAAATCCTCCATCTGTACTAAGGTACAGGGGACAAATTACAAGCTCCTAACAAGGTGGTATCTCACCTAACATGCTTTACATATCCGGTATCCAGAGGCGTCTGAAATCTGCTGCAGATGTTAGAAAATTAGAGGCACGATCCTGGATGTGTTTTGGTCCTGCCCTAAGCTTACTTTTTTCTGGACCAAAATCAGAGAAACCATTCAGAAATTTACAGAGTACAATATCCCGAATGATCCGGCCTTTTTCCTATTGCACGTCTCGACCATGTCGGCAAAATTATACAAAAAGTCGACTGTACGTCACATATTAAATGCTGCCAAAGCATGTGCTCCACTTTGCTGGAAGAACCAAACACCGCCAAATTGGCGAGCTGGATCCAGAGGGTAGAAGATGTCAGTAAGCTGGAAGACCTAATGCTTTCTGCGAGACACCAACAGGAAAAATATAACAAGACATGGGCGATATGGAAACAATTCATCCTCTCCCCAGAGGGCATTGCCCTCAGGGCTTCCCAATAGTACAGATACCTTAGTAAATTGGTACCTCGGGGTCGTCTTGAACAACCAGGGACCTAGCCTATCCCACTGTAATAATCGACCCCCCCGTTCACCTTTCATTCAACCTACCCTCCCTTTCCCCTGTGTCTCCCCCCCCCCCCCCTTTTCTTACCTTCCCTTCTTTTTGTTGTTAGTGCAAGCATGCAACTAGTCCACCAGATGGAGGTTAGAGATGGAAAGAGAAGGGGGGAAAATAGGAAAGCAAATGCGCAATGCATATGAAGATGAAAGGACCCCAGGGCTCCTTACCTAACTCCTCAGACTGATAAATATACATACAGAATGTACATATTAATGTATGCCTTACCACCTAACGACAACCTAGCAAAGAGGCAATATCTGTAACGAAACTGTATGCTCAACTGTAAATATGAAAACTGACTGCTATTCCTTCTCTCTGTAATGTTGTTGTTATAGTGGCATTGTATGCTTGTATTGCATTGTCTTTGCCCATGTTGGGTGTTAATAAAAAACATATATATTTGGAGAAAAAACAGTGGATCACACCTGTTTACCTGTATGTGAAAACTGACACTTTTAGGGGGTGGATTTACTAAAGGCAAAAAGACTGTGCACTCTGCAAGTGCGGTTGCTCCAGAGCTTAGTAAATGAGGGGGAAGCTCTGCTACCTTCCATCGTCCAATCATATGCAAGCAAAATGGTGCTTTTTTTTACTTTCCTTGCATGTGATTGGGTATTCTTTGCACAGCGAAGCTTTATCTCATTTACTAAGCTCTGGAGCAACTGGACTTGTAAAGTGCACAGTCCATTTGCCTTTAGTAAATCTCCCCCCAAGTCTTATTCAAAAGCTGGTTCAGAGCAATGACAGCTGCATGTCAAAATTTGACAGGCATGCAGGACCGGGTTCCATCCGTAGACAATATGCAAACAATCTAGACTTATGGCTGTGTCCATGCAGCTGGTGCATCTGTATTCTCTTCCATAGGCTGCCTGCATGCAGCTCAGGGTGGATGCACACACAAAAAACAAATGCCTCATTCATGGAGTACAGATGCCAGTGCCTTCGGGCACAAGGCCTTATTGACCTCTTTTCTGCCTGCCACCTGGACAGACCTTTGGCCTACTGATCTACCTATACATTTGTACCACATAACTGCCTAAACATCTGAATCAGTCATCCACAGCGGATATGTGTACTCCTAAACTGACAGGTACTCTTCATTTACCATTCCTCAGCTTGTTGGGCTTCCAAACCATGACCACTTTTTGCAGCAATGCCCTGCATGTGCCACTTTTTTTTCTCTCATGGAAGGGGACCCAACTTATATTCTTGCACATAGACCCACTGCATTCAGAGAATGCCCCTGGACATAGGTGTGCAGTGCATACTGCAAGTAGTCATAAGGCCTTAAGGGCCGTGCACACAGTTCAATAGAAACTGGACGACATTCGGCCTGTGTGTACAGCAGCCGGCCTCTGTTGAAGGGGCATGCACAAAAGAGGTCTGCCGATCGACACCTGATCAGCACTCTCGACCAATGGCTGAAAGCGCTGACCGGGGTGTTCTGGTGGGGGAGACATCCTCCTGTCAGAACACAATAGCTCAGCAGGGGAGATTGCTGTACTCTTCAGTTTTTGTTCATTCAGCCTGCTGGGTTGAACAAAAAATACGACTTTTGTAGGCCCAATGGTGACCTCCAGAGTTAGGGAGAGCTGACATCCTTCAGTGTCGAGTGTGTTACAAGGCATGATGGGTATAATGCAAGATGAACAGGTGGGCGCCAGACACTTTTTGAATGCAAAGAGATTTATTGTCTCTTCAACAGAACTGTGGGAGAAAGGGTTAGGGCCAGGACACCCTTAGGCAGATGCAAAGATAAGTAGCAGACTCTGAGACTTCTATAGGTAGACAGCTATACAGGTGAAGGCCTCCAGCCGGACACCACTTCTGTATAGGTAGGACCACTGTCTCCTATGGCAACAATCTTGTAGCTGTTACTAACAGCAATTGTATTCAACTATTTGCAACACGAACAGTTCTCAGCTTACCCCACACTCACTCAAGGTGGGTCTTCACTCAATGAGCTCCCAGTCTCTCACTAGACTTCAGATCCACTAGCCACTGGATCCCCTGAGCTCTTCCACTTTTAGCACTCAGTATCTTCCTCAAGCGTCAACCCCGCTTTCCTGCTGGGTCCCTGGCTTGGCACTCACAGCTACTCCTCAAGCTTCACCCCAGCTGACACGTAGGTCCCTGGCTTGGCACTCACTGATGCTCAACAAGCGTCACCTCTGCTGTCCCACTGGGTCCCTGACTTACTGAAGTTTTCCCAGTTTTTCACTGTCCCCGGTTGGTGAGAAGTCTGCTCTGGTACTAACCTCAGCTTACTCACAGTGGTCTCCGGTAGCAAGGCGGATGGTCCCTTAGTGGCGACAGCTTTCCCTCTACCTCCGACTACAACTGGTTCCCTGGCCAGCGAAAATGTTACTTCTGGTTAGACTATAAGCCCGCAGTCCCAACCCTACGCTGCTTTTCCTGCTTCTGGATAGGCCCTCAGACAGCCTAGCAGACAGATGTCCCTTGAATAGGCCTTAGGTTTCTGGCCTAGCAGTCCGGGGCAGCACAACACACGTCCACCCAGACAGCCGACCAGGTGGCACGGAACCCCAATCACCTGACTCCACCCAAATAAATAGGCTCTCCTAGCAGGCCAAGGGACCCAAGAAAATCCGTCCTTGCTATACCCTTGTCTTAACTAATGTCACCAGCTACAATGCCACCTAGTGACAGAAGAAAAAAGTGCAGCAATTCCAGAATTAGGGGGAAACCAATTGATCTCCTAACAGTTGGCCAAGGCAACTATCGCCTGGCAACAAAATTTGATAGCAACCCTGCCTAAACTTCAGGGTGCTACACTACTATTGTGTACCAGGCTTAACTCCAACTATTATTAAAAATCCTATCCTGCCTAACAAAAGTTGTGTTTACTTACCTATTTTTAATCCACTCTGGTCCGATTAAGTGATTTTGCAGCTATGGCTCAGGCAACGCTAGACAATGGCTGAGAATTCTGGTAGCTGCAACGTCACCCATAGGCTCCCATGGCCTATTCGTTGTTGGTATTCCCTCTTCTCTCCTGCAGCAGCCTCCCGCCTCTCCCCGTTCCTTGACACAGGAAAGCCGAAGCTGTGGGATCACATGACCGGACCAGAGTGGCTTTTCTTCCACTTGAAACTATAATCAGCCATGTTCCTTTACAAACAACTGGCCACTGCCCCCACCTATAACTGGCCTTCACAGCCAGACTCACCTGCCCTCTATCTATCCATTATGAAGGCTCCCATAAATTTACAAAACTTAGGACTGCAGATAATACTAAGGTGCCTTGGAGCAGCTCTGCAGCTTATGCATGTATATGCAAATGTGTGCCAACTAAACCCCTGTTTTTAACGCAAACTGTTAGACAAGATAATTCAGTTGGTTGCAGACTTGCTGGTGAGTTGAGCTGGGAATTTTCTATGGCTTTGTTTTGCATGCATTGCCCTTCCATGTGCTCCTTGTTGTGAAGGCAAGTTATAGGTGGGGGCAGTGGGCAGTTGTTTGTTACTGATGTAATATTGGTGAGGGGACACACAGGACACCTTTGCTGCCATTATACTAGGTGCCCAGTGTGCCCCTGTGACTTTAAGGAGGGGTGGGCTATCTCCGGGCTCACCCACCATCTATCTATGCATTAGAATGCATGTGCTTCTACTATGGAGGCTCCCATAAATTTACAAAACTTAGGACTGCAGATAATACTGGGGTGCCATGGATCGGCTAAACCCCTGTTTTTAACGTAAACTGTTAGACAGGATAATTCGGTTGGTTGCTGACTGGCTGGTGAGTTGAGCTGGGAATTTTCCTTGGTTTTGTTTAGCCATGTTCCTTTAGGCTATGACCAATATCCAGCACAATCTAGTCACATTTTTTTTTTTTTTTTAAATTTACCGTCGTTCAAGGTGAGCATGAGATTGAAAATGCTATTAATTTGAGTAATAGAGTTTGCAATACGATCTATGTTGTCCAAATGATCAACATGCAAGCATTCATCTCCAGACCCCACCAAGAACTAACGCATGCACACAGCACCCTGCTAATGTGTGGCTGGGCTCATACAGAGACTGTAAATGATAAAATGATGAAGCAATGGGCATGCAATATTCTTCTTTATTGCCACATATTGTGTTCCTGCGTTACAGCTCTGTAATCTGTCTGGTAACGGCTCTTCCCTATCTGTGATCTTGTCAGACCTCCAGCACCAGCTGCAGCTCTTCGATAAGAACAGTAATATTCTCTAGACATCCTGCGATTCGGTATGACATCCGTTCCACGGTACGCTGGGCAACGTGGGCATACAAACCGATAAAGCTGGGGTTAAATAACTGCTTCGTTTTACTTACAGCGGCAGAAAAGGCTAAGAGGCTACATGCATCAGTGTCTGAATGAAATAAAATGCTGTGCACAGCACAATTTCCTTCTATTCACTTTCTGCGTTCCGAGGCCCAGTATACACAGGAACGAATATAGGAACCAATGGTGTATTCTTCATACCATGGGGGCCATTCCTGATTTCTGATTTAGGGCCGAAAGAGTGTATTCTCCACACTCCTTTCCTGCACATACTGCTTGCCTGCTTTCATTCATTCCACACTTCTCACCTGCAAATACTGCCTGCTGTTAAACCCTCTGGAATACTCTCTTGCCTACTGTATACTACCCACTACCACACCCTCCACACTCCTCTCCGACATGTCTGCTGTCATACTCTTCGCACCCCTCCCCTTCACATATGCCTGTTGGAGTGCTCTCTGCACTCCTCTACTTCACTTATGCCTGCTAGCGTACTCTCTGCACTCCTCTCCTGCACATACTGCCTACTATTATACCCACCACACTCCTCTCCTGCACATACTGCCCACCATTATATCCTCTGTTCTCTTTTTCTGTACATACAGCCAGCTGTCACGCCGCCACACTTCTTTTGCACATATGCCTGTCGTCATACTCTCCACACTGTTGTCACTTCTCTCCTACACATACTGCTCCCTGTCATACCCTCAGCACTTCTCTCCTGCACATACAGCCCACTCCGATATCCACTACACTCCTCTCCTGCACATACTGCCTACCATTAGACCCTCCAAACTCCTCTCCTGTAAATACTGCCCACCATTATACCATCCACACTCCTCTCCTGCACATACTGCCCACCATTATACCATCCACACGCCTCTCCTGCACATACTGCCCACCATTATATCCTCTGTTCTCTTTTTCTGTACATACAGCCAGCTGTCATGCCGCCACACTCTTCTTTTGCACTTATGCTTGTTGTCATACTCTCAACACTCCTTCCTCACTTCTCTCCTACATATACTGCTCCCTTTCATACCCTCTGCACTCCTCTCCTGCACATATAGCCCACTCCGATACCCACTAAACTCCTCTCCTGCACATACTGCCCACCATTCTGCACTCCTCTCCTGCACATACAGCCAACTCTGATACCAACCACACTCCTCTCCTGCACATACAGCCCACCATTATACCATCCACACTCCTCTCCTGCAAATACAGCCACTCTGATACCCACCACACTCCTCTCCTGCACATACAGCCCACCATTATACCCACCACACTCCTCTCCTGCACATACAGCCCACCATTATACCCACCACACTCCTCTCCTGCACATACAGCCCACCATTATACCCTCCACACTCCTCTGCTGCACATACTGCCCACCATTATACCCTCCACACTCCTCTCCTGTACATACTGCCCACCGTTATACCCTCCACACTCCTCTCCTGTACATACTGCCCACCATTATACCATCCACACTCCTCTCCTGCACATACAGCCCACCATTATACCCTCCACACTCCTCTGCTGCACATACTGCCCACCATTATACCATCCGCACTCCTCTCCTGCACATACTGCTTACGGTCATACCTATACGGTCCATACTCCTCTCTTGCATATACTGTCTGCTGTAATCTCTTCCACAGTCCTCCCCTGCACATACTGCCTGCTGTTATATCTTCTATACTTCTCTCCTGCATATACTGTCTGCTGTCATACCCTCCACTCTCATCTCCTGCACTTTCTTCCCTACGCTGCCAAACATTATACCCCCTGTACTCCTTGTCTGCACAACATGCTCCCATACCTTCCACACTCCTCTCCTGCATATACTGTCTGCGATCATACCCTTCACCCTCCTCTCCTGCACATTCTTCCCACTAAGTCACTTTTTTACTAAAACCCCAATATTGGCTATTCTGGAACGGACTCATGTTTACTAGGACTTGCAATAAATAAAATCAAAATAATGATTCGTACTTTTTTCAGCACAGCTGGCGTTTCATGTACATTTATTGAACTGTTGTTCAACTTAAATGGCGCCCCAATGCCCTATTACAGTAGCAGGCAATGCACCCACACTGCAGCACGCCACAATGCACAAATCATGTATTCTGGCGCACTGCCATAAAGAAAAAAAGTTGTCATGTCCATTTTTTACATGCATTGAGATACATTGCCAGCACATTAAAAAAATGGGCTGCCTTACAACGCATCTGAGTGCATAGTAATGCAGGTGTTTTAATGTGAAGCATAATGTTAATGGGGCCTGAAGCCTTAGCTTAGCATCCAACACGTGTGAACAAGTCTGAAAGGTAACCATTAAACGATTCTTAATATCTTATTTAGAAAAGGTTTATTGAGCCAAGCAAGCTTTCATTAAAGCATCAACTTCACTTTGCAGCTGAATTAAAATGAGAGCGGACTGCGGCATCTGTTTGTAATCAGCGCTGCAATCCCTGTTGGTTTGTATTGTTCCCACAGGCTGGACTCACCGCCTGACAGACTGCTGACTGTAGAGCAAATCAAGAGGGATTTTTATACATAGGCACTGGGTAGGCTCTTTCATTGAGCACCAGTACGTAGAAGGTTGCAGAGGTCTCCAACTGAAAGAAAATAGGTATACAAAGCTCTATACTATATTGTCAAAAGTATTGGGACACCTGCCTTTTCACGCACATGAACTTTAATGGCATCCCAGTCTTAGTCCGTAGGGTTCAATATTGAGATGGCCCACCCTTTGCAGCTATAACATCTTCAACTCTTCTGGGAAGGCTGTCCACAAGGTTTAGGAGTGTGTCTATGGGAATGTTTGACCATTCTTCCAGAAGCGCATTTGTGAGGTCAGGCATTGATGTAGGACAGGAAGGCCTGGCTCTCGTCAGGGCCGGACTGGGAATAAAAACCAGATCTGGAAATAAATTTCATACCAGCCCCATAGCATCATTATACCAGCCCAACATCATAACCATCATAACGTCATGCATTTTAAAGAACATTTGAAGAGCGTATCTATATATAGAGAAGACATATATGAAAGCACATAGGGCTAGATAGATACATATATATATATATATATATATATATATATATATATATATATATATATATATATATATATATACACATACACACACACAGTGGTTTGCGAAAGTATTCGGCCCCCTTGAACTTTTCAACCTTTTGCCACATTTCAGGCTTCAAACATAAAGAAATAAAATTGTAATTTTTTGTGAAGAATCACCAACAAGTGGGACACAATTGTGAAGTGGAACGAAATCTATTGGATATTTTAAACTTTTTTAGCAATTAAAAAACTGAAAAGTGGTGCGTGCAAAATTATTTGGCCCCTTTACTTTCAGTGCAGAAAACTCACTCCAGAAGTTCAGCGAGGATCTCTGAATGATCCAATGTTGTCCTAAATGACTGATGGTGATAAATAGAATCCACCTGTGTGTAATCAAGTCTCTGTATAAATGCACCTGCTCTGTGATAGTCTCAGGGTTCTGTTGAAAGAGCAGAGAGCATCATGAAGACCAAGGAACACACCAGGCAGGTCCGTAATACTGTTGTGGAGAAGTTTAAAGCCGGATTTGGATACAAAAAGATTTCCCAAGCTTTAAACATCCCAAGGAGCACTGTGCAAGCGATCATTTTGAAATGGAAGGAGTATCAGACCACTGCAAATCTACCAAGACCTGGCTGTCCCTCTAAACTTTCAGCTCAGACAAGGAGAAGACTGATCAGAGATGCAGCCAAGAGGCCCATGATCACTCTGGATGAACTGCAGAGAACTACAGCTGAGGTGGGAGAGTCTGTCCATAGGACAACAATCAGTCGTACACTGCACAAATCTGCCCTTTATGGAAGAGTGGCAAGAAGAAAGCCATTTCTCAAAGATATCCATAAAAAGTCTCGTCTAAAGTTTGCCACAAGCCACCTGGGAGACACACCAAACATGTGGAAGAAGGTGCTCTGGTCCGATGAAACCAAAATCAAACTTTTTGGCCACAATGCAAAACGATATGTTTGGCGTAAAAGCAACACAGCTCATCACCCTCAACACACCATCCCCACTGTCAAACATGGTGGTGGCAGCATCATGGTTTGGGCCTGCTTTTCTTCAGCAGGGACAGGGAAGATGGTTAAAATTGAGGGGAAGATGGATGCAGCCAAATATAGGACCATTCTGGATGAAAACCTGTTGGAGTCTGCAAAAGACCTGAAACTGGGACGGAGATTTATCTTCCAACAAGACAATGATCCCAAACATACAGCAAAATCTACAAAGGAATGGTTCATAAATAAATGTATCCAGGTGTTAGAATGGCCAAGTCAAAGTCCAGACCTGAATCCAATCGAGAATCTGTGGAAAGAGCTGAAAACTGCTGTTTACAAACGCTCTCCATCCAACCTCACTGAGCTCGAGCTGTTTTGCAAGGAAGAATGGGCAAGAATTTCAGTCTCTCGATGTGCAAAACTGATAGAGACATACCCCAAGCGACTTGCAGCTGTAATCGCAGCAAAAGGTGGCTCTACAAAGTATTAACACAAGGGGGCCGAATAATTTTGCACGCCCCACTTTTCATTTTTTTTATTAGTTAAAAAAGTTTCAAAAATCCAAAAGATTTCGTTCCACTTCACAATTGTGTCCCACTTGTTGGTGATTCTTCACAAAAAATAAAAATGTTATATCTTTATGTTTGAAGCCTGAAATGTGGCAAAAGGTTGAAAAGTTCAAGGGGGCCGAATACTTTCGCAAGCCACTGTGTGTGTGTGTGTATATATATATATATATATATATATATATATATATATATATATATATATATCACAATAAATTTCAGTTAAAAGTAACTGAAGAGCAATCATCAAGGGACTCTGGGAATGTGAGGGGGGGGGGGGACTCTGGTGACCAGAGACCACCTTCCGCAGAAAGAATACACTAAGGCAAGGGGGGGGGGCGTGGGTTAATGATATAGGGGGGAAACCTTTATATCAGTGCCCCCTTACATTATTGTATTTACTCCCCCTTACATCAGTGACCCCCCTCCCCCCAGACTGGCCTGGTGGCGCTGTCACTGACCTCCTCTCAGGTGCACCTTGCAGGGATCAGTCATTTGGCTCCAGCTTGGTGGCTCTGGTTTTCCTATTGTCTCCTCTCCACAGTCCACATACGTCTGATCTGACTTCTCCCATGATCCCCATCCCGGCGGTGCTCCCATTCTTGACTCTTTTCCAGACTCCTTCAGAGACTGCAGACATGATATAAGACAAGAGATGGTCAGAGGTTGCGGACATGATACAAGAAATGGTTAGAGGCTGCGGGCATGGTACAGGAGATGGTCAGAGACTTAGGACATGATACTAAAGATGTTAAGAGAATGTAGACATTATTATTATTATTATTATTCAGGATTTATATAGCGCCAACAGTTTACGCAGCGCTTTACAATATAGACATGATACAGGAGATGGTCAGAGACCGCAGACATGATACAAGAGATTTTCAGAGACTGCGGACATGATACAAGAGATTTTCAGAGACTGCAGACAAGAGATCAATGCAGCCTCACCAGTGCTCATCATATGCAGCCTCACTGTGCCCCTCAATGCAGCCTCACTATGCCCATCAATGCAGCCTCACTGTGCCCTTCAATGCAGCCTCACTGTGCCCTTCAATGCAGCCTCACTGTGCCCTTCAATGCAGCCTCACTGTGCGTATCATTGCAGCCTCACTGTGCCCATCGCTATAACCTCACTGTGCCCATCATTGCAGCCTCAATTTGCCCATCATTGCCACCTCACCACGCCTATCATTGCGCCCATCATTGCCGCCTTACTGTGCTCTCATTGCAGCCTCACTGCTCTCATTGTAGCCTCACCACCATTGCAGCCTTACTGTGCCCATCATTGCCGCCTCACAGCGCCAATCATTGCCGCCTTACCATGCCTTCATTGCAGCCTCACCGTGCTCTTATTGCAGCCTCACCATCATTGCCGCCTCACTGTGCCCATCATTGCAGCCTCACCGTGCCAATCATTGCAGCCTCACCGTGCCCATCATTGCTGCCTCACCGTGCCCATCACTGTAGCCTCACTGTGCCCATCATTGCAGCCCTACTGTGCCCTCACCATCATTGCCGCCTTACTGTGCCCTCATTGCACCCTCCTTCACCATCATTGCAGTCTTACTGTGCCCTCATTGCAGCTTCACCAGTCAGTGCGTGCATTACGCACAGTGGGCATCTCCCACTGTGTTGCGGAGCTGAGTGTGAAAAGTTTGGCAGCGTTGTGATAAAAGTCCCGCCCTCCTCCTAGACCAACTCGTGTGATAGACAGAACACTGCGCTCTAACACTCTAATTCATCCCAAAGGTGTTCTATCGGGTTGAGGTCAGGACTCAGGTTGGTCAAGTTCCTCCACCCCATACTCACTCATCCATGTATTTATGGACCTTGCTTTGTGCACTGGTCCAAATCATTTGGTGGAGGGGGATTATGGTGTGGGGTTGTTTTTCAGGGGCTGGGCTGAGCCCCTTAGTTCCAGTGAAGGAAACTCTGAAGGTGTCAGCATACCAAGACATTTTGGCCAATTTCATGCTCCCAACTTTGTGAGAACAGTTTGGGGATGGCCCCTTCCTGTTCCAACATGACCAGTGCGCAAAGCAAGGTCTATAAAGACATGGATGAGCAAGTTTGGGGTGGAGGAACATGACTGGCCTGCACAGAGTCCTGACCTCAACCCGAACACCTTTGGGGTGAATTAGAGCGGAGACTGCGAGCCAGGCCTTCTCGTTCATATCAGTGACTGACCTCACAAATGCGCTTCTGGAAGAATGGTCAAACATTCCCATAGACACACTCCTAAACCTTGTGGACAGCCTTCCCAGAAGAGTTGAAGCAGTTACAGCTGCAAAGGGTGACCCAACTCAATATTGAACCCTATGTCCCAATACTTTTGACAATATAGTGTATATACAGTACTTCCTTTATCAGGTTGGAGAAGGAAATGTCTGTATTCTCCTGGCAACCAATCATAATCTGACTTTCACTTTTCCAACAAAAAAAATGGCAATGTTTAACAAGCAATCTCATAGGGAAGGCACTTAGCAGAAGGGATGGCCAGCTGAAAGATTTACATCTTTCAGACCAACAACATTTATCACCAAATATGAGAACCTAACTTGAATAAGACAATCAAATAAAATACCAGTAAGGCCCCATCACTTCTCACGATTTGGGATCGTGGGCAGAATTGTGAGAGGTGAATGGGGCCTTACCTGTATTTGATCAATCTAGGAACAAGTAATCCCAAACACATGCTTCATCCTCAATTAAAACGACGCACACCTACAGTATCAACTTAAAAACCAATCTATCAGGGCCCATTAGCTTTATCTCCAGATAGGTCCCGAATGTCTACTGATGCATGTGTCTGTTCTTGATTACCATGACTTGATTGTTACTCCCTTCAGATGTTCTAGCCCCTGATTGGGCATCCCTGATGTTATTTAATCTTTGATAGCCAATAAAAAGAGTTGAAACAGAAAATACAATCTATCAATTTAGGTATCAAAAACAAAGATTTAACGATTAACCACCTCAATACAGGGCATTTTCACCCCCTTCCTGCCCAAGCCATTTTTCAGCTTTCAGCGCTGTCACACTTTGAATGACAATTGCGCGCTCATACAACACTGTACCCAGATAAAATTGTTATAATTTTTTTCCGCACAAATAGAGCTTTCTTTTGGTGGTATTTGATCGCCTCTGCGGTTTTTATCTTTTGCGCTATAAACAAAAGAAGAGTGACAAGTTTGAAAAAAAAAACCAATATGTTTTACTTTTTGCTATAATAAATATCCATTTTTTTTTTCTTTAAAACAATTTTTTTCCTCAGTTTAGGCCGATATGTATACTTCTACATATTTTTGGTAAAAAAATAAAAAAAACGCAATAAGCGTATATTGATTGGTTTGCGCAAAAGTTATAGCATCTACAAAATAGGGGATAGATTTATAGCATTTTTATTTTATTTTATTTTTTTACTAGTAATGGCGGCGATCTGCGATTTTTATCGTGACTGCGATATTGCGGCGGACATATCGGACACGTTTGACACATTTTTGGGACCATTCACATTTATACAGCGATCCGTGCTATAAAAATGCATTGATTACTGTGTAAATGTGACTGGCAGAGAAGGGGTTAACACTAGGTGGTGATCGAGGGGTTAACTGTGTTTACCGATCGGTGTTCCTCTGTACTGGGAACACACCATCGGTCTCCTCTTCTCTGACAGGACCGTGGATCTGTGTGTTTACACACACAGATCCACAGTCCTGCTGTGTTACCGGCAATCGCGGGTGCCCAGTGACACGGCGGGTGCGCGTACGCAACTACCGTCCCCGGCGCGCGCCCCCTGGTGGGCCAGGAATGCGAGGACGTCGTATGACGTCCTCCAGCAACGAGAGCTGCGCCGCCTAGCCGTCATTTGACAGCCGGTGGTCGGCAAGCAGTTAAAGGACCAGGCCTATTTTTAAAACTTGTTGTTTACAAGTTAAAATTTTTTTTAATTTAATACCCCCAAACATTAAATATTTTTTTTCAGATACCCTAGGCCTAGAGAATAAAATGGCGGTCGTTGCAATACTTTATGTCACACCGTATTTGCCCAGCATTCTTACAAGCCTAATTTTTGGGGAAAAAATATAATTTTTTTGAATTAAAAAATAAGACAACAGTAAAGTTAGCCTATTTTTTTTTTATATCGTGAAAGATAATGTTATGCCGAGTAAATTCATACCCAACATGTCACGCTTCAAAATTTCGCCCGCTCGTGGAATGGCGACAAACTTTGACCCTTAAATATCTCCATAGGCGACGTTTAAAAATGTCTACAGTTTACCAGTTTTGGGTTACAGAAGAGGTCTTGGGCTAGAATCATTGCTCTCGTGGCGATCCCTCACATGTATGGTTCGAACACCGTTTTCATATGCGGGTGCGACTTACATATGCGCTCGCTTCTGCGTACGAGTTTGGCGGAACAGGGCGCTTTCAATTTTTTATTTTTTTTTCTTATAGATTTTACTTTTTATTTTTACACTGTCTTTTTAAAAAAGAAACATTTGGGTCACTAATATTCCTATTATAAGGAATGTAAACATCCTTGTAATAAAAAGGGCCATCTTTCCCTCACTCGACTCCATGCCTCACAGGGGAAAGGACCCGATTGTCTCCGCCGCTACCGATGGCTCTGGTAAGCGGCGGAGACCATCGGGGAGCGGCGAGAGGCACCTCTCCCGCCGCCGATAAAAGTGACCTCACAGCGACTCCGCTGCAGAGACCACTTTTATCTGAAAGCGGACCGCCCACTGTTTAAAAAGATACCGGGGTTATGGCCGCAATCTGCGGCCGTAACCCTGCTATTCAACGTCAAACAGCCGGCAGGTGGTCCCTAAGTAGTTATAGACATTGTACACCTCAAATGTTTTGTTGTTTTAACTAGGTATTAGTGTAGTTATATTCCCAGTGTCATTTGATTGCCTTACCTTGTAAGGATGGGCTTGCATGTCATGGCTCTAGTTTGTAGTGTGATGGCTGATCGATTCCCCTATATGAGGGGTCTCCACACTTTCTATACAAAGGGCCAGTTTACTGTCCTTTAGACTTTAGGGGCCACACTGTTGCCATCGGGGGTAGAAAACGTCCCTGCAGTAAACAATGCCACAACTTTGGTGTCATTGGGAGGAATTGTGCCCGATCGTTGGTGTCATTGGGAGGAATTGTGCCCGATCGTTGGTGTCATTGGGAGGAATTGTGCCCGATCGTTGGTGTCATTGGGAGGAATTGTGCCCGATCGTTGGTGTCATTGGGAGGAATTGTGCCCGATCGTTGGTGTCATTGGGAGGAATTGTGCCCCATCCCTTGTGTCATTAGGAGGAATAGTCCCCCATCATTGTTGTCACTGAGACCCATTGTTGGTATGCTCCTTTGTTGGTGTCAGTGAATAAAATATTACCCCAAAGGCCGGATAAAAGCAAGCAAAGCGCTGTGCCCAGCCCCCCGGGCTGCAGTTTCGAGATCATTGCCCTATATCACCTAATTTATTTCCATTTGCTAAAACTTCCTTTTCCGGGTCACAATTTCCTCTGTGTTGCATCACAAATGTGGGGAGTGCCAGTGTGATGAAAGACTGCATGGCAATCCCTCTGTTAATTGCCCTGCCCGTTTGTGGCTGTCATCTAATCTAAGGATTGGGGGATACGTACTTTAGTCACAGGAAGTGTCAGTTCTTAGACTACAGACAGAGGTCATGCGTTAAAGCGGAGTTCCACCCAAAAGTGGAACTTCCGCTCATTTGTCTCCTCTCCCCCTCAGGTGCCACAATTGGCACCTTTCTTAGGTGGGGGGGACAGGATGCCTGTCCCCACTTGTTGGAGTCTGGGCAGCGGCCTGTGACATCACCGCGGGGCTCCCTCCTCCTCTCCCCGTCTCCGGGCCAGTAGGAGAGAGGAGCGTGGCCTCGCGCATGTGCAGTAGGGTTCCCGGCGTGAAGCCGTAAGGCTACACTGCCGGGTACCCTTACCCGCAATGGCGGCTACATAGCTGGACTCCAGGACAGGTAAGTGTCCTATTGTTAAAAGCCAGCAGCTGCAGTATGTGTAGCTGCTGGCTTTTAATTTTTTTTTTTGGGCGGAACACCGCTTTAACCTGCGCAATGCCATGCAGCATACCTCACGTTTGAACACAAACAGAAACTTCTGACATAAGAATGTGAAGATCTACTACTATAGTCTGTGCATACAGAGCAACAAATGACACCATGAAACTACATGATCAATGCACATCTTATGCAGGTAAAAAACACAAGGTGCTGGTAGTAAGGTTTATATTCACTTTAATTGATTTGTATTTTAAAATGATTGTCTGACACACATGCAGATATTTGTTCATTCAATCAGAAACAAATGATAAAATTCCACCATGGCCAAATCATAGGGTGTGCACCCCAAAGCTCAAACACACATGCCTTTCGACAGCTTCAGTTGCACAAGGCAGTGAATGAATAAGAAGTGCTCTGTGCTGAGCGGCTATCTGTTTATTCGCAAACTGAAGCATAGTAAGCACAGTTTACTATGCTTCAGTTATGAATGAACACAGTTAATGAGTGTGTTCATTTAGAAAAGGAAGGTGCTGGTAAATGACATTTACTAGCCCCTTCTCCCATTCTCCATCCACTCTCCAGGAGAGGAGGGAAGCCAGCAGCACTGTGAGGCAGGGGGCCAACATGGAGAAAGCCCAAGCAGTAGCTGAATCGGCACCACACATAGTGATTAGGGTGTGCCCAGACACACCTGGCGCACCCCTTGCGCACACCTATGGGCCAAATGACTTACCAGCATTTAAATTGATCAAAATTAAACTGAGGATCTGTGCTTTAAGATTCTTATTCAATTTGATAATTTTAGACGAATTGAATGATCAATTTGATGATCCTATTGAAATGTATGTGGTCAACCACTTTAATTCCAGGCGTTTTCAATCCCTTCCTGCCCAGGCCAATTTTCAGCTTTCAGAGCTGTAACATTTTGAATGACAATTGCGCAGTTATGCGACGCTGTACCCAAATGAAATTTTTATCATTTTTTCCCCACAAATAGAGCTTTCTTTTGGTGGTATTTGATCACCTCTGCGGTTTTAATTTTTTGCGCTATAAACAAAGAAAGAAAGCGACAATTTTGAAATAAACACAATATTTTTTACTTTTTGCTATAATAAAGTTCCCAATTTAAAAAACAAAAAACAAAAAAAAAAACAAAAACATTTTTTCCTCAGTTTAGGCCCATGTGTATTTCTTCTACATACTTTTGGGTAAAAAAAATTGCAATAAGCGTATATTGATTGGTTTGCACAAAAGTTGTAGCGCCTACAAAATACAGTCAGGTCCATAAATATTGGGACATCGACACAATTCTAATCTTTTTGGCTCTATACACCACCACAGACTTTCAGCTTTAATTTGAGGGTATTTACATTCAAATCAGGTGAACGGTGTAGGAATTACAACAGTTTGTATATGTGCCTCCCACTTTTTAAGGGACCAAAAGTAATGGGACAGATTAACAATCATCCATCAAACTTTCACTTTTTAATACTTGGTTTCATCTCTGGTGATGCTCTGCCGGCCTCTACTGCAACTGTCTTCAGTTCCTGCTTGTTCTTGGGGCATTTTTCCTTCAGTTTTGTCTTCAGCAAGTGAAATGCATGCTCAATTGGATTCAGGTCAGGTGATTGACTTGGCCATTGCATAACATTCCACTTCTTTCCCTTAAAAAACACTTTGGTTGCTTTTGCAGTATGCTATTCTTGTACCACCCCACGGACCCATCATGCCCCGGGCGGTGACATCACAAGGGGGCGTGGCCTCCGGATGATGTAATCCGATTGTCACGCCCCATCATTAAGAAATGCAGGACATTGGCGTCGACAGATCAGCAAGACGCCGCATCGGAGGAGGGTCGTTGGCGGGAGAGGAAGAAGAACACCGGACAAGAAGACAGAAGAAGAGTGGAAGAAGCAGGGGGAGAAGGAGAAGACCGGAGGATGAAGATGCGAGAGAAGATGGAGGAAGACCGGAGGAAGATGATATTTTTAATAAAAGACTTGTCAAGACTTGTCAAAAACTGTTTACTGTATTTTTTAACACTACACTACTTTTTTTGGGTGAATGGGTAGGGGTACAATGTACCCCCTACTCATTCACATGGGGGGCTGGATCTGGGGCTTCCAGATTCCGATAAGCCCCCCGCCCGCAGACCCTGACAACCACCGGGCAAGGGTTGTCGGGAAGAGGCCCTTGTCCCCATCCACATGGGGGCAAGGTGCTTTGGGGTGGGGGGCGCAGAGCTCCCCCTGCCCCAAAGCACCCACCCCCCCATGTTGAGGGCATGCGGCCTGGTATGGTTCAGGAGTGGGGGCACTAGCTCGTCCCCTCCCTTTCCTGACCTTCCAGGCTGCATGCTCAGATAATTGTCTGATATGGATTTTGAGGGGACCCCCACACTATTTTTTAAAAAATGTTATTGTGTGGGGGTCCCCTCCGAATCCATGCTAGACCCAAGGGCCTGGTATGGACTTGGGGGGGGGGACCCCACACTGTTTTTTTTTCACTATTTTTTTTTAGCCGGCATTTTTTTTTTTTACTGGTGGAGGGCTCCAGTGATGGTTGACTTTCTACAATTTTCTCCCATCTCCCGACTGCATCTCTGGAGCTCAGCCACAGTGATCTTTGGGTTCTTCTTTACCTCTCTCACCAAGGCTCTTCTCCCCCGATAGCTCAGTTTGGCCGGACTGCCAGCTCTAGGAAGGGTTCTGGTCATCCCAAACGTCTTCCATTTAAGGATTATGGAGGCCACTGTGCTCTTAGGAACCTTAAGTCCAGCAGAAAATTTTTTGTAACCTTGGCCAGATCTGTGCCTTGCCACAATTCTGTCTCTGAGCTCTTCAGGCAGTTCCTTTGACCTGATGATTCTCATTTGCTCTGACATGCACTGTGAGCTGTAAGGTCTTATATAGACAGGTGTGTGGCTTTCCTAATCAAGTCCAATCAGTATAATCAAACACAGCTGGACTCAAATGAAGGTGTAGAACCATCTCAAGGATGATCAGAAGAAATGGACAGCACCTGAGTTAAATATATGAGTGTCACAGCAAAGGGTCTGAATACTTAGGACCATGTGATATTTCAGTTTTTCTTTTTTAATAAATCTGCAAAAATGTCAACAATTCTGTGTTCTTCTGTCAATATGGGGTGCTGTGTGTATATTAACCACTTGACGACCGCTCACTGTATATGTACGTCATTTTTTTAAAGATGGATATCTCGGTAACGGCAGCAGCTGCTGCCACAACCGAGGTATCCATCTTTACAGTGAGCGGTTCTGTACACGATAACGGTGGTCTCTGCGGCGGGTTCGCCGCGAGATCACCGTTATCGGTGGCGGGAGAGGTGCCACCCCCCCTCCCGCCGCTCTCCCGCGCCCTCCGCTGCTTACGGGAGCCGTCGGTAGCGGCGGAGGAGATCGGGACCTGTCACTGCCGAGGTACTGAGACGAGTGAGGCCAAGATGGCCCCCACCCGTCTCTATACCATGTGACGGCCGGAGCGACGTCATTATGACGGCTCCGCCCACTTCTCTTAAAGGCACAATTTTTGTGTCATTTTTTTTAAACGACTTTTTTTTTTTGCATTTTAGTGTGAATATGAGATCTGAGGACTTTTTGACCCCAGATCTCATATTTAAGAGGACCTGTCATGTTTTTTTCTATTACAAGGGATGTTTACATTGGACATTGGCCGCCCAAAACCTCGGTTCTCTCCCTCGCCTCTCTCCGGTGCTGGCATTACAAGTGTGGGCACCCGGCTGTGACAACTTGCGGCTTCACAGCCGGGTGCGCACTGTGCATGCCCGAGTCGCGCTGCGTGTCCTGAATGGCCGGGAGGGTGGGGGAGAGGAGGAGTCACCTAGGCTGCGCGAGCGGAGGTGGGAGCTGGGTACCTGTCAAAACTAGGTACCCCTGCCCTCAAAAAATGACATGCCAAATGTGGTATGTCAGAGGAGTCCACTTTTGGGTGGAACTTTGCTTTAACCACTTCAGCTCTGGAAGATTTACTCCCCTTCATGACCAGGCCATTTTTTGCATCCTGTTCAATCAGGGGTCAATATTGTGAGGTGAGCACGCATTTTATTATTTGGTGGGGGGCTCATTCACTTATCGGAGGATTACTACGTGTGTCTTCACACAAGGGACGTCTCTCTGCTTCACCTCTCCCTGTGACATAAACCTTTATAAGGTGATACCTATTATCTGCGCTGCACCTTATAGATGTTGTGGACTTTTTTGCGATATGGCACTGTAAATGACAATCGCGCGGTCGTGCAACGCTGTACCCAAATAAAATTGATGTCCTTTTTTTTCCCCACAGATAGAGCTTTCTTTTTAATGGTATTTGATCGCCTCTACGTTTCTTTTTTTTTTTTTTTTTCCCTAGTGCAAAAAAAAAAAAACAACAATTTTGAAAAAAAAAAAAATTACTTGCTGCTATAAAACATATCCATATATATATATATATATATATATATATATATATATATATATATATATATATATATATATATATTTTTTTTTTAATCAATTTATTTTGATCAATTTAGGCCAGTGGTTCTCATCTCCAGTCCTCAGGGCCCACTAACAGCCCAGGTTTTATGTATTACCTTGGGGAGATGCAGACTAGAATGCTGCAATCACTGAGCAGCAAATGATATCACCTGTGATGTATTTCAGTTATCCTGCAAACCTGGCCTGTTGGTGGGCCCTGAGGACAGGAGTTGAGAACCACTGATTTAGGCCAATATGTATTCTGCTACATATTCTTGGTAAAAAAACTATCCTAAAAAACTTATATTAATTGGTTTGCTCAAAAGTTATAGTGTTTACAAACTATGGGATATATTTATGGAATCTTTATTTATTTTTTTACTAGTAATTGTGGCAATCACTGACCTATAACGGTGGACGATATTGCGGTGGACAATTGGGACACTCACTGACACTTTTGACACTTTTTTGGGAACCAGTGACACTAATACAGCGATCATTGCTAAAACAATATGCACTGTCACTGTACTAATGACACTGACTGGTAAGGGGTTAACATCAGGGGTGATCAAAGGGTTAACTGTGTGCCTAGCCAGTGTTTGCGTACTGTGGGGGAGGCGCTTTTACTAGGGGACATGTGCAGAACGAAAACATTTGTTTCATTTGGATTCAATATTTACATACATTTGTTTAGTTTAATTCATTTTTGGAATTTGTTTTGTTTATTCAAATTCAAATCAATTCAAATTCCATTCAAAATCGTATTTATTAGAGCCCTTGCACACTGGGGCGGTTTGCAGGCGCTATTGCGCTAATAATAGCGCCTGCAAACCGCCCCAAAAGTGCCGCTACTGTCATTCCAGTGTGAAAGCCCGAGGGCTTGCACACTGGAGCGATGCGCTGGCAGGACGGTAAAAAAAGTCCTGCTAGCCGCATCTTCGGAGCGGTGAAGGAGCGGTGTGTATACCGCTCCTTTACCGCTCCTGCCCATTGAAATCAATGGGACGGCGCGGCTATACCGCCGGCAAAGCGCCTCTGCAGAGGCGCTTTGCGGTGGTATTTAACCCTTTCTCGGCCGCTAGCGGGGGGTAAAACCGCCCCGCTAGCGGCCGAATACCGACGGTTAAACGCCGCTAATAATAGCGGCGTTTTACCGCCGACGCCGCCCCCCGCCCCAGTGTGCAAGGGCTCTTATATCAAATTTTTAAAGAAGGTTATATTTTTTTCTATTGCATTATTTTTTTCTATTCTATTCTTTTATTTTCTGTTCTATTCTTTTCTATTATATTCTAGTCTTTTCTATTTGAATTTCAATTTATTCTATTCAAAATTCGAATTTTGGAAAACAGTTATTCTCTTTCTATTCTATTCTTTTCTATTGTTTATTCTATTTTATTTTCTATTCTATTGGAATTTGAATTTATTCTAGTCGAATTTCGGAAGAAGGTTATATTCTATTTTATTCTATTCTCTTTTTCCTATTCTATTTTTTTGTTTCTATTCTATTCTTTTCTACTGTATACAAATTCAAATTTATTCTATTTGAAATTCTATTTGAAATTCGAATTTCGGTAGAAGGTTATATTCTATTTTACTCTATTCTCTTTTTCCTATTCTATTTTTTTGTTTCTATTCTATTCTTTACTACTGTATTCAATTTCAAATTTATTCTATTTGAAATTCGAATTTCAGAAGATGGTTATATTCTATTTTATTCGATTTTTTATTCTATTCTATTCCTTTATTTTCTATTCAATTCCTTTATTTTCTATTCCTATATTTTCTATTCAATCCTGTTTAACTTTATTATTTTCTATTCTTTTATTTTCTATTCTATCACTTTATTTTCTATAAATTTTTTTTTCTATTATTTTATTTTATATTCTGTTCTCGCTCTATGGGCTACTGTATATACTCGAGTATAAGCCGACCCGAATATAAGCCGAGGCACCTAATTTTACCACAAAAAACTGGGAAAACTTATTGACTCGAGTATAAGCCTAGGGTGAGAAATGCGCAGCTACTGTAAGTGGAAAAGAGGGTCAACAATGCCCATTTGAAGCCTCACTGTGCCCATTTGCATGCCTCACTGTGCCCATTTGCAGCTGGTAGTTAAGGGTTCCTAGATGCCCCCTAGCTGCAGCCAAAATTTGGGTTCTCTGGACACAAAGGGTCCCGAAATGACATTGCTGCAGATGGACACAGTTGACCGACTTTGGGGCCCCGTATCTCTGGGCCACTTGGTGCTAGTAACCCCAAGTTTGGTGTGCAAACCCAGTGGAAATAGCACTACAACATATCCAAGATCCTGAGATACGAGGCCTCAAAGTCGGTTCGGTTCGGAAAATGTCAAGCACTTTTCTGCAGCAGAGAATGACATTTTCCGAACCGACTTTGGGGCCGTATCTCGGGGCCACTTGCTAGGTGCTAGGAACCCCACCAAGTGGCCCCGAGATACAGGGCCCCAAATTTGGTTCGGAAAATGTCATTCGCTGCTGCAGAAAAGTGCTTGACTCGAGTATAAGCCAAGGGGGGCACTTTCAGCACAAAAAAATGTGCTGAAAAACTCGGCTTATACTCAAGTATTTACGGTAACTTTACTATTGTCTTATTTTTTAATTAAAAAAAGTATGCTCTTTCCAAAAAAAGTGCGCTTGTAAGACCGCTGCGCAAATTCGGTGTGAAAGAAAGTATGGCAACGACCGCCATTTTATAATAATCGCACATTCACACCCCCTACTCAGAAGTGCAGGATCACGTTTATATACGCGATCCTACGCACAGCGGCCGCCCTGTATAACTGCTATAGGGCGGTCAGCAAGTCGTTAATGTGGCTCCATGTTTTTTTTGAATAGTAAAAGAAGCATTTCAGACCGCATTTCCTTGCAGCTTCTTAGATTCCAAAGCCTCGTCTTTTTCGCGGTGTGACATTTAGCCCATTGTCATGCGGCTGTCAGCGCTCTCATTACGCCATAATTGTAAATCATATTACAAGTAAACAAATCGACCCAATTTGTCCCTCGCCGGGTCGCGGCTGGCTGGACTCTTCCTTCATGGCTCATAATTTAATGCTCGCTGTGTTGCACCGTCTTCACCTTTCTCATTCTCGCCAGCAAATGTTTTCAGTGGAGAATTTTGTTGCCAATATTCAAGTCCTTTCTCTCTCCTGGCTGGCCTCACGCTGCCTGTTCCTGCAAGCTGGCAACACTTACACACATCTGTCCCCATTCAATGCCGCACTCCGATGCCAGCTTCTGCCCCCACTCGTATGCCCCTGTACAAACACTTCAGTCACCTGTACTTTCCTTCCTTCCTGGCTGTGATCCATGCATACAAATCACTTAAAGGCTAAGTTCACATTTTACATAAACTGGTCCCTACAGACAAGGGTCCCCTGTAGTTTAACCGCTTCAGCCCCGGAAGATTTTACCCCCTTCCTGACCAGAGCACTTTTTGCGCTTTAACTGACAATTGCGCTGTCGTGCGACGTTGAACTCAAACAAAATTGACATAATTTTTTCCCCACAAATAGAGCTTTCTTTTGGTGGAATTTGATCACCTCTGCGGTTTTTATTTTTTGCGCTATAAACAAAAAAAGAGCGACAATTTTGAAAAAAAAGCTATATTTTTAAATTTTTGCTAGAAAAAATATCCCTCAAAAATATATATAATTTTTTTTCCCTTAGTTTAGGCCGATGTGTATTCTTCTACATATTTTTGGTAAAAAAAAAAAAATTGCAATAAGCGTATATTGATTGGTTTGCGCAAAAGTTATAGCGTCTACAAAATAGGGGATAGTTTTATGGTATTTTTATTATTATTTTAGTAATAACGGCGATCTGCGATTTTTATCATGACTGCGACATTATGGCGGACACATCGGACACTTTTGACATTATTTTGGGACCATTGTCATTTATACAGCGATCAATGCTGTAAAAATGCACTGATTACTGTGTAAATGACACTGGCAGGGAAGGGGTTAAGTGTGTCGGATTTTCCGCCGGAAAATGTGTGATAGGACCTTGTTGTTGGAAATTCCAACCGTGTGTAGGCTCCATGACACATTTTCCATCGGATTTTCCGACACACAAAGTTTGAGAGCAGGCTATAAAATTTTCCGACAACAAAATCCGTTGTCGGAATTTCCGATCGTGTGTACACAAATCCGACGCACAAAGTGCCACGCATGCTCAGAATAAATAAAGAGATGAAAGCTATTGGCTACTGCCCTGTTTATATTCCCGACGTACGTGTTTTACGTCACCGCGTTCAGAATGATCGGATTTTCCGACAACTTTGTGTGACCGTGTGTATGCAAGACAAGTTTGAGCCAACATCCGTCTGAAAAAATCCATGGATTTTGTTGTTGGAATGTCCGAACAATGTCCGACCGTGTGTACAGTGCATAACAGTGGGGGGGGGGGGGGGGGGGGGGGGGTAGGCTACCACTCACATGACAGCGATGACAGGGAGCAGTGATCTCTGTCATGTCACAAGGCAGAACGGGGAAATGCCTTATTTACATGGGCATCTACCCGTTCTGTGGCTCCGTGACTCGATCGCCGGGACACCGCACGCCCGTTAGCCCTGCCAATTAAAGGGGACGAACAGGTACGCCCATTTGCCCACCGCTGCCATTGTGCCAACGTATATCGGCGTGCAGCGGTCGGCAAGTGGTTAAAATGCACTGTACTGCTTGTAAACATATTGTTTAATGTAAATGTCATAGCTGTAGGCCTTTTCTGTCACCTATGAAGCCTGGCAAAAATACTTCCAATGTTTACATTCCTATGTCCCGGCTTTTCCAGGACATGGTAGACGTTGGGCACTCACCCACAATATTGCGCAGTGTGTGTAGGCGGGTGCAGCATGGTGCGGCGTCAATAACACACACAGTCCAGGTGCAATAATAAGAACTTGTATTGAAGTAACGCAAAGACAGTTCACAATAAACCCAGTGGGAAGACAGCCCAATTGGAAACACTCACGAATTCCAGCGGCGTGTAGAGAGCAGGTTTCAGCCAAACTGACGCTTCCTGTTATGCCGCGTACACACGAGCGTACTTTACAGCAGACTTTGTCCTGTGGACTTTTTGACGGACTTTACGATGGACTTTCCGAATGAACGGACTTGCCTACACACGATCAACCAAAGTCCGACAGATTCGTACGTGATGACGTACGACCGGACTAAAACAAGGAAGTTCATAGCCAGTAGCCAATAGCTGCCCTAGCGGTTTTTGCCCGTCGGACTACCATACAGATGAGTGGACTTTTCGACCGGACTCGAATCCGTCGGACAGATTTGAAACATGTTTCATTTCTAGGTCTGTCAAACTTTTGAGAAAAAAAAGTCCGCTGGAGCCCACATACGATCGAATTGTCCGACGGACTCAGGTTCGCCGGACCAAGTATGCCGTAAAGTCCGGTCATGTGTACGCGGCTTAAGGAGGGGCAAAATGCCCAAGCCGGAAGATGTCCAGAGATGTTGTGAACCGTATGCTTTCCCTCCTCTGGAACCTTTCACTGCCGCTAATGCTGTCCCTGACAGGCGAGGTTCCAGTCCCTGCTCTACCCATTTTCGCAAAAGCCTTAAATAGGCTCTGCATGACCCAAGATGGCTGGCTGCTAGAGTCATAAGGGGCAGCAGTAACCCATCAGATAGCTTCCACAGTGACCCAGGAAATCATAGTTCCTCTTGACTTCCTCTCCAACTATATTTGCCGCTGCAAAAAAGCCCCACCTACAGTGAAGAAAGTAGACTGCACCTGCCTACATGCGCGCTCTCACTCCCCCTATCCCAGCAGCCACTGAGCTGAATGTTTCTGCCATAGGGGAAGAGAGAGCGCACTGTGCATGCGTTGCTTTAGATTCAGGAAGTGCGCTTGCTCCTGTGATGCTGGGGGGTGAGTGCCTAACATCTGCTGTGTACTGGAATTAAAGCGGAGTTCTGCCCCCCCAGCAAAAAAATGTAAGTCAGAAGCTAAACATACTGTAGCTGCTGACTTTTAATATTAGGACACTTACCTGTCCTGGAATCCAGCAATGTCGCCACCCCAGCAAATGTTTCCATCGGCTCTCAGGTGCTGCCACCGCCATTCGTGGTAAGGGAAGCCTTTCGACTTCACAGCCGGTCCCTTACTGCGCATGTGGGAAGCGCGCTGCACTTTCTGAATGGCGTGGTGGCGAGGGAAGGAGGAGCGGGGCCGAATTTCCGAGTGATCCTGGTGCAGCGAGATGTCTTGGAAGTGGGGACAGATACCTGTCAAAAACGGGTACCCGCTCCCCCTTTCACCCCAAAAGGTGCCAAATGTGGCAACAGAGTGTGTGTGTGTGTGTGTGGGGGGGGGGGGGGCAGATAAGCGGAACTTCCACTCTTGGGTGGAATTCCGCTTTAGGCTAGGACATAGGAATGTAAACATTGGGAGTATTTCAGTCAGGCTTCATAGACAACAGAACGGTCCCACAGGCATGACATTCCATTTTAAACTACTGGGGCCCCTTGTCTGCAAGGAGCAGTTTGTGTAAAAGGTGAACTTAGCCTTTAAAGCAGACCTATACAAAATTCAACTACACCTTCCCAATATGAAATGCTAAAAAAAAGAAAAAAAAGACTAGTAAAATCTATGCTGGAAAAAAAGTTCTAAAGGCCTTTAATAGCTAGTCATGTGATCAAATGTCTCAGTGGTGGTCACATGATCTCAGCTGAACAGGCTTAAAATTATATCTATATCCAAATTTTTTTTTTTTTTTCGTTTTGGATTTTGTGGGGAAGTATTGCAATTCCTGTCAGTTTTTACTGCCATTGGAGGCTCAGTTGGAGAGAATCCTTCACTTCCTGTCTGGTAAAAAAGGTTGTCCCCAAGACAGGAAGTGAGGGGAAGAGCTCTCTAACAGCAAAACTGACAAAAACAAAACAAAACATTTTTACATCTAAATCTAAGTAGAAGAATGCTAGCTAGAACAAATGTCAGCTTTTTCTTGCTGTTTGTTTCCCTTATGTGGATTTCCCCCTCACCTCCTGTCTGGTAAAAGGTTGTCCCCAGGGCAGGAAGTGAGGGGAAATCTCTCTAATGGAGCCCTGGACAGCAGTAAAACCAGACTGTGATTATAAATTTAAAGGAAAAAAAAAAAGGAAAGTTTTTGATATGCTTGAAAGTATACACTATACTGCCAAAAGTATTGGGACACCTTCCTTTACACACACACGAACTTTAATGGCGTCCCAGTCTTAGTCTGGAGGGTTCAATATTGAGTTGGCCCACCCTTTACAGCTATAACAGCTTCAACTCTTCTAGGAAGGCTGTCCACAAGGTTTAGGAGTGTGTCTATGGGAATGTTTGACCGTACAAGTATGTTAGCCCTTATCGGCACTGCTTCTGGTCTGCTGTTTATAGGCTATGGGTGGACGGGAAGCTGTTAATACATAGTGAGATTTTTCAGGTTGGGGGATTGAATTCAAGTAAAAATGTATCATACCATTTCTGTTCTTTAGTATCATAATGCATACCTCCCAACTTTTTGAGATGGGAATGAGGGACACCTATCAGCAAAAGTATGCAGGCACAGGACACACCCCCTTAAAGAAGAATTGTACAAAAAAACAAGATTGGTTAAACCCACAAGTGCTTTTTTTTACCACTACTATTCCTTTATATTGGCTTTTGGAATTTACAAATGCAGCAATTTAGAAATCAGATGAAAGGTTTAGCGCTGGAAAACACTTTTTGATAGATAAAAAGTGCATTTTATATACATCTCTATGGATCATACCAAAATGAGGGATAAATGAGGAGGAATGAGGGACAGAGAGACATTGCTCCAAATCAGGGACAGTCCCTCGAAATCAGGGACAGTTGGGAGCTATGCACAGAGGCGGCTCTCTAATTAGGCAAATTAGGCGGTCGCCTAAGGCCTCGCACTCACAGGGGCCTCGCGGCCGCCTAATTTGCCTGTTCTCAATCACTAAAGTTGACGCCGGCGGCTCCGCCTACCCCCACTGGGACTCTGTGGCTTAGGAGCTGACGGACAAATCAGATACTGCCCACAGCCTGAGGAATAGCGGCCTCATCACGGAGCGTCCCAGTCCGTGGGGCCTCATGTGTAAGTTTTGCCTAAGGCCTCACAAAGCCTAGAGCCGCCTCTGGCTATGCATATTGTATTTGTGGGATTCTGATACTGAACTGCAATATACACCGATCAGCCATAACATAATGGCCACTCACCATAACCTGTCGAGGCATGGACTCCACTAGACC
This sequence comes from Lithobates septentrionalis, assembly GCA_037952835.1. Classification (NCBI taxonomy): domain Eukaryota; kingdom Metazoa; phylum Chordata; class Amphibia; order Anura; family Ranidae; genus Lithobates; species Lithobates septentrionalis. Next base: position 204,550 of record JBBDGP010003114.1, on the reverse strand, counting down.
TCTAAAGACATGCTGGGGTATCTGGCACCAGTCCGTCAGTGGCAGATCCTTTAAGTACTGTAAGTTTCTAGGTGGGGCCTCCATGGATCAGACTTGTTTTTCCAGCACATCTCACAGATACTCGATTGGTTTGAATTCTGGAGAATTTAGAGGCCAAGTCATCACATCAAACTCGTTTTTGTATACCTCTAACCACTCTTGCATGCTTAGCTCAAATCCTCTCATTCCACATATGCTCCAAGCACAATTACACCCCACCCCACCCCCAATAATTTCTAGCACTACCTTCCCAAATTCCCCCTCCTAGAACAGTTCCTATCTCCTTGTGGTGCCCCCGAACCTCACATTATATCACAGTTTCCAGGGCAGCTGTCCCTCTTGCCCACCCCTTGTCAGCCCCATACACAACAAACTGCAATGCAGTGTGTGTTCTGACACCTTTCTAACGGAACTGGAATTCAATTTCTCAACAATTGTAGCTACAGTAGCTCTTCTATTGGATCAGACTACACGCCCAACAGCCAACCTTCGCTCCCCATGTGCATCAATGAGCCTTAGCCAGCCATGATCCAGGTGCCAGTTCACCAGTTTCCCACCCTTGGACCACTTTTGGTCAAATGCTTACGCTTTCCCATTTTTTCTGCTTTTAACACATCAACTTCAGGGACAACATGTTCACTTGCTGCCTAATATATCTCAATCACTTTCAGATGCCATTGTAACAAGATAATCAATGTTATTCACGTTACCTGTCAGTGGTCCTAATGTTATGGCTGATCTGTGTATATTATCGATTTCCACTGGAGTTCCATGCGGGAGTTTTTATTTTGTGTTTGCTACGATTGAGCTTTAAGCATTGAAATCAGTAAATAGCATGTATGGCCTCTTTATATCAGTCTTTTAATTTTGGATTACTGCCTTCTAAAAGAAAATCTGCCTCACGTATTCGATTCTAAAGATCATATAATAGCAGATATATATTTTTAGAAAATACACGCTTGCTTTCAGAGAAAATGCTTAGAGCACTAATGGCATCAGCCCCAGATAATTTTGTTTCTCATTATCTCTGCAATTCAGGCACTAAGTCAGGGAAAATGTCAGTTTATGATTTTATTTCTCACATTTCGATGGTTTTAGTGAGAGACCCTTTCCTCCCTAATGACCCTTGTTGGATGACCCTTATTTCTGTATCCATTTCATTGATATCTTCTCTTGTGGAATCACCCCATGGCCATCAAGAGGGCTTCACAGTTAGAGAATGAAAAGCCTTTGCAATGAATTTAAAATAAATATATACTTCTATAGGAGATCAATTTATATATTTATATATTTCTTTGTGCAGATGCCTTAAAATCCTATTTGGTATAAATGAACATTTTTCTCCTATGAAAATACGCTAACATGTTACGTCCCTTCCAGCAGGTTGCTAAAATGGAACTAAACCCTCCTATCCTTTACAGCCAAGGGAGCTGCGATGTTGGCCTCTGCTTGATTGCAGCTGCCATGATGCTGCACATATAGTCAGTTATGACACCAGCTATTTGATAGCACAAGCAACTGCAAAAGTTAGTATTAACGGTATACCTTATGTAACTGTTTTGAGAAATGGTTACAATCGATGGGTTTAGTTAAACTTTAAGCCAGTTGCTGTGGAGGGCTATCTTGGGATAGTATTCCTTCCAAGGGCCGTCTTTAATTTTGATTGGGCCCTGGGCAAACATTTTCTTGGCCCCCCTCCCCTCCATTCTGAGACATACAAAAAATAGCAGGTAGACTCAAAATCAGTTTACTGCAGCAGATCACGCAGCGATTGCAATTGTTTGCCAGAGGTTACAGCCTATCCTTACTGCTCACTGGCTGGTTTCTAGAGGCTACAACACATAATTTCTGCTTGCCGATTGGTTGCTAGAGGTTGATGTACATTATTAGCGCTCACTAATTGGTTGCTAGGGGTTACAGCACATCATTACCACTTACTGATTGCTTGCTAGAGATTAAAGCAGATCACTACTGTTCGCTGATTGGTTGCTAGAGGTTAATGCACATCATTAACTCTCACTGAGCAGTGGAGCAATCCCAAATAATTGAGCAAGTAAAGGGGCATATTAATACACATACTACAGCAGAGTGTCAGAGACTGCAGACATACTACAGGAGAGGTTCAGAGACTGCAGACATACTGCAGGAGACAATCAGAGACTGCGGACATACTGCAGGAGATTACCAGAGACTGCGGATATATGGCAGGAGACAATCAGAGACTGGGGACATACTGCAGGAGACAATCAGAGACTGCTGACATACTTCAGGAGATTACCAGAGACTGTGGACAATCAGAGACTGCGGACATACTGCAGGAGATTACCAGAGACTGCGGACATACTGCAGGAGACAATCAGAGACTGCAGACATACTGCAGGAGACAATCAGAGACTTCGGACATACTGCAGGAGACAATCAGAGACTGCGGACATACTGCAGGAGACAATCAGAGACTGCGGACATACTGTAGGAGATTACCAGAGACTGTGGACATACTGCAGGAGACAATCAGAGACTGCGGACATACTGCAGGAGACAATCAGAGACTGCGGACATACTGCAGGAGACAATCAGAGACTGCGGACATACTGCAGGAGACAGAGACTGCGGACATACTGCAGGAGACAGAGACTGCGGACATACTGCAGGAGACAATCAGAGACTGTGGACACACTGCAGGAGACAATCAGAGACTGTGGACACACTGCAGGAGACAATCAGAGACTGCGGACATACTGCAGGAGATTACCAGAGACTGCAGACATACCGCAGGAGACAATTAGAGGCTGCGGACATACTACAGGAAACAATTAGCGGCTGCGGACATACTGCAGGAGATTACCAGAGACTGCGGACATACTGCAGGAGATTACCAGAGACTGCGGACATACTGCAGGAGACAATCAGAGACTGCGGGCATACTGAAGGAGACAATCAGAGACTGCGGACATACTGCAGGAGATTACCAGAGACTGCAGAGATACTGTAGGAGACAATTAGAGGCTGCGGACATACTGCAGGAGATTACCAGAGACTGCGGACATACTGCAGGAGACAATCAGAGACTGCGGACATACTGCAGGAGACAATCAGAGACTGCGGACATACTGCAGGAGACAATCAGAGGCTGCGGACATACTGCAGGAGACAATCAGAGACTGCAGACATTATACAGGAGATGGTCAGAGAACTTTCAGCAATGCACAGCTTTACAGTTGAATAACACAGCTCAGGGTTTAAACATTCAGGCATTTTATGGGTGTAAGGACATATCTGGCCAGCCAAACTCACTACATACATTCAGGTCTGTGGGCGTGGCTTCCACTCTCTGCTCTCACTACAACAGCTGGGAGTTCCACTGATGCTTTGTTGGGGGCCCACGTCACCCGTAAATTGGGGCCCCGATGACAGCTTTGCAGAGTGCACAGAGGACACGGTAGGATGTATTCCACGCTAGCCAGCTGAGAGGGGCGGGGCTGGGAGCTCCACTGACTCCCACTCCGATCACTGGCTCTCACTACAGACGCTCTATTCCGAGTACACAGGCTGCACGTAGGCGGGGTCAGAGCGTTAGTGGAGCTCCTGGCCCCCCCCTCTCAGCTGGCTCCAGTATCCTCTGTGCGCTCTGCAAAGCTGTCATCGGGGCCCCAATTCACGGTTAGTGCGGGCCCCCCAACAAAGATTGGGCCCAGGGCAAGTGCCCCGTTTGCCCTGCGCTAAAGACGGCCCTGTTCCTTCCAGTTATATGAGGCACTCTTCCTTCCACTTACACCACAGATGCATAGCTCCCAACTGTCCCTAATTTCGAGGGACTGTCCCTGATTTAGAGCAATGTCCCTCTGTCCCTCTTTCCCCCTCATTTGTCCCTCATTTTGGTCTGATCCATATAGTTGTATATAAAATGCACTTTTTTTCTTTCAAAAAGTGTTTCCCAGTGCTAAACCTTTCATCCAACTTCTAAATTGCTGCATTTGTACATTTTAAAAGCCAATATAAAGGAATAGTAGTGGTAAAAAAAAAGTCCTTGTGGATTTAATTAACCTTTTTTTTGTTACTTCTCTTTTAAGAGGGTGTGGCAGGGGGCGTGTCCTATGCCTACATACGTTTGTTAGTAGGTGTCCCTCATTCCCATCTCAAAATGTTGGGAGGTATGCAGATGTAGCACCGTTTTTTCCACTGACAACAATGGGACCCAACTAGCCCGCCCCTCTGACTCAGCCAATCAGAGGAAGTTTTTGTATTCATAGCTAGAATAAATTGCTTTCTCTGAATGGCTGAGCGCCAATCAGATTGACTTCATGTGCTCCGGGTATGAGACAGGAAGGTTTCGGTTTGAACCCAGAACAAAGTGCGGTATGCTGTGTGTAGCCGTAGCTACATGCAGTTTATACCGAACATCCAGGGGCCTCACAGGTTAGTGAGGGACATCGTTAGTTTGGGCCAGCTTGGCCCAAACAAACTATGTAAAGTGTATTAAAGCTGGAGTTCGGATTTCCTCAACCTGATGCGATCTGCCGCCTCGCATTTCATTTGTACAGGAATCACACCCGATTCCTGTACAAATGACATGCGAATTCAGTGTGGTGCGGAAATCCGCACTGGATCCGCACCAAAAACGTGCAGGACCCTTTTTTTTGTCTGCACTGAAATTGGATCGCATGGTTGTTCAGACCCATGCGATCCGATTCCATCTGATTCCACAGTTCGCACTGCGTTCTGCAAACCGATTTGGGGGTGTCATTACCTTTATATTGACACCCACAGTGGTTCGCAGAGCACTGTGTGAACTACCTGCGATTCTGATGCGGTGCGGGAACCGCACAGGAATCGCTGCAGTTCCCGCACAGCATCAGTGTGAAGCGGGCCTAAGTCTGCTATACTTTGAGGTTCTCCACTTTCCCCCTAAGAGGAAGCTACTGCAATGAAGTTGGCTGGTGTCACATAGGCCCTGGCTGTGATCCTCTCATCCCTGAAGGGCTCCACTTTGTTGAGAAGCAGTCATGGTTGCACCAAGATGGCCTCCAAATCTCACGAGAATCCTGCGTCTGTAAGACACAGACTTCTCTAAGGTGAGCCCGCTAAAGAGGACACATCAGTCCTCTGTAGGGTTCCCTCAGTCCTCAACAGACCACGTTTTGGGAATTTCCCTTAGATAAAAAAGCAGTCATAAATTCCAAGTGATTGATGTTGGTTTAAAGCACACGAGCAAGGTGATGGAAACCCCGAAAACCTGACCTGCTGGGGTACTTGAGGACGGAAGTTGGGAACCACTGTTCTAGTGCACAGAGCACAACAGCGAATATAGGATTTAATTTCCTATAAGACTTAGCGCCATCTAATGGCCCAATGAGATATTTATTTAAAATCAATTAAAAACACTTGCTCACAATAAATAGTGTGATAACATTTTTTTTTGCCCCATTTGTAGGGCATACATGTACATGCACTATCACTGGGCAAAATTTTTATAGAAACACCTTGATCAGTTGACTGACTAGCTGCAAACAATGTATTCCTTGTGTGGCCGATATTATATTTAAAAAAAATTGTTGAGTAAGGGGGGCGGGTTGGAGTTAGGCCAAATGCAACATGGAGCTCCCTCTAGTGGGAAATCTACAAATCTCTCTATTTAATGCAGCAATTGAAAATATCAGAAAGCAAGCAGACAAACATATGAGAGCCGCATCTCATAACATTACCCCGCCAGGCTATAAATAATGCTGTATACAGATGCGTACAAAATTATACTCTGTACGCATCTATATGTGGAATTTTTTTATTCTCCTGTGAATGGCAGCAAATGTAAAAAGGGTTTAAATTAAATCTAAGAAGGCAATGGAGAGCTATCTGAATTGCAGCTGAACTCCCAGCAAACAGCCAAACACATTTGAAAAACATGCAAGGGATCGTTTTTATACTTCTGTCCACCCAAACTTAAGATCAAAACAGCTCAGTCACACAAGACAGTCCTGGCTATACTGGGGACCTGAGCTTTCTTTGCTACAGTTTCACTTACAGATCTCCTCCACATCCCCACCCTGTGGTTAGGCAGAGGAAGAAGAAGCAGCAGATTGATGGTCCAGAATGCCCCGGAAGAAGTCCAATCATGACGAAACACGTAGGGCGGAGTTACTTGTCTATGTCGGAAATGGAGGTGGACGCAATTTTACCTGCCTGGATTTACTTGTTTATATGCGCATATTTTATTCAACAATGTGAGTGTATTTGTTTTTAATAAAACATTTGTTTTTAAGGGATGACATCTCTGCCTTCCCTGCGATTCCTGCTGGAGCATGCACAATAGGGAAATGCCCCATAGTGTGTTTGACCCTTGAGGTCTTGGCTATCTGGTAAAAGCATATCTTACAGTATCTGTATGGTGGTGGTGGACCCCTGTGGTGAAGGGAGTTTGATTCTCTGATCCTTGATTGCAAGACCCTCTACTTCTTTCCATCATCATTTATGGTATATATTTTTTATTTGTTTTGGACTTTTATTGGATTGAGTACTTTGCACAATTTATCACTTATTTTGGTTTAGTATATATATGATACCAATGCCGATGGAAGAAGGAGAGAGTTTTTTAAACACATCCCAATTGGTAAATTATTTTCAGAAAGGGGAGGGGCCAAGACTGCCCATTGCATGGCAGACTGGTTGCTAAACTAGTTCAGTGCCTGTTCAGCTCACATTTACCCTGTGGCCGGCAATTGGTAGTCCTAGAACAGAGGGGCAGAGTACCAATGGCCTAAATCAGCTGACAACCCTTTTGGGCTTTTATTCTCTTTCATACGAGTGCAATACTTGCTTTATCTAAATAAAACTTGGAATAATGCACTATGTTGGCTCTATGTGTGTTTGATCATTTTCAGTCTCTGAAATTCGACAGACATGCTATGTAGGATTGCAACCTGTCCAGGATTAACCCGGACAGTCCGGGTTTCAGTCTGCCTGAAACCCCAGACACATTATTGAGACTGGGCTGTGGCTCCCCAAGTAACCGAGATACTCATACACAAAACTGTTGCCATCCGGGAGCTGCAGGTGACTGTCTGGGGGCAGGTTTGGCATCGCTGGGGGGGGGGCGATGATGTCAGCAAGAGCAGTTTGGCCACACCCACTGTTTGCCACAGTGCATATAGTGCACTACATTACTACTCTCCTTGGGGCGCCCAAATGGAAAAAACTGTCCCTGTGCCGCTAGTGTTCGGGTTTGGCTTGAAGAAAAGGTGGCAGTGCTATGTGACTAGACCTCACAGGTCCTTCTTCCTCTTTCTGGTGGCGGATGGTCCTTATACGGGTAATAACATTGGAATGCAATGCATCAATACTATGAGCCCAGGCTGTGTGATGGTGCCGCCCTAAGGGGTGGGTCTATGACAGTCTGGGCTCAGAGGAAGTGGGTTAAACGATGCTAGCTGTCATCCCACCTGGAAAACTAGACATCTAGTGACAGAAATTAATTACTACAAGGGGCAGCCCCTGACTAAATGTTAGTATTAAAGCAAAAGTGACAGTTCTTCTTTACATTTTAGCTACAGTTTAGATATAAATTGAATTCGAACTCCAAAGTAAAAATAAATGAACACAAACGAAGTGTATGCTACATTATATAATACTCCTCTTTCCTTCCCCCTCTACAGTACAGTCTGCGCCAAATGCCCAGCGCTGAAACTTAGAGTTGCTGCTGAAGTATACAGATCACCGCAGGTCGCTTTCTCTGCAGCTGATCCATTCTAAAAATGTTGTGCATTCTTTTCAATGCATGCAAGGCATTCTGTGATTGGAGGAGGTGCAGGGGAACCTCACTATCCCCCTCCTCCAATCACAGAACACCTTGCATCCACTAAAAAGAATGTTTTTGTGGAATGGACTAGTTGCAGTCACCGACCAGCAGGAATCTGTGTACTCCAGTAAGTGTAAGTTTTAGCATTGGATGTTTGGAGCTGACTGTACTGTGCTGAATGAGTAGTAAGGGTTTGTTTACACCAGGGGGCACCAGTTTACTGTCCTTCAGACTTTAGAGGGGCCGGACTGTGCCCAGTGGGAGTACACAATGCCTGCTCTATGGTGTTGGGGGAGAAATAGTTGGTGATAATAGGAGGATAAGTGCCCCATTTTTGTTGTCATTGGAAGGAATTACAGTATGCCCCATCGGTGGGGTCCGTGGAAGGAATAGTGCCCCCCGTCTTGGGTGTCCATGGAAGGAATAGTGCCCCATCCTTGGGGGTCCATGGAACAATTGGTGCCCCGTCCTTGGGGGTCCGTGGAAGAAATAGTGCACCGTTGTTGGGGGTCCGTGGAAGGTATAGTGCACCGTCCTTGGGGGTCCGTGGAAGGAACAGTGCCCCGTCCTTGGGGGTCCGTGGAAGGAATAGTGCCCTGTCCTTGGGGGGTCCATGGAAGGAATAGTGGCCCGTCCTTGGGGGTCCGTGAAAGGAATAGTGGCCCGTCCTTGGGGGTCCGTGGAAGGAATAGTGCCCCGTCCTTGGGGGGTCCGTGGAAGGAATAGTGCCCCGTCCTTGGGGGGTCCGTGGAAGGAATAGTGCCCCATCCTTGGAGGGTCCGTGGAAGGAATAGTGCCCCGTCCTTGGGGGGTCCATGGAAGGAATAGTGCCCTGTCCTTGGGGGTCAATGGAAGGAATAGTGCATTATTCTTGGGGGTCCACGGAAGGAATAATGCCCTGTCCTTGGGTGTCCATGGAAGGAATAGTGCCCCGTCCTTGGTTGTCCATGGAAGGAGTAGTGCACAGTCGTTGGGGGTCCGTGGAAGGAATAGTGCCCCATCCTTGGTTGTCCATGGAAGGAATAGTGCACAGACATTGGGGGTCCCCGAAAGGAATAGTGCACCGTCGTTGGGGGTCCATGGAAGGAATAGTGCACCATCGTTGGGGGTCCGTGGAAGGAATAGTGCACCATCCTTGGGGGTCCGTGAAAGGAATAGTGCGCCGTCGTTGGGGGTCCGTGGAAGAAATAGTGCACCGTTGTTGGTGTCAGTGGAAGGAATAGTGCCCCTATGTTGGTGTCCATGGCAGGAATAATGCCTTAAGGACCAGATAAAGGCAAGCAAATGCCACATCCGGCCCCAGGGCCGCAATTTGGAGGCCACTGGTTTACACTGTAGGAGCTCATTTACACTGGTGTCGCCCCTTGAAGAGCAAACCACTGTGGATTGTTTTTCAGAGCTTGTTTGACAGGTGGTGAGGGGTGTTATGTATGGCTTGTTTTAACACACAAAATCCCTGCACCACCGTGTCGCAACTCCGTGCATTGCATGCTGTTGCAGAGAAGTTGTGGCACATCCCCATTCAACTGAATAGATCATGTTCGGCAGGTGGCAATGGCCGCCAAATGCTATAGGAGAGGGATAAGCTTTGCCACGCCACGATGCAAAGCACCGTATGTACACCCCTGTCCACAGCTTAAGAGGGAGGAATTGAGGGGTGGTAAAAATATGGCTCAACTGTCTTTTTTTTCACTGCCCCCTAACTGCAAATGCAAACAAGGCCTAAGAGTATTACATAACACAGCAGCGGTCGCACATCAGTCTTTATTTATTTTTACAGTGAAAATGGGCAAAAATGTTTTTTGGCCGGAATCCAGCGTTAAACGTTTTTAGCGCCCGGAGTTGATCTTTAAGTTGTGATATACATTCTGTACCAACTCCCAGACTCCATCGATTGTTCCTGTAGACTAGAGCCAAGCCATTGACTTCCAGCAGATCCTTCTTGGCACCTTGACAGCAGCATGAAAAAAACAGAACAGGGCCTGAAATTCAGAGCACACGTCAACAAGATAATTATGAATCAATTTACAAATGTTGATTTGATCCGGGCCTCTGGTGTTTGCCAGACCAGGAAGATTTCATGGCAGAAAGCCATTTAGTGAATGTGGGCCACGGGAAAATTTAAATACTTGACTGGCACCTGGGAAGGGATGCAAAGACACCGCCAGGAATTAAGGAACATTCTCATTCCGAGCAAATAGAATTCGGCTCTGAAGTGAAAGGCAGCTGCTGTATGAAAAATGACACGCCGCTCATTGTCTGAAGACTCTATTTTTATAAGTGGTGTGATTATTCCGATGAATGACGGAATTATTTATGAGACAATTTAGCAAAACATATGGAACAGAAAGACCTAAAAAAAACGACAAAACACAAACGTACAGTCTGAATGAATCCGCATCATATACTCATATTATTCATAGAAACTCCTATATCCCTCCCAACACAGCAATCATATTCGGGGGCAGGGGGCGCCAAAGTATTCACTATGAGGGGCACATCAGAGTCCACCTATACAACCAGGAGATTCCAGAGTCCTCCTATATATCCAGGAGATTCCAGGGTCCTCCTATACATCTAGGAGATTCCAACACAGTCCTTATACATCCAGGAGATTCCATCAGAGTCCTCCCTTACATCCAGGAGATTCCGGAGTCCTCCTATATATCCAGGAGATTCCAGAGTCCCCCTATACATCCAGGAGATTCCATCAGAGCCCTCCCTTACATCCAGGAGATTCCAGAGTCCTCCTAGACATCCAGGAGATTCCATCACAGTCCTTATACATCCAGGAGATTCCATCACAGTCCTTCTATACATCCAGGAGATTCCATCAGAGCCCTCTCTTACATCCAGGAGATTCCAGAGTCCTCCTATACATCCAGGAGTTTCCAGAGTCCTCCTATACATCCAGGAGATTCCATCACAGTCCTCCTATACATCAAGGAGATTCCATCAGAGCCCTCCCTTACATCCAGGAGATTCCAGAGTCCTCCTATACATCCAATAGATTCCATCACAGTCCTTCTATACACCCAGGAGAGTCCGACAGAGTCGTTCCTTACATCCTGAAGTGCCCATCAGAGTGCCTCCCTTACATCCAGGAGAGCCCATCAGAGCCCCCCCCCCCTTACATCCAGGAGTGCCCATCAGAGTCCTTGTATATATCCAGAACAGTCCATCAGAGTCCTCCCTTACATCTAGCTGTGCCCATCAGAGTCCTCCCTTAAATCCAGCTGTGCCCATTAGAGTCATCCTTTACATTTAGGAGAGCCCATCAGACTCCTCCCTTACATCCAGGAGAGTCCACCAGAGTCCTCCCTTGCATTCAGCTGTGCCTATTAGAGTCCTCCCTTACATCCAGGAGAGCCCATCAGAGTCCTCCCTTACTTTCAGGAGAGCCCATCAGAGTCCTCCCTTACTTCCAGGAGAGCCCATCAGACTCCTCCCTTACATCCAGGAGAGTCCACCAGAGTCCTCCCTTGCATTCAGCTGTGCCTATTAGAGTCCTCCCTTACATCCAGGAGAGCCCATCAGAGTCCTCCCTTACTTTCAGGAGAGCCCATCAGAGTCCTCCCTTACTTCCAGGAGAGCCCATCAGAGTCCTCCCTTACTTCCAGGAGAGCCCATCTGAGCCCCCCCCCTTACATCCAGGAGTGCCCATTAGAGTCCTCCCTTACATTCAGGAGGGCCAATTAGAGTCCTCCCTTACATCCAGGAGAGCCCATCAGAGCCCCCCCCCCCCCTTACATTCAGGAGAGCAAATCAGAGTCCTCCCTTACATCCAGAAGAGCCCATCAGTGTTCCCCTTACATCCAGGAGAGCCCATCAGAGCCCCTCCTTACATCCCAGAGTGGTCATCAATGTTCCCCCTTACATCCAGGAGTGCTGATCAGGGGGACTGGGAGAGGGTCATAATTATGCCAGACCACTGCCAGCCATCTGGCGTATTTTAATTTACAGTTGCTGGGAGCCAAATAAGATTTTGTAGCCGGCAGTATGTGGCCCACGGATCTTAGTTTGGAGAACCTTGTTGTGGCTCATCAGATCTTGACACTGGTATATCAGTGTTGTTACTTTTCACAATATGTACGTTGAGCTCTATGCAGGCTCAATGCACGGGCACCTATCTATCTATCTATAGAGGAGCAGCGTTGTCAACCTTAAGACAGGAAGTGTACTGCTGGCAGGATCACTAGGTGAAAATAAAGCAAAAAAAAACAAAAAAAAGACTGAACAAACTAATGCAGAAGCCACATATATGGACTGGTAACCTGCAACATATAAAATATTGTTCCTGGATTTACGGTATATACTGTATGCCTTACATTCTGAAGTCTGGCTGGTCACATGACTTTATGGGTGCTCGTTTATATATATATATATATATATATATATATATATATATATATATATACAGTGGGGACGGAAAGTATTCAGACCTCCTTAAATTTTTCACTCTTTGTTATATTGCAGCCATTTGGTAAAATCATTTAAGTTCATTTTTTTCCTCATTAATGTACACACAGCACCCCATATTGACAGAAAAACACAGAATTGTTGACATTTTTGCAGATTTATTAAAAATGAAAAACTGAAATATCACACGGTCCTAAGTATTCAGACCCTTTGCTCAGTATTTAGTAGAAGCCCCTTTTGATCTAATACAGCCATGAGTCTTTTTGGGAAAAATGCAACAAGTTTTTCACACCTGGATTTGGGGATCATCTGCCATTCCTCCTTGCAGATCCTCTCCAGTTCTGTCAGGTTGGATGGTAAACGTTGGTGGACAGCCATTTTTAGGTCTCTCCAGAGATGCTCAGTTGGGTTTAACCACTTGAGCCCCGGACCATTATGCTGCCTAAGGACCAGAGGTCTTTTTCCAATTTGGCACTGCGTCGCTTTAACTGCTAATTGCGCGGTCATGCAATGCTGTACCCAAACGAAATTTGCGTCCTTTTCTTCCCACAAATAGAGCTTTCTTTTGATGGTATTTGATCACCTCTGCGGTTTTTATTTTTTGCGCTATAAACGGAAAAAGACCGAAAATTTTGAAAAAAAATGATATTTTCTACTTTTTGTTATAAAAAAAATCCAATAAACTAAATTTTAGTCATACATTTAGGCCAAAATGTATTCGGCCACATGTCTTTGGTAAAAAAAATGTCAATAAGCGTATATTTATTGGTTTGCGCAAAAGTTATAGCGTCTACAAACTAGGGTACATTTTCTGTAATTTACACAGCTTTTAGTTTATGACTGCCTATGTCATTTCTTGAGGTGCTAAAATGGCAGGGCAGTACAAAACCCCCCCAAATGACCCCATTTTGGAAAGTAGACACCCCAAGGAAATTGCTGAGAGGCATGTTGAACCCATTGAATATTTATTTTTTTTGTCCCAAGTGATTGAAAATGACAAAAAAAAAAAAAAAATTTACAAAAAGTTGTCACTAAATGATATATTGCTCACACAGGCCATGGGCCTATGTGGAATTGCACCCCAATTGCACCCCGATTTCTAAGGGTGTAAATTTTTGATTTCACTCTTCACTGCCTATCACAGTTTCGGAGGCCATGGAATGCCCAGGTGGCACAAAACCCCCCAAAATGACCCCATTTTGGAAAGTAGACACCCCAAGCTATTTGCTGAGAGGCATATTGAGTCCATGGAATATTTTATATTTTGACACAAGTTGCGGGAAAGTGACACTTTTTTTTTTTTTTTTTTTTCATAAAGTTGTCACTAAATGATATATTGCTCACACAGGCCATGGGCATATGTGGAATTGCACCCCAAAATACATTTAGCTGCTTCTCCTGAGTATGGGGATACCACATGTGTGGGACTTTTTGGGAGCCTAGCCGCGTACGGGACCCCGAAAACCAATCACTGCCTTCAGGATTTCTAAGGGTGAAAATTTTTGATTTCACTCTTTACTGCCTATCACAGTTTCGGAGGCCATGGAATGCGCAGGTGGCACAAAACCCCCCCAAATGACCCCATTTTGGAAAGTAGACACTCCAAGCTATTTGCTGAGAGGCATGGTGAGTATTTTGCAGCTCTCATTTGTTTTTGAAAATGAAGAAAGACAAGAAAAAACATTTTTTTTTTCTTTTTTCAATTTTCAAAACTTTGTGACAAAAAGTGAGGTCTGCAAAATACTCACTATACCTCTCAGCAAATAGCTTGGGGTGTCTACTTTCCAAAATGGGGTCATTTGGGGGGGTTTTGTGCCACCTGGGCATTCCATGGCCTCCGAAACTGTGATAGGCAGTGAAGAGTGAAATCAAAAATTCACGCCCTTAGAAAGCCTGAAGGCGGTGCTTGGTTTTCGGGGTCCCGTACGCGGCTAGGCTCCCAAAAAGTCCCACACATGTGGTATCCCCGTACTCAGGAGAAGCAGCAGAATGTATTTTGGGGTGTAATTTCACATATTTCCATGGCATGTTTGAGCAATATATCATTTAGTGACAACTTTGTGCAAAAAAAAAAAAAAAAAAAAAAAATGTGTCTCTTTCCCGCAACTTGTGTCGCAATATAAAATATTCCATGGACTCGACATGCCTCTCAGCAAATAGCTTGGGGTGTCTACTTTCCAAAATGGGGTCATTTGGGGGGGTTTTGAACTGTCCTGGCATTTTATGCACAACATTTAGAAGCTTATGTCACACATCACCCACTCTTCTAACCACTTGATGACAAAGCCCTTTCTGACACTTATTGTTTACATGAAAAAGTTATTTTTTTTTTGCAAAAAAATTACTTTGAACCCCCAAACATTATATATTTTTTTAAAGCAAATGCCCTACAGATTAAAATGGTGGGTGTTTCATTTTTTTTTTTCACACAGTAATTGCGCAGCGATTTTTCAAACGCATTTTTTGGGGAAAAAACACACTTTTTTAAATTTTAATGCACTAAAACACACTATATTGCCCAAATGTTTGATGAAATAAAAAAGATGATCTTAGGCCGAGTACATGGATACCAAACATGACATGCTTTAAAATTGCGCACAAACGTGCAGTGGCAACAAAATAAATACATGTTTAAAAGCCTTTAAAAGCCTTTACAGGTTACCACTTTAGATTTACAGAGGAGGTCTACTGGAAAAATTACTGCACTCGATCTGGCCTTCGCAGTGATACCTCACATGCATGGTGCAATTGCTGTTTACGTTTGACGACAGACCGCCGCTTGCGTTCGCCTTAGCGCGAGAGCAGGGGGCGACAGGGGTGCTTTTTTTTTTTTTTTCCTTTATTATTTTTTTGCTTTTTTAATCTTACTTTTAAACTGTTCCTTTCATATTTTTTTTTTTTTAATCATTTTTATTGTTATCTCGGGGAATGTAAATATCCCCTATGATAGCAATAGGTAGTGACAGGTACTCTTTTTTGAAAAAATTGTGGTCTATTAGACCCTAGATCTCTCCTCTGCCCTCAAAGCATCTGACCACACCAAGATCGGTGTGATAAAATGCTTCCCCAATTTCCCAATGGCGCTATTTACATCCGGGAGAAATCTAAGTCATAAAATGCTCGTAGCTTCCGGTTTCTTAGGCCATAGAGATGTTTGGAGCCACTCTGGTCTCTGATCAGCTCTATGGTCAGCTGGCTGAATCACCGGCTGCATTCTCAGGTTCCCTGTTGAGACAGGAGAGCCAGAGAAAAACACGGAAGACGGTGGGGGGGGGGCATTCCCTCCCACGGCTTGTAAAAGCAGTCTAGAGGCTAATTAGCCGCTAGGATTGCTTTTACATGAAAGCCGACCGCTGGCTGAAAAGAATGATACCAAGATGATACCTAAACCTGCAGGCATCATTCTGGTATAACCACTCAAAGTCGTGAATGGCGTACCTGAAGACAAAAAAATGGTTAACAATGGTTAACAATAAAGCACAGTAAACAGTAAAGTATAAATAATTACATACCTGAAAAACAAACATGATAAAACATAATAACAATAACAATAAAACATTGCAGAATAGAATACAGTAAAAAAGAGAAGAACAATAGAGAGAGAGAATAGAGAGAGAGAGAACAATAAAACAACAACTATTTTTTTTTATTTTATATTTTTTTACACTTTTTTTGTAACTAACTTTTATAACTGTAACCGGTTCCAGGTTCGGGTCTCTCAAAATGCGATGGCATCTTGGGAGACCCTGTGAAAGTGTGCCTAGTATGTGCAATGCTGTACCCTACGCTAATACTCAACTAGTGAATGGTAGCGTTCAAAACATTCACCAATGCAAAGACCAGGATTGTCAGGACAGGAGGGACAATAATAGCGGGTGTCACGCCTATATCTGCACTTGCTGCAGACACAACATCTTTTTTGGGGGGTTCGCTGGGTAGGGGTACTCGGGAGGACATAAAAATGCCTCTCATGCAGCCGACTGCATTTGGTTGGGGATGTGAATGGGGGAAGTACGGGCGCTGCAGAAGCGGTGGGTTCCCAATTAGGATTGGCGAATGCAGCAGGAAGGGTATTATGGGCACGACGGGCCTGTGTTTGTCTTTTTGGTGGCAGCGGGACACTACTTGTGCTTGCCACCTCACCAGCTTGAACTGCACTTATGGGACTCCCCACGTCACCAAGTGTTACTGCAGTGCTGGTTTGACTATGACCGGGGTGTACTAGGCCACTGGTGCTTGCCAGTTCACCAAAACGCTACCAAAAAAACTGTTAGCGATCGCAGGGATTAGGCCTGACTCTGCGAACGCTGCAGTTATGCGTTTAGAGTTTTGTAAGTGACAGTGATCGATCGATACTGCACTTGGGTGGGCTGGGCCGGGCCGGGCGGAGGGGCAAAACGCAGGTGCTAGCAGGTATCTGGGCTGATCCCGCTAACACTGCGTTTTTGGGAACCCTAAACTGCTGGGGACGCTAGTATAGATCTGATCGGATCAGATATTGATCCGTTCAGATACTATACCACTAAGGGAGGTGTACGGTGCGTGCGTGGGTGTTAGCGGTACTGGCGCTAACCTGACGCTGCCTGGGGCTGGTGCTTGCCAGTTCACCAAAATGCTACCAAAAAAACTGTTATCAATCGCAGGGATCAGGCCTGACTCTGCGAACGCTGCAGTTATGCGTTTAGTGTTTTGTAAGTGACAGTGATCGATCGATACTGCACTTGGGTGGGCTGGGCGGAGGGGCAAAACGCAGGTGCTAGCAGGTATCTGGGCTGATCCCGCTAACACTGCGTTTTTGGGAACCCTAAACTGCTGGGGACGCTAGTATAGATCTGATCGGATCAGATATTGATGCGTTCAGATACTATACCACTAAGGGAGGCGTATGCTGCGTGCGTGGGTGTTAGCGGTACTGGCGCTAATCTGACGCTGCCTGGGGCGACGCATATCACCGCCGGGCGATTAGGGGGCTAAACCTTTATTCGGTAATAAACGGCGGGTGCCCTGACACTATAAAAAATAAACAAACTAACCAGCGTCAACCGTAACAGTTATACGGTGATCAGTGGTGAAAGGGTTAACTAGGGGGCAATCAAGGGGTTAAAACATTTATTAGATAGTATATGGGGGTCCCTGACGCTATAAAATGCTGACAGCGAACCTAAATATTTACCTCACTAACTAGCGTCACCAGCGACACTAATACAGCGATCAGAAAAATGATCGCTTAGCGACACTGGCGACGAGGGGTGATCAAGGGATTAAAACTTTATTAGGGGGGGTTAGGGGGGTACCCTAGACCTACAGGGGGGTAACAGTAACTGTGCTAACACAGTAACTGTCACAAACTGACACCTAGCAGTAATCAGAAAAAAAAAAAAAAAAAATAAAAAAAACTGCTGGTGTCAGTTTGTGACAGGGGGGGTGGGGGGTGATTGGGGGGGGGATCAGGGGGCGATGGGGGGGGGGGATCGGGGTGTTTTGTATGCCTGGCATGTTCTACTGTGTGTGTGTAGTGTTGTGCACTCACATACCTGTCTTCTCTCCTCGGGCCGGAACGGAAACTACCGAGCCGAGGAGAGATGACATCATTTCCTTTGCTGCTGTTTAGCATACAGCAGCAAAGGAGTGTTCCCATTGGCCGGCGGCGATCGCGAGGGGGGGGCCATGAATGGATGGCCTCCCCCTCGTCTCCGATCGCCAGGGAACAAAACGGGACCGCCTCGGGCGGCGGGGGGGGGGTCCGATCGGACCCCCCACCCGCGGGAGGCAAATCACGTACATGTACGTGATTTTGCCTGCCCGTGCCGCCTTGCCGACGTACATCGGCGTGAGGCGGTCCTTAAGTGGTTAAGTCAGGGCTCTGGCTGGGCCATTCAGGAACAGTCACGGAGTTGTTGTGAAGCCACTCCTTCGTTATTTTAGCTGTGTGCTTAGGGTCATTGTCTTGTTGGAAGGTAAACCTTTGGCCCAGTCTGAGGTCCTGAGCACTCTGGAGAAGGTTTTCATCCAGGATATCCCTGTACTTGGCCGCATTCATCTTTCCCTCGATCGCAACCAGTCGTCCTGTCCCTGCAGCTGAAAAACACCCCCACAGCATGATGCTGCCACCACCATGTTTCACTGTTGGGACTGTATTGGACAGGTGATGAGCAGTGCCTGGTTTTCTCCACACATACCGCTTAGAATTAAGGCCAAAAAGTTCTATCTTGGTCTCATCAGACCAGAGAATCTTATTTCTCACCATCTTGGAGTCCTTCAGGTGTTTTTAGCAAACTCCATGCGGGCATTCATGTGTCTTGCACTGAGAAGAGGCTCCTGTCGGGCCACTCTGCCATAAAGCCCCGACTGGTGGAGGGCTGCAGTGATGGTTGACTTTCTACAACTTTTTCCCATCTCTCGACTGCATCTCTGGAGCTCAGCCACAGTGATCTTTGGGTTCTTCTTTACCTCTCTCACCAAGGCTCTTCTCCCCCGATAGCTCAGTTTGGCCGGACAGCCAGCTCTAGGAAGGGTTCTGGTCGTCCCAAACGTCTTCCATTTAAGGATTATGGAGGCCACTGTGCTCTTAGGAACCTTAAGTGCAGCAGAAATTTTTTGCAACCTTGGCCAGATCTGTGCCTTGCCACAATTCTGTCTCTGAGCTCTTCAGGCAGTTCCTTTAACCTCAAGATTCCCATTTGCTCTGACATGCACTGTGAGCTGTAAGGTCTTATATAGACAGGTGTATGGCTTTCCTAATCAAGTCCAATCAGTATAATCAAACACAGCTGGACTCAAATGAAGGTGTAGAACCATCTCAAGGATGATCAGAAGAAATGGACAGCACCTGAGTTAAATATATGAGTGTAACAGCAAAGGGTCTGAATACTTAGGACCATGTGATATTTCAGTTTTTCTTTTTTAACCACTTACCAACCGGCCCATTGCCGAATGACGGCTGCAGAGCGGTTGGATAACTCTGGGAGGGCGTACTATGACGTCCTCCCAGAATTCCCCTCTCGCGCGCCCCCTGGGGCGCGCACCCGAACACATCCGTGACCGCCGGGTCCAGAGGACCCGGCGCATCACGGATCCCGGTAAATGGCCGCTGATCGCGGCTGTTTACCATGTGATCGCGCCGTCAAATGACGGCGCGATCACATGTAAACAGACCGGCGTCATCTGATGATGCCGGTTCCTCTCCTCCCCTCCTGTGTACCGATCGGTACACAGTGAACGGGGAGGGGGATGGATGGATGTCTGCAGCGCTGTGGGCTGTATGTGTAGTGCCCATAGCGCTGCACAGAGACATCCAGCCATCCATCCATCCATGCTCAGCCATCCCCACTACTCTGCAATGCTGTGCAATACTCTGCAATGCTGTGCAATACTCTGCAATGCTGTGCAATACTCTGCAATACCCCCACAATACTCTGCAATGCTGTGCAATACTCTGCAATGCTGTGCAATACTCTGCAATACCCCCACAATACTCTGCAATGCTGTGCAATACTCTGCAATACCCCCACAATACTCTGCAATGTTGTGCAATACTCTGCAATACCCCCACAATACTCTGCAATGCTGTGCAATACTCTGCAATACACCCACAATACTCTGCAATGCTGTGCAATACTCCGCAATGCTGTGCAATACTCTGCAATGCTGTGCAATACTCTGCAATACCCCCACAATACTCTGCAATGCTGTGCAATACTCCGCAATGCTGTGCAATACTCTGCAATGCTGTGCAATACTCTGCAATGCCCCCACAATACTCTGCAATGCTGTGCAATACTCTGCAATGCCCTCACAATACTCTGCAATGCTGTGCAATACTCTGCAATGCCCCCACAATACTCTGCAATGCTGTGCAATATTCTGCAATGCCCCCACAATACTCTGCAATGCCCCCACAATACTCTGCAATGCCCCCACAATACTCTGCAATGCCCCCGCCATACTCTGCAATGCCCCCGCCATACTCTGCCATGCCCCCGCCATACTCTGCCATGCCCCCGCCATATTCTGCAATGCCCCCGCCATACCCTGCCATACCCCGCCATACCCCGCCATACTCCGCAATACCCCGCCATACTCCGCAATACCCCGCCATACTCCGCAATACCCCGCCATACTCCGCCATACTCCGCCATACTCCGCAATACCCTGCAATACCCCGCCATACTCCGCAATACCCCGCAATACCCCGCCATACTCCGCCATACTCCGCAATACCCCGCCATACCCTGCCATGCTCAGCCATACTCGGCTGTACTCGGCCTATATATGTGGCCAGGCTGTGGAAGTCTCACACATGTGGTATCGCTGTACTCAGGAGGAGTAGGAGAATCTATTTTGGGGTGTCATTTTTGGTATGTACATGCTATGTGTTAGAAATATTGTATAAATCGACAACTTTGTGTTAAAAAAAAAAAAGCGTTTTAACCACTTCCCGCCCGCCGGCCGTCATACAACGTCCTTGACTTTGTGCGGAGATATCTGAATGATGGTTGCAGCTCCAGGCATCATTCAGATATCAGCTTTTTCAGCCGGCAATTCCCTACACCATGAGAACGATCATAGCAGCTGTTCCACTGCTTGATCGTTCTTACAGGAGGCGAGAGGGGATGTCCCCCCCCCTCCCGCGCTTCTACCGACTCACCGCTACGATCGAAGCCTGGATCGTTTTTTTTTTTTTTAATTTCAGGCTTCCCAGCCTAGAGGTGAGATGTGGGGTCTTATTGACCCCATATCTCACTGTAAAGAGGACCTGTCATGCCATATTCCTATTACAAGGATGTTTATATTCCTTGTAATAGGAATAAAAGTGGTCAAAAAATTTTTTTTTTGGAAAAAAGCATCAAACTAAAATAAATAAAGTAAAATGAACAATAAAAAAAAAAAAAATTTTTTAAAGCGCCCCTGTCCCTGTGTGCTCACATGCAGAAGCGAACGCATACGTAAGTCCCACCCACATATGAAAACGGTGTTCAAACCACACATGTGAAGTATCGCTGCGATCGGTAGAGCGAGAGTAATAATTTTGGCCCTAGACCTCCTCTGTAACTCAAAACATGTAACCAGTAAAAATTTTTAAATCGTCGCCTATGGGGATTTTTGAGTAGCAAAGTTTGGCGCCATTCCACAAGCGCGTGCAATTTTGAAAGGTGACATGTTGGGTATCTATTTACTCGGCGTAACTTCATCTTTCACATTATGCAAAAACATTAGGCTAACTTTACTGTTTTGGTTTTTGTAAAGCACAAAACAGTTTTTTTCCAAAAAAAACGCGTTAAAAAAATTGCTGCGCAAATACCGTGCGAGATAAAAAGTTGCAACGACCGCCATTGTATTCTCTAGGGTCTTTGCTAAAAAAAACATATAATGTTTTGGGGTTCTATGTAATTTTCTAGCTAATAAATGATGATTTTTACATGTAGGAGAGAAATGTCAGAATTGGCCTGGGTGCTCCAGAACGCCTGAAGGTGCTCCCCTGCATGTTGGGCCTCTGTATGTGGCCACGCTGTGTAAAAGTCTCACATGTGGTATCGCCATACTCAGGAGTAATAGCAGAATGTGTTTTGGGGTGTAATTTGTGGTATGCATATGCGGTGTGTGAGAAATAACCTGCTAATATGACAATTTTGTGGGGAAAAAAAACCCCTTGATTTTGCAAAGAATTGTGGGAAAAAATGACAACTTCAAAAAACTCACCATGCATCTTTCTAAATACCTTGGAATGTCTTCTTTCCAAAAAGGGGTCATTTGGGGGGTATTTGTACTTTTCTGGAATGTTAGGGTCTCAAGAAATTAGATAGGCCGTCAGTACTTCAGGTGTGATCAATTTTCAGATATTCGCACCATAGCTTGTGGACTCTATAACTTTCACAAAGACCAAATAATATCCACCGATTTGGGTTAATTTTACCAAAGATATGTAGCGGTATAAATTTTGGCCAAAATATATGAAGAAAAATTACTAATTTGCAAAATATTATAACAGAAATGAAGAAAAATGTATGTCTTTTTTCTTTTACGGCGCAAAAAATAAAGAACCCAGCGGTGATTAAATACCACCAAAAGAAAGCTCCATTTGTGTGAAAAAAAGGACAAAAATTTCATATAGATACAGTGTTGCATGACTGAGTAATTGTCATTCAAAATGTGAGAGCACCAAAAGCTGAAAATTGGTCTGGTTAGGAAGGGGGTTTAAGTGCCCAGTGGTCAAGTGGTTAATAAATCTGCAAAAATGTCAACAATTCTGTGTTTTTCTGTTAATATGGGGTGCTGTGTGTTGTGTGTTGTGCTGTATTGGCTACAATATAACAAAGAGTGAATAATTTAAGGGGGTCTGAATACTTTCTGTCCCCACTATATATATATATATATATATATATATATATATATATATACACACACACACACACATACAGTAGGCCGAATATTATATTTATTTTTTATATACAGTATGCCATATACATAGCAGGAATACATATATTGGAGTGGTCTTACCTGCCAAACGATTTGTAAATCTATTCAGCCAGCCTTGTGATCCAGGCACCCCTGCCAGAGAGCAAAGCAGGGTCGGTGACTTCACTGATCTCCACTGCAGTTGAAGAAAACCTATAAATGTAAGAAAAATGAAGGCTGTCATTTCTGACGTTCATATAATGCAGGTTGGTTGTGTTGAATGTCCTTTGGTTTCAATTCATTACCTGTGACAAGTATACTGGTAAGGGAAGTCACATGTCCTCAGATTACTTGTTATAGGTTAATGACTCCAATAGTATTGAGGCCAAAGGATCAGCATGATGAACAGACTTTATGTCACTTCCCTGTCAACCTCTGCATGCCATCCAACATTCTTAAAAGGGAAATATGGATACTTTTAGGCACAGACTATGTTGGCAAACCTGGAGTTGGGTTAAAGGTCCATTCCTGCTCAAATTAAATATAAAGACAAAGGATCCCCCGGCAGCTTTTTAGAAGTAGGACCTCTGTGCTGATTTGAATAGAGCCTCCGGCCGACCCTGGACGCTGCCAGTGCACACGCATGGTCGCCATTTTTGCAGACTTTTGGCCGCAGCTAATCAGTAAGTTTGGGTTAGGTGTTGCTGCATCCAGAGGCCTTGTTCAGTCACCTCTAAACACTGCAAACTATCTGAAGCTAAACTGCTGTGTAAATGCAGCCGTATTCCTCATTTCAGGACAGTGGGCGGAGCTATGCAATCCATTTCTTTACGCTTCATTGGCCAGATGTAAACCCAGACCCGCTGGTGCATAGTGCAAATATAGCCTAATATTAGAGAGCCATTTATTCCAAAATGCATACAGTACTGCTGTTCCACACTATTTGTCCACCATCAATGTAGTGTATGGAAACCATGGAGTAGAACTTGGGACCCAATGAGACTGGATGGTTATTCTCTCTTCCTCTCTCTATAATATATCTCCCCCTCTCTAAAATAAATAATTATAAGCTCCATGAGGGCGGGGACTGATATATGAATATATGTTGGTGCTGTATAAATACCTGTAAATATTTATATATATTTATTATTAATAATCATAATAATAAAAACCATAATGATTATGAATAATAACCATAAATAAATACCTGTAACAAATAATATATTAATAATATTATTAATATAGGAATAAATATTATTGAATTTGAATATATAAAAATAAAAACATACAATATTATTAATAATAATCATAAATATGAATACCTGTAAAAAATATATTAATAATAGTATTAATATAGGAATAAATATTATTGAATAATAATAATAATATTATTAATAATAATCATGAATATAAATACATGTAACAAATAATATATTAATATTATCAAATTTTAATATGTAATAATATATTATTAGTGATAATCATAAATATAAATACCTGTAACAAATAATATATTAATATTATCGAATTTTAATATATAATAATAATACAAATATATTAATCATAATCACAAATATAAATACATATAACAAATAATATATTATTATCGAATTTTAATATATAATAATATATTATTAATAATAATCATACATTTAAATACCTGTAACAAATAATATACGAATATTATTGAATTTTAATATATAATAATATATTAATAGTAATCATCGTAAATATAAATTCCTGTAACAAATAATATATTAATATTATCAAATTTGAATATATAATAATAATATATTAATAATAATTATAAGTATAAATACCTGTAACAAATAATATATTATCAAATTTTAATATTTAATAATATATTATAAATAATAATCATAAGTATAAATACCTGTAACAAATCATATTTTAATATTATCGAATTTGAATATATAATAATATATTATTAGTAATAATCATAAATATAAATAAGTGTAACAAATAATATATTAATGTTATTGAATTTGAATATATAATAATAATAATAATAATAATAATATCACATTAATAATAATCATAAATATAAATACGTGTAACAAATAATATATTGTTATCGAATTTTAATATATGAAAATATCATATTAATAATAATTATAACTATAAATACCTGTAACAAATAATATATGAATATTATCAAATTTTAATATAATAATAATAATAATAATAACTATACATACCTGAAACAAATATAATAATAATAATAATAATAATAATAATAATTGAATATTATAGACTTTTAATATATTAATAAAACTTATTAATAGTCATCATTATAAATACCTGTAACAAATATATATATATATATATATATATATATATATACTTACATATACATACACACACACACATCATTTAAAATACCTGTAATAAATAATATAATACATTCAAAATATATATATTTAAGTATTTATTACATATATATTATAATTCTATATATTATAAATCTATAAAATACTATACATTAATAGTATTTTATTTTATATTTTTTATTCTATATCAAATCTTTTTAATGTATTATTTGTTACATGTATTTTTATTATTGTATTATTATTTTATAGGTTATAAATCTATAAAATACTATATATTATTATATACACACACGTAACAAATTTTACATTTAAAAATTATATATAATAATAAAAAAACATATAAAAATAATAATCATTACAATAATAATACTAGTAGTAATAATGATGATAATAGTGATAATAATAGTAATGATAATATATTAATTTATTATTAAAACACATAAGAAAATCTGTCACCATGAAGTTTTGTTGGTGACAGATATAACATTAGTGAGGTGTTTCTATCAGGATAATATGAGGACAGTCAGTAGATGAAGAAAGAGGGACTGTCTCCTCCCTACAGTTATGAAAAAAAAAAAAGAAGGAAGCAACCTTTTTTTTTTATTATTATTATTTCTTTTTACTTCTGCAAATGCTGCTCTCCCTCTTCCTCTGTACAATCCTCCCTCCTCCTCCTTTCTCTAGGACCAGGTCTCTTCCCCATCCTCTTGCTGTCTCCTCTCCCACCCCCCATCCATCCTCCTCTCTCTCTCTCACATCCTACCCACTCTCATCATCAGGAGCCCCCCTCGTGCGGCTCCGCGCATGCGCGTCCCCGCTTCCCCCTTTCATTCAGTCTGGCAGTGAAGAGAGGAGCTGCAGCACAGCGGGAGGAGGGAGTACGATCCAGCGCTGATATCCACACACCCGCATAGTCATCCACACCGCACAGAGCACACTGCATTCATCAACCTCAACTGCTGGACACTTCCATAGAGCACAACAAGGAGGAGGAAAAAACTGCACAAACTGCAAGTCCAGTGACTGAGAGCCCAGCACTACCACTGCACCCCCCACATACACCCCACTCAGTGCCTGTGCACCCCCCCACATACACCCCACTCAGTGCACCCCCCCACATACACCCCACTCAGTGCACCCCCCACATACACCCCACTCAGTGCACCCCCCACATACACCCCACTCAGTGCACCCCCCACATACACCCCACTCAGTGCACCCCACTCAGTGCCTGTGCACCCCCCACATACACCCCACTCAGTGCCTGTGCACCCCCCACATACACCCCACTCAGTGCACCCCCCACATACACCCCACTCAGTGCACCCCCCACATACACCCCACTCAGTGCACCCCCCACATACACCCCACTCAGTGCACCCCACTCAGTGCCTGTGCACCCCCCACATACACCCCACTCAGTGCCTGTGCACCCCCCACATACACCCCACTCAGTGCCTCTGCAACCCCCCCACACACCCCACCATGCCTGAGCTCATCAGTGTAGAAGAGTTTATAAAGGAGACTCTGGAGGACCACAGCTCACCTACCACCTCCTCCTTCACCACCAGGATGGGCAGCTGCAGGAACGCAGTGAACACCATAGAGGAGGTAAGGGGAGGGGTGCAATATGGGGGGCACCTGGGATCATGGCAATGATTGTATGTGGAGAGATGATCTTCATGATTGTATGTGGAGAGATGATCTTCATGATTGTATGTGGAGGGATGATCTTCATGATTGTATGTGGAGGGATGATCTGCAGCTGCAGCCAGAAGTTCTGGCCAAGTACCTATCCCGGCAGGTGATCAGCATTTGCTATAAGGTGGAAGGAATTCTGCTTAAAGCCGTATAAACGTTTATTATATTGCAGCTTACCAATTCTTAGATTGGATGGCTGCATTCGTTTTTCTTTTTTTTTTATGCTTTCTTTTATTTTAACCCAGCGATCCTGCCAGTAAGTCTGTTGTTTTTCCACCAGAACAAGCTGTCCTGCATATGAACAAGTTTAGAGGGTTGAGACAAACCACTTAGGCCCCTTTCACACTACTGCGACTTTGCTGCGATTTCAGGGAGACTTGAGGTCTAGGAACCTGAACTCGCATCAAAGTGGGACCAAAGTACTGCAGGGACTACTTTTGAAGTCCTACTAATATGAATGGTTGTCATTGGAAATCATGGGGAGCGACTTGTCATGCGACTTTGCCACACAAGTGTGAAAGGGGGCCTTAGTACTGGTAGGGGTGCTCAGCTTTTATTTATTCCTGTAAAACTTTTATCCCGAAAGGGAAAAAAAAATTGTAAATGCTTATTAAGTATTATCTGATATCTGGAGTTTGACTTTAATTTGTTAGTGTATCTAAATTTGTTAGTACTGAGACCCCTTTCACACTGTCGGACCGTTCAGGTCTGCCTGTCAGTCTTGACGGCGGACCTGAACGGGCGCTCCATGTTAGTCTATGGAGCGACGGATGTCAGCGGTGACATGTCCGCTGACATCCAACCCGGTCCGATCCGCTAAAATCAGACAGATGGCCCTACGTTCGCATCTGTCCCTGGCGGATCGGATGAGATCTGATGAAAACGGACATGCTGTCTGTTTTTTTTTTGTCCGATCTCTCCATAGCAAGCAGCGGCGCTCGACAAGCCCCACCCTGCTCAGTGAGGAGAGAGGGACCTGTCATCCGCCGGCTCAGCGGAGATCAACGGAGAGATCTCCCGCTGAGCTGGCGGACCGAGGCGGGCTCCGTGGCAGCGGATCCGCCTCGTGGGAATGAAGCCTAAGAGCCCATTCACACAGGGACGACTTGTCAGGCGACCTAGTCGCCTGACAAGTCGCCTCCCGTTCTGTACAATGGAACCGTTCTAATCGCGTCGCTCCGACTTAGAAAAAGGTTCCTGTACGACCTTGGGGCGACTTGCATAGACTTCTATACAGAAGTCGTTTTGCAAGTCGCCGCGGAAGTCGTTTGCAGGTCGCCTCGCTGAGGCGACCTGCAAGTCGTGTTGCCCCTGTGTGAATGGGGTCTAAGGCTTCATTCAAACATGGGCGTTTTAACCACTTTAAGACCAGGCCTTTTCTGATACTTTTTGTTTAAAAGTTTTTAAATTGGGATTAAAATTACTTAGAACCCCCAAATATATATATATATTTTTAGCAGAGACCCTAGAAAATAAAATAGCGATCGTTGCAACACTATCTTTTATGTTGCACCGTATTTGCGCAGCGGTATTTCAAAGGCAATATACATTTTTTATTTTTTTTTAATAAACCCAAAACCGTGAAGTTAGCCCAATTTTTTTGTATACTGTGAAAGATGATGTTACGCCGAGTAAATTGATACCTAACATGCCATACTTTAAAATTGCACACGCTCATGGAATGGCAACAAACTACGATACTAAAAAATCCCCATAGGCAACACGTTACATTTTTTTTTTTTTTTACAGGTTACCTGTTTAGAAATATAGAGGAGGTCTAGTGCTAGAATTATTGCCCTCGCTCTGACGATCGTGGCGATACCTCACATGTGTGGTGTGAACACCGTTTACATATGTGGGCGCAGAGGGATGGGCTCCTTTCCTTTTTTTTTTTTTTTTTTTTTTTATTATATATTTTCCTTTTTTTTTTTTTTTTTTCTTATTTATTTTACTTTTAATTTATATATACACTGTTCCTTTAAAAAAAACAAAACATTGAATGTAAACATCTCTTTATAATATAAATAGGGCATGACAGGTCCTCTTTACTGAGAGATCTGGGGTTAAAAAGACCTCAGATCTCACATTTACCTTTTTAAAAGCAAAAACAATATTGAAGTTTTCCTTTTTAACAGAACCCCCCCCCCCCCCCCCCCCCCAGCTCTTTAAGGCCATGAGGCAGAAGTGATGTTAGACTTCGCGCCAGACCTCCAAGGGCCTAGAGTCCAATCGGGGCCGACATGCCCTCACTCGACTTCCTGCCCATCTCTCCAGCAGATCGGATCGTTTCCACCTTTACCAATCTCTCCGGTAAGCGGGGAAACGACTGGGAAGCGGCAGGAAGGGGGAGGGGGGGGGCACCTCTCCCGCCGCCACCCCTAAAAAGTGATCTTGCGGTGAATGCGCTGCTGAGACCACTTTTGTTTTGTAGACAATCGCCCACAAAACAAGAGGATACCGGGGTTATGGCAGCTAACTTCTGCCATAACAGCGGTATTTAGCGTCAAAGTAATGCCATAAATGTACCGTTGGTGGTGGCGATTTCTGTCCGCGATTGCAAAATGCCCAGGTCTGAATGACAAGTCGCACGTTTCTGATGCCATTCATTTGAATGGAAGCTAAAAACGCAGTGCGGTTCTGCCACAATAAATTGCAGCAAACCGCATCGCGTGAAGCTTGTCGCCCCCCAAAAAAAAAGTTCAGGAGCTTCTTTGGGGCGGCATGCTTCACACAATGTGGTTTGCCGCGATTTGCAGCGTGGTTTATCGTGGCAGAAGCGCATCACGTTTTTAAGGTGCCATTCAAATGGGTGGCATCTGTAACGTGCGTTGTGCGATTTGTCAAACGTCCAGGTGTGAACGCAGCCTAACAGCCCCCTCGCCCCAAATTGACAATGCTGCTGTGCCCCCTGTGCTCCTTCATTCAGAGTGGCCCTCTGATTCACGATTCAGGAGGTGTGTTACTGGTCAGATCACCAGGTGAAAACAGAGCTTAAAAATAGAAAACGACTGCAGCCACCATATCTGATTGGTAAGCTGCAATATATTACGTTTTTGGGTTTGTTACCGCTTTAAATGTCCATTCACACCACATTGTGTTGAGTGCAGGTAAATACACGTGCATGCTGCATTTTGGTGCGTTCCATTGCGTTTTAACATGCACTTTTCTTCTCACTTCCTGGACCATGTAAAGGGTCTTCAACCAGGCTCAGGAGCAAAACTTGGGCTGGCTTGTTTTCAGTGCGTCTTTCGATGACTCCCATTACTACACATAAGGTCTACTTTTTTTTTTTTTCTGACACAAATCAGCGCAATGTCTCAGTGTGGACAGTTCCCACTCACCTACCTTACATCTAGTGGTCTTTGCATTGGCATAGTGTGCCAACGCATCGCCGTGAATGGACCCTTAATGCCCTTTCACACCGCTCTCTAGCAATTGTATGCATTTGTACCGCGATCTTTCTGTGTTTCAGATGCATTTCCTGTGCGTTTCTGGTGCATTTTTTGGGTAGCCACTACCTGTGAAAAATGGACATGTGACTCAAAAAAACACAAATCGCAGTGCGCTTTTACGGCAATTTCCATTCATTTCAATAGGAAGCTGCTTTTCTGGTGCGGTTTCTTCAAAACTGCACCAAAGATGCAGCATGCAGGACTTTTTAAAACACATCGCACCTGTAACGCAGTGGTATGAAGAGTCCCTTAGGATTTTAACGTAAACGTTTTTCTTGCAAGGTAAAAACGCAGGGAAAATTGATCAGTGTGAATGGACCCTTATGCCGCATACAGACGATCGGACATTCCGACAACGAAATCCTGGATTTATTTCCGACGGATGTTGGCTCAAACTTGTCTTGCATACAGGCAGTCGCACAAATGTTGTTGGAAATGCCGAACGTCAAGAACGCAGTGATGTACAACACGTATGACGAGCCGAGAAAAATGAAGTTCAATAGCCAGTGCGGCTCTTCGGCTTGATTCCGAGCATGCGTGGAACTTTGTGCATCGGAATTGTGTACACGCGATCGGAATCTACGACAACGGATTTTGTTGTCGGAAAATTTGAGAGCAAGCTCTCAAATTTTGTTTGTCGGAAATTCCGCCAAAAAACGTCCGATGGAGCCTACACACGGTCGGAATTTCCGACAACAAGCTCACATCGAACATTTGTTGTCGGAAATTCTGACTGTGTGTACGCGGCATTAGGCTGAGTTCAAACCATGGATCCATCCTGCCTTGTATCAATGGTTCAGGCTGGTGGTGTAATGGTGTAGGGCAGGGATATGCAATTGGCGGACCTCCAGCTGTTGCAAAACTACGAGTCCCATTATGCCTCTGGGTGTCATGCTTGTGGCTGTCAGAGTCTTGCTATGCCTCATGGGAGTTGTAGTTCTGCAACCGCTGGAGGTCCGCTAATTGCATATCCCTGGTGTGGGGGATATTTTCTTGGCACGCTTTGGGCCCCTTAGTACCAACTGAGCATCATTCGAACCCCACAGCCTATCTGAGTATTGTTGCTGACCATGTCCACCCCTTTATGACTACAGTGTCCCCATCTTCTGATGGCTCCTTCCAGCAGGATAATGCTCCATGTCACAAAGCTCAAATCATCTCACCACTGGTTTCTTGAACGTGACAATGAGGTCCCTGTACTCCAATGGCCTCCACAGTCACCAGATCTCATCCAATAGAGCACCATTGGGATGTGGTGGAATGGGAGATCTGCAGCAAGTGTGTGATGCCATCATGTCACTATGGACCAAAATCTGAGGAATGTTTCCAACACCTTGTAGAATCTATGCCACGAAGAATGAAGGCAGTTCTGAAGGCAAAAGGGGTCCAACCCGGTACTAGCAGGGTGTACCTAATAAAGTGGCTGGTGAGTGTATATGTTAAGCACTGCGTAAATTGATGGCACTATAGAGGTACCTGTAATAAAAAAAATAAGCACATGAAAGATGCAGCATGCAGGACTCTGATGTGTGTTTATGAAAATGTATGGTCTAATAGAAGTCGATGGGAGCACGTGTAAAACGCAGATACGTCCCTCTGCACCCAAACCAAAGCACGTTTTCGGTTTTGGTTTTCGGCCAAGTGCATCCTGCATTTTCAGTTTCAGTACCAAAATCTCCATTCGGTGCACCTCTACTATAGGCCCAACATTGGTAGGTCAGCTATAATACAGTATATGTTGCCTTATATAAAATATTGATATTCACCGAAATATCCATTGCGTCTGCTCACCTTGTGATTGGTTTTTATGCAGTTTGAATATACGGGTTATATTATGGCTGCTGTGTGCAGAAAACCATTGCTTCGGGATCCTATTTATTTCTGTGAAGTCTCATAATAGTTAGGTTGTTATAGGTAAATATTGTCTAAATACAAGTGGCATGTGTGCTCCGTGTATTTCTTCCAAATCTGTGCAGTAATTCAGTGCAAAACTTTACCTCTGTACAGGAGCTTCCTGTAATAAAGACTGGTCACTGCTGCTCTCTCTCCTTGTGCAGGGTGACTGGTCTTGTCTCCGCCCCCTCCTGCAGTTTTTTCTACAGACAGCCTGTAGTGGGAGGACCCTGCTGGGCCCCTCCCACAACCACAACTCGGCTGTCTGCCCAGGCTATGTACAGCACAGTGATGATGTCACGGTTACTTTTAAAGGGAAGGCTGTAAAGGCATTTGGTGGATTTATATCCTTGAGGAATATATTTGAATGAAAGTTGTGTGCCTGGAATTCAGCTAAAGAAAAAAAATATTCTATATAATTGTTTTATTTTTTTTCAGTACTATTTGTACATTTTTTTTTCAATACTACTTACTATTTTTTCAAATTATATATATATATATATATATATATATATATGTATGTATGTATGTATGTATGTATGTATGTATGTATGTATGTGTGTATATATATATATATATATATATATATATATATATATATATATGTGTGTGTATATATATATTTTATAATATAATATATTTTTTTTTTTTACAAACACAGTATCTCACAAAAGTGAGTACACCCCTCACATTCTTGTAAATATTCTATTCTATCTTTTCATGTGACAACACTGAAGAAATGACATTTTGCTACAATGTAAAGTAGTGAGTGTACAGCTTGTATAACGGTGTAAATTTGCTGTCCCCTCAAAATAACTCAACACACAGATATTAATGTCTAAACCGCTGCAACAAAAGTGAGTACACCCCTAAGTGAAAATGTCCAAATTGGGCCCAAAGTGTCAATATTTTGTGTGACCACCATTATTTTCCAGCACTGCCTTATCCCTCTTGGACATGGAGTTCACCAGAGCTTCACAGGTTGCCACTGTAGTCCTCTTCCACTCATCCATGACGACATCACAGAGCTGGTGGATGTTAGAGACCTTGTGCCCCTCCACCTTCTATTTGAGGATGCCCCACAGATGTTCAATAGGGTTTAGGTCTGGAGACATGCTTGGCCAGTCCATCACCTTGACCCTCAGCTTCTTTAGCAAGGCAGTGGTGGTCTTGGAGGTGTTTTTGGGGTCGTTATCATGTTGGAATACTGCCCTGCAGCCAAGTCCCTGAAGGGAGGGGATCATCCTCTGCTTCAGTATGTCACAGTACATGTTGGCATTCATGGTTCCCTCAATGATCTGTAGCTCCCCAGTGCCGGCAGCACTCATGCAGTCCCAGACCATGACACTCCCACCACCATGCTTGACTGTAGGTAAGACACACTTGTCTTTGTACTCCTCACCTGGTTGCCGCCACACACGCTTGACATCATCTGAACCAAATAATTTTATCTTGGTCTCATCAGACCACAAGACATGTTTCCAGTAATCCATGCTTTCTTGTGCATCATCTTTAGAAGAGGCTTCCTTCTGGGATGACAGCCATGCAGACCAATTTTATGCAGTGCGCGGCGTATGGTCTGAGCACTGACAGGCTGACCCCACCCCACCCCTTCAACCTCTGCAGCAATGCTGGCAGCACTCATACGTCTATTTCCCAAAGACAATCCCTGGATATGACGCTGAGCACATGCACTCAGCTCCTTTGGTCGACCATGGAGAGGCCTGTTCCTGAGTGGAACCTGTCCTGTTAAATGGCTGTATGGTCTTGGCCACCGTGCTGCAGCTCAGTTTCAGGGTCTTGACAATCTTCTTATAGCCTAGGCCATATTTATGCAGAGCAACAATTCTTCTTTTTTTCAGATCCTCAGAGTTCTTTGCCATGAGTTGCCATGTTGAACTTCCAGTGACCAGTATGAGAGAGTGAGAGCCATAACACCAAATTAAACACACCTGCTCCCCATTCACATCTGAGACCTTGTAACACTAATGAATCACATGACACCGGGGAGGGAAAATGGCTAATTGGTCCCAATTTAACTCCTTTCACACCGGAGGCGTTTTTCAGGCGAAACAGCACTAAAAATAGCGCCTGAAAAAAGGCTCAGCTGCAAACCCAGTGTGAAAGCCCGAGTGCTTTCACACTGGGGCGCTGCGCTGGCAGGGCGTCACAAAAAGTCCTGCCAGCAGCTTCTTTGCAGCGGTGTAGGAGCGGTGAATATACCGCTCCTCCACTATTCCTCCATCGCTCCTGCCCATTGAAAACAATGTGGCAGCGCCAGCAAAGCGCCGCTGCGTTTTGCGGGCGGATTTAACCCCTTTTTGGCCGCTAGCGGGGGGGTTAAAACCGCCCCACTAGCGGCCGAATAGCGCCGCTAAAAATGACGGTAAAGCGACGCATAAAATAGCGCCGCTTTACTGGCGATGCCCGCGGCGGCTCAGTGTGAAAGGGGTCTTAGGGGGTGTACTCACTTTTGTTGCCAGCGGTTTAGACATTAATGGCTGTGTGTTGAGTTATTTTGAGGGGACAGCAAATTTACACTGTTATACAAGCTGTACACTCACTACTTTACATTGTAACAAAGTGTCATTTCTTCAGTATTGTCACATGAAAAGATATAATAAAATATTTACAAAAATGTGAGGGGTGTACTCACTTTTGTGAGATACTGTGTGTGTGTATATATATAATTATTTATGCCATTTTTATTATGTATTTACACATCCTGTAAAATGAAAGCACATACTTCTGCTATAATATTTACTGGTTAAAGCTTCAGTTATATTGCAACACCATACAATTATGTAACATGAAGAAGAGGCGTTAAACAGGAAGTACACAGCAGTTAGCTGGACAGTCGCAGTCCTATCAATTGTATAATGTGCCTGTGGATACAGGGTTAAATATCATATATTTATTAAACTGGACATGCACTCATACAGCATACCATTTCAGTTTGCTTCTGCCATGATTAAATTGCACAATTTTTGTACCGATTACCATGTTAATGTAAATTCAAAAGTCTACTTTATTCATAGTTTTCTTTTCTTTAAATCTGTAGCTTTTATTGTAATCATACATGATGATCCTGCCAATGAAGGTTTTCGTTCAGGCACTTCCTGTAATAGGGTGACAATGCTCTGCCTCTGTATTACAATTGTGTTCCTGCGTTGTCACCCTCTCACATTTCGAATCATATTTTTCAAGCATGGCCCTCTGGTCACCATCACCCATCCTATACAAATGACATGCAGCTATCAGCAGCACTTGGATGCAATGAAAGGTGAGAAAAGGTGAAGGAAAGTATTTAATATAAAGTGACCCTGTAACCACTGAGTCAGGTAAAAAAAAAAGGTCATTCATGTAAAGCAGACCATCTATACTTAACTCTTCAGCAGCCCATGTCTTGAAATGCTGCGGCTGAATACCTGTTTCCCCCACTGTACGCAGTAGTTCCTCCCGCCAGCTTGTGCAGCCTGTAATGACATATCAGCTGGTGGGAGGAAATACAGAATGCAGCAGGGGTCAGATATTCCTACACCTGAAGGTGTTGAATACCTGCAGCAGCTGGCAATCAATGAAGCAGTGGAATTTCAAGACACAGGCCACTGGGAAAGCAAATATACAGTAAATGATCTTCTTTACAGGGCTGCTGTGTGTGTGTGTGTGTGTGTGTGTGTGTATATATATATATATATGTGTGTGTGTGTATGTATGTATGTGTATATATATATATATATATATATATCTATACACACACACTATATATCTATACACACACACTATATATCTATATACACACACTATATATCTATATACACACACTATATATCTATATAGATATATAGTATGTATGTGTGTGTATATATGTATATGTATGTATGTATATATGTGTGTATATATATATATATATATATATATATATATATATATATATATATATATATATATATATATATGTATATATATATATATATATATATATAATATTATCTCACACACACACACAGCAGCCCTGTAAAGAAGATAATTTACTGTATATTTATATTACAGTTGTGCTCATAAATTTACATACCATTCTATTTCACTCATGGTGGTGAGTAATGGTAATCAACTGTGGTTACTCCTTTTAAATCATAATGACAACAGAAACTACCCAAATGACCCTGATCAAAACTTTACATACCCTGGTGATTTTGGCCTGATAACATGCACACAAGTTGACACAAAGGGGTTTGAATGGCTATTAAAGGTAACCATCCTCACCTGTGATCTGCTTGCTTGTAATTAGAGTGTGTATATAAAAGGTCAATGCGTTTCTGGACTCCTCACAGACCCTTGCATCTTTCATCCAGTACTGCACTGACGTTTCTGGATTCTGAGTCATGGGGAAAGCAAAAGAATTGTCAAAGGATCTGCAGGAAAAGGTAGTTGAACTGTATAAAACAGGAAAGAGATATTAAAAGATATCCAATTAATTGAGAATTCCAATCAGTAGTGTTAAAACTCTAATCAAGAAGTGGAAAATGAGGGGTTCTGTTGAAACCAAACTACGGTCAGGTAGACCAACTAAAATTTCAGCCACAACTGCCAGGAAAATTGTTCAGGATGCAAAGAAAAACCCACAAAGACCTTCAAGTGAAATACAGGACTCTCTGAAAACATGTGGTGTGGCTGTTTCAAGATGCACAATAAGGAGTCACTTGAAGAAAGATGGGCTGCATGGTCGAGTCGCCCGGAGAAAGCCATTCCTACGCAAATGCCACAAAGTATCCCACTTACAATACGCCAAACAGCACAGAGACAAGCCTAAAACCTTCTGGCACAAATTATTTGGAGTGATGAGAACAAAATTTAGCTTTTTGGCCTCAACCATAAAAGCTTCATTTGGAGAGGAGTCAACAAGGCCTATGATGAAATGTACACCATTCCTACTGTGAAACACGGAGGTGGATCGATGATGTTTTGGGGATGTGTGAGCTACAAAGGCACAAGAAATTTGGTCAAAATTGATGGCAAGATGAATGCAGTATGTTATCAAAAAATACTGGAGGAAAATTTACATTCATCAGCCAGGAAGCTGCGCATGGGATGTACTTGGACATTCCAACATGACAATGATCCAAAACACAAGGCCAAGTCGGCCTGTCATTGGCTACAGCAGCATAAAATGAAGGTTCTGGAGTGGTCATCTCAGTCTCCAGACCTCAATATCATTGAGCCTCTCTGGGGAGATCTCAAATGTGCAGTTCATGCAAGACAGCCCAAGAATTTACAGGAACTGGAGGCTTTTTGCCAAGAGGAATGGGCAGCTTTACCATCTGAGAAGATAAAGAGCCTCATCCATAAATACCACAAAAGACTTCAAGCTGTCATTGATGTTAAAGGGGGCAATACACGGTATTAAGAACTGTAAACTTTTGATTTGGGTAGTTTCAGTTGTCATTATGATTTAAAAAGAGTAAACACAGTTGATTGATAATAAATGGCTTCATTTAAACATGAACCATGAGTGAAAAAAGTTTTTGTGTTGTTCATATTCTCTGAAAAATGGCCAAGAAATCATAAATTCTGCCAGGGTATGTAAACTTATGAGCACAACTGTGTGTGTATGTATGTGTGTGTGTGATATATTAGTGTGTGTGAATATATGTGTACATGAACTTTAATGGCATCCCAGCCTTAGTCCGTAGGGTTCAATATTGAGTTGGCCCATGCTTTGCAGCCATAACAACTTCAACTCTTCTGAGAAGGCGATCCGAGAAGCACATAATGTGTTGGACGAGAAGGCCTGGCTTGCAGTCTCTGCTCAAATTCATCCCAAAGGTGTTCCATCGGGTTGAGGTCAAGACTCTGTGCAGGCCAGTCAAGTTCCTCCACCCCAAACTCACTCATCCATTTCTTTATAGACTGTGCTTTGTGGACTGGTCCAAATCAATTGGGGGGGGGGGGGGGGGGGGAGGGGATTATGGTGTGGGGTTGTTTTTCAGGTGACTTTGTGTAACTAAAAGGCAGGCTTCATCAACCTGCTGGCTAGTATACTAATTTTTGGGCAATTTTTAGGAATTTTGCCAAGGCACCCCTAAAGAAACCTGAAGGCACCCTGGTTAAAAAAAAGGCTGGTATATAGTGATGTCCACCGGCAATATTAACATGCCAGTGGGTGGTCGGGAGCGTGGTAAAAAAAATCTGATCAATTGCCTGATTTGCCACCCCATGTGAAAGAGGTCTAATAGCAGCGGTGGAATACTTACCTGTCTAGGAGAACATACTACTCAAATGACCAAAGCCTTGGCTTTTGGTCACATGCTCTCACATAAGGAGAATTATCCAATCGGCACTTTAATTTTTCTTTTGGTATGGATATCATACTTCATACTTAGACTTTGGTTATATAAGTAGTACTGGAGGAAAAATGAAGCATCAGCTTTTCCAGGAAGAGCTAGTACTTCAGCCCTGCTATCACTAGTCAAGTACCATCCGATTGTGACTGTTTACTCTTTCTTTGTGTGTTCACATAAAGCTGTGCAATGTTATGCTGTTTACTATGCCCTTTGGGTTAACCATTACAGTTTGCATTGAACTAGTTTTAGTATTTAATGTGAAGTCAGATCTCAATCCCGTTTAAAGATCTCCCTGTGTATGACCAACCTATTGAAAACAGATATCTGAATGGATCAAGATGGGGCACTCGGCCCATTCTTGTGGTGGCTTTCAAGTACTTTCTGATTAGATAGAATGTTTGCTTTATCTTGCTTGAGCTGACTATGGAGTACAGCCCTTGTCCAACCTTTGACTGTGGAGTACAGCCTTTGTGTTTACTCCCGCTGACGCAAGGACAATTTCTACTCCCAATGGTCACAGTCCGGCCCTCCTAAAGTTTGAAGGACCGTAAACTGGACCCTTGTGCAGAAAGTTTTGGAGACTCCTGTTCTATACTTTTATATGAATTTCAACTGTGAATTTAGCTTGTTGGATGGCTCATTGGCCATAGTAGGCTCTTCAATCATAGGCGCTGATTGCACGGTCAAACCCTGCTCTGATGTTTCCATCCCTCCCCACTACCGCTATGTTATTTCCATCACACCACTTCCCATTTTCCATTAATAAGGACCATTGTGTACATTTAATTAACCAATATGATTACTGGCTAGACCTTTGTTTAATATATTCATAGCTTTCCCTCATTGATTTGTCAATTTTCACAGTTGTGCATCCTATCAAGTAACTATGAACTGGCAGTATGTCTGTAAAGCTGCCCCCCCCCCCCCCCCCACAAAGGACAGTCATGCTTTATAAGTCCTGGGAGCACGCAGCGAGACGCCTGCCCGATCTGGGCACGTGTTGAGGATAGGGCTCATGCGTGCAGGTGAATTGATGTGACTTGACAGACACATCTTGAGGCTCAGTAATCGGACTCGTTAATGCATGCATAACAGCCCCTGTTCACCTTTATGGTGAACTTTAATTCAGTGGAGCGTAGGCGCAGGTTGTACTATTTTTCAGCTGCGCTCTTTACATTTTGTTCTAATGCTGCCCCGAATAGTCTCGGGAATGGAGTTTATTGCCTTCATAGAGCTAAATGTCTCTGTGTCTCAAAGACCTTTTTATGAGTTGTGCCGAATCAATGCCTCGAACAAGATTTTGCTTAAAGTGGAAGCTCACCCTAGAATTGCTTTATGAAACAAAAAATAGCCATTTAATGCACGTTCCTTGATAAATGAAAAGCGCCATGTTGGACTTCTGTTTGACAGCATGTAGATGGCACGAGGGGCGGGGCACTCACTGGTAAGAGGCCATCAGCTTCCAGTGCTGATTTCTGGGCACCCGAAGCACAGACAGAAGTCAACCTTTACATGTGGTAGATAACTGATTAATGTTTTAGAGTTCTAAAGCGAATTTTCACTATAAAGGCCATCTCCAACAAGCTAAATTCACAGTTGAAATTCATATAAAGTATAGAACAGGGGACTCCAAACTTTCTGAACAAGGGTCCAGTTTACGGTCCTTCAAACTTTTTAGGAGGGCTGGACTGTGTCCATTGGGAGTAGAAGTTGTCCTTGCGTCAGCGGGAATAAACAATGTGTCTTTTGGTATTGGGGAAGTAATAATTTCCCATTTTTGGTGCCAGTGGGAGGAATAGTGCCCCCATCGTTGGTGTCAGTTTGAGGAATAGTGCTCTATCGTTGGAGTCAATAATAGATATAGTGCCCCATTGTTGATGTCAGTAGCAGGCATTATGCCTATTATTTGTGTCAGTGGGAGGAAAAGTGTCTAGCATCAATGGGAGGAAAAGTGCCCCAAGGGCCAGATAAAGTCAGGCAAAGGGCCGTAGTTTAGAGACCACTGGTATAGAAGATAAGCTCAGGCATGTTCAATCACAAGTCTGAACCAGCCTGAGCTATCCCGCCAGAAAACTGTCGAAGCTGGTAGCCAATCACAGGCAGCGGCATGCATGTACGCCATGAGCATGCATATGTGGGTGGGTGAGCAATGCCTCCGCTGCCTATGATTGTCTGTCAGCTTAGACAGCTTCTTGGTGGGATAGCTCAGGCAGATTCGGACTCCTGTCTGAACCCACCTGAGTTCATCACTGAAGATAAGTTACCTGTCAAAAGATTTAAAAAACCTATACCCTTACTCTTGTGATCCATCCATGCTTTAAGTGCTACAATAAGTGACCAAAATTTTGTGGACACCTGATCATCATGCCTATATGCGCTTGTTGGAAATCCTGTTTCGAAACCATGGGCATTGATATGGCGCGGATTTTGGAGTGTAACTATTGGAATTTGTACTCTTTCAGCCAAAAGAGCATTTGTGTGGTCAGGTACTGATGTTGGAATGCAATCACCGTTCCAGGTTTTTCCAATGGTCTTCGGAGTTGGGGTCAGGACCCTGTGAAAGGCCTTTCAAGTTCCTCTATACCAAAACCCATTGAACTGTGCCTTTTTATTGAGCTATGTTTGTGCACAGGGGTACAGTTGTGCTGGAATAGAAAAAGGTCTTCCTCAAACTGTCAAACCATAAGTCAAACCTCAAACCATAAGGTTTGAAGCGGGCAGTTGTCTAAAATGTCTTTTTATGTCCTCAAAAGTTTGACCATATAATGTACAGTATATGCTATATGGCTGCACAGCATAAGTAGGATGAAAATTATTTTCATAGGCTGCTGTTCTGTATACTGTGTGTCACTGCCCTGCCCCTTTCCTCCTCTGTGTACTGCTAGTGAACACCACTTCTCTGTGTCATCTCATTTGAACCTTACATTTCAGCTTGCAATTAATACAGTACATAGTAGCTCATTATAGGGATGGATTTAGGTAGCTACAGTAGTAGTCGAAAAATTAATTTACGAGTTTGTGCCTTTTAAAGAAACCATTAAATGGGCTTTTTGTCTTAAAATTTCATGTTTTGTGATTTTTTTTTTTTTGTTTGTTTTATTTTTTTTTGTTTATTGAAATATTTGCCTGAAGTTGTGCTTCAATCCTACAGTGGTAGGGGTTGTGATGGAGTAGTGTATACGAGGCTGTATCTCTACGCCAGATGGGCTGCATGCTTGATAAATGAAACTGGACAGATCCATCCTTTCAGTAGGCCTTCCGAAATAATGAGAAGGACCTTGTGTTACCTGTCAAACGATGATCATACACACAGGGACAGATGCAGGTAACTGGATTTTCATTCTTGAACCATCAATCATGTTTTATTACAGTCACTTTATTGCCCAAATGCGGGTGAATTTCAGGAATTCTTGCATCTCCAGTCTGGAATGCTCTTTCTTGCCCAGGAGACTGACTCAAATTGTCCCTTAATCATGGATGGTTTATACACTTCCTGGAGCCACATCTCTTCGAGGAAGCCTGTTATTTTCCCTGGTCATATATTACCTTAGCCACTCGGGATTCTCATTCACAGCACACACTCTTCTATCCTTTCCTCAGTTCTGTGCCTATAGGCAATATCTGTCATACCCTCCTCCTTGTTTATCACCTTCGTATCTGTGTTTCATTTATGTAAGGTTAAGTAATACCTTTTTAAACCAGCTCTCCTCCTTTCCCCCTTTTTATCCCAGAGGAACCCTTGAAATAATTTTCTGGTCTCCGGGAACCCCTGCTAAAACCAATTCATTGGGGTAAATGCCCCTTACGTTGGTGGCCAGTAAGAAGAATGCCCCCTTATAGTGGAGGTCAAAATGCCACCCCTATGGACAGCTACAAAGATCATTGGTGTCATACAGCTGGCTCCTCTAAGTGCTGTGGGCTCTGGAACTATAAAGTCACCATTAAAGTAGAAATCCAGTCAAACGCTAAAATCTCTGCATCTACA
This sequence comes from Lithobates septentrionalis, assembly GCA_037952835.1. Classification (NCBI taxonomy): domain Eukaryota; kingdom Metazoa; phylum Chordata; class Amphibia; order Anura; family Ranidae; genus Lithobates; species Lithobates septentrionalis. The sequence goes on along the minus strand of JBBDGP010003114.1, from coordinate 162,182 downwards.
GACATCCACGATCTAAAGGCCCGTACAAACGATCTGACTTTTTGACAACAAACATGCAAATTAGCTGTTGTAAGGCAACATCCGACCGTGTGCACGCTCCATGGGACAAACTTTTTCGGTTTTCATCGGACAAATGTTGGCTGTTCGAATAGACGAACTTGGCAGCACCAAAAGTCTGACGTCGGCAAGTCCGATCGTGTGTACAAAAAACCATTGGACTTTTGTACAAAGTACAAACACGCATGCTCAGAACCAATGCAAAAGATCAGACAACAGTACAGAAGTTGACCAAAGGGTGGCGCTGGAGAATTTAACGTCCTCTTTTGAAGTGTCATCAGTACGTTGAAATGTCACTAGGTTCTCATTGTTGCCTGAAAAGTCCTGCCGTGTGTATGCTTAACAAGTTTACGGCCAACGCCCTTTGTACAGAAATCCACAGGAAAGTTTGTACAAAGTCCGATAGTGTGTATGAGGCTTAACACTAACCTATCTAGCCCTTTAAAGAAGAGATCTGTATACATACCTTTTTAGAAGTCGATCAGACCTTATCCCACTCTGAGCTGTCATCTGCGCCTTCCCTGTGGAGACGGGTGCAGAGGACACAGCCGACAATGGAAGCCCCATAGTAAGTCTATGGGTGAAGTCACTCCCCATTCATTTCACAGCCGGCTGAGTCCTCTGCAGAGCTTCCACCACTGGAGATCGGATCGGCTTAAAGGTATGTATACTGATTTCTTCTTTACAGGGCTAGATAGGTTACTGTTATGCCGCGTACACACGGTCGGACTTTTCGTCTACAAAAGTCCAACGGACGCTGACGGACTAAAGCTGGCTGGTAATCCGATCGTGTGTGGGCTTCTCCGGACTTTCAACGTACTTTTTTAGCCTCAAATCCGACGTACTTTAGATTTGAAACATGCTTCAAATCTTTACGTCGTAACTACGACGGACCCCGAAATCCGCTCGTCTGTGTGCTAGTCCGACGGACAAAAAGCCACGCTAGGGCACCTATTGGCTACTGGCTATGAACTTCCTTATTTTAGTCTGGTGTACGTCATCACGTACGAATCCGTCGGACTTTTGTGTGGTCGTGTGTAGGCAAGTCCATTCGTTAGAAAGTATGCCGCAAGTCCGCCGCAAGTCCGCCGAAAGTCTGCCGGAAGTCTGTCGGACAGGCTGTCTGACTTTTGTAGACGAAAAGTCCGACCGTGTGTACGCGGCATTAGATTGTGGATGTCTGTAGATGCAGGGATTTTAGTGTTAGGATGGACTTACACTTTACCCCTTTCGGTGCCTAATCCGCATTCGTTTAAAAAAAAAACATTTTAGGCCTGAAGATTGCATAAAACCCCCCAAACATTATATATTTTCTGAAAGCAGCAACCATAGAGAATAAAATAGCGGTAGTTCCAATTTTTTATGTCGCTTGATATTACCGCAAAAGGTCTAGGATATGCAAAATTTCACTAAAGTGAATTTTAGGGCAAACAAACGCAATAAACTACCCAAATTGGTAATATATAAAAGACAAGCTGCATCGAGTAAATAGATGCCAAACATGTCAAACCTTAAATTTGTGTGCGCTGTGAAATGTTGAAATGGTGACGACTTCAGTACCATATATTTTCTATAGGTGACACTTGAAAAGCCACCAATAGGTCATTAGTTTAATGTTATGGAGGCGGTCCTGTGCTAAAATTCTTGCTCTCATGCACGCGCTGCCATCTGTAACATGTATCGCAATCAGCGTTTTCATGCGTAGCCTCCCCCGACACATGTTTACGTTCGTACTGTATGTGGGGGGGGGCCTCAAAATTTTACTTGGAATTTATGTGCTTGGGTGTAACGTTAACTTTTTTTAATTTTTTATTTTTTTTGCTTAACTTTTTTTTTGCTTAACTTTTTTTTTTTGCTTAACTTTTTTTTATATCACATAGTTGAAAGGTTCTCTTAATGAGACCTGCAGGGTTTAACCGCTTCTGGACGCCCCACGCGCATATGTACTGCGGCAGGGCGGCTCTTCGGGGTGAATGCATGTACTTACGTACGTAATGTTTTTTTCTACAGGACGGAGGTCCATTGTCTGCTGGGACCCGCCGATTGTTCCCAAGGCAGACAGGATGGCGGTCTGCCTATGTAAACAAGGGACTCAGTGATCACAGAGCGAAGGGGGTGCAAGGGCAGTGCGATCATGGGAGGACGTCAATGGGACGCCCCTCCCTACAAATTAAGCCGCTCTGTAGCTGTTATTCGGCTATAGCGTGGATGCGAAGGGGTTAATCTGCCCAAAAACAAATTGGTCTAAAGAAAAAAACCCCATAAATGCAAAACGCAAATCACAGTAAAGTTGCGTGTGTAAAAATGCAAAACGCATTGCAGAAACCGGGTCAAAAGCAAACTGCATAGGTGTGAACCGAGCCTAACACTTAACCCCATGCACGTTGACATGTGTTGGGTTAATATAGCCAATGCATGTGTTGTATGTTTTAGCCAATGCACACCACACGCATAAAAACAATTTAGACCTGCACCAATTTTGTTGTCAACGTTCAATGGTTTCAATCTGTGCGATGCATTGTGCTGAAACATATACGTGCGTTTAGGTGCACTGAGGGGAGCCGCCCCAGATCTGCCATGCTGTGTTCCAGCTTATTAACCTTACAGTATGACGAAAGGTGACAGATTTGCATGTAAATAAATTTAAACATAGCGTCAGATTGTCATGAATAAGGCTTCCATCTGCCTCTGTTCATTTGAGATTTCGCCTTTCCTCCTACCACCAACTGTTCTTGTGGGCTTAGAAGATGGTTAGGTTTAGTAGAGAAAAAAGAAAGGAAAAAAAATCTATGTTAAAGTGCAGTTTCAGTATTCGATGTACTAGTCAGCATACTGCAAGGCATGGTGTGTGCTTTAATATGGGCAGATTTATCAACTGCAGCACAGCAAGGCCGTGCAAAGCAGGAACAGATTATGACAAATGTACATGAGATCACAGCTGGGTTCCTAAATCCACTATTACTGCTGAAGAGTAGCACTATAACATTATAAAATGTACCCTGACCATTTCTTAAAGGGAATATTTCAATAACCTTGCAAGTCTAGACGAATATGTTCCTGACTTGTCACAATATACAATAATAGTATAATTAAAATAAAGCTATATATTCTATTATGGAATAGCAATCCTGCTGTGCTACAGTCAGTGACTTTGGCTTGGCATAGATCAGGTGTCTCCAAAGTTTCTAAACAGGGGGCCAGTTTACTGTCCCTTGGACTTTCGGGGGGCCGGACTGTGGCCACTGGAAGTAGAAAAGGTTCCGTCATCAGTGGGAATAAACAATGTCCCATCTTTAGTGTCAGTGGGAGGAATTGTGCCCCATGGTTGATGTCATTGGGGAGGAATTGTGCCCTATCATTGATGTCATTGGGCCCAATAGTTGGTGTCATTGGGAGGAATTGTACCCCATCATTTGTGTCATTGGGCCCAATTGCTGGTGTTATTAGGAGGAATTGTGCAACTTCGTTGGTGTCAGTGGAAGCAGTTGTGCCCCATCATTGGTGTCATTTTGCCCCATCGTTGGTGTCATTGGAAGGTATTGTGCCCCATCGTTGGTGTAGTTGGGTGGTATTGTGCCCCATCGTTGGTGTAGTTGGGAGGTATTTGCCCCATCGTTGGTGTCGTTGGGTGGTATTGTGCCCCATCGTTGGTGTCGTTGGGTGGTATTGTGCCCCATCGTTGGTGTCGTTGGGAGGTATTGTGCCCCCATCGTTGGTGTCGTTGGGAGGTATTGTGCCCCATTGTGGTGTCGTTGGGAGGTATTGTGCCCCCATCGTTGGTGTCGTTGGGAGGTATTGTGCCCCATTGTGGTGTCGTTGGGAGGTATTGTGCCCCATCGTTGGTGTAATTGGGAGGAATTGTGCCCCATTGTTGGTGTAATTGGGAGGAATTGTGCCCCATCGTTGGTGTAATTGGGAGGAATTGTGCCCCATAGTTGGTGTAATTGGGAGGAATTGTGCCCCATAGTTGGTGTAATTGGGAGGAATTGTGCCCCATAGTTGGTGTAATTGGGAGGAATTGTGCCCCCTTACTGGTCTCGGGGGGGGGGTGGAGATTATGCCCCATTGTTGTTATCAGTGGATGCCGTGCCCCCGCCCCCTCTCTCTTGATTGGCTGGCTGGCTCACTGACTTTGAAAACAGCGGGAGCCAATGGTGCATAGAATGCATTAAGATAAGAAAACCTTCTGACTTTACAACCCCTTTAAGTAACCCTTATAGATCTTGTCCCTCCCCCTACCTGTGACTATGAAAGGAGAAGCAGCGGACCAATAAGCTCATCTTTCTGTCACTGTGCTTTCTCCTATCGACATGTTCCTTGTTAACACTTGAGCACTGCAGGAGCATGATTAGTGGCTTGTGCTGCTTCTGCTCCTCCCAGTCTAAACTTTGCTGTAAAGGGGATTGTAAGAGGCTGAAACCTAATCAAAGACGCTTTAAAGCATAACTCCACTTTTGTTGAGAAAAAAATATTCCCCTCCGGGTGATCTGTGTACATTACAAGGATTTTAACAAACTTTGTTGCAGATTCCCACCTTTTTGTTGTTCTGAAGAAATCCCTGTGTGTTTGTCTGTGTCCATGTGGAAAGTGAATCTAATAGGAGTGGCTTCATATTTATTAACCAGCTGTGCACCTGAAGGTCTCTAATGAGGAAAGCTGCAGTGCCGGTTCACACTACAGCAATTTGGGATGCGACTTCTCAGACCTCAAGTTGCCCCAAGTTGCTGGACATAAGAAATTCCATTGAAGTGAATGAGAGCCATCTTAATGTACACTACTGAAGTTGCTCCGACTTCAGAAAAGGTTCCTGTACTACTTCAAGGCGACTTCTAGGCAACTTGTACCCATAGATTTCAATGGAAGTCGCCTCCAAGTCGGATCTCCATCTATATTGAAGCAACTTTACACGAAAAAGAAAATAATTTATACTGGTACTTCCAACGTTTACCCAGGCAACCCCCTCCCTCCAATAGAGCTGATTATTCTGTGATTGGCAACAGCCAAAGTTGCCTGTCCTGGAGGCAACTTTAAGTCGTGTTTGTAAGTTACGCAAAGTTGCGCTGAAGTTGCCCTCAAATCGCCTTGCAAAGTCGCACTGTAATGCCCTGTACACACGGTCGGATTTTCCGACGGGAAAAGTGCGATCGGATTGTGTTGTCGGAAATTCCGATCGTGTGTGGGCTCCATCGGACTTTTTCCATCGGAATTTCCGGCACACAAAGTTTGCGAGCAGGCTATAACATTTTCCGACAACAAAATCGGATCGTGTGTACACAAATCCGACGCACAAAGTGCCACGCATGCTCAGAATAAATTAAGAGACAAAAGCTATTGGCTACTGCCCCGTTTATAGTCCCGACGTACGTGTTTTACGTCACCGCGTTTAGAACGATCGGATTTTCCGACAACTTTGTGCGACCGTGTGTATGCAAGACAAGTTTGAGCCAACATCCGTCGGAAAAAATCCATGGATTTTGTTGTCGGAATATCCGATCAATGTCCGCTCGTGTGCACAGGGCATTAGTCGGGTTGCCCCTGTGTGAACCGAGCCGCAGGGTCAGCATACCTTTTTAGCTGTGATTTCCTATTGAAAGTATCTCGCCAAAAAATGATGACATTTTAGTTGCAGGGGATGCCTAAAATCTGACTTGTATCTTAGTGCAAACTTCTTGGGAAAATCAGTGAGCCAATCACACAAGCAGGAAATGTTTCTGAGTGGTGTTCTATACACATTCTGGGTACAGAACACCCCCAGGTAGCCATTCAGAAAATTACAGAGCTGCAGATTGAAAAGGAAAGGCCATTTTTAATAACATTCAAGGACAATATGACTTGAGTCGCAATTGTATACGCTTTATTTATTTTTTTTCTAAATAAAAAAAAAAATTAAATGAGGTTTTCATGAAATACAGAATCGCTTTAATTTTATCTTTTTATATCTTGCTCAGCTTAAGGCGTATTTCTGTGACGGGTACCGCCAGGTGTTTCCGATTAGCGTATCAATGACAGGCTGACACTGTGCGCCACTCAAGGAACCATTACATACAGCTAGGGACAGATTTGCGGCCCCATACACAGTCTGCCTGTGTTCAGGTTGGCTCATATGTCCCTAATCAGAGGTAATCCATATGCAATTAAATGCGGATAGCTGTTGAGCCTCTCAACCTGGTATTGATTTGTAGAGGCTGAGCGGCTGTAGCTAATCAAAAACACCTGGCCGTACCCGCTGCAGAAATACGCAGATTTAGGTCGTCTACAGCCAGGAATGTCTGTATGAATGAACGCTTACTTAAGCAGGCCATACACGGTCGAATTTTGAACAAATCTTCTTTTCAAAATCAGTTTTTTTTTTTTTTTTTTTTTTTTTTTTTGTGATCCGATGGTGCCACCATTGATTTTCGAAATTCGGCCAACCAAGCCTTCAATTTCACCTCATGTTGCTACAGAAAATAATTTTCAAAGAAAATCTGAGAACTGACGCCTGACATGAACCAACTCCATCCCTAAGGCCCCTTTCACACTGGAGCGGTTTTCAGGCGGTATTGCGCTAAAAATACCGCCTGAAAACCGCCCCTAAACAGCCTCCGCTGTTTGTTCAGTGTGAAAGCCCGAGGGCTTTCACACTGAAGCGGTGCGCAGGCAGGGCGGTGAAAAAAGTCCTGCAAACCTCTTTTTTGGAGCGGGGAAGGAGCGGTGTATTCACCGCTCCTTCCCTGCTCCTGCCCATTGAAATCAATGGGACAGCGCGGCTATACCGCGGCAATACCGCGGCTATAGCCGCGCTGTACGAGGGATTTTAACCCTTTTTCGGCCGCCAGCGGGGGGTAAAACCGCACCGCTAGTGGCCGAATACCGCTGCAAGAACGACGGTACAGCAGCGCTAAAAATAGCGCTGTTGTACCGCCGACGCCCCCACCGCCCCAGTGTGAAAGGGGCCTAAATATCAGAGAAACTGACGTCGCCCCTGGGACTTTAAATGAGATGTTCATGGTGATCAAAAGGGTAAACAAGTATAGAAGTACAAATGATTTATTGAGAACAACAACATAATCCAATATAGGACACAAATGTCCCTCTCCTCTTTTTCTCCTTTTATTCATACTCTCACTCTGTACCCTCCCTTTCTCCCATACTCTGCAGGATACCTTGCGCATACTCTGCATCTAGCACATACCTCATATTCCTATGACAGTGCTAACGCTATCATTTCAGACCTTGTTCATTAGCATACCTTTGTACCTGATGCTATGATGCATATTTTTTCATATTTTTAAGACATTTAACCTTATACATACTACACATTTGTATATTTCATATAGTGAGTATGCCCTGCAAGACACATGAGAGCATTTTGGGTCCACGCTTTCTCTCCTTTTCCATATTGCCATGCTGCCCCCCACGTCTGGCCTCGGTCCTCTTTGCTGGGTCCTCTGTCTCTTCAGCTCCCGGGGGAGATGCCCTCTGCCGACCCCTACTTGGGTTCAGTCTCTGTAGCCCTGGTCTGACAAGTAAGTATGGGTTGATCGGTTCAGGCTTCTTGCTTCTGTCCAATCATAACCGATACTCTAAATATATACTTTATCTGTTTTTAGACAGCAGATATGCACATCAGCCCCTGATGAAGCGAGAAAAGCTCGCGAAACGCGTCGGGTTAGAGATGTACCATGCATACCTGTATCACATGTATTACTATTATATTATGGCTATGTTTTAGGATTACAATGCAATGTTGCTGTTTTATGAACTTGTTCACCCATGCTCATGTCCTATATTGGATTATGTGGTTGTTCTCAATAAATCATTTGTACTTCTATACTTGTTTACCCTTTTGATCACCATGAACATCTCATTTAAATCCCAGGGGCGACGTCTGTTTTTCAGAAAATAATTTTCGTGGGCAGGAATCTTCTTTTCTCTCCGTAAATTTTCTTTTCTTATTACATTTCTCGCATGATTCTCCCATCATCGATTAGAAAATCGTTCATTTTTCAAAAAATTTCCAACATGTCCGATTCCTCAAATTTGATTGCCGCACGAAAATCGGCCATTGCTGCAGCCCGCTAATGGTGGGAAATTCATACGAAAATTCTTGGATACGGTTTTCGAAAGAAAATTCTTTTGAAAATTCGAACCCTGTATGGCCGGCATTAGACCCCTTTCACACTGGAGGCTTTTCAGGAGCTTTTAGCTTAAAAATAGCGCCTGTAAAGCGTGTGAAAAACACCTCCCCTGCAGCTCCAGTGTGAGAGCCTGAGTGCTTTCACACCGGGGCGGTGCGCTTGCAGGAGGTTAAAAAAAAGTCCTGCAAGCAGCATCCATTGGGCGGTGCGGGTGGTGCGAGAGCCGTGTACACACCGCTCCTCCACCGCCCCCTGCCATTGAAATTGATGGGCACCGCTGCCGAAGTGCCTGCAAAGTGCTTCAGCGGCGGCGCTTTGCGGGTGCTTTTAACCCTTTATTCGGCCGCTAGCAGGGGTTAAAAGCGCCCCCGCTAGCGACCGAAAAGTACCACTATAACAGCGGTAAAGTGCAGCTAAAATTAGCTGTCATTGCAGTCCCAAATCGCAGGACAAGTCGCACAAGTGTGAAAGGGGTCTAACTCGTCTTCCTTCCAGGTTCCTTCTCTTCGGCTGCTTAGTAGGATAGTAGGACCACAATGACGTCACTCCTGCACATGTGAATCACATAACCACGGCACAGATCGGGTGCCGTAAATGTGCACTGAGCTGCATGTGCGCGGCTCAGTGTACATGACAGCTAACCGGCAGGGGTCTCTTCTGTCATTAAAAGCCCTACCTGTCAGCAACCTTTGAAAATCGGAGTTTAACTGCTTCCGAACCGCCCGCGGTTGTGCACGCGGTGTAGAGGACGTGCGCATGCCGTGCACGCGGTGAAGGGAACGCGCGCATGCCACCGGAGCGCTGCTCCCTCTGTGCTTGGACACAGCTGGAGCCAATCAGCGAGTTCAGTGGCCTCGATGGACGCCGCTACCCGCTGATCGTGTACAGGAAACATGTAAACAAGGCACACCTCTGATCTGTCAGTGAGGAAAAGAGAGATCTTCTGTTTCAGCTAAGCTGAAACACAATCTCTATTTCCCTCCAGTGTAACACCCCCCCCCCCCCCACAGTTAAAAAGAACCTCCCTAGGACACACTTAACCCCTTGATCACCCCCTAGTGTTAACCCCTTCTCTGCCAGTGTCATTTGATCAATGCATTTTTTTTTTTTTTATTTTTTTTTTTTAGCACTGATCACTCTAATGGTGTCACTGGTCCCCAAAAAGTGTCACTTATGCCGCATACACACGAGTGGACTCTACGTAGACTTAGACGGACTTTCCGAATGAACGGACTTGCCTACACACAATCCACCAAAGTCTGTCGAATTCGTACGTGATGATGTACAACCGGACTAAAACAAGGAAGTTCATAGCCAGTAGCCAATAACTGCACTAGGGTTGGTTTTTGTCCGTCGGACTAAAATACAGACGAGCGGACTTTTCGACCGGACTCAAGTCCGTCGGAAAAATTTGAAACATGTTTCATTTCTAGGTCCGTCAAACTTTTGAGAAAACAAAGTCCGCTGGAGCCCACACACGATCGAATTGTCCGACGGACTCCGGTTCGCCGGACCAAGTAAGCCGTAAAGTCCGGTCGTGCGTACGCGGCATTAGGGTCAGATTTGTCCGCCACAATATCGCAGTCCTGCTAAAAATCACTGATCGCCACCATTACTGTACTAGTAAAAAAAAAAAAAAAATGCCATAGATCTCATCCATAGTTTGTAGATGCAATAACTTTTGCGCAAACCGATCGATAAACGCTTATTGGGAATTATAGATTAGATTAGGAATTAGATTATTTTTTTAGGAATTAGATTATTTTTTTTTACATTTTTTTTATTGGATACGTTTTTATAGCAGAAAGTAAGGAATATTGTTTTTTATTCAAAATTGTCGGTCTTTTGTTTGTTTATAGCACAAAAAATAAAACCCGCAGAGGTGATCAAATATCACCAAAAGAAAGCTCTATTTATGGGGAAAAAAAAAGGACATTTTGTTTACAACGACGCACGACCGCGCAATTGGCAGTTAAAGTAACGCAGTGCCGTATCGCAAAAAATGCCCTGGTAAAATCTTCCGGGCTGAAGCCGTTAATACTACTTCAAAGTGGAGCTATACTTTACCGTAATGCATATAGTAACAGGGTAATTATACATTATAGAGCATAAAGTACAGGTACTTACCTTTTTTATCTGGAGGTGCTTCTAATCTATGACTTCAGGTTTTCAAAATGAATATTACCATTTATATTTTTTAAAAATAACCTCCAAAGAATTACCGTATGTAGTACAATATTGGTTTTCTTCTATTTGGATGGTATGAATGCACTTCATGAAATATCTGTCGTTTTTTTTTTTATTGATGGATTTTAGATCTTGAGCGAACACCTACAGTATACACGAAGCTCCAGATGTAGTAGGGGGAAGAGAACGAGTTCACACAAGTCAATTAACAATCGCTCTACCCAGCCAAGCTTATGCTGATGGGCAGAAAGAGTTCTGAGTCTACACTTTCTATTCACGCTGCATCTGACTTGTTTGTTCTTTCGTATTGATGGCCCTAAAGATTTTATTTTTACCAAGAGTCATTACAACCGGGGAGAGAAGGGCTGCATGAAAAAGCACTGCCATTTAAGCTTCGTACAAACTGCTTGAACAAGGGAAATACAAAAATCCCCTTTAACCATTTCTAGCCTCGGGGGGGGGGGGGGGGCGGGAATCAAAACTTTTGTGGCCAGACCAAATTTTGATGTTTTTGTTTGCATTGGTTTACTCAACAATCACTTTTTAACCACTTTGCACACCAACATGATTTTCGTGCAGGTCTTTTTAGCACATATGGGTTCGAGCTGCATCATTCTGTATAAAATGTGAATCGCACATTTTAAAATTTTTTTTGCTTAGAATAAATCACGATTCTCGGCGTAACATCATCTTTCACATTATACAAAAAAATTGGGCTAACTTTACTATTTATTTTCATTTTTTTAATTCATTGAAGTGTATTTTTTCCCCCAAAAAATTGCATTTGAAAGACCGCTGCGCATATACAGCGTGACATAAAATATTGCAATGACCACCATTTTATTCTCTAGGGTCTCTGCTAAAAAATAAAATAATGTAATTTTCTAGCAAAAAGAAATACTGATTTTAACTTTTAAGCAGGGTGGATTTGATTTAAATCAAGTCGATTTTAAATCACTAGTAAAAAGGCTTGATTTAAATCATAATTTTTAACCGCTTCAGCCCCGGAAGATTTTACCCCCTTCCTGACCAGAGCACTTTTTGCGATTCGGCACTGCGTCGCTTTAACTGACAATTGCGCGGTCGTGTGACGTTGTACCCAAACAAAATTGATGTCTTTTTTTTTCCCCCCACAAATAGAGATTTCTTTTGGTGGTATTTGATCACCTCTGCGGTTTTTATTTTTTGCGCTATAAACAAAAAAAAGAGCGACAATTTTGTAAAAAAATGCAATTTTTTAAAAACTTTTGCTATAATAAATATCACCCAAAAATATAAAAAAAAACTTCTTTTCCCCTCAGTTTAGACCAATATGTATTCTACATATTTTTGGTAAAAAAAAAATCGCAATAAGCGTATATTGATTGGTTTGTGCAAAAGTTATAGCGTCTACAAAATAGGGGATAGTTTTATGGCATTTTTATCATTAATTTTTTTTTCATTAGTAATGGTGGCGATCTGTTTTTTTTTTTTTTTTTTTTTTTTTTTATCGTGACTGCGACATTATGGCGGACACATCAGACACCTTTTTGGGACCATTGTCATTTATACAGTGATCAGTGCTATAAAAATGCACTGATTACTGTGTAAATGACACTGGCAGGGAAGGGGTTGACCACTGGGGGGGCGATGAAGGGGTTACGTGTGTCCTAGGGGGTGATTCTAACTGTGGGGGGGATGGGCTACTACTCACATGATAGTGAACTCTGTCATGTCACAAGGCAGAACGGGGAAATGCCTTGTTTACATAGGCACTTCCCTGTTCTGCGGCTCTATGACACGATCGCCGGGAGACCGGTAGACATAGAGTCCGCCGAACCCGTGGTCACGCTGTGCGGGGCGTGCGTCTGCTAGACCCGCCAATTAAAGGGGACGTACAGGTATGCCCATTTGCCCACTGCTGCCATTGTGCCGACGCTATTACATCGATCAGGTGACCCAGAATAGGGAGTTTTGGGTCCCGATCATTAGTAGGGGGCCCAGGGGTCTCTGCGCTGGGAGTGCACCATGCGGCGCGCTCCCGGCACAAAGGGACATACGCAAATACTCCAGTGGGGCCTCATATTTGCGTACAGTCGGCGTGAAGGGGTTAGGCTTTGACAAATAAAGCTAATTGGTAACTGTGCACGGTTGCACCAGATTCTGTGTACACTAGTTTTAGTAAATCTCCCCCAAGCGGTCTTTTTTTTTTTTTTTTATGGCACCCATACACTAGAAGGAAAATCGTATGAAAATCTGTCATTTGGACAGTTTGTTTGTTTTTTGTCCTGTTAATGGGCACAAATCGGAAATCAGTTGTGATGTTTTTGAGCCAATAAAATCAAAGGAAAAGTTTGGAAGACTTCTGTAGAATGGACGATAAATTGGAAGGTAATGTGTCTCTCGACTTTTTTTAAAAATTGAATTGAACTGGTAGTACTGCGCATAAGGTGACCCAGAAGCAAGAAAAACCTGAGAAACCGATTCATTTAAGTCCATTGAACGATTTATCATTTGAAATTCGGTCATTACATGTTGGCAATATCGTTTGCTCTCACGACCGCGTGTTCGTTTTTCAAAAACACATTCGAACGATTTTTTTGACTGGTGTATTGCTAACAGTTGTTTTTCAAAATACCCTGAATAAGTCTTACATGGCCAATATATGTAACATAATTGTATGTGCTTTAAAGCAGTAGTAAACTGCGTCAGAGTTAAAAAAAAAATAAATAAATAAAAAAAATCTGTAAGATAATGGCATCATGTGCATCGCATACTAACAGATTATGAAGTACCTTAGAACAAAGCCCTCTCAGCAGTGACAGCCTGGCGCTGCGCTGTCACAGCTGAGAGGGCTGACATTTTCACCTGGTCTTTCTTCCAGGTTATATAAAATATAACAGCTACTCAAGACTGTGAACAAATGTTGCGCTTCACATGACTAAGCGCTTTTAGCATGAAATGCGTCAACGTTTGTTCCCTGTCATGAGGGGTTGTGATGATTTATACCTATGGATTATAACGTATTTTAAGTGAAAAAATAGTGGCGCTGTGTTCACAAAAATAAAGTGACAAAAAAATCTAACTTTCAATAATACCACGTGTGATAGTGAAACTGTGTATTGCTACATATGACTGTGTATCCAAAATATTAAGTAATTGTGTATTACACACATAAAGGAACAATAGATAAGTAAAATAAAACAAAGTCCAGGCAAAGTGATGTACAGTGGGAATGGAAAGTATTCGGACCCCCTTACATTTTTCACTCTTTGTTATATTGCAGCCATTTGCTAAAATCATTTAAGTCCATTTTTTTCCTCATTAATGTACACACAGCACCCCATATTGACAGAAAAACACAGAATTGTTGACATTTTTGCAGATTTATTAAAAAAGAAAAACTGAAATATCACATGGTCCTAAGTATTCAGACCCTTTGCTGTGACACTCATATATTTAACTCAGGTGCTGTCCATTTCTTCTGATCATCCTTGAGATGGTTCTACACCTTCATTTGAGTCCAGCTGTGTTTGATTATACTGATTGGACTTGATTAGGAAAGCCACACACCTGTCTATATAAGACCTTACAGCTCACAGTGCATGTCAGAGCAAATGAGAATCATGAGGTAAAAGGAACTGCCTGAATAGCTCAGAGACAGAATTGTGGCAAGGCACAGATCTGGCCAAGGTTACAAAAAAATTTCTGCTGCACTTAGAGGAGTTCCACCCAGGGGGGCCGTCAAAAAAAAAAAAAAGAAATTAAAAGTCAGCAGCTACAAATACTGCAGCTGCTGACTTTTAATTGGACACTTACCTGTCCCTGGGTCCAGCGATGCGGGGGATCGAAGCCCCGCTCGTCCCCCCCTTCCGCTCGTCGGCGCCGGCATTTCAACTGTGGGCGCCGGGCTGTGGCTTCACAGCCTGGCACCCACTGCGCATGCGCGAGCGGCGCAGTGCGCCGTGATTGGCCGCTCATTCACCTGGGACCTGTAATGGGTCCCAGATGATTGACAGGAGGGAGGGAGCAGAGCGGAGCCCTTCCTGTGCCTGGGGAGAAGTGATGTCACCAGCCCAGGCAAAGAAACAGGCAGACTATGAGGGACCACCTAGCAACAGGCATTTAGAGGTAAGTGAAAAAAAAAATATCCAAATGTTTTTTGGTTTTTTTTTTTTAATTTTTACAGGTATTTTTGTTTTTTGGGTGGAACCCCACTTTAAGGTTCCTAAGAGCACAGTGGCCTCCATATTCCTCAAATGGAAGATGTTTGGATCGACCAGAACCCTTCCTAAAGCTGGCCGTCCGGCCAAACTGAGTTATTGGGGGAGAAGAGCCTTGGTGAGAGAGGTAAAGAAGAACCCAAAGATCACTGTGGATGAGCTCCAGAGATGCAGTCGGGAGATGAGAGAAAGTTGTAGAAAGTCAACTGCAGCCCTCCACCAGTCGGGGCTTTATGGCAGAGTGGCCCGACGGAAGCCTCTCCTCAGTGCAAGACACATGAAAGCCCGCATGGAGTTTGCTAAAAAATACCTGAAGGACTCCAAGATGGTGAGAAATAAGATTCTCTGGTCTGATGAGACCAAGATAGAACTTTTTGGCCTTAATTCTAAGCGGTATGTGTGGAGAAAACCAGGCACTGCGCATCACCTGTCCAATACAGTCCCAACATGGTGGTGGCAGCATCATGCTGTGGGGGTGTTTTTCAGCTGCAGGGACAGGACGACTGGTTGCAATTGAGGGAAAGATGAATGGGGCCAAGTACAGGGATATTCTGGATGAAAACCTTCTCCAGAGTGCTCAGGACATCAGACTGGGCTGAAGGTTTACCTTCCAACAAGACAATGACCCTAAGCACACAGCTAAAATAACGAAGGAGTGGCTTCACAACAACTCTGTGACTGTTCTTGAATGGCCCAGCCAGAGCCCTGACTTAAACCCAATTGAGCATCTCTGGAGAGACCTAAAAATGGCTGTCCACCAACGTTTACCATCCAACCTGACAGAACTGGAGAGGATCTGCAAGGAGGAATGGCAGAGGATCCCCAAATCCAGGTGTGAAAAACTTTTTGCATCTTTCCCAAAAAGACTCATGGCTGTATTAGATCAAAAAGGTGCTTCTACTAAATACTGAGCAAAGGGTCTGAATACTTAGGACCATGTGATATTTCAGTTTTTCTTTTTTAATAAATCTGCAAAAATGTCAACAATTCTGTGTTTTTCTGTCAATATGGGGTGCTGTGTGTACATTAATGAGGAGAAAAATGAACTTAAATGATTTTAGCAAATGGTTGCAATATAACAAAGAGTGAAACATTTAAGGGGGTCTGAATACTTTCCGTCCCCACTGTATTTCAAGTAATTTGGTGAACAATCTTCTTCTACACTCCTGAACTTCCTTGCACCACACTGATTGTGATTGTGATCCACTCCCTTTGAAAAACGCACTCACCAAATAGATATGCCTTGCACTCTCATGCTCGGCACAAATGCTGTTTAAGCCCACCAGGGTTAATCACACTTTTCGATTTTCAGCAGTGCTCAACAGAAGAAGATGTTTCCATATGTAAACATAAAATGAAAAAGTGCCTCCAATAGTGTGATCAGGTAAAATCATTTATTGTCAAAATAGACACACGAAATCCTCAACCATTACACTCACATCACTTCAATCTTGTAAAAGCACTCAAGGTAAAACTTCTGTAACTGAGCTATAGCGGTGTACTGTGGTCACGGCGGACCCGGGATGCAGCTTTTATCTCTCACCCTCCACTCGCTCACTCGTCTGTATCGAAAAACCGTCACAACCGGAAACAGCAGAACGTCACAAATGGTTACCGTAGAGCCACGCCCCGACATGTTTCGTCATTCCGACTTATTCATGGGATTGCATACTAACAGATTATGAAATACCTTAGAACAAAGCCCTCTCAGCAGTGACAGCCTGGCACTGTGCTGTCACTGCCGAGAGGGCTGACATTTTCACCTGGTCTTTCTTCCAGGTTATATAAAATATAACAGCTACTCAAGACCGGGAACAAATGTTGCGCTTCACATGACTAGTGCTTTTAGCATGAACTGCGTCAACGTTTGTTCCCTGTCATGAGGGGTTGTGATGATTTATACCTATGGATTACCTAAAGTGGTTGTAAAGCCTAAACATTTTTACCTTAATGCATTTCTTGCATTAAGGCAAAAAATGTTTAGGCGTCAGCATCCCCCCTCACTCCCCCTTTTTACTTACCTGAGCCCTCATTTGATCCAGTGCCATGTACATCTGCAGGTCTTCTCTTCCTTCACTTTCTGGTCTCGCTGGCTTTGGTGGAGCATCGGGAGTCATTAGCTTCCAGTGCTGTCAATCAAGGCCAGTGACGAGGGAGCAGGGGGCGGGGCAGAGTCCCGGTGTCTGTCAATGGACGCAGTAGCGAGGCTCGGATGCGAGCACGCACGAGTTTCCCTCATGGAACGCAGGTTCCTGTGGGGGCACTGGACAGAGGGGAGGGGCCAGGAGCGCCAGCGGGGGACCCAAAAAGAGCAGGGTCGTGGCCGCTCTGTGCAATTCTATTGTGCAGGGCAAGTAAATAGACGTTTGTTATTTTTTTTTTTTTATAATTACCTTTTACAATAACTTTAATTATTAATACAAAATTAGAATTTTCCATCCACTAGTGTCTGGTCATCCATTTTTCTTCTTCAAGTCTTTGTGGCACCTTTTTGTGTGGATTAGGGGGCCAGGGGACAGGTGGACCAACCTGGAGCAGTGCATCCTTATTGTTGGACTGCTTCTACACCTGGTAGCTGTTGCAGGAGTTATGACACCTTTGAACCTGGAAGTGCTTCAAGTTTTGCACTTCCAGATTTAAACTCAACAACGGGAGACTGGAGAACAGATGTTTTCTGATCTCCTCCACCCTCACCAATACTAATCGTGCTTCCACAGAGGTCCTGGCCTCAAAGAAGAGTCAGATGATCCTGGGGACTGGGAGGCATGGGGAGGGGGACCCCACTGTACCACCACCACTGGTAGGTAGAAGTGATCCAGGTGTACAGGCAACCAAACCGCTTTTATAGTTTACTGATCCTGCTGCAGGATAGAAGAAAACAAAACCATGGCTATTATTCATCTAATCCCCAGAGGGTGCTGCAGTTGTACATGGAGGACTTTATTACTGCCATCTTGGCACAGGGAACTTGCGAGGAGGAAGGTAATTATAGTGTGTGTACAGTATGTGTGGCGAGGCGGGTTGTAGTAAGGGGTAAAGCT
Source organism: Lithobates septentrionalis (assembly GCA_037952835.1). NCBI lineage: Eukaryota > Metazoa > Chordata > Amphibia > Anura > Ranidae > Lithobates > Lithobates septentrionalis. Next base: position 144,575 of record JBBDGP010003114.1, on the reverse strand, counting down.
CACGTTCAGGAACCCTCTGCCAACCCCCCCCCCCCACCACCCTTTAATCTTCACCCCCTTTAAACCAATTGCTGGGAGCTAACTCAAAAGCGCCTTTTACTTCTCTCCGTTCATAGTCGTGTGCCGTGTTGTCGTCTTGCTTTGACATCCACACGTTGCTCAGTAAACAAAAAGCTGACAACGTTTTTTTTGATATTTCCTATCCCCTGTGCATTTTACCTGGCAAGTTCTTTTAAAACCGATTCGGAGCTTTGTCACAGTCAAATTTATTTTTGGTACGAATCCAGAGACCTATTTTCCAGCATCTTTATACATTCAAAGACACTGTAGAAAGGCGTGAGAAATTAGCTTGTTCGGAATCACAAGATGTATCCTTTAAAACTAAATTTCGGGATGTGTGTTGATGCATGCATCTGACTTCCTCCCGCTGTGCACCTTGATGCTTTTATCGTCGGTTTTTATGGTCTAAAAATTATTTTGATAATTGATATAATATGGGGGGTAATGTTAGTGCGTAAGCCCCATCTTCCAGCTACTTAGCCTTGGAGGAAGAAGAGAAATGATGCACAGTAGTGACCTACACCACTGCTCTGGAATTTAGGCCTCATGCACACGAGACGCCGGTGCAAACTCTGCTGAACACATGTTTTTAAAAGCTTAAACCGGCGTTTAGAAACGCCCGTTTTGCAGCGTTTAGCCGCGTTTTACCGCGTTTGCGCCTAGAAGCGTCTGCAGAGCAGAGAATGACATTTTGCGACCCAACTTTGGGGCCCCGTATCTCGGGGCCACTTGGTGCTAGGAACCTCAAATTGGTGTGCAAACAAAGTTGAACTAACACTATAACATATCCAAATTTGGGGTTCCTAGCACCAAGTGGCCCCGAGATATGGGGCCCCAAAGGCAGGTCACAAAATGTCATTCTCTGCTGCAGAAAAGTGCTTGACGTTTTGCGACCGACTTTGTGGCCCCATATCTCGGGGCCACCTGGTGCTAGGAACCCCAAATTTGGATATATTATAGGGTTAGTCCAACTGTGTTAGCACTCCTAATTTGGGGTTACTAGCACCAAGTGGCCCTGAGATATGGAGCCCCAAAGTTGGGTCGCAAAACGTCAAGCACTTTTCTGCAGCAGAGAATGACATTTTGTGACCCGACTTTGGGGCCCCATATCTCGGGGCCACTTGGTGCTAGGAACCCCAAATTTGGTGTGCTATGGGATATAGGGATACGAGATATGGGGCCCCAAAGTCGGGTCATAAAATGTTCCTTTAAAAACCACTTATAAACGCAGCTAAACACGGTACCGGCGTTTAGCTGCGTTTGGCGTCTGATACGTGGAAAACTTTTGCGTCTGAACCCATTTTTTTGCTTCTGGAAAAACGAGGTTAAACGCAACTGCCTAAAAACGAGACTGTGTACATGGACACATAGGATAACATTGAATGGGTTCAGGGGCAGTTGAAAAAAAGTGTCCAACTGCCTCTGAACGCGAGTTTAACAGCGTCTCATGTGCATGAGGCCTAAATGTCTTTGCTGCTTTCTCAGTCAGAGGTGTCCTCCATTTGTACTGAGTGTTACTAAGTGAGTTGCATAGACTTGCACAACCCATCTAGTAATGTCTACACTTTACAAAGACAACTTGAAGACTGCAACCCTCCAGAGTTTGAGGACCGGGACTGTGTTCGTGACAGCCTGGCTGCAGAATAAGGGACTGGGTGATGCATTTCAATAGTGCTGTGTCCTTATAACCCACCCAGGTTTTCAGTTTTTCACAGTATGTTCTGAAAAAATGTCTGCAGGCCAACTTATTATTGGAGGTCTTGCTTACCTTCAACTCACACCAACCTCAGAGACATACAGGAAAAGCCAAGGATCGTTTCATTATTCATTAAATAATGTCACAAATTTGGACAATTTATTTTTTATTTTTTTCTAAATTCTTCTTTTATTGAATTCTAAAAGAATGTAGTTATGCAAAAAAAAAAAAAAGCCTATTGGGCATGGCCAGGCTTAGCAAAAAAAAACCACAATGCAATATAGCTTGTAAACACAAATGGTATGGCAACCAATGCCCGAGGGCAAACCAATGTGTTTGACTGAAGGTACAGACCAGTACTATAATAGAAAGATTAGGCCCACAGCACTCTGGAATGGTCCACATCCAAGAGCAGAAATAATACAAAGATTTTTAGGGGGGCATAGTAACATAGGCGACCGTCTCCGTAGATTCGGTCCAAATGTCCCAGACGTTGGAGAATTTATTAGGGCATCCTCTAGAGCAGTGGTTCTCAACCTGGGGGTCGGGACCCCCTCAGGGGTCAAATGACGATTTGCCAGGGGTCACCAGATCCTGGGCTGTTCCTGAAGCTCACGCTGCTCTCCCAGCCTTTTTGCAGCCGCCCAGCAGGACCCAATCTCCTGATTTCGGCATAGATGTCACTGCTATGAGACACCACAAAGTCGGTAACACTACCTGTGAACAGTGTTGCCATTAAAAGTCCCCACTACAGTTCTCAGATCAGCAGATGACCTTGATCAAGAGCACCTAAGTTGGCTGATCAGAAACCCCCCCCCCAGCACTGCCACTGATCCCATCCCCCACCAGGACTGCCACTGCCATTCATCCCAACTCCCCGCCAGCACTGCCACTCATCCCATCCCCCCCCCCCTCCCATGGAAGGGAGAGGAAAAGAGGGGGAGGAACAAAGATAAAGGGAGAGGAAAGAATAAAAGAAAGAACAAGAAAGACGGCTAGAGAGAGGTATGGGGGAAAAAAAAACAAGAAATTAGGATAGAGAGAGATAAAAGGAGAACAAAGAGAAAGAGTGGTACATCCTAAAATGTACCATAAGGGGTTTTAATACAGTACGAGTGGAAGGGACTCAGGAAGCGCTAAATGTCCATGGGTTAGGGGCGCAAATTACTTGCCTTGCCTTGGGTGCTGACAACCCACGCTACAAAAATAATTTTACTGTTAGGGGTCCAGACAACTTGGGAAATTTTATCAAGGGGTCATGGCACTAGAAGGGTTAAGAACCACTGCTCTAGAGTCTAGACTCATAAGTATATTTATAGGGTGGCACCATCTTATTAACTATGGACTTCCAGAAATCACCTGTAGGGACCTGAGGGGGATTTCCAGTTGAGTAATATAGGTTTGCGGGCATAGAATAGTAGCAAGGCCAGCAAAGTATTCATGGCCCTGGATGTGGCCAGCAGATGAACAAGAGCCAGAATACATAGATAAGGGTACCGAAACAGTCGTGACTGAGTGAATACACTTGGATATATATGCCCAAAAGGCTGAATGACTGGACACCACCAACATTTTGATGGATGTGAGCAGAAAATCCTGTGAAGTTTTTGAGGGGTAAAATGTACTCTACAGAGAATTTTAATTTTAAATTGGTCGATCTCTGGTAGAGGCCAACTGTTGCATGGGATAGTCCCTAATGTGCTCCCAATCACATATCTGGGCAATTTTAACAGACCATATTGTGAAAAACTGCATAATAAAATATTACCTTCAGTGGGTATGAATAAGTTGTTAACATTTTACGCACATCTTAACTTTTAATGCTGTGGGAGATTTCACCGACCAATAAGGGGTTTGGTAAGTAGAAGAGGAAAGGCCAAGCTTTGAGGAATATTTGAGTTTTGCATGTAACTTCAGTTGCCTATGCTATATCTTTGGATCTACTCATCATTTTGACCCACAGAAGGGAATTTACTAAAACTGGAGCATAAAATTACTAAAACTGGAGCATACAGAATCTGGATCAGCTGTGCATGCTAAGCAGTCGCCTTTTAGCTTCAGATTATTCAGTCACACTTTGAAAATGAAAACTAGAAGCTGATTGATTGCCATGCACAGCAGCTCCTGTCTGTAGTAAATCCCCCTCACAGATTTGTAAGGTAAACTGTCTAGTCTCTAATGGACTCACCCAGGTTTTTAAGACTGCTTTCACACTGGGGCGGTGGGGGTGTCGGCGGTAAAACAACGCTATTTTTAGCGCTGTTTTAACGTTGTTTTTGCGGCGGTATTAGGCCGCTAGCGGTGCGGTTTTAACCCCCGCTGTTGGCCGAAAAAGGGTTAAAACCGCTCGCATAGCACGGCTATAGCTGCGGTATTGCCGCGGTGTAGCCGCGCTGCCCCATTGATTTCAATGGGCAGGAGAGGTTTAGGAGCGGTGAATACACCGCTCCTTCACCGATCCAAAGATGCGGTTTGCAGGAGTTTTGTTTTTTTTTTCTCCTGCCAGCGCACCGCTTCAGTGTGAAAGCCCTTGGGCTTTCACACTGAACAAACGGTAGCGGCAGTTTTAGGTTGGTTTGCAGGCGCTATTTTTAGCGTAATATCGCCTGCAAACCGCCCCAGTGTGAAAGGGGCCTAACAGGGTGACTTTAACCATTAATATATATAATTTTTTTTAACAGAGACCCTAGAAAATAAAATGGCGGTCGTTGCAATATTTTATGTCACACTGTATTTGTGCAGAGGTCTTTCAAACGCAATTTTTTGTGATGAAATACGCTTTTACTCTTTTTTTTTTTTTTTTTTTTTATTCATTAACTACTTCCATACAGGGCATTTTCACCCCCTTCCTGCCCAAGCCAATTTTCAGCTTTCAGCGCTGTCGCACTTTGAATAACAATTGCGCGGTCATACAACACTGTACCCAAATGAAATTTTTATCATTTTTTCCCCACTAATAGAGCTTTCTTTTGGTGGTATTTGATCACCCCTGCGGTTTTTATTTCTTGTGCTATAAACAAAACAAGAGTGACAAGTTTGAAAAAACACAATATTTATTACTTTTTGCTATAAGTATCCAAATTTTTTTTTTTTTAAACCAATTTTTTCCTCATTTTAGGCCGATACGTATTCTTCTACATATTTTTGGTAAAAAAATATCGCAATAAGCGTATATTTATTGGTTTGCGCAAAAGTTATAGCGTCTACAAAATAAGGGGATTTATAGCATTTTTATTATTATTTTTTTTTACTAGTAATGGCGGCGATCTGCGATTTTTATTGTGACTGCGATATTGCGGCAGACACATCGGACAATTTTGACACATTTTTGGGACCATTCACATTTATACAGCGATCCGTGCTTTAAAAATGCATTGATTACTGTATAAATGTGATTGGCAATGAAGGGGTTAACCAGCAGGGGGCGCTGTAGGGTTTAATGTGTTGCTAGGGAGTGATTCTAACTGTGTGGGGAGGGGATTCACAAGGGGAGGAGACCGATCGATGTTCCTCTGTACAAGGAACACACCATCGGTCTCCTCCCATCTGACAGGACGTAGATCTGTGTGTTTACACACACAGATCCACGGTCCTGCTTGGTTACCGGGAAATCGCGGGTGCCCGGCGGACATCGTGGCCGCCGGGCACGCGCACCAGGACCCGAGCGATGCGGCGGGCGAGCGGCCGCCGGTGTGCGCGCGCCCCCTGGGCTGCCTGGAAGGCTGCGCCGTCATATGACGGCGGCCCAGGATAACAGCTGCACCGTCCCGCCGTCATATGATGGCGGGCAGCAAGTAGTTAAAGTTAGCGCAATATTTTTGTATAATGTGAAAGATGTTACGCCGAGTAAATAGATACCTAACATCTTGTGCACACTTGTGGAATGTTGACAAACTACGGTACTTAAAAATCACTTTAGACGACGCTTTAAATAATTTTACAGGTTACCTGTTTAGAGGAGGTCTTGCACTAGAATTATTGCTCCCGCTCTAACAATACCTCACGTGTGGTTTTAACACCGTTTACATATCGCGGGTACAAATTACCCATGGGTTCGCTTCTACGCGTGGGCTTGGAGGGATGGGGCGCTTTAATTCTTTTTTTCTTATTTATTTTACTTTTTATTTTTACACTGTCCCTCTTAATTTTTTTTATTTATTTTGTTTTTTTTTTTGTTTTTTTTATCAATTCCATTCCTATTACAAGGAATGTAAGCATCCCCTTGTAATAGAAATAAGCACGACAGGTCCTCTTTATTGAGAGATCCGGGGTCAAAAAGTCCTCGGATCTCTCATTTACCTTTTTTAAAAGCCCCGCCCCTTGGTGCCACCCATTGCGGGAGGTTTCATCCTGGCTCGCGCCAGTCCTCCCTCCTCCTCTCATCCCTCCTCCCTCCCACAGAGCAGCGATGTGTCACAGAGCTGAATTGACTGGGCTGCAGTAACAATGTCCCGCCTCCTGTGACAGACAGCACACTGATCCAATAGCGGGACATTGAATCAGCGTGACGTGATCACAGGATGCGGGCAATTCAATTCACAGCTCCGTGACACACGGAGATCGCCGCTCTGATCTGGGCACTGGTGAGGCTGCATCTGATGGGCACTGGTGAGGCTGCATTGATCTCTTGTATTATGTCTGCAGTCTCTGACCATTTCCTGTACTATGTCTGCAGTCTCTGACCATCTCCTGTACTATGTCTGCAGTCTCTGACCATCTCCTGTACTATGTCTGCAGTCTCTGACCATCTCCTGTACTATGTCTGCAGTCTCTGACCATCTCCTGTACTATGTCTGCAGTCTCTGACCATCTCCTGTACTATGTCTGCAGTCTCTGACCATCTCCTGTACTATGTCTGCAGTCTCTGACCATCTCCTGTACTATGTCTGCAATCTCTGACCAAGTACTGTACTATGTCTGCAGTCTCTGACCAAGTCCTGTACTATGTCTGCAGTCTCTGACCATCTCCTGTACTGTCTGCAGTCTCTGACCATCTCCTGTATTATGTCTGCAGTCTCTGTCCATCTCCTGTATTATGTCTGCAGTCTCTGTCCATCTCCTGTATTATGTCTGCAGTCTCTGACCATCTCCTGTACTATGTCTGCAGTCTCTGACCATCTCCTGTATCAAATGGTTAGAGACTGGGGACTTGATACAAGAGATGGTTACAGACTGCAGACTGCAATAATGACCAACAATAAATTTATATTAATTTAAATTGATGATATTAATGAAAAAGTCGAATACAATACAATTGTATATAAAAATATAAATATTTTTTAAAAACTGTCATTTTCGGTATCGTTTTCGGCATAGTGCATCCTTCCTTTTCGGTTTCTTCACTAAAATTTCCATTCTGTGCACCGCGGTCGGCAAGTGGTTAAGCTCCACCGACATGTTTTTTAAAATAAGCCTTATATCTAAATAAAATGTAATTTGAAAATAATATCTGTTTCATGATTAATTTAAATATTCCCCTGTGAAAAGGTGACCTATTACTTTAAAACCGAGCCAGTCCAGTTCATTAATCTGTAGGGTACATAAATTTGATTTTGCCAGCTTAATCCTTCCTTTTGCTTTGCGGATGGAGGGCTGTAAAGTCTTGGTTGCATGAATGCAAATGAGGCCTCCTTTAAGTTAGAGTTGGCGTCAAGCTGGCTTCTGGATTGTGCAGCTGAATGCACTCAGTTTTAATGATGTCACTGCTTTGAAGGCAGATTCTGAAGTTTTCCTCAACCACTTCAGCCCCGGAAGGTTTTACCCCCTTCCTAACTAGAGCACTTTTTACAATTTGGCACTGCGCTGCTTTAACTGGTAATTGCGCGGTCATGCAATGCTGTACCCAAACGAAATTTGCGTCCTTTTTTCCCCCACAAATAGAGCTTTCTTTTGGTGGTATTTGATCACCTCTGCGGTTTTTATTTTTAGCAATCTAAATGAAAAAAGACCGAAAAGTTTGAAAAAAAATGATATGTCTCGGGTTAAAAAAAACATTCAATAAGCATATATTTATTGTTTTCCGCAAAAGTTTTAGTGTCTACAAACTAGGGTACATTTTCTGGAATTTACGCAGCTTTTTAGTTTATAAATATAAATGAAAAAAGACCGAAAAGTTTGAAAAAAAAATGATATTTTCTACTTTTTGCTATAAAAAAATAATACAATAAACTCCAATTTTAGTCATACATTTAAGCCAAAAAGCATCCAGCCACATGGCTCGGGTAAAAAAAACATTCAATAAGCATATATTTATTGGTTTGCGCAAAAGTTAAAGTGTCTACAAACTAGGGTACGTTTTCTGGAATTTATGCAGTTTTTTAGTTTATAATTGGCGATCTCAATTCTTGAGGTGCTAAAATGGCAGGGCAGTACAAACCCCCCCCCCCCCCCCCTCCCAAATGACCCCATTTTGGAAAGTAGACACCCCAAGGAATTTGCTGAGAGGCTTGTTGGGCACAGTGAATATTGTATTTTTTGTCACATATGTTTGAAAAAATGAAAATTGAAAATTTTACACAAAGTTGTCACTAAATGATATATTGCTCAAATATGCCATGGGCATATGTGAAATTACACCCCAAAATACATTCTGCTGCTTCTCCTGAGTACAGGGATACCACATGTGTCGGACTTTTTTGGCAGTCTAGCCTTGTACAGGATCCCGGAATCCAAGCACCGCCTTCAGGCTTTCTAAGGGCGTAAATTCTTAATTTCACTCCTCGCTACCTATCACAGTTTCTGAGGCCATGAAATGCCCACATAGCACAAAACCCCCCAAATGACCTCATTTTGGAAAGTAGACACCTCAAGCTATTTACAATTAAACATGCTTCGGCATATATGCTCTTTTTTTTTTTTTTTTTAACTGTTTTGGTGAAATCACCTCCTACAGCACTGGAGTCGCTGATTTAGGTATCGTGAGAGCAAACACTGTTGCTGTCAAGATAAATAAATCATCACTGCAGCTGAATGGCGTACCTAAAAAGAAAATAACAATATAACACAGTAAACAGCAAAGTATAAAAGAATTACATACCTGAAAAGCAAACATAATAAAACATGGTAACGATAAAACATCTGAGTTAGGATAGGATAGGATAGGCCCAGTAACGTCTTAAATTCGGAAACTGTAATAGGTCTCCAATCTCTGGTAAGGGTCAACTGGGGATTATTGGCGATGAATTGACCAGCATACAAATTGCTTTGGTCCACAATAGATCTATAGAGATCTTCCGTGAAAAACGGCAAATAAAAATCAAGTGACGTAAAATCAACTGTTTCCACCTGAATTCCAGGTTGGCCAGTGAATGGGGGAAGTACGGGTGCTGCAGAAGTTGTGGGCTCCCAATTCAGATTGGTGAATGCAGCAGGAAGGGCTCGACGGGCCTTTCTTTGTTTTCTTGGTGGCTGCGGGACACTATTTGTGCTAGCCACCTCACCAGCTTGAACTGCACTTATGGGACTCGCCACATCACCAAGTGTTACTGCAGTGCTGGATGTACGACCAGGGTGTACTAGGCCGCTGGTGCTTGCCAGTTCTCCAGAAGGATGAGCGGCACTAGTTCCACGAGGGGAGATGATATCACTTCCCCTGCCTATGTTTACACTTGCAGGCAGAGGGGAAGCATTTCATTCGTCAGAACTAATCAGCAGGTCCAGGCCAGAAATCATTGGCCTGGACCTGAAGATTGATGGGTTCTGTAACAAATCCGATCGTGGCAGACACAGTGGGGGCGCGCGAGCGCCGTACGGGTACGGCGATTCGCGCAGCGGTGCCATTTTGCTGCTGTATATTGGAGTGAGATTGTCGGGAACGGGTTAATAATATATAGAGATTTAACTGCCCCCCTTCCCAGGAAGGTGAAAGGAACATCATAAAGAGAAAATTACATAGCACACTAAATAATCTGTTCCCTACAGGTGGGAGCCTTGTTGGTCCTCTAAACAATGCATACTGTACATGTGATCACTCTCTGGTCTTGTAAACAATGTGTATCCTAGAGGTAAGAACCTTCTTAGTCTTCTGAACCATTGCATCGCCTACTGTACATGTAAAAAACGTTTTTGTCTTTTTAACAATGTAAATCCTACTGGTGACAACCCTCATGGTCCACATACCCAACATGTGAGAACCACCCTGGTCCTTTTAAACAATGCATTTCCTACAGGTGCAAATTTTACTGGTCACTTTGAAAGATGCCTAACCTACAGGTGAGAACCTCCCTGGTTCTCCAAACAGTGAATACCTTTTAGGTGAGAACCCTCCAGGTCCTCAAAACAACGCACACCCTATATGGGAGAACCTTCTTGGTCTTCTGAACAATGCATGTCGTACAAATGAGAATCATATTGTTCCTTCAATCACTTCATACTCTACATGTGAAACCTTGGTTTTTCTAAAAGATACGTACCCTACAGGTGAGAGTCCTCCTTGTCCACTAAACAACACATATCCTACATTTGAGAACCTTCCTGATTTTTTTTTTTTTAGCTCCATGGTAAGAAAAATACAGTACACATGCCATCATCATATGCTTGGGCCTCATAATCAAAGTTAGTGATGGGCTTGGGCGTTTTCGGGATCCTAGTCCCAACCTACCTGCCCGATCCCGCCAGAAAGCTGACACTGCACACTGCTAATTGCAGACAGTGAGACATTTCCCCGTCCGCAGCTGCACAGATCGGGAAATGTCTCACTGCCTGTGATTACCGGTGTGCAGTGTCGTTTTCCTGGATGGATCGGGCAGGTGGGTTGGGACTAGGAACCCTCCCTAGCCCATTCCTAATACAAGTATCTAAAGGAGGAACTCTTGCTGCTGCCTATAGCAGACCATCCCAATCTTCCTTAAAGTGTCAAATCATAAAACGCCTATCAATAAATGGTGTATTACATGCTGTTCCTAGTCACTATGAGATTAATTTTCTGTATTCTGCAAAAAATCTAGTTGATCTTGCTGCTCTCTATCTCCACCTTCTGTTTGTGTCCCCAGTTCAGCTAGGTATATTGCATCTGCGGTGGCAACTCTGCACATGAGTGTTTATGCTCAGCATTTCCTCTCTATCACATCTGAGCAGCCCATGTGACTATAGAGTCATACTGTACATGTGGGCGTATACACAGTGGCAAATGACAGCCCACTCCCTCCCTCCTCCTTCATGCCCACTAACCAGCTAAATACAATGGGGGTGGGATATTACATGTAGATTGATGGAGGCTTCACCTACCTCCTTTATTCTAAGATACAGCCTGTGACTGGTAGAAATCCACCAACACTACGTTAAAGCGGGGTTCCCATAAAAAAAAAAAAAATTAAAAGTCAGCAGCTACTCTACTGCAGCTGCTGACTTTAAATCGGACACTTACCTGTCCCAGGGTCCAGTGATGCGGGGGATCAAAGCCTCGCTCGTCCCCACCTCCGCTCGGCAGCACCGGCATTTTAACTGTGGGTGCCCTTCCTGCGCCGAGGGAAATGACGTCAGGAGCCCAGGCACCGAAGGAGGCAAACTATGAGGGAGCCCCTAGCAACAGGCATTTAGAGGTGAGTAAAAAAAAAATTTTCTCCAAATGTTTTTTTTTTTATTTTTTTATTTTTGGGTGGAACTCCACTTTAATACCAAAAAAATATAATAATGATTATATATATACAATTTTTAAAACCGTTTACTAATATGAATTATTCATTTTTCTCTATATTCCAAAGGCTGTTTTTTTTTTTTTATTCTGAACTTGTGACCAGCAGCGGAGGACTAGAAGCTCCTCCTGCTTTTGTTTCCCTGCAGACAGGCTGGGAAAGATCTGGGTCATGTGACAGCTGTATATTGATCAGGAAAAAGTACTTAACCACTACGCATCCGCGCTATGGCCGAATGACAGCCACAGCGCGGACCTGCATTCCCGGGAGGCCGTCAGTTGACGGCCTCCCCTGTGCACGCTCCCTGCGCGCGTTGTGATCACCGAGTCACTGAGACTCGGCTGATCACCGATCCGAGTAAGGGGCGGGTCCCGGCCCCTTACCATGTGATCAGCTGTCAGCCAATGACAACTGATCACATGATGTAAACAAAAGATCGGTTATCGTTTTTTTTTTTATACTCTGACAGCGCGAGTAGAAAAAAAAGCCGATCACCGGATCGGATGTCAGGGACATCGGTCCCCAAGTGGAAGAGGCACATCTGCCTCATCAGTGCCACCTAAAAGTGCCACCTAACAGTGCCCACAGTGCCACCTAACAGTGCCCACAGTGCCCACAGTGCCACCTATCAATGCCAACAAGTGCAACCTATCAATGCCCACCTGTAGTGCCAATCAGTGCCACCTGGCAGTGCTGCCCATCACTGCCGCCTCATCAGCGTACATCAATAAAGGAGAAAAATTACCCGTTTTTAAATTTTTTATAACAAAATATAAAAAAATAAAACTTTTTTTTTTTTTTTTAAAAATTCAGTTTTTTAAATTTTTTTAACAAAAAGTAAAAACCGCAGAGGTGATCAAATACCACCAAAAGAAAGCTCTATTTGTGGTGAAAAAATGATAAAAATTTCATTTGGGTACAGTGTTGTATGACTGCGCAATTGTCATTCAAAGTGCGTCAGCGCTGAAAGCTGAAAATTGGTCTGGATAGGAGGGGGGTTTAAGTGCCCTGTAAGCAAGTGGTTAATGTTTATTAAAATTACAGTGCCATCATCCATATACAGAAATGGAAGGGACAATGTAATTTAAACAGTGCGTGTTTAGTATCACTTTAATGTTTCTAGTACAGTTTAGGTGTATGAGAATATGCTTTCAACCAACGCAGCATAGTGGAGCTTTTTATATGGAAATCTCCTAGGATTGTCAAAGGTTCCTTGTAGAGGCATGATGATGATTTTACAGAAGCATATAAAGATCTATTTTTTTTTTTTTTTTTTTTTTGCTACGTGTATATTAAAATGTGTGCAGCCCATATTCTAGTTTCAAAACTTCCTCATTTAAAGCACCATGGGTGAGGAAGTATTGGTCAGCATTATGTAATGCTGATTTTAACACATTTGCAGCACTGATGCTCTAATTTAAACACTTTACAGATGTTGACAGAGAAATATTTCTATACTGAATGTGCAGTTGCCACATGTCAAGGCACTTGGAAAAGGTTAAAGGAAGTTTTCATATTTGTGATGTACTTTTTCCACTTCTCTGATATGTGCTGAACTTATTAATAGTATGGATGTTCTAGGAAGAAACCCTTAATGGTTTTCTGTAAAAGATGGTGCCGGCCTCTAAATGTGTTTTCCACTAGCTGGCTCCATGTAATGAATTTGTTTGCAGTGAAGGGTGATGTCTGTGGTGAGTGACTACAAAATGTATTTAGTGATCAATTCTAACAGTCTATCCCCCCCCCCCCCAAATGTTTTTGAGGGTGTTATATTTTCTTTAGATGGCAAAAATGGGGTAACAAGCAGTTGAATGGGTTTTGGAGGTTTGGGAAATGACATCCTTAACCAATGGGAGTCTACCTAACAAGCTGCAGTGGGGTCCCTGGGGATTAAGAGTTCTAAGTAGGGGCTTCCAGTACTTCTACATATGCACTATATTACCAAAAGTATTGTGACACCTGCCTTTGCACGCACATGAACTTTAATGGCATCCCAGTCTTCGTCCGTAGGGTTCAATATTGAGTTGGCCACACCAACAACCCCATTGTTGGTGTCAGCTGGAGGAATAGTGCCCCATCGTTGGTTTCAGCGGGAGGATCAGTGCCCCATCGTTGGTTTCAGCGGGAGGAATAGTGTCCCATCGTTGGTTTCAGCGGGAGGAATAGTGCCCCATCGTTGGTGTCAGTGGGAGGAATAGTGCCCCATCGTTGGTGTCAGTGGGAGGAATAGTGCCCCATCATTGGTATCAGTTGGAGGAATAGTGCCCCATCGTTGGTGTCAGTGGGAGGAATAGTGCCCCATCATTGGTATCAGTTGGAGGAATAGTGCCCCATTGTTGGAATAGTGCCCCATCGTTGGTGTCAGCGGGGAGAATAGTGCCCCATTGTTGGTGTAAGCGGAAGGAATAGTGCCCCATCATTGGTGTTAATGGGAGGAATAGTGCCCCATTGTTGGTATCAGCGAGAGGAATTGTGCCCCATCGCTGTTGTCAGTGGGAGGAATAGTGCCCCATCATTGGTGTTAATGGGAGGAATAGTGCCCCATTGTTGGTATCAGCGAGAGGAATTGTGCCCCATCGCTGTTGTCAGTGGGAGGAATAGTGCCCTATCATTGGCGTCAGTGGGAGGAATTGTGCCCCATCGTTGGTGTCAGCGGGAGGAATAGTGCCCTATCATTGGCGTCAGCGAGAGGAATAGTGCCCCATCATTGGTGTCAGCAGGAAGAATAGTGCCCTATTGTTGGTGTCAGCGGGAGGAATAGTGCCCCATCGTTGGTGTCAGTTGAAGGAATAGTGCCCCATCATTGGTGTCAGTGGGAGGAATAGTGCCCCATTATTGGTGTCAGTTGAAGAATAGTGCCCCAAGAGCCAGATACAGTCAAGCAAAGGGCCGCAGTTTGGAGACCACTGATGTAGACCTTTGGAAAAGAAGGTCTAAACCTTCACATTTACTATACAACTAGACTGTATAGATGATGGCAGGTCTGAACAACAATCCGATTGTGTAGTATTTGGCCAGCTTAAGACAGTCACACAATGCAGTATAGAGACCTCCAGCCTATGGATGTGGGATGTCGTGGGAATGTGTCTTGAGGTGTGGATTTTGCACATGCAGCAGTTGTGTACTGTGGGCACACCAGGGTTCAGGAGCCATTGGGATGCCCATTCTACATGTATCTGGAATGTGTCGGTTGTAATTAAAAAAATGTCAGCACAGCGAGGCAAAGGATCTTCAGATGAATACTGCCTAACATATGCCTATGTAGGTACTTTACCCAGAGATGTTTATCTTACTAGGCATAGGTTGGGGACCGGTTTGCTTTACGGTATAAGCCGAGAAACCTCAGTCCTGTCCTTTTTTGTTGAGGCAGTAATGTTGGTGAGTCTATTCTTGCAGAGCAGACCTAATATAAAATCATTCATCCTTTCTGGACTTCTTGTTGGGATCCAGTACCAAGGTGGACTGACAAGCACTATGTGTTATGCTCTTGCTCTTCCTGTTTGAGTTTGATGTGGGACCCACCATCTTCAGTTTTAGTTTTATCCATATATTATTATGCTTAGTACTTTAAAAAAAAAAAAAAAATCTTTCTTTTTTTTTTTTTTTTTTTCATTGAAAAACATACTTCCAACATTTCCAGAAAAAGCAAGCAGAATGACATATGCCTTCTGGATCATACACAGACTGAAGCCCATCAGTAAATCTGAGCCTGTCATATTACACCAAAAATGCAGAACTGATGGTAGGCCTGAACAAAGATTTAATAGGGTCCCATAGGGTGGGACTTTAACCACTTACCTACAGGGCACTCCCCCCCCCCCCCCCCCTTCCTGCCCAGGCCAATTTTCCGCTTTGACCGCTTAGCCTCTGAGGAAGACGGTACGCCCTTGAAACGCGTCAGCCGTTTGGGATGCCATCTGACCCCTACGATATCAGGCCCGGGTTGCAAGCGTTCAGAGATGCAGTCTCACCAATTGATCAGCCTCTTTTACACGTTCGTTTGTGAGTATGATTATTGCTGTTATAGCTTTTAATAAAATTTACCATTGGTAATGCACAAGGTCGTAATGCACAAGGTCGGTGCGCCCTCCTTTTTTCTTTTTTTTTAATTGCATGGTCATACAACGATGTACTCAAATTACATTTTTATCATTTTCTTCCCACAAATAGAGATTTTTATTTGGTGGTATTTAGTCAACGCTGTTTGTTTTTTTGTGCTAAAAAAAAATACAAAACAAAAATTTTGAATAAAAAAAAAAAAAAAAAGTTTTTTTAGTTTATAAGAAAATGTTGTAATTAAGTAATTCTCCTTCGCTGATGAGGCAACACTGTTGGGCACTGATAGGCTGCACTGATGAGGTTGGCACTGATTGGTGTCCCTTCTGGGAACTGCTGGGACTGCACTGATCATCGGGGCACTGATGGGTGTCGGTCTGGAAGAATGGGCGTTCCTAGGCAGCCTGTATTGCATGCATAGTGCCCTAGCTTAGGCTTGATTCGCACACATTGCGTTTTTTGATGCATTTTGCAGAAATGCATGGGAATTTTTTTAACATGGGTTCCTATGGAACATGTTCACATCAATGCATTTTTGTGCCTCTGCGTTTTTGGAAAGGGTCGGGGACTTTTTTTCATGCAAAATGCAGCGTTTTGCATGTAATAGAATTCAATGGACCCGCATCCGAAGCGCAAGTACCGCGTTTTTGCCGCGATTTGCGGGTTTTTTTAATTTCTTTTTTTACACTGTATATAGTTGGTTGCTAAGCAACCACAGTGTAAAAAAAATGCAAAACGCAGCAAAAACGCATGTTCAAAAACGCGGCAAGCACCTCAAAATGCACTGCAGAAACGCTCAAAAGCAACATGCATAGATGTGAATCGAGCCTGACACCCACATGATGCTGAGCTGAGTCTTCATGAATGAAAGGACTGGAATCCAATGAATGAAAGGGGCAGGGGGGACTGTAAGGCTCGGTTCACACTGGGACGACTTGGGATCCGACTTGTACGCCCTCAAGTCGCCCCAAGTCGCCCCAGAAAGAGATTCAATGGGAGTGAATGGGAGCGTCTTAATAGACACTACTGAAGTCGCTCCGACTTCAGAGCGTACTCCCTGTACTACTTGGATCCGACTTGGTAGGCGACCTGTACCATAGAAATCAATGGAAGTCGCCTCCAAGTCGGATCTCTCTGTAAAGTCAAGCGACTTTGCAGGGAAAACCCCTCCCTCCCCCCTCCCTCCCAGAGAGCTGATTGTCCTGTGATTGGCCACAGCCGAAGTCGCCTGTCATGGAGGCGACTTCAAGTCGCGTTGTAATTTGCTAAAGTCGCGTTGAAGCCGCGTTGAAGTCGCCGTGCAAAGTCGCGTTGAAGTCGTGTTGCCCCTGTGTGAATCGAGCCTAAGGCTGGGGAGAAAAAAAGCTAGATGATGATGGGTGCCCTCCAGACTGGAAATGAGCCAGGCTCTGAATTGCTGCAGCTTTTAATGCATGCTGTGAGAAGCTCGCAGAGTGCAGTGCAATCGGAGTAAACAATGTCAGTAGAGGAGCCTGTGCAACTGTGCAAGACTGAAGGGAAAGTAGGAATTCAGCTTTAAAAAAAAAAAATCTACAGAATATACATTTAAAAACTTTTCATTTCAAACTTTTTTTTTTTTTTTTTTTGAAAATCTTTTTTATTGTATTTTTAGACAAACAAACAAAGAAAAATAAAGATAACAAAACCATACACAAAAATTAACAGTGCTCAACAGTTTTTCGTATGTTGAATAGATTTCAAGTCATTTATGGCTTCATGTATGTTTTTAGTCGGTGTGCAGCAAGGCATCTAGGATTATTAATGTCTCTTTCCCCTTTTTTAAAGTATGTTATATCATTGTCATGTATAGTATCCTCCACTCTCCCTCCTAGGCACAACTGGATATGTTTATTAGTATGATTATCTGTTTACCTTATTTATTGTTCCCTATCTTCAGCCTTCAAGCCGTAGTTGGTTCATCAAGCCAAGCACGCCAAATTTTGTCATATTTCTGGGGGCACCCTCTATTTATATATGTGTCTTTGTATAATGGAAGACTCTCATTGACGAGACGCCTCCATTGGGCCAAGGAGGGTACCGTAGGTTTTTTCCAGTGCATAGCAATGTTTTTCCGGGCATAAAAGAGTAGCAGCCCAATTAAGGTTCTTTTTGCCACTGTTGGCACCAATGTCTCCACCAGGCCCAGAAGACACATCTCCATCGTCGCCGGCGTCGCGACCGAGGCCACCAGATTAATCGTATCTAGCACCTCGGTCCAATACCGCCGCACGATAGGGCAGGTCCAAAAAATATGTGTAAAGTCTCCCGGTGAGGCGTGACACCTCCAGCACTCAGCCGAGTGTTCAGGTTTCATTTTATGAAGTCTATATGGTGTAAAGTATGCTCTATGCACTATTTTAAATTGCACTAGTCTGTCTCTTAATGAAACCAGGGATCTAAAGGGGAAATCCCACACATCGTCCCAGTCATCGTTGTCCAGTGTTGGAATGTCCCTTTGCCAGCGGGACCACAGTTTGTCCATGGGTTGGAGAGACACAAATATCAGGTGTTCATAAAGGTGAGAGGTTGGTTTTCCGGCGCATCTAGTGCGGAGTGTCTTTTCCAACCCGGACTGGACAACCACGCAGGAGGACCGCGGGTATTGTGTGGTAAACGCATGAGAAAGTTGTAGGTAGCGGAATATGTAATAATTTGGTATATTATACATCTGTGAAAGTTGGGACAGAGGGATCAACGTGTTGTTTGAAATTATCTGAGATATTAGTTTGACACCGTATTTGGTCCAAGCATATGGGTTAAGCATTTTATAGAAGTGGGGAATATTCGGGTTTAGCCAAATTGGAGCGTTGGGTGAGACTTCATTTTGCCCGTATTTTTCTATCGCCAGTCCTGTCCTCCATGCACGTATTGTGGTGCGCATAGAGGGCGTCAAGGAATATGGGGCCCTTGGTCCTCTGTAGACCAGAAATTTAAGTGCTTCCAATGACCCCACAACCGCCGCCTCTAGAGCCGTAGCTGAATTAGATTTGTCTGGATCCAACCACCATGTCACCGTTACCAACTGTGCAGCGAGGTAATACTTATGGCAGTCTGGGAATGCCATACCCCCCTGTGTTGTCGGTCTCATCAAGGTACTCAATTTATACCTTGGCGATGAGGGGCCCCATAGGAAGGAGGAGAAGATCTGGTTGAGCTTATTAAAGAAAGATTTGGGAATCCATTGCGGGGAGTGCCTAAAAAGATAAGTGAGCTTTGGGATAACTTTCATTTTGAGAAGGTTAACTCGGCCCCACAGTGACAACGGCAGCCTCCCCCATGCCTTAAGTTTAACCTTTATGTCCTGCACCAGTGGGTCTAGATTAAGATGGATGAACTCAGTGTCTCCGGTGGAAACAATAACACCCAGGTATTTGAAGGTGTCCACCCATTGTAGGGGAACATCCGGAGGGGAACCTATTCTTGCAGCTTGGTCTATTGGAAACAGTAAGGATTTGGACCAATTCACTTTTAGCCCAGTGACCCTAGCAAAGGTGTTCAGTATTGTTAGTGCTCCCTGCAGCGATGGACCCGCGTCACCGAGAAAAAGCAGCATGTCGTCAGCATACAGGGCCACCCTCTCCTCCAGCAGACCGACGCGCAGGCCCCTGATGTGTGGGGTAGTGCGCAACGCCTCCGCCACTGGCTCAATGGCAAGGGCAAAGAGTGCCGGAGAGAGAGGGCAGCCCTGCCTCGTTCCCCTGGAAAGGCTGAAGGGATCCGACAATCCATCTGCCAATCGCACCGAGGAGGTAGGACGTTTGTATATCACCTGAAGCCATTTAATAAAAAGCAAAGGGAACCCCATCCTGCGCAAAGTTTCCCATAAGAAGGGCCATTCGACAGTGTCGAAAGCCTTTTCAACATCTAATGAGGCAATCGTTCGGGAACCCCCATTGACGTGTTGGGCATGGATATTTGTAAAGAGTCTACGGAGGTTGACATCCGTGGCTCTGCGGGGCATGAACCCTGTCTGGTCTGGGTCCACCACTGAGGGCAGCATGGGATACAACCTAATAGCAAGAAGTTTTGTTAGGATTTTGAGGTCACTGTTTAGTAGCGCAATGGGTCTGTATGACGCACAGGAGGTAGGATCTTTCTGCGGCTTGTATATTAGGATCAGGTGGGCGTGATACATAGAATCAGGTAGGTTCCCCTCCGCAAGGCATTTCGTATAGAGTGATGCTAATTGCGGTGCCAGCAACTCCCCGTGCGTTTTGTAAAAATCTATTGGTAGCCCATCCGGGCCCGGTGCCTTTCCGGAGGGGAAGGATTTGATAGCGTTAAGTACCTCTAAAGCAGTAAAGGGTTGCACCAATGTCTCACGTTCCGCGTCCGACAGCCACCCGAGAGCCAGAGGATCTAGCAGATCCCCCAGCTCCTCGGGCCGAAAATCGGCCGGTAGACCGGAGGCATAAAGGGTTTTATAAAAGTTATTAAATTCTTTTAGTATGTCTGAGGGAGTTGTTGCCGTCTCGCCTCCCGGAGCGACTATTGTAGAAATGAGTGTAAGTGGTTGGTCATGCTGGGCCATCATGGCTAGAAGTCGGCCATTTCTGTCACCCTGTTCAAAGAATCGTTGCTTATTTTTGTATACTCCCAACCTTGTGATTTCTGCCAGGTGTAGATTTAGTTCCCTCTGAGCAGCTGCCAGACGGTCAAAATTGTCTGTGGTGGAGTCTGAATTGTATGTGTTTGTATGGTCTAGTACTAACTGTTGTAGGGACTGCGTCTCTAATGTCTGTTTCTTCCTGACAGCTGCGATGGAGGAAATATATTGCCCCCTAGTGTACGCCTTGAAGGCATCCCAGGCGACATCTGGAGGAGAGGAACCCGTGTTCCTCTCCCAGTACTCACTCAGCAGCCCCGGCATCTCATCTACGATATCCGTATGGGAAATCCAATCCGCACCCAGCCTCCACAGCGCTGCGCTGCGGAAGGCGGGGGCACGAAAGGACACCTTCAGGGGGCTATGATCCGACAACCCACTAGGTAGGTACTCCGCCTCCAGCACATCTGCCAGAAGGGGCGGATTGGCGAATGCCAAGTCTATCCGCGAGGCAGTTTTGTGGGAGGCCGAGAAGCAGGAGTAGGATCTGGTAGAAGGGTGCTTCCATCTCCATACCTCGTCTAAACCTATTGCCTGAGCCCAGGTGGGGAGTTCCGAGCAGTAGTTTTTAGGGGGAGTGGGTCTGTCAAGCTCCGGTGACAAGATAGCATTAAAATCCCCCATGATCATTTCAAACTTTCTATATTTAAAAATCGAGCACACATGCTACCCATATTTACAGTTCCCTTTGAATTGTCATAAGGTCGGGACGTCATGTAGAAAGAACCTACAGATTAGTTTGCATGCGCTGTTCCAGAGAGATGCACTTTGCGTGACTGGCAATTGCAGTCAGATTAAGGCGAATCCGGGCTATTTTGTTCCATACACATAAGGGCGGCATCTCTGGACAGATTTCACATGGCAACCAGCAGAATATGAAAGAACTGGAAAGGTCAGAAGGACACGGCAAAGGAAAGAGCCATGCAAAGAAGGAAATCTATGTATAATGAAATAAGCAGCAGTTTCAGATAAAGTGGAGAATTATGACCTCTGTAATCTTTTTACTGCCTGTTGTGACTCCTTTCATGGGATTTTTCTTTACTTCCTTTCCTAGTTATATCCAATCACAATTGCACACACGAGGAGCCAGCTGGACAGGAAGTGTGCGCAAAGCCTCAGAAGTTCTAAACCTTTAACCAGTTCCCACCCAGGCCAATTCTGAACATTTTCTCCTACGTGTAAAAATCTGTATTTGGTGCTTGAAAATTCGTTGGAACTCTCAAACAATAAATATAATTATTATTATTTTTTTTTTTTTAGCAGAGACCCTAGAGCAGGGATGTGCAATTAGCAGACCTCCAGCTGTTGCAGAACTACAAGT
The DNA here is from genome assembly GCA_037952835.1 of Lithobates septentrionalis. Classification (NCBI taxonomy): domain Eukaryota; kingdom Metazoa; phylum Chordata; class Amphibia; order Anura; family Ranidae; genus Lithobates; species Lithobates septentrionalis. The sequence goes on along the minus strand of JBBDGP010003114.1, from coordinate 123,183 downwards.
CCCATGAGGCATAGCAAGACTCAGACAGCCACAAGCATGACACCCAGAGGCAGAGGAATGATGGGACTTGTAGTTTTGCAACAGCTGGAGGTCCGCTAATTGCATATCCCTGCCCTAGAAAATAAAATGCTGGGTGTTTTTTTTTTTTTTTTTTTTTTTTTTCATTTATTTTATTGCACGCAAACACAATACCTTTTTTTTTTTTGTTAAAATATAAAATATGATGCTATGCTAAGTACATAGATTCCTAACGTGTCACACTTTAAAATTGCAAACTCCTGTGGAACAGCACCAAACGAAAGTACCTAAAAATCTCCATTAGCAGCGCTTTAAAAGCCTTTACAGCTTACCTGTTTAGAGTTACACAGGAGGTCTGGAGCTAAAATGATTAGTTTCACTCCAACGCTCGCAGCGATAGCTCACGTGTGGTGCGATCACTGTTTGTATATGTGTGAGGGATGCGTACGCGTTCTCATTTATGCATAAGCACAGAGGGGAGGGAGCGCTTTATTTTTTAAAATTTTTTATTATTATTTATTTTATTCAACGTTTTTTTTCTTTTAGCACAGTCTCTTTTTTTGATCAACTTTATTGCTTTCACAAGGGATGTACAACATCCCTTGTGAAAGCATGGGCCTTGACGGGTCCTCTTTATGGGGATTGTGACAGACCTAGCCAGGTCTGTCACAATTCTTCCCAACTCTTCTGGGAAGGCTGTCCACAAGGTTTAGGAGTGTGTCTATGGGAATGTTTGACCATTCTTCTAGAAGCGCATTTGTGAGGTCAGGCACTGACTTTGTATGAGAAGGCTCATCCATGTCTTTATGGACCTTGCTTTGTGCACTGGTGTGCAGTCATGTTGGAACAGGAAGGGGCCATCCCCAAACTCTTCCCACAAGTTTGGAGCATGAAATTGTCCAAAATGTCTTGGTATGTTGGCGCCTTAAGAGTTCCCTTCACGGGAACTAAGGGGCCAAACCCAACCCCTAAAAAACAACCCCACACCATAATCCCCCCTCCACCAAATGATTTGGGTCAATGCACAAAGAAAGTTTCATAAAGACATGGATGAGCGAGTTTGGGGTGCAAGAACTTGACTGGCCTGCACAGAGTCCTGACCTCAACCTAATAGAACACCTTTTGGGTTGAATTAGAGTGGAGACTGCGAGCCAGGCCTTCTCGTCCAACATTAATGCCTGACCTCACAAATGCGCTTCTGGAAGAATGGTCAAACCTTCCCATAGACACACTCCTAAACCTTGTGGACAACCTTCCCATAAGAGTTGAAGCTGGTATAGCTGCAAAGGGTGGGCCAACTCCATGTTAAACCCTATGGACTAAGACTGGGATGCCATTAGAGTTCATGTGTGTGTAAAGGCAGGTGTCCCAATACTTGTGACAATATAGTGTAGTTAGGGTTTACATCTACGTTTATGCAAGCTAAATGCACTTAACAACGCTGCATTTGCCCATCTAAATCACTCCTAATACACATCCTCCATCTGTTTTTAGATCCCTGGCTGTACACTGCTCCTCCGACTCCAGCTGTGACCTCCGCTGCTTCTTTTATCTTAGTACACTTTCACCAGCTCTTTGCTCGAGGCTTCTCTTCACTACTGTTGGAGCTTACACACACACACAAGCATTTAGCATTTTTGTTGTTTTATTTATTTTATTTCAGGTATTTATATAGCGCTGTCAATTTACGCAACGCTTTACATATACATTGTACTTTCACATCAGTCCCTACCCTCAAGGAGCTTACAATCTAAGGTCCCTAACTCACATTCATATACTAGGGGCAATTTAGACAGAAGCCAATTAACCTACCAGCATGTCTTTGGAGTGTTTTAATACATATTCACAATTTTCACATGGTTGGCCACTTCGTGGTTCACTTCTCTGCTTCCTCTATGGTCGAATGATTGCAAATGTGTGAAAATTAAAATTCTAGTGGAGAGAAGACTATGCCAAGGATGCGGTGGAAGTCAGGGGTGGACTGACCATTGAGCCACTCGGGCACTGCCCGAGGGCCCTGGGCCACTAGGGGGCCCCTTCAGGGTTGCCAGCCTCAGTAAAACCAGGGACAGTATGTATAAATCTGTTTTTTTTACATCTGTCTGTGTATACTGTGTGATTGTATACTGTGTGGCCCCATAATCTCTGATTGCCTGGGGGCCCCATAATCTCCTATTGCCCGGGGGCCCCATGAGTTATCAGTCCGCCCCTGGTGGAAGTGTAGCGAGGTGAATGGAGCAAGGAGCCCATTCCATTTGGAGTTAGGCCTGGCTCACACCTATGCAGGTTGCAGTTTGCATATTTTAGGTGCATTTTGGGTTTTTCAATACACGTTTTTGATCCATCAAAGCAGGGGTCTCAAACTGGTGGCCCTCCAGCTGTTGTGAAACTACAAGTCCCATGAGGCATTGCGAGGCTGACAGTTACAAGCATGACTCCCACAGGCAGAGGCATGATGGGACTAAAGTCTATGGAACCAAAAACCAGAAAAAAGTCCCTGGCCCTTTCCATAAAATGCACAGATATGAACATGACCCATAGGAAATCATGTAGTGTGTTTCTACAAAACTGAAAACACACTAAAAAAATACATAGATGTGAACCAGGCCTAACACAGTGGAATTTTGAATGAAACCCAAGGCCCCTTTCACAATACCGCGACTTGAAAGTTGCGCGATTTTGACGTGATTTTTTCCACAATTTCAGGGAATGCCTGTGTAAACTTGATGTCTATGGACCTCAACCTGAAATCATCATCGGACCAAAGTAGTACATGGACTACTTTTAAAGTTGGTGCGACTTGAAGTCGCACAGATATGAATGGTACTCATTGGAAATCATGGGGTACGACTTGTCATGTGACTTTGTAGTCCCTAGTCGCAGGACAAGTCGCACAAGTGTGAAAGGGGCCTAAAGCTGATACGAGCACACATGGAGGATCTGCATTTTGAGACCTTACTTACCTGAGGATTGTGGAGTTATTTTGGTGTACGTCATGGAAAATCCCTGAAAGTTGATATAAAAGTTGTTGCGTTTCTTTTCAACCTGTTTGAGTATATAATATTACGATAACAAAGGTATTTCCTATTTTTGACTTGAGTTGTTCCTTAACCTCTTCCCCTCTGCCTTCTAGCAGTTTTACAGCTACAGGGCAGTATCCGTACACCAGATCACGTGTATATATACATGATCCGGCTCTTCTGGGTAGGGGGCACACATGCATAACGCCAGCGGCTTGCTCCTGCTATGATTATACACAGCTGGAGCTGAGCTGGGGGTACCATGGATCTGATGTCTGCCGGCACCCGTCGATCGTTAGGCAGAGAACCATAACCGCCTAAGTAAACAAGGCAGATCTCCGTTTTGACCGGAGGGAAGGCATGGAATTTATGTCCCTGCCAAGCAGGGAAATAAAATCCATCAGATCCCTTCGTAAAAGCACCTCCCACACAGTACACTAAAACACTGGCTAAGCACACGTTTAACCTTTTTGATCACCCCCTGATGTTAATCCCTTCTAAGCCAGAGACAGTACAGTGGCAGTGCATATTTTTAGCACTGATCACTGTATTGGTGTCACTGCACTGGTCCCCAAGAAGTGTCAGTTAGTGTCCGACTGTCCGCCACTATAAGTCGCTGATCGCCGTCATTACTAGTAAAAGAAAAGAAATAAAAATATCCCGTAGCTTGTAGTCGCTATAACCTTTGCGCAGACCAATCAATATACACGCATTTAGATTTTATTTTTTTTTTACCAAAATATGTAGCAGAATACATATTGGCCTAAATTGATGAAGGAATTGTATTGTTTTCAATTTTTTTTTTTGGATATGTTTTATAGCAGAAAGTGAAAAAAAATAAAAAAATAAATATATATACATATACACATATATACATGTATATGTGTGTGTGTGTGTGTGTGTATATATATATATATATGTGTGTATGTGTATATATATATATATATATATATATATATATATATATATATATATATATATATATATATATATATATAAATAATATAATTTTTTTTTTGCTTTATATTGTCGGTCTTTTTTTCGTTTAAAGTGCAGAAATTAAAACCGCAGAGGTGATCAAATACCACCTATAGAAAGCTATATTTGTGGGGGGGGGGAAAGGACATTCATTTTATTTTGGGTACAGTTTTGCATGACCGCGCCATTGTTAAAGTAACGCAGTGCCATATAGCAAAAAAATGGCCTGGTCACGAAGAGGGGGGTAAATCTTTTGCAGGTGTAGTGGTTAAGGCTGCATTTACACCCAAGCATAGGGATTTACTGGTGTTTCTATTTGAGAGTTTTTGAGCGTTTTTAAAAGTGCCTTACAAGCGTTTTTACAGCTTCATGTGTTTTCGATTAGCCAATGGAAAGCAATAGGGGGAGGAGAAGTGGAGGAGAATGGGGGTGGAGAGCTGCTGTTTGAGCAAAAAAACGAGCAACAAAATGCTCATAAAGCCTGGTACACATGATGAGATTATCGAACTAATGATCGTGTTTATTTATTTTTTTTTTGCATGTTCGTCTCCATATCGAAAATAAAGAGGTTACTAAAGTTATGAATATTTTATGCATTGAGATAAAATACCTTCTGTGTGCAGCTGCCCCCCTTAGTCCCCCTAATTCTTACCTGAGCCCATCTCTATCCAGCGATGTTGCACGAGAGTGTCGGCTGCCTGAGACTCTCCCTCCTCATTGGTTGAGATGGCAGCGGGGCGCCATTGGCTCCTGCTTCTGTCAATCAAAGTCTGTGAGCCAATAAGGAGAGAGGGAGGACGGGGCTGAACCACAGCTCCATGTCTGAATGGACACACACAGCAGCAGCTCGGCTCGGGTGCCCCCATAGCAAGATCCTTGCTGTGGGGGCACTCGGCAGGAGGGAGGAGCCAGGAGCGTTGGCGAGAGACCCGAGAAGAGGAGGATCGGGGCTGCTCTTTGCAAAACCATTACACAGAGCAGGTAAGTATATGACAAGTTTGTGAGACTTTAGCATCACTTTAATTCCTAAGAATTTACTTTTTTCCCCATTGAGTGCCGGTTCACACGATGCAGTGCGGGAACCACATGCGATTTTTGAACAGGAATCGCACCGCATTCCTGTTCAAATCACATTCAATTCATCAGCAGTGCGATTGGAGCCATTCTGTATTGCTCAAATCACACAAAATCCTCACCAAAATCGCGCAGGACCCTTTTTTTGGCGGCACCAGAATCATATCACATGGGTTTTTACATCCATGCGATCCGATTCTGCAAATCGCACCACACTGATTGGGGGGGGTTAACTTAACATACACACCCGCAGTGATCCGCATGAACAGGGTGTGATTTGGACGCGGTGCAGAACCCGCACAGAATTCGCAGTGCACAAATGTGAACCAGCACTGACAGTATATGTGCCCAGTTTTTGCATAAGATTGCCAATAAAAGAAAAATCTCACTTGTTTACATGAATAAATATCTTTGAATTTCTTTTAGGTTTTGTGTTTTTAATATTCCAGATCTTTAATAGAACTGAGCTTTTACCTGCTTCTCACTTTTCGTGGTGGGAAATTTTTGCCAGACTTGATGCAGCTCATGTCTATTTTGTCTAGTTTTGATTTTAGTCATTTTGTTATGTTTTTTTTTTGCTGCTGTAAAAAACACCAAAGTTTCTTTAATGAACTCCAGGAAGGTGTAATTTGCAGTGCCCTCAGAAGTAAGCATAATGTGCAGTTCTGCACTTGTAACCTTGGCGGTCTTTGCAGGGTACCCTGCTGTGAAGACCCCCCTACATTACATTACCCTTGACTGGTCCTGGGGATTACAACTTCTTCAACCTCTTTTATGGCTAAGACAATCAAGGAACTTTGCGAATTTAAAATTTCACCATTTACCTTTCCTGATGATCACTTACAGCGCATCCGGGAAGTATTCACAGCGCTTCACTTTTTCCACATTTTGTTATGTTACAGCCTTATTCCAAAATTGATTACATTCATTATTTTCTTCAAAATTGTACAAACAATACCCCATAATGACAACGTGAAAGAAGTTTGTTTGAAATCTTTGCAAATTTATTAAATATAAAAAACAAAAAAAATCCCATGTACATAAGTATTCACAGCCGTTCCTCAATACTTTGTTGAAGCACCTTTGGCTCCAATTACAGCCTCAAGTCTTTATGAGTATGATGCTACAAGCTTGGCACACTCTATTTTTGGTCAGTTTCTCCCATTCTTCTTTGCAGGACCTCTCAAGCTCCATCAGGTTGGATGGGGAGCGTCGGTGCACAGCCATTTTCAGATCTCTCCAGAGATGTTCAATCAGGTATAAGTCTGGGTTCTGGCTGGGCCAATCAAGGACATTCACAGAGTTGTCCCGTTTCCACTACTTTGTTATCTTGGCTGTGTGCTTAGGGTCCTTGTCCTATTGGAAGATGAAACTTTGCCTCAGTCTGAGGTCCAGAGCACTCTGGAGCAGGTTTTTATCAAGGATCTCTCTGTACATTACTGCATTCATCTTTCCCTCTACCCTGACTAGTCTCCCAGTTCCTGCCGCTGAAAAACATCCCCACAGCACGATGCTGCCGCCACTATGCTTTACTGTAGGGATGGTATTGGCCAGGTAATGAGCGGTGCCTGGTTTCCTCCAGACACAACGCTTGCCATTCAGGCCAAAGAGTTCAATCTTTGTTTCATCAGACCAGAGAATTTTGTTTCTCATGGTCTGAGAGTCCTTCAGGTGCCTTTTGGCAAACTCCAGGCGGGCTGTAATGTGCCTTATACTGAGGAGTGGCTTCCGTCTGGCCACTCTACCATACAGCCCTGATTGGTGGAGTGCTGCAGAGATGGTCATTCTTCTGGAAGGTTCTCCTCTCTCCACAGAGAAACGCTGGAGCTCTGTCAGAGTGACCATCGGATTATTGGTCACCTCCCTGACTAAGGCCCTTCTCCCCCGATCGCTCAGTTTGGCCGGGTGGCCCACTCTAGGAAGAGTGGTGGTGGTTCCAAACTTCTTCCATTTACAGATGATGGAGGCCACTGTGCTCATTGGGACCTTCAATGCTACAGAAATGTTTCTGTACCCTTCCCCAGATCTGTAGCTTGATGCAATCCTGTCTCGGAGGTCTACTTATAATTCCGTGGACTCCGTGGCTTGGTTTGTGCTCTGACATGCACTGTTAACTACGGGAACCTATACAGACAAGTGTGTGCCTTTCCAAATCATGTCCAATCAACCGAATTAACCACAGGTGGACTCCAAGTTGTAGAAACATCTCAAATGTGATCAGTGGAAACAGGATGCATCTGAGCTCAATTTTGAGTGTCCTGGTAAAGGCTGTGAATACTTCTGTACCTGTTGTTTTTTTTAATTTTTAATAAATTTGCAAAGTTTTCAAACAAACTAATTTCATGTTGTCATTATGGGGTATTTTTGAGGAAAATAATGAATTTAAGCCATTTTGGAATAAGGCTGTATCACAGCAAAATGAAAAGAAAAACCATACAGAGCTTATGCCTTATCTGCGGGGATGTGCCGGTTTTTGTCATCCTCTTTGCCGATCAGCGGGTGCTGGTGGTTAATCTGACTAAGCACAACACAGCCGGTGCGGCGCCCCCCCCTACCCAGAAGTGCTGGGTCATGCATGGATCCAGCACAGGATAAAATAATAACATTTCCATGTTCTGTGTACTGTGGGAGACAAGATATAGTGAATGCAGGCTCCTGGGTTTAGTAACACTTTAAGTAAAATGAAAAAGTCACAATAACATGTAATAATATGCACGTGCTATAATCAAGTTCATTGATGCCAATGTGCTAAATGTCTAAATCCTTGACCATGCTGTGTGCTACTCTGAAAGGAATTAACAATGGTGCAACATATGTGATTCAACCGTATGATATCTTACACATTGGTGCCTCCATTTACGCCAAAAAGTGGACCCCAACTTCACTCTACACTTACCAAAAGAAATTGACCCCTTGTGCTAGCAAGCGAATCACTGTAAATTTTTCCAATGTTCCAAACGCCAAACCACTGTGGTCCTTTGTGCAGCCTCAATCGCTCACATTTGGGCCAGATACATATGTCAGTTACATAAAGACGAGGGAGAAAAGCCTCTCTTTGAGAAATAATGTTTTGCTATTTAAATAATAAAAGCCAGTGCACTTGCGTATATGAAATGTCAGAGATCTCCTCTAAACCAGAAAGCGCTGCTGCGTACACCCAGCATGCACTCCAGCAAGCAGAAGTGACGTTGGCGGAGGTCCTATCCAACGCGTTTCGTCATTCGTATGCAACATCCTCAGAAGCAAGTAACTTGGAGACATAGGAAAATTGATTTCCTTACCTGATCCTCCACTCCTCTGTGCTGCTAGATTATTCCCCGCAGTTTCTTCACCTGTACGCACCAGCAGGCTAAGGTCCTGATGTCATCAAGATTGAATCGGGGTCCATAGCCTTGCATTGGATATGATGATGCTGAGGGCCAGGGCTGGGGGAGCAGAGGGAAGGGTAAGTAAAATAGCTTTTACTCTACCCAAGAATAAACAAGAAGTTTAAAGAGGAGTTTTGCCCCCTCCCAAAAAAATTAAGACAGCCGGTACAAATACTGTAGCAGCCGACTTTTACCATTAGGGCTTTTACCTGTCCAGGGATCCCGCGGTATCCTAACCCGAGATGATTCTTGAATCTTCTCTCGGGTGCTGGTGCTGCCATCTTGGCTCAAGTAAACCAGCAGTGAAGCCTTGTGGCTCCTACTGTGTATGCGCTTTGGTAATGGGCTGTTGGGGGGGGTGCAAAATGTGGCAGCGGAGAGTGGGGGGAGGCAGAAGGAAGACAGCGGAGTTTCCCCCTTTTGGGTGGAGCTCCGCTTTAACCCCTTGACGCTGACGTAATGCATATATGTGGCCTTTTGCTTCAAGTGGTTGTACCGGTACCGTTTTTCAGAGTCGGCGGTCGGTTTTCTTGTATTAACAACTGGTGTGGCTAATCAGCCTCGGCTAGTATTACAAGCAATGGGAGAAGACGTCAATTCCCCGCCCCCCCGGCACCTTCCACAGCTTGCCCGGGCTCTCCTGTCCCAATGGGAGGCCCGAGCGACCAGCTGGCACGTCCGCTGGCTGGCCAGAGACCCGAACAAAGCTGGAATCTGCTTTGATCAGGTCTCTGATCTAGTAACCCGGAAGCGATGTCAGCACCAGTTTAAAAAAAAAAAATCAGTATTCAAAACAGCCAAACTTGGCATTTTGAATGCTTTTAAGTGCAAAGGAGGGATCTGGGCTCTTATAGACCCCAGATCCCTCAAAAAAAATACCTGACATGTGACTATTGCTGTCACAAGGGATTTTTACATTTCTTGTGACAGTAATTAAAGTGATTGAAAAAAGGGAAAAAAAAAATTAAAGGGACAATGTAAAAAGAAATAAATAATAAAATAATTTTTTTTTAAAGGGGCCCATCCATCCGTGCTTGTGCCCAGAACAGAACGCATACGTAAGGTGCGCCCGCAAATGTGAACCGTGTTCTAACCACACATGTGAGGTATCGCCGTGATCGTTAGAGCGAGAGCAATAATTCTAGCACTAGACTCCTCTGTAACACTAAACTGGTAACAGTTAAAGATCTTTAAAACGTCCCCTATGGAGATTTTTAAGTATCGTAGTTTGTAGTAGCCATTCCGCGAGTGTGCGCAATTTTAAAGCGTGTTGGGTATCAATTTACTCTGCATAACATCATCTTTCACAATACACAAAAAAATTGACTGTTTGAATTGGCTAACTTGACTGTTTTGTTTATTTTTAATTCACTCTGCGCAAAATACAGTGTGACATAAAATATTGTAACGACCACCATTTTATTCTCTAGGGTCTCTGCTAAAAAATAAATAAATATATATATATATATATATATATATATATATATATATATATATATATATATATATATATGTATGTGTGTGTGTGTGTGTATATATATATATATATATATATATATATATATATATTTATATATATATAATGTATATAATGCTTAGGGGTTCTAAGTAATTTTCTAGCAAAAAATATACTGATTTTAACTTGTAAGCAACAAGTGTCAGAAAAAGGCTTGGCCTTCAAGGGGTTAATCCTTGCGGTTTGGGGACAGGCTCACTACAGGAGAGAACTTTTCAGATTTTCCGGAGTTGAAATATTCAGGTTCAGAGGTTCAACTTGTCATTTCCCTAGCTTGAACAATTTGGGAGCCTCAGAAGTGGCGAATTCTAGAGTGCTTTGATTGTGCGCTGAATGCCAGCGTGCCGCTGATAAACCATTGCAAAGATCTCAGCAAATCTGACGTGACTTATTTAGCCCCAAAGGTTAGTGAGAAGGTTCCTCGCCCTCTGTGTGACTTTGCCCTAATGATGTCCTCCAGGGCTGGTAGCCATAAAAATCACAACGAGTTTTTTCTGCAAGTCACATAGATGGCTCCTTGTTATCTTGCTTCAGAGAATTTCCTTTTAAAAGGGCACGACTCGTCTTTAAGAATCCAAATTATTCTGATTGCTTCATTTATGGCACATTAACAAGTCAAGCTTTCAACACCTAGATTGCTTTTTTTTTATTATTCGCTAGGAGGACTTTTTGTTTTCCCATTTATTTATTTTTTACATCTTTTTGTATTTTATCTTCTTTTCTTTTCTTTTTAGTCATTCGTTCTATCTCTTCATTCCTCCTAGTTTTCTTTTCATTCTTCCATCTATTTCTTTCTTTTTCTATTTTTCTTTTTACTTTTTGTAACTGTATTGCTGTATATTTAATGAATGGTTGAACGCAGGTATATGCTCTGTGGCTGTGTAAACTCACGTATGGGTACAAATCATTAAATATGTGTTTTTGTGTGTTTGCACTAGCACAACATATACAGTGGAACCTTGGATTACGAGCATAATCCGTTCCAGGAGAATGCTTGTAATCCAAAGCACTTGCATATCAAAGCGAGTTTCCCCATAGAAGTCAATGGAAAGGAAGATAATTCATTCCGCATTGACGTCTATTACATGCAATACCGCATGTGGCCAGAGGTGGGGGGGCGCCAGAGAGCCTCGGAAATACTCGGGGACAGCTTGGCTGAACTCAGAAATGCTCAGAAACACTCGGGAACTGAGTATTTCCGAGTTATTCCGAGTATTTCCGAATGGCTTTTCCGAACTTTTTCCGAGTGTCCCCGCCGCCCCCGCACCTCTGGCCAAATGCGGTACTGCACCGCCCATTAGCTTGAATTCTGCTCGTTTTGCGAGACAACACTCGCAAACCGAGTCAGAATTAAAAAAAAAAAAAGTTGCTCGTCTTTCAAAAAGCTTGTTAACCGCGTTACTCGTAAACCAAGGTTCCACGGTACCTGCTTACAGTTTACAGCTGGTGTGTAGCCGTTCATTACTATGGGCAGCTGTACGCTGCAGCTTTCTCTCCCACATGCAAAAATACATCCGCAATTTTATGTTGGATGCCTAAAAGTGTCCATGTATATGAGGCCTTAAAGTGTTTGTAAACCCTACCCAGTGAAGTCACTGGCCTCAGGTGATCCCAGAGCTAAAACAAATCCTCCTACATAAGTTGTACCTGTTTATCTGCAGTCTTCTCCCTACATCTGTTCACAGTCCAGAATTTATAAAGCTGAAGTCACACACTGTAGAGTTCAGTGAGAAGAGCTCTGAGAGCTGATTGGAAGGAAGGGATACCCTTCCTTCTCACAGCACACAGGAACAGAGCTGAGGCTGTCCATCACAGGCTGTGTGCTGGAGCTCTCTCCTCTGTCCCCTTTTTTGCTCTTGGTGTCAGGAAAACTTGTCAGAAGTGACTCGCGCAAATCGCAGAGGAATGAGGCAGCACACAGAGGCAATGGACACTACAAAACAATTTACAGTAAAAACTTGGTTTGAGAGTAACTTGGTCTGAGAACGTTTTGCAAGACAAGCAAAATGTTTTAATAATTTTTGACTTGATATACAAGCAATGTCTTGATATAAGAGTAGCGTCATGTCACAACTGAGTATAAAAAAGAAGAGAGGCGCCTCTAAGTGTAGCAATATGGTTACATTAAATGTAGGTACAACATTTAGCAACTTATTGCTACACTTAGAGGCGCCTCTCTTCTCTTTTATACCCTGTAAAAAAAAATGCTTTGATATACAAGTGCTTTGGATTACAAGCATGTTTCTGGAACGAATTATGCTCGCAATCCAAGGTTTTACTGTACTAGCAGAAAAGTGAATCAGTTTTCTGGCAGATGACCTACAAAAAGTCTCTTCTACCTAAAAACTGTACTTGTAGCAACATTTAGTTTCTATCCAGTTTAGCTCCTCTTTAATAAGGTGCAATAGTGGACGGCAAACAGTGAAGAATCATTTTTCACTATTATATTAGGAGGGAAAGATTTTCCTTTTCAGATTGCCTTTGCTTCTTATATTTATGACCCTCATTCTGCCGTTTCCATCACAATCTGGCTTCAGGCTATACAGTTACAGCACTTGGCTGCCCGTCTACTTCTAAGGAAATGCAGCTAATTGGGCAGCGCCAGCCCCCCACTGTAAAACGGGTTGTCCATATAAATGACGGAGTTAATTAATTCAGCAGCATGAGAGTGAAACCACTCCATATTCTTTAGCCATTACAGATCTTTTTTTTTTACGATGTCAGGATTTTAGGATGCGACTATTCTTGTGGCATTTAGCTGTAGTAGAGTGGCATGGTTTGCGTCTGTTTCCAGCTGTCTCGTTTCTTAAGATGGCCATACACTATATAATCTGATTGTACCATCTGGATCTACCATCTGATCCTCCCCTTGTTCCACAGTCCCCAATCCATCTTCTGATAGTACAGAACCTTGGATGCACTCTGCACATGCTCAGTTTGGTGTGTATTGTGAGAGGAGGTTTTTTTTTTCTTGCAAGGGTGCATGTGATCAGCACAGGGCCAAATAGCACTGTCCAGACAGAGGGTCAAGTCAGGAGTTTTGCAGACTCATAGGACAGTCAGAGTAGAATGAAAACAAATCCTACAAGTTAAACCAGTGCTCGGCCAGACACTGATAGGAATCATAAGACTGCTATATACTGTTGAAGAGAAAAGGTGTTTAGCAGTTTATATTCACTTAAATAACTCTTTCATTTTGCTGGTACACTTTTTTTTCATGTCAAAACTGTCACTTTCTGATTTTCAAAATCATCTTAAACAAAGAAAATTTCAGAGAAAATAATTTTTAGAACGTCCAGTGCGTTATTGTGCCATTTCCAGCACTCATAGCCCTTTGTAACCGATTTCCTTCCTGTATAAATGGGAACTTTATTATCCACTTTGTTGCCACATTGTGCAATTGGTTATTTCTCCCCATCATTTCACATATATATATAGTGTCATCATTATTTACAAACTGGCAATAAAAAAACGAAATCCATGTATTCAAGATTTCCTTTTTATTTTCTGTCCTCTAGACAACAAATATTGTAGTGAGAGGAAATCTTTCCAAAGTGAGAGCATTCCTCCTCAAGACAGGTGTCCCATTTTGAGGAATCCCCCTCTTTTCCTGTTCTGGTGACAACTCCAAACTTTGGATCTCCCTTTACTCTCTGTCCCAGTGATGATGCTAACCATGACAAAGAGAGGGGGAATCTCTCTAATGGGGACGCAGACAGGAAAAAAAAAACAAATCCTGACAGAAGGTCCATCCACACTATCCAAAAAAAATAAATAAACATAAAACAAAGTTTGGGCTTTTAGAACAGTTTTAACCACTTACTACTGGCCACTCTTACCCCCTCCCTGCCCAGGCCAATTTTCAGCTTTCAGCGCTGTCGCACTTTGAATGACAATTGCGCGGTCATGCAACACTTTACCCATATGACATTTTTATCATTTTTTTTTTCACACAAATGGAACTTTCTTTTGGTGGTATTTGATCACCACTGTTTTTTTTTTGCGCTACAAATTAAAAAAGACCAAAAATTCAGAAAAAAAAGTTTTTCTTAGTTTCTGTTCTAAGATGTTGTAAATAAGTAAGTTTTCCTTTACTGACAGTCACTGATGGGCACTGATATGCGGCACTGACGGGCGACATTGAAAGATGGCACTGACGGGCAGCCCTGATGAGGAGGCTCTGACGGGCAGCCCTGATGAGGAGGCTCTGACGGGCAGCCCTGATGAGGAGGCTCTGACGGGCAGCCCTGATGAGGAGGCTCTGACGGGCAGCCCTGATGAGGAGGCTCTGACGGGCAGCCCTGATGAGGAGGCTCTGACGGGCAGCCCTGATGAGGAGGCTCTGACGGGCAGCCCTGATGAGGAGGCTCTGACGGGCAGCCCTGATGAGGAGGCTCTGACGGGCAGCCCTGATGAGGAGGCTCTGACGGGCAGCCCTGATGAGGAGGCTCTGACGGGCAGCCCTGATGAGGAGGCTCTGACGGGCAGCCCTGATGAGGAGGCTCTGACGGGCAGCCCTGATGAGGAGGCTCTGACGGGCAGCCCTGATGAGGAGGCTCTGACGGGCAGCCCTGATGAGGAGGCTCTGACGGGCAGCCCTGATGAGGAGGCTCTGAGGGGCATCCCTGATGAGGAGGCTCTGAGGGGCATCCCTGATGAGGAGGCTCTGAGGGGCATCCCTGATGAGGAGGCTCTGAGGGGCATCCCTGATGAGGAGGCTCTGAGGGGCAGCCCTGATGAGGCGGCTCTGACGGGCAGCCCTGATGAGGAGGCTCTGAGGGGCATCCCTGATGAGGAGGCTCTGAGGGGCATCCCTGATGAGGAGGCTCTGAGGGGCATCCCTGATGAGGCGGCTCTGACGGGCAGCCCTGATGAGGCGGCTCTGACGGGCAGCCCTGATGAGGCGGCTCTGACGGGCAGCCCTGATGAGGATGCTCTGACGTGCTCCCGGCTTATCCTGCTGGATGTCATATGATGCCCCCCTTCCCGGCTGTCATTCTGCTATTGGCTGGGCGGGAAGAAGTTAAATCCCAACTCCGGCAACTAAAAAATTATCCCTGCGCATGCTCTGTCCTATGCGTTTTTTAAAACACTTTCCGTCTTTGGGGGGTGCGTGATGAAATGCATAGGGAGGAGTTTATGCTCGTGATGTCACCACAGAGATTTAAACCGGGAAACAGTCGGATTGAATCCGATT
This sequence comes from Lithobates septentrionalis, assembly GCA_037952835.1. Classification (NCBI taxonomy): domain Eukaryota; kingdom Metazoa; phylum Chordata; class Amphibia; order Anura; family Ranidae; genus Lithobates; species Lithobates septentrionalis. The sequence continues at coordinate 108,012 of JBBDGP010003114.1, read as the reverse complement.
TCCAGCTCTCTTCTCCAGAGATTTGGCTTATCACTACCTGCGCTAAGCTGACAGGAGTAGTGAAGCTGCTGTCACTACTCCTGTCAGCTGGTAGCATCAGGAACTCTTCTTGGCACCCCTCCCCCTTCATCTCACATGATACCAGCCAACAGGGCAGCTGCCCCTCCTGGCCACCCCTTGTCCCGGCCCTGATGAGGCTGTCAGTTTAAAGCCCAGTTGGATCGATTGTGCTCATCGATCAGTTAATCTCTTGGGTCGTAGAGTGCTTATTTTGAGCAACTACTTTTGATCTTATGTTTTAAAATCCTGGTTGATCAAAAGTGGTTAAAAGTTGTCACGTGTATGGCCAGCTTAGGGGGAGTTTTCCTCACACCAAAGAGATTTTCTATCATTTCCTTTTGAGTCGACTAGACAGGAAATGGAGAGAAATTTTGCTATTGGGACACCGATGGTAAAAATAAATAAATAAATAAATACTGCCAAGGGTGATGGAGGTGTATGAACCACAAAAGTGGCTGGACGGCATTACAAACCCTTCAGCAGGTAAGATTGTTACCATACATACAGTATATTATATATACAGTATATTGCAACTGTGTATTTAGTTGGGTGACTGGGGTTCAAATATGAGGGTTCAGCTTTGAGAGCAAATCTTCCCATTTTTGAATAGTTACTGTTGTTGTGATTGGTTAGTGAAGTATTTTAGAATGGTTAGAAATAAATTGTGCTGAAATGTCATAACTTTGGTGTTAAAATATGCCAACTCTGAGTTGAGAAGTGGCGGGCTTGGTTGTCAGTTGTATTAAGGGGAACTGGTGGAAAATACGTTTCCTGTAATTTTTTTTTTTTTCTGTTTACAAGAAGGGAGTTCCTTTTTTGACATTTAGGAAGAAATACAATACTTTTAAAGGGATGTCCATTTAAGGTAAACCTCAAAAATGAGCTCTGCAGTGTGAGACTTTAGATCAGGGATCCTCAAACTACGGCCCTCCAGCTGTTACAGAACTACACATCCCATGAGGCATTGTAAAACACTGACATTCACAGACGTGACTAGGCATGATGGGAATTGTAGTTCCTGAACAACTGGAGGGCCGTAGTTTGAAGACCCCTGATTTAGATCCACACCCCCTGCTTTTCAGAGCTGTGAGATGCTGTGTAGAACCTGTGTTTTGGAAGGCTGAAGAGAAGAGTGGGCTGCAGATAAACAGTTACAACGTATGTAGGAGGATTTGTTTCATCTCTGTGTCATCAGAGGGTAGTCACTTCCCTGGGTATATGTAAGGGATTACAACCACTTTAGCTACCTCCTGCCCGTGTACAGACAAATGATGGTGGGCGGGATGCTTCCTTCTTCTGGGACGACGTCAAATGACGTTATCCCAGCCTCACCGCGCTTATGTGCCCATCACGGGCACGCTGTATCACTAGGACATGGCACGCCCCCGATCTCTGTAAAGTATCAATAACGCGGCTCTTTACCCATGTGATCACCTGTGTTCAAACACAGCTGATCACATGTAAACAAGGAAATACCGGTTGTCGGCTCTCCTCGCCTCACACTAACAACGTGTGAGGAGAGGAGAGCCGATCAGCGGCATTTCCTCCCAGGGGAGACCTGTACAGGTATTTGGTGCAGCTCCAACAGTTCCCATCAGTGAGGCCAATCTGTGCCCATCAGTGAGGCCAATCTGTGCCCATCAGTGAGGCCAATCTGTGCCCATCAGTGAGGCCAATCTGTGCCCATCAGTGAGGCCAATCTGTGCCCATCAGTGAGGCCAATCTGTGCCCATCAGTGAGGCCAATCTGTGCCCATCAGTGAGGCCAATCTGTGCCCATCAGTGCCGCCTATAATTGCCCATCAGTGCCGCCTATAATTGCCCATCAGTGCCGCCTATAATTGCCCATCAGTGCTGCATATTCGTGCCTCCTCATCGGTGCCCTTCACTGCCGTCTCATCAGCGCACATCAGTGAAGGAGAAAAATTACTTATTTACCAAATTTTTTAACAAACTACCAAAAATTTTTTTTCGAAATTTTCGGTCGTTTTCATTAGAAAACAAATAATGGTAATAAAATACCATCAAAGAAAGCTCTATTTGTGTTTAAAAAATTTCAAAAAATTCTAAAAATGTCATATGAGTACATTGTTGCAATTGTCATTCAAAGTGTGACAGCACTTAAAAGCTGAAAATTGACCTGGGCAGGAAGGGGGTAAAAGTGCCCAGTATTGAAGTGGTTAAGGAAAGAATATACAATTTCACACTGTAGTTTCTTTTCAATTTTAAAGGGCCATTCCACCCAAAACTGATATTTCAGAATTTAGTAGAGCTGAGACCAGGGCAGGGGAGGCAGAGACCAGGGGGGTGCTGCAGCTGCACAGACCGCAGGATCTGTAGAAGAACTTTTTGACTCTTTGCTGCTGAGACAGGGGGAGGGGCGGACAGAGAGGCCTCCCTGCTGGTGCATGGAGAAGCTCAGGATCTGGTGTAGGAGTTCTGTCCTCTTCCCTGCTGCCAACTGCAGAGACAAGGTGGGGGTGGAGACGAGGAGGAGAGGTGCGAGGGCCACATGAAATGGCCTGGAGGGCCGGACTAGGCCTGTGGGCTTTGTGTTTGACACGTGCTATAAAAGGGACATGTTTAAATCTAAATAGGTGGTGCTGCGCTAATCCCAAGTGTATATGCTACAAGCCCTGAGGTCTATAGATGAGTAAATCAATTAACTAAAAATGCATCCAATAACAGCATAATAGATCCAATAATGAGGGTAAATGGCAATGGCCCAAATAAGATTTAAAAAAGATCAATATTATAATTATGAAATGTGTACATACCACTATAAATTATACATATCACCGTAACACTTTGGCTCACTGACAATAAAAAATACAATATGATGATAGGTGGCCTTGGCCCAAATAAAAAAAAATAAAAATAAAATATATATCATAAATGTGAAATGTGTACATAAAACTATAAAATAAGCATATCACCATAACAATGTGGCTCACTGACAGTAGGTGAAATACAACACTCTTTGTAAAGTTCAGATAAAAGCATGTGATTAACAATATGTGCAGACACAGCTCATAAAGTGACAATGTGCAGGAATGTGTCCGAATGGGTATACCATAGATCCCAAACTAATACAACAACATGCATCACAAAAGTGACAATATGCAAAGAAATATGATCAGAAAAAATTGTAAAAAAATATAGTAATCTAGAATCACATACAAAAGGTGCTCAAAAAAATATAGTCCTTCTATTAATTCAAAAGACGTGACAGCAACGTCCTAGCATGCGATCGTTGCAATAAGGTGCTTAAAGTGGATCAACACAAGTGAATCTTCGTGTATACACACACAGGTGGGTAATGGCCCCTTACCTTGAGGTAATAGGGCAACAGCTTATGATAGATAAGCCTTTAATGGTATCCACCTAGGGGCTTCAGCGCATCCCTCATGGTCCTAAATCCGGAGTATGACTCCCTCAGACGTGGGGCAGGGGAGTATATAGATGACAAAGCACAAAAGATCCCAATAGTGTAATACTGTTTTTGTTGTAAAATAACTTTTTTTTAAAGATAATAGGGTACTCACAAAAAACGAATGAACAGCGTTTAAAATCCAACGAGCAACGAGCTCGTGAGCCTCTAGCAGTAGTACAGCCTGTCCCGTCCCTACGCGTGACGTCACACCACACGTGACTTCATCAGGGGATGAATGATTATCATTCATTGGATGCATTTTTAGTTAATTGATTTACTCATCTATAGACCTCAGGGCTTGTAGCATATACACTTGGGATTAGCGCAGCACCACCTATTTAGATTTAAACATTTCCAGGCTTGGTGTGTACCTGTTTCGGTGCTAGCTGCTGTTCCTATTCTAGCTATTTTCCATACCTGATAGCGCGGGAATAATCTTACTATTCTCTATAAAAGGGACATGCTTTGTTCATATTTCATATCGGAGGTTTACAATCACTTGGCTCCCTTGGCAAAGGTGAAGTTCTGCTAACTTCCATTAACAAATCTTGTGCAAAAATAAGTTTTTTTTCTTCATCATTCCTTTTATGTGATTGGTATTTTTTACTAATATATGTAATATATTTAAAAAGAATTTTATTAATTTAAAATATGGTGAATTTTCACCATATTTACTAAATGAAAATCTGTTTTACTAATTTAATAGGTCTTCTGCATTCTAGCTGATGGATGTGTGGGCACTTTGTAGCCAATTACTGAATTACTTTGAATTCTCTGGCATTCTATTCAGGGGCTGTGGGGACCCTTGTTTCTTGTCTTTTTAATAGTTTATATCAGCCTTTCTCAACCTTCTTACCCCAGAGGAACCCTTGAAATAATTTTCAGGTCTCAGGGAACCCCTGCTAAGATGAATTAAATGGGGGTCAATCAAAAGGAATGACTCCCACATTTAGTGGTCAGTGGAAAGAATGCCCATATTACAGTAGTGGTCAAAATTCCACCCTACAGAAAACTAAAAAGATCTGCCAAGTGGTGTTGGACCTGGAATTGTACCGACACCTTGGATGGGATGGGGATGGGATGGGATGGGATTGGTTTTGTGCTGCCCTAGACGAGACTAAAATTGGGCTTGTCCCACCACTTCCGGTTTAAGACCCACCCCCTTGAGCTGCAAACTCCACCCCTTTCAGCTGCAAACTCCACCCCTTCCTCTTTAGGATCCACCTCTTCCAAGTAGAGCTCCACCTCTTCCAAGTAGAGCTCCACCTCTTCCAAGTAGAGCTCCACCTCTTCCAAGTAGAGCTCCACCTCTTCCAAGTAGAGCTCCACCTCTTCCAAGTAGAGCTCCACCTCTTCCAAGTAGAGCTCCACCTCTTCAGAGATGGGGAGTGAGAGAGAAGGGGTTGAGAGAGGGAGTGGGAGTGAAGGGGGGGCGAGAGAGAGGGGGGCGAGAGAGAGGCTCCCCTATCCCCCCCATACTACACCAGGAGCCCCCCCCCCAAAAAAAATACACCAAATGCTCACCTTCCCGCAGCCCACTGGATCCTTTTTACCGGCTGTGCGTGTAGGGAGGCTGACCTTGCACAATAACAAGGAACACAATCACAGGATTCCGACCTGCTCTGCCAAGTGAGCTGCTTCCGGGATCAGAGGCTGCAGCCACCGCCACCTCCTGCTTCCGTTTTGCTCCCCTGTCACCGAATGGTCAGTCCGTGGGTGCCCTTGGTGTCGCCCCTCTGGTGGGTGTCACTTAGGTGCAGTCCACACTGCCGTACCGACTGCTTGTAGTGTCCCTTCTGCCTGGGAGCGGCGCCGCCCGAGGCAAACACCTTGTTGGCCTCACGGTAGATACGCTCTTGCAGATCATGGATCTCGTATCCATGTCTGGAAGAACCCCAGGATTCCACAGAACCATAGGTGGGAATGGCTGGGTCCATACTGAGCTACAATTTAATTTCAACTAATGTTCTGCTTTTACAGAATATTCTATACATCTCTGCTACCGCGTTCAGCCCTTTGCCATGATTCATAACACTGAGTTGAGCTGAATATTTAATATGAGAGAATTTCCATAATCAAAGGCATGTTTTTGCTGTCAGTGTGTGCTTCCCAGCGCTGCTCACTATGAGACGGGTTAACATGACAGCTCCCTCACTAACAATGTTTAAAATGGAAGAGTTCAGTATATATTACGCATGCATTGCTATTACGGGAATTATAATGTCATCCCTCACAATATACAGATTTCTATTTAAAGGTGTGTTTTGCCAAAAGCTCACGGCATCCATCTGGCACCCCATATGTACATAAATGTGCCCTAACTGCACAATGGTATTTCTCTCTCTTTTTTTTTTTTTTTATATTGGCATCGAAGTAGAATAAAAGCAAAACACACGAGTTATAGCGGAAAAGTAGGGCGATTGGAAGCTTCTCTGGGTGGCCAATAAGTCATTGAAATATTGTATTTGAAATGCATGTGTGTGGGGACAGTATTTTGGGGACATTGTGATTTTACATTGTGTGGGGACAGGTGTGTGGGGACAGTGTTTTGGGGACACTATTTTGGGGACATTGTGATTTTACATTGTGTGGGGACACTGGGCCGGTGATCAGTGTGTAAAAAGGTGTAAAAAAACAGCTCATACTCACTGATCACCGGCCGGCTCCAGCGATCCGCTCTCCTCTCCTCCTCACTGACAACTTCCGTGCGAGGAGAGGAGAGACGATCGCCTAGCAACCGGCTCTCTATTTACATCACATGACGGCTGTGATTGGACACAGTCATTTGATCAGGAGGGCCAATCACAGAGCCCACCTGCCGATCAGAGATGCGCCGTGTCCGGGTGACACGAGCGCATCGGGATCGCGCCGTCGCGCGGGCACGTGCGCGAGTAATCCCCCTCCTTCTGAGGGGACGTTCCTGAACGTCCCCTCAGAAGGAGGAAGCGCCCAACCTGCCGTATATGTGCAGTGGGAGGTGGTTAAAGCTCATTTGTTGCTTGTTAAAAATCTGTTTAAACCTGAATGTCCATTGCTTGCCCATTGTTAGATTTTAACCCCTTCACGCCGCCATAACACAAATATGCAGCCCTACTAGACTGGGCTATTTTCCGTGGGGGGCGCATATTTGCGTATCTCCGCTTGTGCTGGGAGCGCGCTGCACGGCGTGCTCCAAGCACAGAGACTGGGGGTCTCGCCATGAGCCCCAGGCCCTGTACTAACGATCAGGACAAGGAACTCGAGATTTCGGGTCACCTGATTGTTGTGATAGCCTCCTGATTGGCTATCACAGTGATCAGTCACTGTGAAGCCAGCCCTGTGTTTTCTTTCTCTGTGAATTGGGAGCCAGTTCACATATCTCCGCTGCGGCTGTGGTGCGAATTTGGTCTGTTTCAGGTCCGATTTCAGCCAAAAATTTGGGCTGAAATTGGACCTGAATCGGTGAGTGGGGACGCGCCGGACCCCTGCAGTGAGCTGAATGCGAATGTAGTGTGAACCCAGCCTGATCATACAAGCGTCGGGCATTTTTTCTACAAAAACGCTGCTTCTAGGAGAGTTAAATAAACGTTCTGTGTGCATGAGGCCTAACAAATAAAATCAGGGGATATCCATTATCATTTACCACCAAATGAAAGCCCAATTTATCTTGGAAAAAAATATACAGTATAATCCACCTGGATGCACAGTAGTTTTGATATGTACAGTTTTACTAACTCATGCCAAAGTTGCAAAATTGTGCTTAGGCATTTACCCTTAGAATAAGTGTTCATTAGGGACTTCTGGCATGTGTGTGACTTTTGTTGTCTGCATACAGGTTCATGGTCGGTATAAATATTGAAGCCATGGACAGCTAGACAATTCAAATTTTTAAAAGCAGGCCAGCAATGGCAGCCCAATGTTTCTCTGATGACATGTTTACCTTAAAGGATCAATGCACTTGTTACTAAACCCACAACAGTAAAATCAGTCTGTATATGCAGTAAAGCCTGCTTGGTATACTCACTGTGGAACCTAATAAAGCCTCTGCATTGTGTAAAAATGCTGTTTGATCCTGTATGCACAGATCCTTCTCTTCTTCCACCGTCCCCAATCCATCTCCTGATAGAACAGAGGCCAGCGGACAAGCTGCACATGCTCAGTTTGGTGTGTATTGCTAGAGAGGTTTTTTTTTTTTTTTTAAATCTTGGGAGGGTGCATGTGATCAGCACTGTCCAGACAGAGGGTCAGGAGTCCTGCATCCTCATAGGACAATCAGGGGGGGAAAAAAACTCCTCCTAAAAGGTTTAACCAGACACTGATAGAAGTCACAACTGCTGCTCTAACTGCTGATGTAAAAAAGGTATTTAGCAGTTTATATTTAATAAAATAATTGCATTTTCCATGTTCTGTGTAGCATTTTCCATGTTCTGTGTACTGTGGGAGACCAGATATAGTGAATGCAGGCTCCTGGGTTTAGTAACACTTAAAAAAAAAAAAAAAAAAGTGAAGTGTGACACCCAATCCCACCCCACACACATTGTACATTACACCCATCCCGTACATCCCATACCTTACACCCATCCTACCCATCATTATAGAGCAGTATCCTCAGACACCTTAGACTCGGTTCACACAGGGCCTCCCGTTCTGTACAACGGAACCGTTCTAATCGGAGCGACGCAAGTCGCTCCGACTTAGAAAAAGGTTCCTGTACGACTTTGGGGGCGACTTGGGGCGACTTGCATAGACTTCTATACAGAAGTCGTTTTGCTCCCTGTGTGAACCGGGTCTAACATGCTCAGTATTCTACATATAATCCTGGAAATGCACCAAAAGTCAGCTCAAGGTTTACATATACAGTCTCGTAATGACACCCTCCCAGGGCATGCACCCATATGAATACAGGACCTGAAATAATTTTTTCCTTACTTAAAGCGAAGTTTCACCCAAAAATGTAACGGCTGCTTTTTGGATCCCCCCCCCCCCTCCGTGTCACATTTGGCACCTTTCAGGGGGGAGGGGGGAGCAGATGCCTGTATAATCCAGGTATTTTGCTCCCACTTCCGGGCATAGATTGCTGCAGTATCCGCGACGATCTACGCCATGTCCGGCCCCTCCTCCGTCCCCCCTGCTGTCTTCTGGGAGACACACAGGTCCCAGAAGTCAGCAGGGACCAGTGAGGACGTGCAGCGCGACTCGCGCATGCGACGTAGGGAACCAGGCTTTGAAGCCGCAAGGCTTCACTTCCTGATTCCCTTACCGAAGATGCCGGTGTCTTGCCGAGAAAGTTCCCTCGGCGGATAAGTTCCTCCCCTGTACTGCGCAGGCGCAGCGCCTGCGCAGTACCAACTACTGTCAGCCGCCGGAGATAGCCGAAGCTCAAACGCTTCAATCAGCTGTACACGGCGCCTGCGCTCTGGGTCCAGATTCCTTCCCCACCATCCAAGTGGACCTAGAGGGGGAATCTAAAAGTGCCGAGCGCAGCGAGGCCGTGCCCGAAGCGTGGCGAGCGAAGCGAGCCCGCGAGGGGCCCTCTTACAGGCGCCGTGTACAGCTGATTTTCAGCTGTTCCGCTTCGGCTATTTCCGCCGGATCGTACTGCGCATGCGCAGTAGAGTGAGGAACTTATCCGCCGAGCGGAACTTATTCGGCAGAACACCGGCACCTCCACCCGGGAGCAGAGGGACAGATTGGTGTCCTAATAATAAAAGTCAGCAGCTGCAGTATTTGTAGCTGTTGACTTTTTAATTTTTTTTTTTTCGCCGGAACTCCGCTTTAAACGTGAATGAAGAGCGGCGGAAAAATGGCACAGTTCACATAGTGGGAATTCATGGGGGGGTGTTTAGGCAGTCTGCTCTCATACACAAATGAGACATTTCAATGGGCAGAGTTGTGACTGCTAAATGAGCAGTTATATCCTTAGAGAATGGAGTCAGTCTTCAGAGTGATATATCTCTATATTATGGGGTCAGCGAATGGGCCGTCCGCAGAAAAAAATAAAACTAAAACCGTTTATGGCAGTGTTCATTATAACAGCTGGAAGATGATATCTTGTTTTTGACTCAATCCTTGAAAAAGAAAAGATGTAAAATAGACACATGGCAGTAGCTCAGCGGTTTGCAATCTTGCTGTGTAATTGCGATGTCCTTGGTTCTATTATGAGAACGAATAGTCTTTCCAGGTTTTTTTTTTTTTTTCATTTACTGTATGCGTACAAGAATAATCTGATCAGTGCGTGTTAATGTTTTAGAAGCCATGTTGATTGTATTTATAAATGTACATGCTGGTGATTTATATTTGCTCATTACTTACACTATATTACCAGAAGTATTGGGACGCCTGCCTTTACACGCACATCAACTTTAACCGCTTCAGCCCCGGGAAGAATTTACCAGAGCACTTTTTTCGATTCGGCACTGCGTCGCTTTAACGGACAATTGCGTGGTCGTGCGACCACGTACCCAAACAAAATTGACGTTCTTTTTCCCCCCCACAAATAGAGCTTTCTTTTGGTGGTATTTGATCACATCTGTGGTTTTTATTTTTTGCGCTATAAACAAAAAAAGAGCGACAATTTTGGGAAAAAAAAAAGCATTATTTTTTTACTTTTTGCTATAATAAATATCCCCCTAAAAATAACAATTTTTTTCCTCTGTTTAGACCGATATGTATTCTACATATTTTGTGGTAAAAATTTTTTGCAATAAGTGTATATTGATTGGTTTGCGCAAAAGTTATAGGGGTTGATTTACTAAAGTCAAATTAAAGTGGATGTAAACCCAATGTCATCCTTTCTAAACTACTGCCATAGGGGTTATCTATAATGCCCCATACACACGGTCGGACTTTGTTCGGACATTCCGACAACAAAATCCTAGGATTTTTTCCGACGGATGTTGGCTCAAACTTGTCTTGCATACACACGGTCACACAAAGTTGTCGGAAAATCCGATCGCTCTGAACGCGGTGACGTAAAACACGTACGTCGGGACTATAAACGGGGCAGTGGCCAATAGCTTTCATCTCTTTATTTATTCTGAGCATGCGTGGCACTTTGTCCGTCGGATTTGTGTACACACGATCGGAATTTCCGACAACGGATTTTGTTGTCGGAAAATTTTATATCCTGCTCTCAAACTTTGTGTGTCGGAAAATCCGATGGAAAATGTCCGATGGAGCCCACACACGGTTGGAATTTCCGACAACACTACCGTGTGTACGGGTCATAAGGATATACATGCCTCCTGCATGTATCTTTACCTGTCAAATGTCTCCCCTCTGTCTGTTATTAGACCCGAAAAACTGCAGATTCTGTGGGCAGGTCTGTTGTCTGGAGCTCGGTGGGTGGAGTCGTGATGTCAGACTCCCCGCCCACCTCTACACTCCCCTTGTCAATATGCATTTTCTCCTGTGTATTTCTAACACTGAACTTCTGCTATGATCTCTAACATCCAGTGAAAAGACAGGAAAGTAACCACATGACTTCAGCATGCCAAATCATGGTGAGGTGTGGAACAGCCAATCCTTGCAGAGCTGCTGAAGAAAGGAGTGGGGGAGGGAATTAAAAAATAATGCATGTCTTAGGCTAGTGCACGAGATGTAAATCACCTGTCACTCACAGCAAGGGGGAGGATTTGACAAAGTTTTTCTCTGTTTGTCAAGATTTATCTCACTGAACAATAAAAGAGGATTGCTCAGAGATGGATTAACTCTGTGTGGCAAGACTGGGCTCAAATGATAGGAAATCTTATACTCTACATCAGGGATATGCAATTAGTGGACCTCCAGCTGTTGCAAAACTACAAGTCCCATCATGCCTCTGCCTCTGGGTGTCATGCTTGTGGCTGTCAGAGTCTTGCTATGCCTCTTGGGACTTGTAGTTCTGCAACAGCTGGAGGTCCGCTAATTGCATATCCCTGCTCTACATTATGACATAAAAAAAAATAATAATAATTTTCGGGTTTACATCCATTTTAAGTTAACTGTGCACTATTGAAAGTGCAGTTGCTCCAGAGCTTAGTAAATGAGCAAAGGCTTTGCTGACTTCCATCATCCAATCATGTGCAAGAAAAAATGCTGTTCTTTTATTTTCCTTGTATGTGATTGGTTGTTCTTTGCAAAGTGAAGTTTTCCCTCATTTACTAAGCTCTGGAGCAACTGCACTTTCAAAAGTGCACACTCTATTTATTTGCCTTTAGTAAATCAACCCCGTAGTGTCTACAAAATAGGGGATAGTTTTATGGCATTTTTATTATTATTTTTTTTTTATTAGTAATGGCGGCGATCTGCGATTTTTATCGTGACTGCAACATTATGGAGGACACATCGGACACTTTTGACACTATTTTGGGACCATTGTCATTTATACAGCGATCAGTGCTATAAAAATGCACTGATTACTGTGTAAATGAAACTGGCAGTGAATGGGGTTAACCAATAGGGGGAAATCAAGGGGTTAAGTGTGTCCTAGGGAGTAATTCTAACTGTTGGGGGGGGGGGGGGGATGGGCTACCACTCACATGACAGCGATCACTGCTCCCGATGACAGGGAGCAGTGATCTTTGTCATGTCACAAGGCAGAACGGCGAAATGCCTTGTTTACATAGGCACTTCCCCGTTCTGCAGCTCCATGACACAATTGCCAGGAGATGCCGCGGGCACGGTCACGCTGTACACGGCGGGCGCGCGACTGCTAGCCCCGCCAATTAAAGGGGACATACAGGTACACCCATTTGCCCACCGCTGCCATTGTGCCGACGTACATCAGCGTGCGGCGGTCGGCAAGTGGTTAATGGCATCCCAGTCTTAGACTATAGGGTTCAATATTATATATATTATATATAGTTGGCCCACCCTTTGCAGCTATAACAGCTTCAACTCTTCTGGGAAGGCTGTCCACAAGCTTTAGGAGTGTGTCTATGGGAATGTTTGACCATTCTTCCAGAAGCGCATTTGTGAGGTCAGACACGGATGTGGACCTTGGTGGGTCAGATATCCCTGCAGCTCCTGCACTGTAAGTACACTTTTCAGCAATATGCTTTGCACTACGGCTCCGGTGTTGGTGGCTGTGTCGGTGGAGGTGTTCTGAGACCCCTTGGGGAGAGAGAATAGGCATTTTTTAAAAGGATCTCCATGTAGGAGGCCTCTTGTTGCTGGACACACATTGTTGGGTAATTATATCACATGCATGCACTGTACATTATTTTTATTGTGCGCAATTAAGTTTTTAAATGTGTACCTTTATCATATATTCTCTAACAGACTGACCTCTGAAGAAGAACCTTTGATATATGGGTTGAAACGCGTCAGTTTTTATTTTCTGATGTCGACAATATTTGTTTAATGTTGCTATGGAAATATGTCTGTATAATGTGTGTCTGATCCTATAAATTTTCAAAGCACTTCTTACTGGAGCTCATTTTTTAACCTTCATGTTATGCGATTTTTTTTTTTTTTGTACAATAAAATATATTTATCTTTTATACAACTTTGACTCAATACTTGTATTTTGCTGCCTAAAAACCCCACCCTGGGGAAAATTTTCCTTCTTTTTTACTTTCTCATACAAGTACATGGTACAGCAGGCACATATCAGGAAAATGAAATGTTGGGCTAACACATTCCTTAATTTTTATACTTTGAATTTTTAATTCAGTTTTTTTTTTTTTTTAGAGGGGACGGTTTAAGAGACATTAAAGTGTTACTAAACCCAGGACCCTGCATTCGCTATATCTGGTCTCCCACAGTACACAGAACATGGAAATGCAATTATTTTAGTAAACATTAGCTGCTTAAATACCTTTTCTCATCAGCAGTATGTAGCAGTCTTGTGACTTCTATCAGTGTCTGGTTATGTTGAATCAGTTTTATTATGTTTTAAACAATATGGAAATGTGAGAGTAATAATCCAGTTCCAATGAATGTACAAGCATACATTGAGATCATAATAATAAGAGAACAGTTATCGCATAAGTACAATAAAATATAGGTCACCAAGGCATGGTAAAATGAGCATAGTTATCAGTGTCTGGTTAAAGCTTGTTGTTTGAATAAAATTCAGGTATAAGGTCAGCCTAAGTGTTTGTTATTGGGCTCCTACAAATTTAGCAGACCTTGAATTTTTTTTATTGTTTCATTTTAAAATCTGGATCGAGATTGGGCTCAGGTAAGTTTAAAGGGGGCGGTGTGGTGTATAAAGGGCAATACAACATGTGGGGCATTTTTTTTACCTTAACGTGTTACTAAACCCAGGAGCCTGCATTCCCTATATCTGGTCTCACACAGAACATAAAAATGCAATTTTTTTTTTAGTATATATAAACTGCTAAATACCTTTTTCCATCAGCAGTATAAAGCAGTCTTGTGACTTCTGTCAGTGTCTGTTTTAAAGCTTGTAGGAGGAGTTTTCATTCTCCTCTGATTATCCTATGAGGCTGCAGGACCCCTGACCCTCTGTCTGGACAGTGCTGATTGGCTGATCACATCTCCAAAGGAAAAAAAAAAAAAACTCTAGCAGTACACCCCAAACTGAGCATGTGCAGAGTGCCCCCCAAGGCTCTGTTCCATCAGCAGATGGATTGGGGACAGTAAAAGAAGGGGAGGATCAGAGAAGACCGGATTAAATGGCCTTTTTGCACAATGCAGAGGATTGACCCCTTAGGTTCCACAATGAGTATAACAAGCATGCTTTACTGCATATACACACTGATTTTTACTGTTGTGGGTTTAGTAACGCTTTAATAGGATACATTCAGGCATTGCAGCTTCCGTTTTTTTTTTTTTTTATCTGAGAGGAGAGATTAGATTTTATCTACAGAGACTCGCACAATAGCCCCCCTACCATCCCCAAATTTTCATAACTTCTCGTTGTATCCAAGCTTCCGTATCTTGCACTGATGAGGGCTAATAAACTTGGCTAATAAACTTGAAAGAGCAGTCCTTGTAAGATTACAGCTTGGGTTTTGATTGATAATGAATGTGATAATTAGATGAGACCTTGGGGGCGATTCATTATCTAGTATGTGCACAGCGGTGTTCATATGCTCCTTATTTGTAATACATCACCTTTCCGTTGTCAAATCCGCCGGCGTCCATTGCGAGCGTTTCCATTCTAAACTGTCATAACTAATTTCCTGCCGTATTTTATACTTGACATATTGTGCACGGTGCACATCGAAGCGGAACCAAATGTTTGAATGCGTTCGATGTCTGTGCTGTCTGATTGGAAGACTTGGTTTTTCTAGCTAAATTCCAATGAAAACCTATACACAGACGAAATCCATATATTTCCTGCCAAAAGATTTTGTATTTCTGTCCATCCAGTCCTGATATTTACAGACACCCGCCAGAGGGCAGAGCCAGGCTAGTCACTTGACTTTCCTCTTACTCCTGTTAACCACTTCAGGTTTTACCCCCCAAAAAAAAAAAAAATATTAATGTGCTTGGAAAAAAAAAAAAAAAAAACATTGGGAAAATTTTTTTTTTTTACTTACCTTATAATGCCTGTTGCTATGTGGTCCCTCGAAATCTGCCTCCTTAGGCGCCTGGGCTCCTGACGTCACTTCCTTCAGCGAAGGAAGAGAGATCACCTCTCCCCCCTCCCTCTAGGCAATCATCTGGGACACGTGACCGGTCCCAGATGATTGCGCGGCCAGTCGCAGGGCACACATGCGCAGTAGGTGCCCGGCTGTGGCTGCGCCCACAGTTAAAATGCCAGCGCCGCCGAGCGGAGGGGGAGACGAGCGGGGCTTCGATCCCCCACATCGCTGGACCCTGGGACGACAGGTAAGTGTCCGATTATTAAACTTTAGCAGCTGCTTCTGACTTTTCTTTTTTTTTTTTTTTCTTTTTTTAAAGCGGAACTCCCGCTTTAATGACCAGGCCTTTTTTGCGTTACGGCACTGCTTTACTTTAACTGACAATTGCGCGGTCATTCAACGCTGTACTTAAATTTTAATTGATGTCCTTTTTTTCTACAAATAGAGCTTTCTTTTCGTGCTATCTGATCACCTCTGCTGTTTTTAATTTTTTGCACTATAAACAAAAAAAAAAAGACAATTTTGAAAAAAAACCAACAATTTTTTACTTTCTGCTATAAAACCTATCCAATTAAAAAAATTGAAAAAAAATCTATTTTTTTTATCAATTTAGGCAAACCTGTATTCTGCTACATATTTTTTTGTAAAAAAAAAAAAATCCCTGAAGGCGTATATTGATTGGTTTGCGCAAAAGTTATCGTGTCTACAAACTATGGGAGATTTTTTTTTTTTTTTTTTTTTATACTAGGCGGCGATCGGCGACTTATAGCAGGACTGCGATATTGCGGCGGACAAATTAGACACTAACTGAAACTTTTGACACTTTTTTTGGGACCAGTGACACTAATACAGTGATCAGTGCTAAAAATATGCACCGTCACTGTACTAATGACACTGGCAGGGAAAGGGTTAACATCAGGGGTGATCAAAGGGTTAACTGTGTGCCTAGCTGGTGTTTTCTTACTGTGGGGGAGAGGTGCTTGTATTAGGGGAAGGCATGGACTCATGTCCCTGCTTTGCATGAACACAGGATCCATGTCTTATGTACTGACTGAACAGCGATCTGCCTTGTTTATATAGGCAGACTGCTGTTCCCCCTCTGTACTGAAGGATTGGTGGGTGCCAGCGGACATCAAGGGACCGCGGTACCTGGCGATCAGCTCTCGCAGTGCATGCGCTTCCCAGACCCCAAAGTGTCGGATCACCTACTAGGTATGATGATCTGGCGTAGCCGTGCCACTTTACCGCCGTATACCTAAGTTATGTGGTCAGCAAGTGGTTAAGTGATACCATTTGGTTACCTCTCAGCCCCTAGCCTGTGATTGGATTGTGAGTGAGCAGCAATATGCAGACGGGTCCCTTTTCTACTCCTAGTGTATGGCAGCACATGGGCCTTTGGTTGGATCCTAGTACTTCCTCTCCCTCCCCTAGAGTGTTCCTGGGCAAGGCATGAAAGGAAGATGAAAGATTCAGGAAAGATTCAGGAACTTATGCTAGTTGTATGTAAAGCATATTCAATTATTTTCAAGTAGTGCACCGCTGCAATAAATGTTTTTTTTGTTTTTGTTTTTTTAATGGTCGTGGGGATCAGCTTTAGTTTGTCTTCTCATAAGAAGAAAAAAAAACGAACACTGTACACCACCTTTTTTTCCTAACACCCTAGAGAATAAAATTGCAATACTTTCTGTCATACCGTATTTGCACAGCGGTCTTACAGGTGCACCCTTTTTTTTGAAAAAATACACTTTTTTGAATTAAAAAATAAGACAACAGCAAAGTTAGCCTAATTTTTTTTTTTAATATCGTGAAAGATAATGTTACCCTGAGTAAATTGATACCCAACATGTCACGCTTCAAAATTGCGCCTACTCGTGGAATGGCGACAAACTTTTACCCTTAAAGCAGAGTTCCACACAAAAATGGAACTTCCGCTTTTCGGAACCCTCCCCCCCTCCGGTGTCACATTTGGCACCTTTCAGGGGGGTGCAGATACCTGTCTAAGACAGGTATTTGCACCCACTTCCGGCATAGACTCCAATGGGAGTCTTTGCCTCTTCCGGTCCCTCCGCGCTGTCTCCTGGGAAACACACAGCTCCCAGAAGAGAGCGGTGACCAGTTACGATGCGCAGCGTGACTCGCGCATGCGCAGTAGGGAACCGGGAAGTGAAGCCGCAACGCTTCACTTCCTGATTCCCTCACCTAGGATGGCGGCGGCAGCTGCCGAGAACCGAGCGGGCTCTTGGCGTCGCCTGCCGACATCGCTGGACCCTGGGACAGGTAAGTGGCCATGCATTAAAAGTCAGCAGCTGCAGTATTTGTAGCTGCTGGCTTTTAATATTTTTTTTTTTTGGCGGTTTAGGTGGACCCCCGCTTTAAAAATCTCTATGGGCGACGTTTAAAAAATTCTACAGGTTGCATGTTTTGAGGTACAGAGGAGGTCTAGAGCTAGAATTATTGCTCTCGCTCTACCGATCGCGGTGATACCTCACATGTGGTTTGAACACCGTTTTCATATGCGGGCGCTGCTCATGTATGCGTTCGGTTCTGCGCACGAGCTCGGCGAGATGGGGCGCGTTTAAAAAAAAAAAATTCTTATTTATTTTACCTTTTATTTTTTTATTTTTACACTGTTTAAAAAAAAAAAGTGTCACTTTTATTCCTATTACAAGGAATCTAAACATCCCTTGTAATAGAAAAAAAGACCTCAGATCTCATATTTACACTAAAATGCAATTAAAAAAAAAAAGAAAATGGGCTTTTAAGACATATGGGCGGAAATGATGTTTTGACGTGGCTTCCGCCCTGCAATGTTATGGAGACGGGTGGGGGCCATCTTCCCCTCACTTGTCTCCATGCCCAGCAAGGGTGAAGATCCGATCGCCTCCGCCGCTGCCGATGGCTCCGGTAAGCAGGGGAGGGCACCAGAGCGCGGCGGGAGGGTGGCCCTCTCCCGCCGCCAATAAAAGTGATCTTGAGGCGAATCCGCCGCAGAGACCACTTTTATCTGAAACCGGACCGCTCACTGAAGAAGAGGATACCGGGGTTATGGTAGCTAGCTGCTGCTATAACAACGATCTTCAAACAGCCGATGTATAACGACTGTGGGCGGTATGGAAGTGGTTGAACACTTAAACCACTTCTCGTCCAGCGATGTAGCGGAACGTTATACCGAGATTTAGTGGTTACACTGAGATGATGCCAGGCATCATCCTGTTACCATTTTTTTTTTTTAAAGCCGGCCCCCCTACCGCGGCTCTCTTGCTCTCCTGTCCCACTGGGAGACCCGGGATCGGCTTTGATCGGCTGTGCCTAATAGTAAACCAGAAGCGATGACATGACATCACTTCCGGTTTACTCAGAAACTATCGCCAGCAGTTTTTGAAAATCGAAAGCATTCAGAAACTTCGATCTTGGCGTTTTGAATGCTTATAAGTGCAGAGGAGGGATTTGGGATCTCTCCATAAAGAGGACCTGTCACGTGCTTATTGGATGTTTACATTCCTTGTGACAGCAATAAAAGTGATCGAAAAAAATAATTAAAGCAACTGTGTAAAAATACAAAAAAAATGTAAGTGCCCCCTGTCCTCCCGTGCTTTCGCGCAATGGCAAATGTGCGCTTTGGTCCCGAACGCATGCAAACACCGATCGTCCCACGCGTCAGCTATCGCCGCAAACGATATCTGACGTGTAACCTGTAAGTGGTAACCTGTAAAGGCTTTTAAAGCCGTGCCTATGGATAGTAAAATGTACGTAGTTTGTCGACATTGCAGGGGCGTGCGCAATTTTAAAGGGTGACATGTTTGGTATCTATTTACTCGGCTAATTTAATCTTTTATATTTTACCAAAAAAATGGGGTATGTATTGTATTTCATGGCATTAAAATTCAAAAAAGTGTATTTTTTCTCAAAAAAAAAAAAAATGCGTTTGAAAAACTGCTGCACAAATACCGTGTGACATAAAAAAATTGCAAAACCCACCAATTTATTCTCTAGGGCAGGGATCTGCAATTAGCGGACCGCCAGCTGTTGCAGAACTAAAAGTCCCATGAGGCATAGCAAGACTCTGACTGCCACAAGCATGACACCCAGAGGCATGATGGGACTTGTAGTTTTGCAACAGCTGGAGGTCCGCTAATTGCATATCCCTGCTCTAGGGCCTCTGCTTTAAAAAAAAAAATACTGATTATTATATGTGAACAAAAAGTGCCAGAAAAGGCCCGGACTGGAAGTAGGTAAAGTGTACCTGTGGGCTGAATAAAAGTCTTACATTTGATGGCAGGCTTCCTTCATGTCGTTTGTAATGAATTCTCTGCAGAACTTATACGGTTTTATAGGCAAATAGCAACTGGCCTTAGTCTGGCCCCTCCCCCTTTTGCTTCCTACACCTTTCTACCGGCAAAGCCGCTTATCACCGCGATCAACTAAGGCTGGCCATACATAATATAATTTTCTTGTGCAATTAGATTTACCAAAAACCATACACTATGAGGTCAAACCGAAACACTTTCAATTTTTTCATCCAATCGGGCAGGCCTTTGAACTACATAGGTGAAATCTAAAGGAAATTGTATAATGTATGGGCAGCCTAATAGTAAGGAGAGGGCAGGCCTGGGCCTGTGACTGTAGAAGCTTTGTATATGGGAGCTCACCCTTTTTTATGGGCTCTCTTTCTGCAAGACATCAAAACACATGCAGAAACCTGGAGGAGCTATTTATTCTAAGTGGCAGTTAAATGGTGAGATTTGTATTCTAAGTGGCAGTTAAATGGTGAGATTTGTACCCGCTCGATTGTGCTGCTAAAATAGCTGGAGATTGACCACTACAGGTAGCAATTGATTGCTGAACAGTAAAAAAATAAAATAAAAAAACAACAAAAAAGCTTCCCGTAGAGTTAAACTATTCAAATAGAATGTAGTAACGATCAGTCATAGCGAACTGAAGCATTGTGTGTTCATGGAAAACTGATGTGGACATAAAAACGGGGATGAACAAGTTTTTAAAGGGGTTGCAAAGGTTCGTGTTTTTTCACCTTAATGCATCCTATGGTGAAAATACACCTGGCAGTCACCGGCCCCCTAGCCCCCCGTTCTACTTACCTGCACCCCTTCATTTAGTCGGCGGGAACACTCTGGCTCCTTCTCCATGGGCTCCCGGCTCTTGATTGGATAAATTGATAGCAGCGCAGCTATTGGCTCCCGCTGCTGTCAATCAAATCCAATGACGCGGGGGGTGGGGCCGAGTCTGGCATTCGTGTCTATAAACGCAAATGCTGGACTTGGGTAACAAGGGGGTTATCTGATGCGGGGAGGAGCCGCGAGAGCCGCCGGGGGACCCCAGAAGAGGATGTTCGGGGCCACTCTGTGCAAAACGAGCTGCACAGTGGAGGTAAGTATGACATGTTTGTTATGTAAAAAAAATATATAAAAATTACCCTTACAATCCCTCTAAAGTGAAACGTCACTCCCTCAATCAACATAGATTATTTTTAATCTTTTTATTCATTTTTTTTTTTTTTACATTTCTTCACTTACTTCCTGGTCTCTTGCCTAGGCAAATTATTTCATATATCCCAAGAGTCTTCAGGAAGGCAGGAGAGGGGGGAGGAGTTTTGGACTAAGGGCAGATGGATTCCAGGAAGTAAATGCCACATGAATCACCTGCCCTTACTCAAGATGGCCACGGCCAGAAATGCTAGGCGGGGGTGTTTTCAAAGTGATTTCTCAGCAAAATAAAGCATGAAAACATGAATTGATGGGAGTCTGTATCTTTTGTAGGACCCCAAAAAGGAAAACCTAAAGCAGAACTATAGGCAAAACGTTTTTTTATTATTTAGAATAGAATAGGGGAGCGTTGTAACTAGGGCTGGGGAAAAAATCGATTTGAATCTTGAATCGAGTTGAGAGGTCAAATCGATTCAAATTTTCAGCAAATCGATTTTTTAGATTTTTTTTTTTTTTCACCAGGACCGGCGCTGACACCTCCCTGGTCCTGAAGAGCTGCAGGCAGGAGTTTTTAGGTGAGGCCGCGGCTTCGGCCTAGGCCGCGAAGCCAGACGCCGCGGACTAGGCCGAAGCCACGGCCTCGCCTAAAAACTCCTGCCCGCAACTCCTCAGGACCAGCATGGTGTCCATCAAAAAAAAAAAAAACTCGTTTTGAATCAAGTATTTTTTTTTTTTTTTTTTTGGAAAAAATCGCCCAGCTCTAGTTGTAACCCCTGTAAGGTTTATTTTTGCCCTCTTTATTTCCCATTGGAGAGATTTACCTTCACTTCCTGTGTTATAGCCAAACGGGAAGTAAAAGGGAATTTCTGCAAATTAAGGAAACTAGTGTCCCTATTGGAAGATTTCCCCTCTATTACTTTTCTGGGGACAACCAAAAATTTGGGATTTTCTTTTACTTTAACTTTGATAATGGTCAACAGGACAAATAGAGAGGGGGGATCTCCCTAATGGGGGCACAGACAGCTATAAAAACTGACAGGGGTTCTAATCCATCTCCACGCTGTCCAAAACTAAAAGGAAAAAAAAAAAATTGGCTTTAGTTATACCTTAAGCTGGCCTTACGCCTGTAGAATTTTGTTAGAAAATTCCAGTTGGACAATGGGAACAAGCAAATTTCTGAAAGTTGAACTTGTTCCAGGCCGAGAAAGCATAACTATACTTCCGCACTTGCATTCGTTGATCCAGAAGTAGAACATTTGTTCTACAGAAATCAAGACATTGACATGGTACTAAAATGATGAGTTATTCTAAACTAGCCCAGCACAGGAGGACACCATTGAATGGTCAGATGAGCAATTTTTATACTTTCTCCTCCGAATGTTTGAAAAAATTCAGATGTAAGGCCAGCTTAGGTGTTTGTTATTAGTAGACCTTGCATTTTTATCAAGGCTGGACAAATTCTTGTTTCATTTTAAAACCTGGATCGAGATTGGGCTCAGGTAAGTATAAGGATGAGGTGGGGGGGCTAAGGGGGGCGATACAACAGGTGGGGCATTTTTTTACCTTAACCCTTTCATGTCTAAGCCTATTTCTGATCTTTTTTGTTGCTTACAAGTTAAAATCCGTATCTTTTGCTAGAAAATTACTTAGAACCCCCAAACATTCTATATATATATATATATATATATATATATATATATATATATATATATATATATATATATATATATATATATATATATATATATATATATATATATATATATATAATATTTAGCAGAGACCTTAGAGAATAAAATGGAGATTGTTGCCAATTTTTTTATGTTTTTGGGGAAAAAAAGACACTTTCATGAATTTAAAAAAAAAAAAAATGGTTAGCCCAATTCTTTTGTATAATGTAAACTATGATGTTACGTCGAGTAAATAGATACCTAACATGTCATGCTTTGAAATTGCGCACACTAGTGGAATGGCGACAAACTGTGGTTCCTAAAAAACTCCATAGGCAACGCTTTAAAAAAAATTAACGGTTACCAGGTTATAGTTACAGAGGAGATCTTCTGCTAGAATTATTGTTCTCACTCTGGTGATTGCGGCGATACCTCACATGTGTGATTTGAACACCGTTTACATTTACGGGCGTGACTTACGTATGTGTTTTCTTTGCTGCGGGAGCACGCGGGGACGAGGGTGCTTTAAAAAAAATTCTTTATTTTATTTAATTTTTTTAACATTGTCCCTTTAAAAAAAAATAAAAAATCTGATCTCTTTTATTGCTGTCACAAGGAATGTAAACATCCCTTGTGACAGTAATAGGTGATGACAGGTACTCTTTATGGAGGGATCGGGGGTCTAAAAGACCCCAAATCCCTCCTTTGCACTTGAAAGTATCCAGATCGCCAAAATCGGCGATTCTGAATACTGTCTTTTTTTTTTTTTTTTTTAAATCGGCGCCATTGGCAGCCGAGTAAACCGGAAGTGGCGTAGTGACGTCGCTTCTGGGATTTTACATCGGGGACCCAATCGAAGCGGAATATGGCTTTGTTTGGGTCTCAGCCTAGGCGGCGGGTGCGCCGAGTGGTGGCTCGGGTCTCCCAGTGGGATGTTGGCACGGGAAGAGCGAATATTTTAGTAAATATTTGTGTGCATCTTACACTCTACGGAGCCATTTGTTTTATCTGCTCAACATTCAGATGCTACTTTCAGCTCAATGTTAATAGAGCAGTCAAGCTCCGAACAATCTCCTTGTAGCTATAGGCTTAAGCCTAGTGCACACGGGCGGCATTGGCCGGTTCATTAGAAACCGGCCGACATTTGGCCCGTGTGTACTGCAGCCAGTCCGACAACAGCCGACCGCTGGAGAAAGGTCTGCCGATTGGCTCCCGATCAGGAGTGTTCTGGTGGGGGGCCGTTCCCCTGTCAGAACACAATAGCACAGCAGGGGAGATCGCTGTACTAACGTAAAAAAAAAAATAGCGTGTACTAGGCTTTACTTTCATTCAGCTTACAAGAAGAAAAAATGAAAACACCCCAAGCTTCCAGGGATCCACCTTGGCAAGTTTGACAATATTGGCACTTCTTCCAGGATCCTGGGAAAGGTTTGGATCACAAATCTCACAAGAGGATGCCCCTGCCTAGTTTTGGAGGAACTTTAAGAATTGGGTTCCTCAGATGACAACCTCGAATACTGTAACCAACCAGAAGCCAGGGCATAATGTAAATTTAAACTTTTCATTCCCCCCCCCCCAACTTAGTATTTCCTAAAGATGATAATGGGGCTACAAAAGAAGTGGTCCGTGCTAGTGGAGCAATCAAACATCTAAAATTAGAGTGGCTTACCAGCGGATGTAGCTGGAAGCAAGGGCTCTCTGCTCCGTCGACAATCCGATCTTTTATCCTCGCGAAAGCATAAATCCTCACCCTTTGCCAGTATCAGCTACCAGAGCTGAGTGATGACACTTCAGGCTACACGGTGGTGCCTTTACATCGCGCCCACGGCATGTCAAAATGTGGATGGTCGACCCGCTCCCCTGCGGACCAAGCTGGCCAAGATGGTGGCGTGCTTCCCCACCTAGCAAAGGACACATACATTTTTTTGTACCTCTGTATAAACGCAATAAAATATTTTTCTGATTTAAAACCTCTAAAGTTCACCCTTGTATCTCTAGTCTTATGCCCCGTACACACGGTCGGACTTTGTTCGGACATTCCGACAACAAGATCCTAGGATTTTTTCCGACGGATGTTGGCTCAAACTTGTCTTGCATACACACGGTCACACAAAGTTGTCGGAAAATCCGATCGTTCTGAACGCGGTGACGTAAAACACGTACGTCGGGACTATAAACGGGGCAGTGGCCAATAGCTTTCATCTCTTTATTTATTCTGAGCATGCGTGGCACTTTGTCCGTCGGATTTGTGTACACACGATCGGAATTTCTAACAATGGATTTTGTTGTCGGAAAATTTTATATCCTGCTCTCAAACTTTGTGTGTCAGAAAATCCGATGGAAAATGTGTGATGGAGCCTACACACGGTCCGAATTTCCGACAACACGCTCCGATCGGACATTTTCCATCGGAAAATCCGACCGTGTGTACGGGGCATTAGACTTTTGTTCAGCTTACAAGAAGAAAAAAGGAAAATTACTCACTTTACACCACAAGCTTCCGACCAACTCACCTAGGCAAGGTTGACATCACTGAGCATTCTTCCAGGATCTGGAAAAATTTAGGAACCCAAATCTTGATACTCCTGCCGAGTGCTGCCGAGTGCTTGAAGAACTTTTTGCAATAACTGGGTTCCTCAGCATTCCTAGGATCCCCCCCAAAAAAGCCTAGTGATGACAACCATGAATACGTGAACCAACGAGAAGCCAGGGCAAAAGGTAAATTTTTACTTTTTTTCATTTTCTATTGTTTTTTCGCCAGTTAGTATTTAATAATGGGGGTTTGGGGACTACAAAAAAAGTGGTTCATGCATTTTCATGTATGGTTTGCACCCTAATGAACAATTTGTTTCATTTGTTTGGCATTCAAAGGCTACTTTCCAGTTAATGTTAATAGAGGAATCAAACTTCTAAAAAATCTCCCTTGTAGCTCTAGACTTTCAACTTACAAGTTTGCTTTTGCAGACAAAACCCTCACTGCACCTTTTTGTCTGCGGATCCTTCAGTGTACAAAGTGAGCTAAAAGGATTTATGTACTTTCTAATTCCTACACACAGAATTTGATCTAGTTTACAGGCCAGAGACCTTACCAAATCAAATAAGAAAACGATGTTCCCTTTCGGAGCATCCTCGTTAGCATTCCGCATTCGTGATGGTTTACCCAGAGGCAGAATATGTTCACGTCTCTAATCTTTGTCTAACAAATCTCTAATCGGATTTGAGGAGCCATTGCTCGCCTTATTCATGCTAAACACTTTTTAAAGAGAGGCCAGAAAATAATGGGCGCGTTTTACTGACATTTATGAGACTTTGGGAGTGAAATCGCTTTTACGGATAAACAAAATGTTGCAGGCACCTTGTGGGTTCAATCAATATTAATGGGAACACAAGCGGTCTGGCAATTAAAGAGACATGGCCACCTGCGTATTCAGTGACCGTGCCTCCTGGAAGCCCAGTTCTTCAGCAATATATACCTATTGATTCGCTCTCTCTCTCACACCATCGTCATCCCCGCTTCAATTAAGACCTTGGTCCATTGGAGCACAGTTTTAGGATATGAGGTGGCATATGACCGTGACAGTTTTGGGAACTGAGCAGCCAGTTGCCCGGCCAATACGCTGTTGGTGGGAGAGGGAGAAGGACAGTAAAATAATCTGACCCTGTAAGCTCTCACACTGCCTGACACTGGAGCTTACTGAAGGTTGACTCCTTCAGCATGGAAGTGGCGAGGTAGCATGGTTTGGTGATTATACTGCGCTAGGGGGGTGGGGTATCCAGTGATGTGCCCTGGGTGCCAACTGAAGGGAACGTCCTGTAGGGGCAGGGCCAAGGGTGTGCTATAGTATCTTCAAAAATTCTGCTAGCACACCCAAAGTACTCACATTAGCCGATCAGAACACCCTTATTTTATTGTGAAATCCCAGATTTCCCAGAGTCCCCTATTTAATGGCAGTACCAGCCTGCAACAGGCATGGAAACACATGGCGCTGATCCAGGATGGGTGGCATCTAGTGCTACTCCAAGCGATTAGAAGATGATGGAAATCTGCCACTCACCCTCTGCCATGCTTCCAGCGCTTTACTAATTATAAGGTAATGTGAGGGGTGCTTAGGATGGGGATTTGAGGGATCTTTGAGGAATTTAACGTGAAGGGGGCTCTGAGGATTCTGATGTGAAAGGTGCTCTGAGGACATGGATTTGGGGACTTTGAGGTCACTAATATGGGGGGGGGGGAGCTTTGAGGACTCTGATGTAAAGGGGGAACTCATGATGTGAAGGGGAAAAATTGAGAGGATGCCCCAGGGACTTTGTAGGCAATGGTTTAGAGCCAGATAATGAACCGTGATAGTACCATAGATCTATGAAAGAGGGTTGCTGCCCACAACCCTAAAACTTGAATAGAGCAAATTCCACGGATGGGCACAGTTAAGGCGGCACAGATAAGGCGGCACTGATGGGGACAGATAAGGCGGTACGGATGGGTGGCACGGATAGGTGGCACTGATGGGCACCGATGGGGGGCACTGATGGGTGGCACTGATGGGCAGTGATGGGCGACACTGGGCACTTATGGGCACTGGTAGGTGACACTAATGGGCACTGATGTGCAGCACTGTTGTTGTGGCATTGATTGTGGGCACTGATGGGTGGCACTGTAGGCACTGATGGGTGACGCTGGTGGGCACTGGTAGGCGGCACTGCTGCCTATTGCTAGGTGTCACTGAGAGGGGGCACAGATAATTGCCGTGATCGGCTTTTTTTTTCCTCCTCACGCTGTCAGTGCGAGGAGAAAAAATAGCCGATTACCGGCTCTGTTTACATCACATAATCAGCTGTCATTGGCTGACAGCTGATCATGTGGTAAGGGGTCGGGACCGACCCCTTACTTCGATCTGTAATCAGGTGAGTCTCATAGACTCGCTGATCACCGGGCGCGCAGGCCGCTCGTGCACGGGACGACGTCAATAGATGTAGTCCCGGCAATGTAGGTCCGTGCTGTTGCCGTCATTTGGCAATAGCGCGGATATGAAGAGGATATACAAACAACCACTGAAATCTGGCCAGTAGTGAACTGGGTCAGAAGATGTCCGACGCGTTTCAAGGTTTGTAGCGATTAAACCTCTTCTTCAGGGAGTGGTTCAGTGATTGATTGTCTACAAATTAACAAAAAGCAAAGAAAACATAATGAACGTTTGTCATAAAACATATATGAATAGGCATTACGTATTGGATGTATTAAAATAATACAACATGAAATCTAACCATATTTCCTGAGAAGTCACTGAGAATGCAACCATTTAAAAGAACGGGGAAGACAAATCCGCTGCCCTAGATCAACGAAGATGGAAAAAGCCAGAGAGGAGAGGCCAGGTACGATGGGCCCAAAAGATCACACAAAGAGGGCATCTATCATCCAACCAGAAGAGGGGGCTGATCATGCTTGAAGCCAGGAAACCCCTCAAAGTTCTATAGACAAAGCAAAAGAGCCAGATAATAGGGTACAGAAGGTATAGCAAAAAGTACAAAGTTTATCAAATATAAATATAAAATAGTTTAATTTAGACATATGTAACACATTTCTTGAATAAAATCAAAAAGTGCTAATCGTGGTATATATTTTACAATACACAGCTGAATTCTTGAACACACGGTTGATCTCATGGGAAAAGACCAGACCGCAAATGTTTATATGACGGATCCCAACATGTTTTGGAATGTACTAAATTCCTTCTTCAGGGAATGGTCAAGACAGGCTGTATTATCTGGTGATTTAATAACAGGGTATCAACATAAACATGTAGTATATCATTTATAAAGAGAGTAATACATAGGTGGTGGATAACAACATGGCATCATATGGAAGGCATTTAAGTGTCCCGGGTCCAGGACACGCTCCAAATAAGATGAGGGAAATGGAGGTGTATAGTAATGCTGCCGCAGTCAGACGCTCACAAGGATCGTGTATTTGGAGATGGCCCTGGAATAAGAAACATACAATGCAAAAGCTGGAGCGTATAACTGGGAATTCAAAACAGCAAAAAACAAACAAAAAGTTAACATTGCAGAGAAAATAAGCAATGGCTGCCAGAGTTCAAAGACTATCAAAGTCGATCATAAAGACAAAACATCAGATTTTATGATGTGAAGGGGGACCTCCTAATATGAAGGAATAGACTCTGATGTGAAGGAAGAGACTCTGATGTGAAGGAAGAGACTCTGATGTGAAGGAAGAGACTCTGATGTGAAGGAAGAGACTCTGATGTGAAGGAAAAGACTTTGATGTGAAGGAAGAGACTTTGATGTGAAGGAAGAGACTTTGATGTGAAGGAAGAGACTTTGATGTGAAGGAAGAGACTTTGATGTGAAGGAAGAGACTTTGATGTGAAGGAAGAGACTCTGATGTGAAGGAAGAGACTCTGATGTGAAGGAAGAGACTCTGATGTGAAGGAAGAGACTCTGATGTGAAGGAAGAGACTCTGATGTGAAGGAAGAGACCCTGATGTGAAGGAAGAGACCCTGATGTGAAGGAAGAGACCCTGATGTGAAGGAAGAGACCCTGATGTGAAGGAAGAGACCCTGATGTGAAGGAAGAGACCCTGATGTGAAGGAAGAGACCCTGATGTGAAGGGTGCTCCTGTTACTTATGGGGACTGCAGAGACAGGGGAGAGTGATGCTGTGACAGTGCAAGGATGAATTGGACTGTACCTACATTGTGTTGGGTTAGTAAATCAAAGAGTTGATATTATGGTAGCATTATCTAAAATATGGGTCTCATCTGTTTGGACTGGGGCACAATTTCAGCACTTACCATAGGCACTATTTTCCGAAGATACTCCTATAGGGCAATCAAGACATTGTCACTTTTTCCTGAAAAGTGATGCCTCTATAAGAATTGATGTTCCCGAGGAAGCAACCATATTGTCTCATACGATTATTTTTCTTTATTATTATATCATTATATGAAAATCTAAGCAATCTGACAGTCAAGGTGCTGTTAACAACTGACAGATGGTCTTGCTAATATTGCCCTTAGAGAACAGATGCTCCAGTACCATTATTTCAGAATAAAATGCCTGCACAGTGTGTAGGCATATACTACCCACAACTAATATGTGTCTACAAAATTGAATTTATAACTGAACAAAACTCTGCCACTTTGTTGTGAATCGGAGACAGATTTTCTTTAAAGTTCTGCTGCTGATATATTTATACTTGCCTATGTACACTATGTTACCAAAAGTATTGGGACGCACATGAACTTTATTGGCATCCCAGTCTTATGCCCTGTACACACGGTCCGATTTTCAGACGGAAAATGTGTGATAGGACCTTGTTGTGGGAAATTCCGACCGTGTGTATTTTCCATTGGATTTTCCGACACACAAAGTTTGAGAGCTTGCTATAAAATTTTCCGACAACAAAATCCGTTGTCAGAATTTCCGATCGTGTGTACACAAATCCGACGCACAAAGTGCCACGCATGCTCAGAATAAATAAAGAGATGAAAGCTATTGGCTACTGCCCCCTTTATAGTCCGGATGTACGTGTTTTAGGTCACCGCGTTCAGAATGATCGGATTTTCTGACAACTTTGTGTGACCGTGTGTATGCAAAGCAAGTTTGAGCGAACATCCGTCGGAAAAAATCCTAGGATTTTGTTGTCGGAATGTCCGATCAATGTCCAACCGTGTGTACGGGGCATTAGTCCGTAGGGTTCAATATTGAGTTGGCCCACCCTTTACAGCTATAACTGCTTCAACTCTTCTGGGAAGGCTGTACACAAGGTTTAGGAGTGTGTCTATATAGGTATATCTCCCAGTTGTCCTGGAAACACCTTGAAAAAGAATTTCCACTTTTTCAGCCAAATTGGGATAACACATGCTTTATATTTGTTACATACAATCCCCCCCCCCCATTAACATAACATAACTGTTGTAAACTAGAATTGAACATATTGTCCCAAAAAAGGGTTAAAAGTGAGACTCTGGATTAAAAAACCAAACATTCATACCCGGCTAGGTTGATGCTGGCTGAAAGGCTGAACCAGCTGCTGTTCCAGTCACCTGGGTGGATCCCAACATTAAAGTCGGGATATCTCCAGAGTCTGGACTGGCTGAGTGATGGCTTAACAAAGTGCACTCCTGTGATCCCCAGGAGAAGTAGGGCCAAAAGAGCTTTGGGCCTACTTCAACTTTAAAGATCTCAAAGCCTGAGTTCTGCATTATATGGTAATACACTTAAAAAAAAAAAAAACCTTTCCCTCCAGTCTGTCCCCTAGCTCCACATTGTCATCTATTCAAAGCAATAGAAGCTGCCCATAGAGTCCTTGTGTATAAATCTGTATGAATATTGAGCTTCTGCTGCTGTCAGTCAAATCCTGTGAGGGAGCGGGGAACATTTTCAAGCCACACTTTGTGTGTCTATTGGCACACACAGCCCAGCCCAGGAGTGCCCCCACAGCAGCTGGCTTGCTATGGGGGCACTTGGAGAAGATGTGGAGGTAACAGTGCTGGCAGGGACTTCAGGAGACTGGTCTGTGCAATACCATTGCACAGAGCAGGTAAGTATAACATATTTATTGTTTTAAGAAAAAAAAAAATCCTTTGCAACCACTTTAATTTTAAATTAAGATTGTGAAATCTACTTGAAAGTGATGCTCCCCCCCCCCCTTTTCTTGTTTACTACAGTGAATATTTTTTTTTTCTTTTTTTTATTGCAAAAAGTTTTCATAGTACAAAACAGTAACAGGGGGTACAAAGATAAGCACTAAACTTCCAGATCACATAGACTGACAGAGTTAGTGCAAGGAGCAATCAGTCATGGGTCAACCTACAAGAAAACCTGGTAGGTCCCCTAGTAACAATGATATTGTAATAGTAAAGTAATAAAGGAAATAATCAAGCAGAATACAAATAAAAAAAAAAAAAGGGAAAAAAACAAGGAGATGGACAATAAGGCTCGGTTCACACTGCAGCGATGCGGGAACCCTGCAAATTTACTGCGGGTTCCCACATCGCAGTGCGATCTGAAAATTCGGACAGGAATCGGATCACATGGGTGTGAACATGCATTCGATCCGATTCTGCTGCGGACCAAAAAAAAGGGTCCTGTGCGAGTTTAGTCCGAATGCAAATTAAACCATACTATCTGTATGGCTGAACTTGCAGTGCGGTGCGAATCACATGCGATCTCACACCACGCAACAGTGAGAACCGGCCCTAATCGACCATTAATTGCTCATACTTTACAGAGTGATCCAATGGAAAACACCTTTTTTTATAGGAGATATTTCACCCATTGTCATTAAAAAAAAAAAAACACGACCAGTTGTTCTTTGCTTTAGTAAAGTATGTGTTTGTTACAATGGTGCCAATTTGCGGCCTTTCCTTCTGCAGCTTCAGCACCGTAAAATAGGAGCATGCAGGTGACGCGTGTCCTGTCCTCAACATTAAATGCTTAGCTCCCGTCCAAGAGGAACACAGACGGCGCCCAATAGTACATTTTTTATGCCTTGCGGATCACTGTAAGCAGTATCGATCCACAGCCCTTGTTGTCTGGGAGTTTAATGCATTGATTTCTGAGGTTGAATGCTGGGGCACCAGAAAATACACTCGCTCCTTTTGTCCCAGCCTGTCAAGTCTTCAAACCGTTGACAGCTCGCCTTGTTTTACGTGATAGGCGATAAATTATTCAGTCTGCACATTTTCTCAGTTTTGTCAGTCCTGCGTCACACGATCATAAGAAGCCATGTTTTTGCCTTGTGACCGTTTTTTAGCATTTTTAGGGACACCGATACCACAACTGTTGGTGACGAGGCTGTCGCACTAGGCAGCACACAGCTGTTTGGTTGGAATATTTATACATGTATATCAGAGGTGTAGTATGAGAAGCATCAATGACAAGTGTTGACAAATCTCATGGATATTTAACTGAAACTTGCTTGACTGTAGTAATGTTTTTGATATCTCATGGGCATAAATGGTAACTTTTTTTTTTTATCAGTTGCGAGAGGAGAGGAGAGCTGCTCCCACGCATCAATCCAACTCTATCATACATTTTACGGGTGACTATTTGGGGACCTTTTTATAGCGAAGAATGGATATCCCTATCTGCTCGGTACTACAATGTTAGTCTACACCAGGGTTTCTCAACCAGGGTTCCACTGGTTGCTTATAGGTTGAGCAATGAGCAATTTCTCCCTCTCATATAAGCTCCCACTGACACCTTTTGATCGTTTTAGCTATCTGTAAAGGGGTAATTCTTCCCAATGACCACTAGTGTAAGGAGCATTCTTCCCACTGACAATCGCACTAATGTATCATGAATTGTAGATAGTAATTTTTAGCAGGGGTTCCTTGAGATCAGAAAAAAAGTTATTTCAAGGGTTCCTCTGTGTTGAAAATGTTCAGAAAGGCTGGTCTACACTGTGACTTACATGTAACGTGCCATTCATAATATGAACAGAGTTGAGCCCACGAGTCTCTTTAATGCTGGATAGAAGTGATTGGAGGAGAGGCCAGTCACATGATTTTGACATGATGGGCCTCATGCACAATGGGCATGAGATCCCTGAATTTTGGTGTGGATGGAGGACACAGGCACATTTTCCAGCCCCACTGTCAGCAGCCTGGAAAACACTGTGAGAGGCTGGACGGTGCAACGGGTTATACTAATGTTTATGGTAGTATGCGCTCAGGGACGAGGGTGTGCCTGTGCCTTCTACCCGCACCAAAATGCTGGGATCTCATACACAGGGGCTAAACACCCAGTGTGTGCATTAGAATCAAGAAACAAGCGTATATAGGCAATAGGCCTTATTCACACATTCAAATTGGCCACGTTGCAGTAAGTGCCTTGCGGAAAACTGCGGACAGGAGGCTAGGCGTGTGTAGACAGCCATGGCTCAGAAGACTGTACCAAGCAATGCCAGGCTGATAGTGGCCAAAGCTGTCCCCTTGTGCTCGGAAGTAATTGCACAGAGAGTGATTACCAGCAGTTAGGGACAGATGATTGCCCCTGGTTGCAAGCTGCCTGCATCCAGGGGAAGTCATCTGTCCCTAACCTGCAGGTAATTGCTCCCATTGCCAGTGGAGTTTTCTTCAGGTTCCTTGTTGGACCATGGCCAGTTTAGCCATAGCACAATTTTCTGTCTGGTCTCATACTCTGGACGTTATAAAAACGCCAGTAGCCTTAGCTGTAGAATGAGATTTGCAGCATTTTTGCAGTAGCGTTTTTTTTAGTGAAAAACGATATGCCCACAAAAGGCTCAAAAAAGCTCATATATGCCGGATAGCTGCATTTTTAGCTTTTTTTTTCAGAGTTGGAGCATTTTTACAGCTGAAAAACTCCTCTTCAAGTGCAGTAGTTTTGGGTATATATTTTTTTTTAGCCTGCAATTGCCCTTGCCAAAAAATGCTGATAAAAGCCTATGTGTGAATGGACACATAGGATGACATGCAGGGGAGTTTACTGTCTGTAGAAAAAACTTCCTGATGCCCAGCAGCTGTAAATATGCCCAGTGTGCATGAGGCCTAATTGTGTTGTATGTTTTTTTTTTTTTTTTTTATTCTAAAGTGGTTGTAAACCCACTTTTTGGACTTCTACCTATAGGTAAGCCTACAATAAGGATTACCTATAGGTAGTGGAAATATCTCCTAAACATGCGCCATTTAGGAGATATTTCACTTGTAGTCCGCTGAAAATTCCAACGCCGTTGGAAGTGCCGTTTCTTCCCTAGCCTGTGCCGTTAATCGCAGCTTCCGTGCGCATGCGCGGGAGTGACGTCATGCGGCTCCGGCGAATCACAGAACGGCCCGGAAGGAAGAGGGGCCAGATGATGGAAGCTGCCTACACAGGGGACATTGCTGGATTCTTTTGCAGGTAAGTGGCACATAATGAGATGCATACTAGCCTATTATGCTTTTCTTTTGCAGGCTTTACAGCGAGCAAAAGAGTAAGTAAAACCCATCAGAGTTTACTTCCTCTTTAAGGCGGCAGTATAGTTTCATTAAAGCAGATTTATACTGCATCTGAGTACTGCAAACATAAAATTGCTATATATTTCATTTTTATTATTCAAGGCAAAATCACTAATCTATCTATGTCTCTATGCTTTATTTTGCTGAGAAATCACTTTGAAGCGTTTCTGGCTATGGCCAGCTACAGTGAGGGCAGATGATTCAAGTAATATTTCGCTTCCTGGAATCCATCTGCCCTTAGCTCAGGCATGAATGCAGGGAGGGTGTGCTTGGCTGAGAAAACCCCTCCTTCCCTTCTGAAGACTTGTGGGATGTATGACATCATTTGCCTAGGCCTGGAAACCAAGAAGTACCTGAAGACATAAAAAAAGGTTTAAAACTAGTAAATATGGTCTACTTTCCTATCCATTTACTAATGAGAGCAGCATAAGGATTAAAAATAGTGAATGTTGATTGAAAGAGTGAAGTTCCACTTTAATGTTATTCTTTGGTTTTAAAAGTGAACAGTAAATTTCAGGGAGATTTGCCTAACAATACATTAATATTGCATACTGATTTTTACCTGGTGCTTATAAATGGAGCGATAAAAACCCAAAATTAAAATCACAATGCAAAAACTGTAGCTCAACATAATACCTTTGTTCGATTGTATAACTATTGTGCTTTTATCATTCAGCCAGTAAAAACTGATGTTTGGGGGGGCGTGGTCTGGACATGGCCGAGTGAAGACGTGTGCTTGAGGAGCTCCCGGTCCAGCCCGTCCTTAACCAGCTTTTATTCATCATATACCTCCTCGGTACACCTGGAATGTACTCCGCTGGGAAGCGGAGAGGAAAGCAGAAGAAAAGAGAATCCCCCAAACCGCACAGGAATACCGACATACAGCGGTATCTTTTAAACAACCAAGGAGCCTCCCCGATCACCAAGATGGCGGACGCCACGAGGCCTGGTCCATCTGCTGCTGCACAGTCGCGGGCCCCCTCTACCTCCTTATCGGGACCAGACAGCCTGGATGTGGACTGTAACATACCGGAGGTGTTCCGTTCGGGCACCGCAGCACAGTCACAGCAATCCCCCATGCCACTGATCCTACAAGCTGACGCTGAGTTGAGAGCTCTGCTGCAGGCTCTCCCGACCCGTTCGGACATAGAAGCCATAGTCAGCAGAATGGAAGCAACCCATCGCAAGGAGATAGCAGTAGTGAGACAAGAAGTGCACTCACTAGCGGAGCGAGTGGAGACTGGAGAAGCCTCAGTGACGGCAATGGAACGGAGGATATCGGCAGTGGAGGCAGCACAAGCATCCCAGGCTGAGAATATTCTCACTCAACAACTACATATGGAGGAAATCGAGGACCGCAGCAGGCGCAACAATCTACGCCTAAGGGGCCTGCCAGAGGCCACTGGATCGGAAGACTTGGCGGCGTCTGCCCTCGCCATCTTCAGAGATCTAACAGGAACCTCGCTCCCCCCTAACCTGTCCTTTGATCGAATCCACAGAGCCCTCGGCCCGCGCTCAGCCGACCCAGACAGACCGAGGGATGTCATCTGTCGAATCCACCAGTACTCACACAAGGAGCTAATCCTCCGTTCAGCATGGGAGAAAGGAGAACTGGAGTTCGACGGCGCTGCTGTGCGTATCATGCCGGATTTATCTAGAGCAACACTGCAGCGGAGGGCCCTGTTGAAACCAGTCCTGGAGGCTGCCAGACATAGCGGTCTCACATACCGATGGGGCTTCCCTATTTCGGTCACATTCAAGAAAGCTCAACACTCTTTTACTCTCCGGACCCCTGCAGACCTCCCTGCTCTGTTTTCCTTTATGGACATGGAACCCATCACAGTGCCTGACTGGTTACAGCTGCTACAGCGCTCCAATCCCCGTTCCGGAATGTCAGGCATCAGAAGAGCCAGATCACCCAGACCACAGAGGAGCCGGAGCCAGCGCAGATCTCGACTCAACCCTGCAGAGGCGCCAAGAGAGGACTGAGCGGTACCTGCATTGCGGTGAGATGCTAAGGACCAGCGCCCCCCCTGATGTTCCACTTCCCCCGTTTGTGTTAGACTAGATTCTATGGGCCCCCCCCCGTCCCCTGATGGTCCCTCTTTCTCAGGTTGATAAATCATCGCTGCCCCTGGGGATCTCCCTCATGGTTTGGCTGGCCTCCGCCCCCCCCCCCCCCCCCTGACTATGGTGTTCGTTATCACCAACCATGGAGAAGCATTGACGGCTGACGGGGAGGGGGGATGGGGGGGCCCGCTGTGTGGGATCTGTGCATAGGCGGAGATGTTTCTGAGTGCTCTCTACATCTCCGCCTGTGTGGGTACACTTATTGGTGAAATGATCTGTGGAGGGTTCTGGAGGGAGGGGCTGCGTGCAGGGAGGAGGGAGGCCATTTCCCCATGCTCACTATACACACTAGGGGAGAGCCTGCATGTCTCCTTTGAGTATTCACCCACCCCCTCACCCCACCCGGACTATCTCCAACCAAAACCTGCTGTCACAGGACTTGAACACACTTGCCTTATACAGATGGGCTGAAGAGACACTCTGGTAGCCACTCAGGAGACCCTGGTACATAACCTGGAGGACACCAGGTGTTTCAGCTTACCCTACCTCGCTGAGGACACATGGAATATGTGCTTGACCCAGTGGACTGGTATGAAGGAACTTCACAGTTAGCTGCTATACGTACTTACCTAACACTGGGAGCTAAAGTTCTGTGGGGTGAACCAGGCTGTGAGATTGTAATGTGATATACTGAAGCCGCTGCAATTATATAGCCTAGAGAATGCCCACTGTAGAGAGCTAGGATTTGAGCAGTACCTACCAGAATGAGCCGTACCCATAATGCCACCAATTTACCCGGAAGACCCTGGGGGATCTACGGGGGAGGGGGTGACGGGGTGGGAATCGCCCGGAGGGGGGGGAACACGGCCGTGTTCCTTCCCGCTGATCCTCGGGTTCATTTTAGCACAAATAGACGGGGGGATAAGTAACCAACTAGGTCTAACTAGATCCCTTGGTATATCTACTATCCCCCCCCCCTTTTTTGGGGGGGGGGGTTTGGTTTTCTTTTCTATTTAGAAACATTTAAGTTGTTATGGAGTTAATTATTAATTTACGTTATCAAGTTGGGTGGCATGGAGGGGATCGGGAGACTCCCTCTCGGTCAACTCTTACCACTTCCCAATTAGGACGGAGCACCTCCCTGGTGTAAACAGGGACATGCTCCTTAGCAAATAAGTTTATTTGCGTTTAGTTATACGACAGTCAGATTCAACTGTCAGTTATCTGTCTTTCTAGACAGTTACGTACTCAACTCTTCTATTTTTTTTTCTCTCTCTTTTTTTTTCTTTCTTCCTTCCCCTCATCCACCCTCTTCCTCCCCCCCTTAATTTTTTCCCACCCCCTCTTCTCAGCCCACCCTCTTTACTAACGCCCCTGGACCCGGGCGACAATGGACACCATTACCATCCTCTCACTGAACACAAAGGGTTTAAATGTACCAGAAAAGAGACGCATGCTATTACATGACCTTAAAAGAGCGCATGCAGACATAGCGTTTCTCCAGGAAACGCACTTTAAGACTGGTAACCCACCCTGCCTTAAAAACCGGTACTTCCCACATTGCTATCATGCCACTAATGTAGCAGCCAAATCTAAAGGAGTATCCATACTACTATCGGGAGTCGTGCCGTGGACATGTAGTGACACTTTAGCGGACACTGACGGCCGCTACATGTTCATTAAGGGCTGGATAGGAGACAAGAAGGTCACGTTAGCCAATATATACGCCCCTAATGACCGACAGGATACCTTCCTGCACCGCATACTGGCGTTACTAGCAGAATTCAGAGAGGGTCAACTAATCCTGGGGGGTGACCTTAACATACCCCTAGTCCCTACGGTAGACACCTCCTCGGGCGCCTCATCCGTACGCAAGAGCACACACAAACGCATAATCCGAGATCTACACGATGCCCAACTATTGGACATCTGGAGATTACACCACTCAGGCGACAGAGACTACACTTTCTACTCGCCCCCGCATAAAGTGTACTCGAGAATAGATTATTTCTTTATCCCCCACAGCCAACTAGAAGCTGTCCACAATGTAGAAATAGGCAATATTACATGGTCGGATCACGCGCCTATCACTCTGCGTTATAACCTGACATCCACTCTGAACATTAGATCCAAATTTTGGAGACTAAATGAAAGCTTGCTCCAGACACCAGAGGTAATGACAGACGTCACAAATGAATTAAAATGCTACTTTCAAACTAATGACACCGAAGACTGCAACCCTGGTATTCTATGGGAGGCCCACAAAACTGTGATAAGGGGGGTATTAATTAAACACGGCGCCCGCATTAAACGAGAAAGGGAACAACAACTACTTCTACTCCTTCGTAAAATTCATGTAATAGAATCACAACACAAACAGACTCCAGTTCCCTCATTAGAAGCAGAACTACTCTCCCTCAGAAGGCAGACAGTAGACCTACTACATTATAGAGCTAAAGCGGCACTACAAATATGTCAAAAATTCTCCTACGAATCCGGGAATAAGTGCGGGAAATTACTAGCCAAAGCAGTTAGAAGTCATAAATTAACCACATATATCCCCCATATCACAGCCTCATCGGGACAAAAAAAGACCACTCCAACCCAGATAGCGAAGGAATTCAGGGACTACTACTCGTCCCTATACAACCTCCCAGTTCGACCACCGAACAACACGACGATAGATGATTACATATCGACGGCTCAAATACCCCACATATCGCCGGCAGTGAGTACAGACTTAGAAGACCCCATTACCGTAGAGGAATTACAGCGAGCGGTAGGTGGGATGTAACCCGGCAAAGCTCCGGGCCCCGATGGGTTCACCCTACAATATTACCAAACCCTCCTGCCGCTCCTGGCTCCTCATATGGTCCGGATGTTTAACAGTCTGGGAGAGGGAACCCCCTTACCCAGAGACACTCTGAGGGCACACATTTCCCTTATACCGAAAGAAGGTAAAGATACGTCAACATGTGGAAGCTATAGACCTATATCCCTGTTGAACGTAGATCTCAAACTCTTTACGAAGATCCTGGCCAATAGACTGACCCAACACATACCGGAATTAGTTCATGCAGATCAAGTGGGGTTTGTCCCTGGCCGAGAGGCGAGGGACAACACTACTAAAGTACTCAATCTCATCCATATAGTTTCGACTACTAAAACCCCATGCGTCTTCCTTAGTACAGACGCGGAGAAGGCGTTTGACCGGGTCAGTTGGACCTTTATGTCTTCAGTCCTCAAAAAGATCGGCCTGGGGCGTAAGATGCTACAATGGATCCTCACCTTATATTCCAACCCCACCGCCCAGGTCAAAGCCAACGGAATACTTTCAGACCCTCTCCCTATATCAAATGGTACCAGACAGGGCTGCCCGCTCTCCCCTCTTCTGTTTGCCCTGGCCCTAGAACCCTTTCTATGCACTATACGAGCTAATCCGGATATCTCGGGCGTGACAGTGGGGGACTCCCAATACAAGATTTCAGCATATGCTGATGATCTGATGTTTTCCCTAACCAACCCGGTAGTGTCCCTACCAAACCTACTCAGGGAATTTGATAAATATGGAAGTTTATCCAACCTAAAAATCAATTTTGATAAGTCAGAGGCAATGGGGATTAATATCACATCGCCTAGATTAAGCTCCCTAAAATCACAATTTAGATTTAATTGGTCCGATACTTCCCTCAAATATTTAGGAACCCAGATCCC
Organism: Lithobates septentrionalis; assembly: GCA_037952835.1. NCBI lineage: Eukaryota > Metazoa > Chordata > Amphibia > Anura > Ranidae > Lithobates > Lithobates septentrionalis. The sequence goes on along the minus strand of JBBDGP010003114.1, from coordinate 68,131 downwards.
TAACGACCTCAAACACACATTCGGACTCAACTTCCCACCATTACTAACAAAGACTCGCGTACTTCTGGAAGAGTGGAACAAGGGCCTACACTCCTGGTTCGGCAGGTGCAATTTGCTAAAAATGTCTATACTACCGAAATTTTTATACTTACTTCAGGCACTGCCGGTCAGGATCCCACCCCAATACTTTAAGCAAGTACACTCCCTTTTTATTAAATTTATCTGGGTGAATTCAAAACCTAGGCTGCGCAGGAGTTACCTGACATTACCCAAACAATTCGGTGGACTGGCTCTTCCAGACTTGCGGAACTATTACCGGGCAGTTCACCTAGGTAGAACAATAGACTGGAACAGACATGGTCAAAATAAACTCTGGACGCAGATAGAACAGGCTCAGTCCACACTCCCCTTGAAGAGTGCGATGTGGTGCTTTGACCAGCTCCCACCAGACTTGAAGACACACCCGGTAATAGGCACAACCCTTTAAATAGGCACATATATTCTCTCTACTACTTCCATCTACTCTAGAGACTCCCCCCTCTACCCGATATTGGGAAACCCGTCTTTCCCCCCTGGTCTAGAACAATCAGAGTACAAGACACTTGCAATGTCCGGTAGGGACCGAGCATCACGTTTTCTGGTTGAAAACCAATGGCCCTCTATCTCAAACCTAACTGATGGGGAGGGACAATTCCAACTACCGTTCTGGAAAGCAATTAGAATACACCACTTCTTACACTCGATCCCCAACCCAGCACAATTTAACCGAGATTTAACGACCTTTGAAGAGTACTGCACAGAGGAGGGAACATTACCACGGGTACTGTCTAAAACATATGAATTGCTCAATTCCCCTAGTGAACAACCTGACCTGGCATTTATACAACAATGGGAAACAGATTTACAATGCAAGTTTACTAACACACAAATTCAAACGATTATTAGATTCTCTCTAAAAACATCTGTCTGTACAAAAATACAAGAACTCAACTATAAGATCCTGACCAGATGGTACTACACACCTCAAAGGCTACATACGTACTTCCCTAATACTACAGACAGATGTTGGAGATGTCAGACCGACATTGGGACGCTCCTCCACATCTTCTGGTCTTGCCCTCTACTTCAGCGTTTCTGGACAACAGTCCGGACGATCACCCAAAAATTTACAGACCATGTGATAAGCGATGACCCAGCTTTCATCCTGCTCCATGCCACTTCAATACCCGCACGGAGATACAAAAAGTCCATAATCAGACACCTACTGGATGCAGCTAAATATTGCATCCCACTTCTGTGGAAGAAATGCACACCGCCGACCATTGGGTTATGGCTACGCAGAGTGGAGGAGATCAGGAGGTTGGAGGACTTAGTCCTGACGGCACATAACAAACAAGAACAACATTCCAAGACATGGAGGCTATGGATGATGTTTATATTCTCTGATGAAGGGATGGCGCTACTTGCCACATGAATAATAAAACCCCACAGATCTGAAGATGGTGGGTCATGTCGCCCGGGCCCAAAACTCCCTCCCCCCCCCCTACCTGCCTAACCCTTCCCCTCATCTCCTCTCTGACTCCCCTTTCCCTCTTTCCCTTTTTTCTATCCTACCTCACTGGAATTTCTACGCTCTTTTCTTCTTCTTTTCCACTCTAATTACCATACTTTAGCTTGCCCTGCCTATCTCTTAACATATCTCTCATCTATGATTATATGTCCTTTGGTCACTCAGGGAATGGGCAGTAGAAACAGATGTACAACCACAAGGACGTGGTGAGACCTACTGTACACCGTTATATCGTGTAGATGGAAAATATGGAAGACGTCAATCCTATTCTGATAATAGCTGGTACAGATGTTAGGATTACCACTGTCGCACCTGACTAATTGTGAACACCAGCTATTGAGACTAGCACTGTACAGCAGTATCTGTCGCTTCCATCCTCTTATTTATTTGAGTTTTGCTTTGTTTTCTCGGCTCTTATTCTTTGTCTTTGTATATTTTTTGTATATTTTTGTTACTTTGTTTTATTCTTTGGAAAATAATAAAACTTATATTTGAAAAAAAAAAAAACTGATGTTTGAGTAATGGAAAATTTGTTCTGCTGGTGATTTGACATTGTGTAGTCTGTTACTTGCTGTCAGGCAAATGCTTTTCCCCAGGAGTATTGGTGAATCGTTAAAAAGTTAAAAACTAAGCCAATAATGTAATAAAATCACAGCTTATAAATCTTTAGATCTAGTAGTCTCATTCGTTTTGTTTTGTTTTTTAAGCTACTTTTGATGTAGTAGTTGCATTTGTTTTGTTTTGTTTTTTAAGCTACTTTTGATGTAGTAGTTGCATTAGTTTTGTTTTTTTAAGCTACTTTTGATGTAGTAGTTGCATTAGTTTTGTTTTGCTTTTTTTAAGCTAACTACAGCTCACTGGATTTCTGACAGGACCAACCAAGTTTTTATTTTATTTTTATTTTTATTGCATTTATTAGATGAAAATGCTTTCAGTTTAACAGAACAAAAAAAAGGGGGGGGGGGGGGGGTGGGGGAGCTGCTTAAAAACAATCATGATTAAAAGTGGAAGCCTTTGAGAAGCTTATCAAATACGATATCCCTGATTAAGGTTGCATAGTGGGAAATATTTTTCAGCTCACAGCTGGCTTCTTGTCCATTATTTTATGCAACTACATTCCCAGCTGTTTTTTTTAAGCCAGCTTTAGCCTAAAACGGAGGCAAAGATCTTACAATAGACGGTCCAAGCATGACGTATAGTTTATTTTTACGTTTTTTTGTTTTGTTTTTTTACATTGGATTTGTTTTCTCTAACAAAAGATTTGAAATTGTGTTCAGCCAGTTTTGTGGTTCTGACAGCAACAGTCAGGCCAGAGCCTGCCCATTGTGGCGGCTCTGACCATTGTGGCGGCTCTGACCAATCAGAATCCATCTAATCCATCCTGGAATTTCTGATGGAGAAAATCAAATCATCTGTGGCCTAAAAGAGAAGTTTGGGAATATAATAAAACAAGCTGTCATACTTGCCTAAGTGGATGAAACATTGATCGGATGTTGTTGTATATATTCGACTGGAGTTTAGCTCTATTTATATTGAAAATACAGAACTATTTTCCCTCTCTGATTTTCTATGGTAAGATGCCAGTGATTTTCTAGGGCACAATACAAATTGTACTTAGTAGTTTAAATAAATGGCCTTGAAAGCTATTATATATAATTGAAATAATGCAGTTTTCTGCATGACCGTGCCCTTTTTGAGTGATATTACCCCCCTCCTCCTTCTTTATTCGCGACAACAGCTTTTTTTTTTTTTTTTTTTTTTTTTTTACGAATGCTACTGGAAAGGCTTCTTGGGTCCTCTTCCAGCATTAAGCGGCTTTCACTGCGATTCTCATCCATCTGTTGAGCTGTTGTTTTGTGGCTAGATCTTTTACAGTTGGATATTTTCACAGGTTATTAAAAAAGGAGCCATCGACTTTCCGTCATGTCTGTTGCCTGATTTCACGGTTCACTTGCTTACAGAATGAAGTTTGTGCTTTAAATACATTTCGGTATAATATTATTTCTATCGTGGCGTGCTGGAGTGCAACAGTGAATTTAATCGTGTTCTTTTTGAGGAATCCTGTCGGGAGAGAAGTATGTAGGCTGCCATTGATGACCGCCGCCTGAAAATGCTACTTGCCTGTCCGGCTGCTGTGCTTTTGTCATGAGACCTCGGACAAACATGCAGCAAATTAAAGAAGATCTATCGTTAGAATTTTTAATTTGCAGTTCTGTCCTCAGTGGGACAAAGTATATGTAGTAATTTTGTCCCATGTTGCATGCCGATTTCTAACCCTAATTATGCGGTCTGATCTGCCCCCCCCTCCTGTCTTTCCATCACAGCGACGACAACAGCTCTGAAGGAAACCGTTGATTTCATAGCTGCAGGTTGTCTCTTCTGCAAGCACTTTCCGGAGACAAACAGTGGCAAGAGGAATGCAGAGCGAAGGGGGGCGTGTCCCATGTTGCATGGCGATTTCTAACGCTCATTATGCGGTCTGATCTGCCCCCCCTCCTCTCTTTCCATTACAGCGACGACAACAGCTCTGAAGGAAACGGTTGATTTCATAGCTGCAGGTTGTCTCCTCTGCAAGCACTTTCCAGAGACCAACAGTGTCAAGAGGAATGCAGAGCGAGGGGGGGGGGTTGTCCCATGTTGCATGGCGATTTCTAACCCTAGTTACACGGTCTGATGTGCTCCCTCTTGCCATGACAGATCCGACAACAGCTCTGAAGGAAACAGTTGATTCATAGCTGAAGCTTGTCTCCTCTGCAAGCACTTTCCAGAGACCAACAGTGTCAAGAGGAATGCAGAGCGAGGGGGGGGGGGGGTTGTCCCATGTTGCATGGCGATTTCTAACCCTAGTTACACGGTCTGATGTGCTCCCTCTTGCCATGACAGATCCGACAACAGCTCTGAAGGAAACAGTTGATTCATAGCTGAAGCTTGTCACCTCTGTGAGCACTTTCCAGAGACAAACAGTGGCAAGAGGAATGCAGAGCGAGGGGGGCGTGTCAGCCTCTGCATTCCTCTTGCTGTAGCTTTTCTTTGGAATTTGCTTACAGCTGAGAGGAGCTGGAGTTATGAATCAGCTGTCTCCTTCAGATCTTCATAGCTCCTTCATGGATTGGTCGTGGCAGGAAAGAAGGGGGCATTTCAGACCTCATAACTAGGGTTAGGAAGCACTTAGAAACTTGGGGCCAAATAATACATATACTTTGTCCCATAAGGGACAGAACTGTAAATAAATTAAAATGATAGACCTTCCTTAAAGTGGTTGTAAAGCCAAAATGTTTTTTTAACCTTAAAGCCGAAAAAAAAAAAATTAAAAGTCAGCAGCTACAAAAAGTGTAGCTGCTGACTTTTAATAATCAGACACTCACCTGTCCCGCGGTCCAGCAATGCGGGCGTACGAAGCCCCGCTCCTCTCCCCCTCCTCTCCATGGCGCTGGCATTCTTACTGTGGACACCCGGCTGTGGCTTCACAGCCAGCCAGGCACGCACTGCGCATGCGCTAGCTGCGCTATGGATGGCCGGGCAATCTTCTGGGACCTGTGATGTGTCCCAGAAGATTGCAGGGAGGGAGGGGGGAGTGGTGATCTTCCTTCTGGAGCCCCATTTTTGGGTGGAACTCCGCTTTAAAGCGGTAGTAAACTGCCGTTTTTTTAAAAACTGCAAGGCAAAGTTATAATGTGCTAGTAACATAACATAACATACTAGCACATTATGCGAAAACTTACCTTAACCGCTTGCCGACCAGCCGCTGCAGTTATACTGCGGCAGGCTGGCTCGGCTGCACGAATCACTGTAGCTGTACGTCGGCTCATACATGGGGGAGCCAATCAGCGGGTCCGGCAGACTGCCCGCGATCGTTGCCCGCAGTGAACGGGGATCTGCCATAGTAAACAAGGCAGATCTCCATTCTGACAGGGGATCACACAGAGATCCTGTCTTTCTGCTATGCAGGAAGACGGATCTGTGTGTTTCCTTAGGCAAGCCCTAGGGAATCTTTTTCAGTTGCACGTAAATCTAAAGCCTGGTACACACGATGAGATTATCGGACAAATGATTGTCTGTTTTTTTTTTTTGTTTGTTTTTTTGCATGCTAGTCTCCATATCAAAAACAAATAGGTTACTAAAGTACGAAAAAAATTCTCATACGACAAATTAAAAATTCAGACGTGATGTAATGTATTTGTATTGTATTTTCGGACGAAAACTGTACTGATTAAACGAAAATCGTACAATCTGGTATCTTACGGGGAAAGGTTTTGTGTTTTGTCCCTTTGGAAAATTTCGGACGAAAGCTGTGTACTTACGATCAGATTATTGTACGATCGCGTCGAAAAGCGTTTTTTTTTTTTGTACGATATTCTGATTATGTATGTACAGGGCTTTAGCCTGTGGTAATGCAAACAGTTGTCCTCGTAATTCTGGGCCATCCCAAAGAAGATGCTGCTGGTTCGACACTAGCTTGTGCCTGTACAGTATTTGACCAGCCCGTTAGATTAGCGGACTATTGGTTTCTGGTTTTCTCACAATGCAACAGTTACAGCATACAGGCACACCCTTGAAGCGTATCTAAACCCCAAAACAAAGATGTAATGTATTGCAGCTCACCAGTCCTTAGATGTGTTGGTTGCATTGGTTTTTCCTTTTTTCACCTTCTGATCCTGTTAGAAAGTCTTATTTTTTTCAACCTCCTTTAATTAAACAAGCTGTCAAGAAAAAGTGGCATATAGACGGTTGAGACCAACCATTTAATACTGACAGGTGCTTACAATGGTTAGTTTTCATTTAATTAATTTATGTTAAGCTTTTATGCCAAATGGGCATAAAAACTGTTGCTGTAATTGCTTAAAGTGTTCACCTTTTCAGAAAAAATACACACCCTATACCCTGACCAACCCCCCCCCCCCCCCCATCTCCCCCCGCCCCAGTCCGCACTGCACTTATTTCCTGGGTTGATTCTTTCACAATCCTCAGGTATAGCGGCCCTGAGGTTTGAAAATCCTGCTGTTCTTCTTTCTTTTTCCCTAGGGATGCCAGGACAGACCAGTGCAGTTCTAATTGGTCATCGTGGTCACATGCTGGCGCTGACCAGCCAAAGCTGCTCTGATCTGTCCTGGCATCCCTAAGGAGAGAAAGGGAAGAGCAACGCAGTTTACAAACCCAAGGACCACGGCACCAGGCAGTGAGACTGTATAACCCACAGGTGTACGTGCAGCAGAGGAGTGTGGGGAGCGTTTGTTCACCTTTTCAGGAAAAATAAAAAGATGAACTAAACACTTTAATGAGAGTTGCCTCGAGTTCGGCTTTAATTTGTTAGTCAAGTCCATCTAAAATTGTTAATGCATCAAACATTGCGTTCTCCCAAGGTTGACGTTGCTGGTGTCCAAGGGTAGCATTATTTCTCCTCCATAGAGTGGAGCCACAGAAAGTTTTTTACTGAGGAGCACCAGGTGAAAATGAAGCCTAAAACAAAGAAAATAACATTTAAAGTGCAAATGCCGTTCTGCATATACAGACTGATTTTACTGTTGTGGGTTTAGTAACACTTTAAAACCTTTACAGACAATCGGACTTTCCGACGGGAAATGTTCGATGTCAGGCTGTTGTCGGTAAATTCGACCGTGTGTACGCTCCATCGGACAATTGTTGTCTGACTTTTCGCTAACAAATGTTGGCTAGCAGGTTTTCAAATTTTTCGCGGACAAATGTGTGTTGTCGGATTTTCCGAGCGTGTGTACACAAGTCCGTCAGACAAGAGTCCAAAGCACAAACATGCATGCTCGGAAGCAAGGACGAGCCGGAAGCGGTCGGTCTTATAAACTAGCGTTCATAATGGAGTATTAACATTTGTGACGTGGCAAATTATGAAATCTTGAAATGCAGCGCACAATTCTCTTCTTCTTTAATGGGATAATAATGAAGCTGCTTTGCTGGTGATACTGATGGAGTTATTGCAAACGAAATTTCAAAGGCTTTTTTTTCCAGTGATATCGAGAATAATATTATGCTTTTTTTTATTTTTATTTGGGCAAGTTACCACAACACCATTATCCTTTAGTTTTTAAGATCAAAGATACAACTATCTTGTCTCTTGTCAATTTTACATTGTATTTTTTTAAATGTAACTGCCTACTCCCAAACTGTCATTTGAAGTAAAACACATAGCCAAGTATTATTCTACACAATTTTTTTTATTGTGCATTAAAAAAAGAAAACAAATAAAATTAGACATGCTATCTGCCAATAGAACTTAACCAAAAAGTGCATTCTATGCATCCAAAAATATAGAAAATATACCAAATCAAATTATTATTCAACCAAAAAAATAATGTCAAAGCAATAACTCCAAGGCCAATAATAAATAACACGTTATCTCCTCCGATTCCGCAACATGTCTGGTTGATGAACGTCCGTTCAGAAACAAACTGAAAAGCGCGAAATGAAAAGCGTGAAAAGAAAAGCGCGAAAAGAAAAGCGCGAATCAACACCCACCAAACTTCAACTAACACGAAATTAGCAGAAGGAGCCCAAAGGGTGGCGCTACAAAGCTGAAAAATAACGTAGCACGTCACTATGTTCGTATTTGTTGGCTAACAATTGTGTGGCCGTGTATGTGCAAGACAATGTTGCCCTTCGGACAAAATTCCACGGTTTTGTTGGCCAACAATCCGATCGTGTGTATGAGGCTTAAGAGTTGGTAAACTGCAATATATTCGATTTTTAAATTTGGATACGCCTTCACTTTCTCCTTTTTTTTTTTTTCAGTTGCAGCGCAATAGCCTCTGTCTGCACTGGATGAAGTAGGCTGCATTCATTGATCAGTAGCCTGATCAGGGGGGCAGTCACAAAAACATGGCCCTCCACCTAGTCTTGATGTAGCCCTGCACAGAAGACGCTCTACTGTGGAACGAGTGTGACCAGTATGGAAATAAGTGATGTAGAATCATCCATCTGTGGAATAAAGGGTCACAGTAACAAAATAATGGAAAGTCCTTTTGAAGTCGGGGTGGTAGAGAGTAGTGTAGTTGCCTGAACACATTCAAAGTACATTTGTAACACTATTGAGGTAGTATTTGGTTCCTTCTAGGATTGCCAAGATAAATACACATGCTTCCTCCTGGTGCTTTAGACAACGTAGCCAGGAAGGCACAATGGCACATACATTATCTGATGAAGATGTTCTAAGATGACTAGGTTTTGGATAGGAGTGTTATACACTCCGATAAAGGGATGGACCTTAGAACTCTGGAGATCTCTCTCTTCCAAAAAATGGCTAAGGCAGGCCATTCATGGTTTGAATTCCGAACAAATTTTCTTTTGAAAATCTTTTCAAAGAATTTTCGTTCAAATTTCGCACCATTAGTGGGACACGGTAACGGCCGATTTTCGTGCGGCTATTGAATTTGAGTGATCGGACATGTTGGAAATTTTTGGAAAAACAAACTATTTTCTAATCAATGATGGGAGAATCATGTGATAAATATATTTGAAAAAGGAATGCAAGAAAAGAAAATGCCCAGAAAGAAAAGATTCCCAGACACGAAAATTATTTTCTGTAGCAACATGAGGTGAAACTGAAGGCTGGGTTGGTCGAATTTCGAAAATCAATGGTGGCACCATCGGATCACAAAACGCACAAAATTTCTGATTTTGAAAAGAAAATTTGTTAGGAATTCGACCATGTATGGCCTGCCCATAAGGGTCTACCCAAATATTCCTAACGCTTGATCACCCATATAATTCTGGCATCTAGAAAAGCTGCATGTTGCTGGAACCAGTCAACAGTGACGACTGACTATGTCAAACAAAGATTGAACTGGATCATGATCAGTGACAGTGAAATGACCTGCACCGTCCATAATAACCAATCTAATTTGATTAGATGTGGCAATTTTGGATACAAGATCCATCGCTGGATGAGTGAGTGATCTCGACTTTTGTTCTCTTTTCCTAGTCCTTTTCTACCTCCTTTAGCTACCGAGATGTCCAGATTATATAGACCCAGAATATGTCATCATTGACCATAAGGAGATATCAATATATTTTGTTAGGCTTGTTTCTCTATGACGTCTAGGACACTTGTTTCACTTGTAAGGTTTGATTCCACCAGCCTGTCCATACTGTATGTGTGTGTGTGTGTGTGTGTGTGTGTGTGTGTATATATATATATATCTCCCACAGTATCTCACAGAAGTGAGTACACCCCTCACATTTTCATAAATATTTTATTACCGTACATCTTTTCATGTGGCAACACTGATGAAATGACACTTTGCTACAATGTAAAGTAGTGAGTGTACAGCTTGTATAACAGTGTAAATTTGCTGTCCCCCCAAAATAACTCAACACACAGCCATTAATGTCTAAACCGCTGGCAACAAAAGTGAGTACACCCCTAATGCCGCGTACACACGACCGGACTTTCCGGCAGAAAAGGTCCGATGGAACTATTCCGTCGGACATTCCGATCGTGTGTGGACTTCATCGGACCTTTTTTTCCGAAAATTCCGACAGACCTAGAAATAGAACAAGTTTCAAATCTTTCTGACGGACTCAGTTCCCATCGGGAAAACCGCTTGTCTGTATGTTAGTCCGACGGACCAAGAACGACGCAAGGGCAGCTTTTGGATACTGGCTATTGAACTTCCTTCTTCTAGTCCCGTCGTACGTCACCACGTTCTAAACGAATGGACTTTGGCGTGATCGTGTGTAGGCAAGTCCATTCCAGCGGAAGTGCGTCGGAAAGACCGTCAGACTTCGGTCCGATGAAATAACCGGTCGTGTGTAGGCGGCATTAGTGAAAATGTCCAAATTGGGCCCAAAGTGTCAATATTTTGTGTGGCCACCATTTTTTTCCAGCACTGCCTTAACCCTCTTGGGCATGGAGTTCACCAGAGCTTCACAGGTTGCCACTGGAGTCCTCTTCCACTTGTCCATGATGACATCACGGAGCTGATGGATGTTAGAGACCTTACACTCCTCCACCTTCCCTTTCAGAATGCCCCACAGATGCTCAATAGGGTTTAGGTCATGAGACATGCTTGTCCAGTCCATCACCTTTACCCTCAGCTTATTTAGCAAGGCAGTGGTCGTATTGGAGGTGTGTTTGGGGTCGTTATCATGTTGAAATACTGCCCTGTGGCCAAGTCTCCGAAGGGAGGTGATCACGTTCTGCTTCAGTATGTCACAGTACATGTTGGCATTCATGGTTCCCTCAATGAACTGTAGCTCCCCAGTGCCGGCTGCAGTCATGCAGCCCCAGACCATGACACTCCCACCACCATGCTTAACCGTAGGCAAGACACACTTGTCTTTGTACTCCTCACCTGGTTGCCACCACACACGCTTGACACCATCTGAACCAAACAAGTTTATCTTCTTCTCATCAGACCACAGGACATGGTTCCAGTAATCCATATCCTTAGTCTGCTTGCCTTCAGCAAACTGTAAGCTTCTTGTGCATCATCTTTAGAAGATGATTCCTTCTGGGACGACAGCCATGCAGACCAATTTGATGCAGTGTGCAGCGTATGGTCTGAGCACTAACAGGCTGACCCCCCACCCCTTCAACCTCTACAGCAATGCTGGCAGCATTTGTACGTCTATTTCCCAAAGACAACCTCTGGCTATGACGCTGAGCACATGCACTCAACTTCTTTGGTTGACAATGGTGAGGCCTGTTCTGAGTGGAACCTGTCCTGTTAAACCGCTGTATGGTCTTGGCCACCGTGCTGCAGCTCAGTTTCAGGGTCTTGGCAATCTTCTTATAGCCTAGGCCATCTTTATGTAGAGCAACAATTTATTTTTTTTCAGATCCTCAGAGTTCTTTGCCATGAGGTGCCATGTTGAACTTCCAGTGACCAGAATGAGAGAGTGAGAGCGATAACACCAAATTTAACACACCTTCTCCCCATTCACACCTGAGACCTTGTAACACTAACGAGTCACATGACACCGGGGGGAGGGAAAATGGCTAATTTGGTCCAATTTGGACATTTTCACTTAGGGGTGTACTCTCTTTTGTTGCCAGCGGTTTAGACCTTAATGGCTGTGTGTTGAGTTATTTTGAGGGGACAGCAAATTTACACTGTTATACAAGCTGTACACTCACTACTTTACATTGTAGCAAATTGTCATTTCTTCAGTGTTGCCACATGTGAGGGGTGTACTCACTTTTGTGAGATACTGTGTATGTATGTATGTGTATATATATATATATATATATATATATATATATACTGTATATGTCCCTTCTATACTATTGTAGAGATATTCCTTAACAATGATCGGACTGTTCTGTTTTTTGACTTGTTTTACTTCTGGATGTATTCTTCTTGTAATACCTTTTATATGTCTTCATAATGTACTATTTGACCCCATACGGGGCACCATCTTTGTGCTCGCTTTTGTATAATATAAAAGACAAATTGAAATACAAACTACCTTTTGTATTTGCAAAAGTTCTGCTCAACAGCATATATTGGTTCAGTGGAATCAATGAAATCCTAAGCATCTACTCCTCCAGTTTGCCCCAAACGGATAATTAATTATTGATGAGTTGTAATGGGAAGAATTTCTTAGCGGTGCTTTTCGTCTTCTGGCACATCGCAAGGGGGATTCCAGCCCTTAGAGTTCACTCAGGGAATCCATTGCCAAAAATATCCCATTCTGAGTTCCAAAGATCCCATCCACACCACGGACGTTCTGACTGGGTATGCCACAGCTGGATTTTTCAATTAATGTATAAATGCAGCAGGAGGAGTGAGACTTCCCTCATTCTGTGCACTCCCCCCCCCCCCCCCACCCCCCACACTTTTGCTGTACGAAGAAAGGATTATTAGCCTTTCTGTATCGGTTAGAGTCAACATTCGGAGTAAGCGCACCTTCTGTAAAGATTCATAAAAGCGTTGTGTCAGTCACTGAGGGAAGCTCTCGGCAGCTGGAGGAAGCGGTTTCCATGGCGACAGGAATCCGAATAATAATGAGAGAGCCTTGGAAAGCAAATGGCAATTACTCCGAGCTCCTGACTTCTGCTGAGTTAATTTGCTTTGTTCACTACTGATCTTTCACAAAGAACCCTTTCTGCTCGCTGTGAAGTCTTACTAGAGAGCTTTACAGCCCGTACAAGTGGCTAGTTATTCTCCGTGTCTGTCGCTGTAAAGCGGAACGCCTTTCAAACGCTCTCAGGTTCTTTGGAGTGTTAACATCCATTTTACCTACATTTGCGATGCTTGCCTTTCAGATTTATGGAGGTCACGTGACTTGGAATTCATTTGGTGCCTTACAGTTAAAGTAGATCTCATCCCAAAACTTTTTTTTGTCTCTTATGGATAGAGTAGGGAATGCTTAAAACCCATGTCAGATGTCAACTGTGTCCCTTTTTGGAGGGATTTATCTTCCCTTGTCCTGTAGACAAAACTGGACAAAGACTGAACTAGACAGTTGTTACTGGAATATGCCATTGGGAGATTTTCCCTCTATTCCTGTTCTGCTGACAACTCAAATGTTTTGATCTTCCTATACTTTTCAGTCCCGGTAACAATGAAGACCAGAACATATAGAGAGAGAATAAATCTCCCCGGACAGCAATAAAAACCAAGATACATTGAGTCTAGAGTTGAAGCCCCACGCCATGATCTTTAAAGGGTAAATCCACTTTTGTGAGAATAAAAAAATGTAAATAAAAATGAATAATATAGCATATACAATTGTGACTCAAATCATATTGTAATTTACCACTTACGGACCGCCGCACGCCAATATACGTCCTAAATTGGAAGAGGAAGCTAGCTGCCATAACCCCGGTATACCAGTGGTCCGCTTTCCGATAATGGTGGTCTCTGCGGTGGATTTGCCGCGAGATCACTTTTATCGGTGGCGGGACAGGGCCCCCAACCCTCCCGCCCCCTCCCCCCCCCTCCCCCCACGCTCCGGTGCCCTCCGCCAGTTACCGGAACTGTCAGCATCGGCGAAGGATATTGGATCTGACGTCGTTCTAGAAACGGCTGCTCTCATGCGCAGCGATCGCGGCTGCACCGCTAGGACACGGCGCAACCCTGATCTCTGTAAAGAGCCGTGGCTCTTTAACCATGTGATCGACTGTGTCCAATCACAGCCTGTCACATGTAAACACGGAAATGCCAGTAATCGGCTCTCATCACCTCACACTGACAGAGTATGTGGTGAGGAGAGCCGATCAGCGGCATCTCCTCGCAGGGGACAGTGAGACAAGCAATCAGGGCACTGATCATCAGTGCCCTGATTACAATAAAGTGCCAGCAATCAGTGACCACCAAGTGCCAGCAATCAGTGCCCATTAGTGATGCCGGGTCAGTACTGCCCATCAGTGCTGCCCATCAGTGCCGCCCATCAGTGCCGCCCACCAGTGCCACCTATCAGTGCCCATAAGTGTGGCATATTAGTGCCACCTAATCAATGAGCATAAGTGCCGCCTCATCAGTGCAGTCTATCAGTGCTGCCTCATCAGCGTACAGGGGAAAAATTACTTATTTACAAAATTTACTGACAGTAACTAAGAAAAACTTCTTTTTTTTTTTTTAATTTTCAGGCTTTTTTTTGCTTAATTTTGTAAAAAATAAAAAACCCAGCGGTGATTAAATACCACCAAAAAAAAGCTCTGTGTGAAGAAAATGATAAAAATTTCACATGATTACAGTGCAGCATGACCACACAATTGTCATTCAAAATGTGAGAGCGCTAACAGCTGAGAATTGGCCTGGGCAGGAAGGGGGGTGAAAGTGCCCTGTAGGCAAGTGGTTAAAATCCCTGTCTCAAAACTAAAATGTAGAAGAAAAGATGACTATGTAAAGAAGAGATCTACTTCTATTTATACAATATTAATACCTAAATTGTGTTGCGCTGTCACATATACCAACTGAAATAAAAAAAACAGACCTAACCAAATATAATGACAGTCCAAAAACTTCTATAATAGTGTATGAATTGACACGTGAAATAAAACTCCAAACACCCACGAAGAGTGATGCTGTGATTCCTGTGCCAGATGAGTCTCCACCATCAGACGCAGCAAGAGGCTTACCGGAGAGATATGACCCTCATATAATAGAGAAGTCATGTAACACTTTCAGGCCCGGGAAGAAGTCTTATGTGATGAAATGCTCCAGCTGAAGGTACGTCCCGTGACGTCACCACATTCCAAGAGTGTCCTCAGAAGTACTTTTCAGCTAGTTCGGCTTGTATTTTTTGACAGCGTTCTTTAAAGTGAGTGTTTTACTTGCCTTTTTTTTTTTTTTCAGAAATGTACAAGTATTTATAGTTTGGCTTCAGGTTCTCCCGGGGTCACCCTAATGAACAAACCGGTGGCCTCGTTGTGCAGCACAGCGTCATCATGACTGCGGACCTGGCAGCTGGTATAGACTTTGCGGCCGTCTACCTTCTCCACTCGGCTGTCTATGATGACTGTAGATCCCATTTATCACTAAATGTTTATAGTTTTACACTATGTGGGGTGCTTGGTCTCCTTGCTCTTTTTGACATGCGTACATACTCTCACTGGCCACTTTATTAGGTACACCTTGCTAGTACCGGGTTGGACCCCTTTTGCCTTCAGAACTGCCCTAATTCTTCTTGGCATAGATTCAACAAGGTGTTGGAAACATTCCTCAGAGATTTTGGTTCATATTGACATGATAGCATCACATAGTTGTTGCAGATTTGTCCGCTGCACATATATGATGCTCCACCACATCCCAAAGGTGCTCTATTGGATGAGATCTGGTGACTGTGGAGACCATTGGAGTACAGGGACCTCATTGTCATGTTCAAGAAACCAGTGGTGAGATGATTTGAGATTTGTGACATGGAGCATTATCCTGCTGGAAGGAGCCATCAGAAGATGGGGACACTGTAGTCATAAAGGGGTGGACATGGTCAGCAACAATATTCAGGTAGGACGTGGCGTTTAAATGATACTCAATTGGTACTAAGGGGCCCAAAGTGTGCCAAGAAAATATCCCCCCCCCCCACCATTACACCACCACCACCAGCCTGAACCATTGATACAAGGCAGGATGAATCCATGATTTCATGTTTACGCCAAATTCTGACTCTACCATCTGAATTTCACAGCTGAAATCAAGACTCATCAGACCAGGCAATGTTTTTCCAATCTTCTATTGTCCAATTTTGGTGATCCTGTGCGAATTGTAGCCTCAGTTTCCTGTTCTTAGCTGTCAGGAGTGGCACCCGGTGAGGTCTTCAACAATTTGTTGTGCATTCAGAGATGGTACCAAGCTGCGTACCTTGGTTGTAACGAGTGGTTATTTGAGTTATTGTTGCCTTTCTATAAACTCAAACCAGACTTCCCATTCTCCTTTGACATGAACAAGACATTTTTGTCCACACAAGTGCAGCTCACTGGATATTTTCTCTTTTTCGGACCATTCTCTGTAAACCCGAGAGATGGTTGTGTGTGAAAATCCCAGTAGATCAGCAGCTTTTGAAATGGAGACCAGCCTGTCTGGCACCAACAACCATGCCACGTTCAAAGTCACTTAAATCCCTCCTCTTCCCCATTCTGATGCTCGATTTGACCTTCAGCATGTCGTCTTCACCACATCTAGATGCCTAAATGCGTTGCTGCCATGTGATTGGCCGATTAGCAATTTGTGTTACCAAGCAATTAAACAGATGTACCTAATAAAGTGGCCGGTGAGTGTACTTATGAATAAATATTTGAGACAGAATCTTAAAGTGATATTTTCCCCTTGGTTGCCAATTGGGTGGACGAGCGAGTGAAGTTTGGAGGAACAGTGGCCATAATCACGCCGAGCAATTACATGCCTTCTCTAAAATATGAGGGTCGTATCTCTCCGGTAAGCCTCTGTTTGGTGGTGGAGACCCATCTGGTGAGGAAATTACGTCACTCTTTGTGGGGTGTTTTGAATATTTTAGAATAGTGTATGAAATGACATGTGACATAAGTGTGGACTTTTTGGACTATCACAATTATATTATATCTGGTTAGGTTTGGTTTATTTTTTATTTCAGTTGGTATATATTTATAGTGCAGCACAATTTATATATTTATGCTATCTATGGTGAATGTCCCATAGTGTACTAGCTGCTTCCCTTTTCTATTGCATATTAATTCACTATTATATTAATTATTATTAATTATAATAATTACACTATTATATATATATATATATATATATATATATTATGTGTATGTATGTATGTATATATATATATATATATATATATATATATATAAAAGTGTGTGTGTGTGCATATCTATGTATAGATATATAATATCTATATATAGATATTAGGGATGCACCGATACCATTTTTAGTATTTGCCGATACTTACCGCAACTGTTTTGTTTTCACTTCAGCTGTCAGCAATTGTACAAAGCATTGAAAAGTTATTTACAAATGAAATCGATTTTTTTTTTAAATTTTGCACTTTTTCAATGTGAAATGTGTAAATATATGTTAACCGGTTCCCGACCGGCTCCTGTACATTTACGTCGGCAGAATGACACGGCTGCGCAAAGTAACGTTCCCTGTACGTTACTTTGAATTTGCCGCCGTGTGCGCGCGTGCCTGCCGCGAGCTCCGTGAGTCGGGTCACGGGTCCCGCGGACTCGATCGCCGCGGGGATATCCGCGATCGCTTTAGGGAGAGGACGAACGGGGAGATGCTGATGTAAACAAGCATCTCCCCGTTCTGCCTAGTGACAGTGTCACTCCATCTCTGCTCCCTGTCATCGGAGCAGAGATCAGTGACGTCACACACCAGCCCATCCCCCCCACAGTTAGTAATCACTTCCAGTACTGATTTAACCCCTCCCCGCCCCCTAGTGGTTAGCCCCTTCACTGCCAGTGTCATTTATACAGGAATCAATGCATTTTTATAGCACTGATTGCTGTATAAATGACAATGGTCCCAAAAATGTGTCAAAAATGTCTGACGTGTCCGCCATAACGTCGCAGTCACAATAAAAATCGCTGATCGCCGCCATTACTAGTAAAAAAAAAATTATTAATAAAAATGCCATACAACTATCCCCTATTTTGTAAACGCTATAAGTTTTGCGCAAACAAATCAATAAACGCTTATTGCGATTTTTTTTTTTTTTTTACCAAAAATATGTAGAAGAATACGTATCGGCCTAAACTGAGGAAAAAAAAAAATTTTTATATATATTTTTTGGGATATTTATTATAGGAAAATGTTAAAAATAATGCGATTTTTTTATTTATTTATTTATTTATTTTTTTTCAAAATTGTCGCTATTTTTTTGTTTATAGCGCAAAAAATAAAAATCTCAGTGGTGATCAAATACCACCAAAAGAAAGCTCTATTTGTGGGAAAAAAAGACGTCAATTTTGTTTTGGAGCCACGTCACACGACCGCGCAATTGTCAGTTAAAGCGACGCAGTGCCGAATCGCAAAAAGTGCTCTGGTCAGGAAGAGGGTAAATCCTTCCGGGGCTAAAGTGGTTAATATATATGTGTAAAAATATTCACTAACAAAGCAAACAAAAAAAAAAAAGTTTTCCTTGTTTATCGTTTATAAAATAGACTTGAACAAAAATTTAAAAAAAAAAGCAGGAAAATAATTAAATGGGGGAGAATAGGGAGTTAATTAAGGCTGATTAGAGTAAATTAAGGGTTAATTAGGGGTTAAACAGAGGAACATTTGTTCATCCCTTTGATCTGCAGATGAAGAAACAGAAAGATACAAAAAGAAACAATGTTTCTTTTAATTTTAGTGTTTCAGTTGCTGAGCAATGTTGTTGATAAACATTGCCGGCTGCTTTTTTTTTTTTTTTCTTTTTTTTGACAGCTCCCATTACCAGACTTCTTTAACACTTCAGCTGTCAACAGGGGAGACCCACTGACAGCTCAAAGAACCGAGCCTGAAAGTATCAGTTTCAGGTATCGGTGAATTAGCACGAGTATCGATATTTGTGCAAATACTCGGTATCGGCACCGATACTAGTATCGGTGCAACCCTAATAGATGTATAGATATATATATATATATACAATATCTAGCTGCTGGCATCGCCAATATTTGCTCTGTAGACAAAGTACTGTATTTATTGCCGTATAACACTCACTTTTTCACCATGAAAATCGGGTGCAAATAGCGCGTGCGTGTTATACGCCAATACTTCAATTTTAGCTGCCTTGTAGGGGGCATGGAGGGGGGCGGGACGAGCGCCATCAGATTATATACAGTGAGAATCTCCTATTTACTTGGCGGCCTCTGTAATGGGAAGTGCCGTCTCCTGGGCCGCTATTGGACCACTGTTCTGTCTATCATAGGAGATTCTCACTGTATGTAATCTGTCGGGGCTCCTCCCGCCCCCCTCTCTGTCCCCTCTAGGCTGCACTGATGGCAATGGGGAGGCTGCTGCATTGATGGCAATGGTGAGGCTGCTGCATTGATGGCAATGGTGAGGCTGCTGCATTGATGGCAATGGTGAGGCTGCTGCATTGATGACCATGGTGAGGCTGCTGCATTGATGGCCATGGTGAGGCTACTGCATTGATGGCCATGGGGAGGCTGCCGCATTGATGGCCATGGGGAGGCTGCCGCATTGATGGCCATGGGGAGGCTGCCGCATTGATGGCCATGGGGAGGCTGCCGCATTGATGGCCATGGGGAGGCTGCCGCATTGATGGCCATGGGGAGGCTGCTGCATTGATGGCCATGGGGAGGCTGCTGCATTGATGGCCATGGGGAGGCTGCCGCATTGATGGCCATGGGGAGGCTGCCGCATTGATGGCCATGGGGAGGCTGCCGCATTGATGGCCATGGGGAGGCTGCTGCATTGATGACCATGGTGAGACTGCTGCATTGATGGCCATGGGGAGGCTGCTGCATTGATGGCCATGGTGAGACTGCTGCATTGATGGCCATGGTGAGACTGCTGCATTGATGGCCATGGGGAGGCTGCTGCACTGATGTGGACTGATGAGGCTGCATTGCTGGCCATTGATCAGGCTGCATTGTTGGGCAATGGTGAGGCTGCAGATGGGCACTGACCCTTATTTTGCTTCAAAGTTCCTTATTTAAAATTTTATTTTTTTCCCTGAAACTTCCCTCTTAAAATGAATGTGCGTGTTATACGCCGATAAATACGTATTTTTCATCTGACACACCTTCATAAGCGTTGTATTTCTGTTCCCCCACTGAGTGTTGTGGTTTCTTCTGCTGGCCCCTGCCTCACTGCAGGACTTTAGGGACCTGTGGAAGAAACCACAACGCTCCTAAGGGGTACCAGGAATCTGACACTTATAGAAGTGTTTTGGATGAAGTCATTTCTCCAGGCACTGTTGTTTTGCAGGAGAGTGGAAATTTGCAGTTTGAGTGGCAAAAGCTAAATGTAATATATCCATCTTTTTATTTTTTTATTATTTTTTTTTATTTTGCGACAAGGTTGTTTTAAGCCTGAGGCACCTACAGCCATTTGAGAATGTCAGCTCAATCCAGTCATTTTTTACAGTTGGCTCAGCGAACTTTTATAAGTTTGTAGACCCTGATCAATGCTTCCTGACTGAGCCTGCTTGGGGGAAAGTTTATGAGCGAAAATGAAAACAAGCCTAAACATAGATCCTATATGGTTACTGTTTGACCGGCTTTAGATTCAGTTGGAAATTACAAATGTTGAGTTAGGGAAAAAAATGATCTGCTTAAACCCCCCCCCCCCCCCGAAAACACGCATAGTTTTCCATTCTGCTGCTTTTTCTATTTAAAATTTTAAATTTCTTTTTAGAAATTTTCTATTCTGTTCTCAGCTGCATACGAGCTGGGGGAGGAGACACAGCAGCACACTGATTTTCCCAGTAAAAGGCTGTGCAGGGAGGTCGTGTCAGGACAAGTCTGATCATTGGAGGAGAGCAGGCTTGGTTCCCAGCATAGCTAGAGAACTGACCACGGTGTGCTCTCCTGCTTGGTGTGGTCAGTTTTTAATAGGTAAGCAGAGGAACTGGCAGGAACACCAGGGATTTCACACAAAGGAAGCAATACAAAGAGAACAGGATACTTTTTCATACAAGTGCGTGATACAGCAGGCACATATCAGGAATATGAAATGTTGGGTTTACATTCTCTTTAGGAGCACAATTTTTTTTTTTTTTTTTTGCTTTTTGTGCCCAATTGTGGAGATTTCCCTTCACTTCCTGTGCTGGAGGCACAACAGGAGATGAAAACAAATCCCCCCAGTGTTACGGGATATTCTATCCTCTGATTCTCAATCTATAGGGTAAGTTCACCTTTACAGAAAATCTGTAAGGTGAACTCCCTCCCCCCCTGGTCCCGCTGTACCTGAAGCCGGCGATCACACGCTAAGAGACATCGGGTCGTCGCTTCACCATTCTGGGGGTTTGAAATCCCCGTGGCTTAATCTCCTAAACATACCTCATAAAGGTACGTATAGGAGGCATTCTAATTGGTTGGCGCCGTCACATGGACGGTGCCGACCAATCCGAACCCGCCTAGCCCATCCTGTCAGTGGGGGAAAAGAAGAAAGCCGTGGGGATTTCAAATCCCCAAAGTGGCGACCCGATGTCTCCTAGCGGGTGATCGCCGGCCTCAGGTACAGCGGGATCGGGGGAGATGGGAAGGGGGTCCAGTGTACGTTCACCTTATATATTTCCTGTAAAGGTCAACTTACACTTTTAAAGTGTTTGTTACCCCAACGCTTCATATTCCTGATATGTGCCTGCTGTACCATGTACTTGTATGAGAAAGTATCCTGTACTCTTTGTATTACTTCCTTTGTGTGAAATCCCTGCTGTCCCTGCCAGTCCCTCTGCTTACCTATTAAAAACTGACCATACTAATTGGGAGAGCACACTGTGGTCAGTTCTCTAGCTATGCTGGGAACTCGGCCTGCTCTCCTCCAATGATCAGACTTGTCCTGACACGCCCCCTCTGCACAGCCATTCGCTGGCAAGCTCAGTGTGCTGCAGCTTCTCCTCCCCCAGCTCTTATGCAGCTGAGAACACAGGGAATGTGATCACTTATAAAAAATAAAAATTAAAAAAAAATTAAATACCTTTTTTCCCTTTTTTTTATATCTATACAAAATATTTTGCTTTTGATTTCTATTTAAACTGAATAGGTTGTTGTACAAGGTGATCGTTTACAATCACTTGTTCTGGAAGTTGAAGAATTTTGAATTTCCCCTCATTTTGTCTTTTCTGTCAGCAATCGCTGGGGCAAATAGAGAGGTGAATCTTCTCGACGAGGCCACACACGGGTATAAAATCCTGACAGAGGGCCTAAATCTTCCCCGCACTATCCAAAGCATAAAAAAATCGCCTCTAGGTTAAGTAGAGATGTGAAAATTGCAGCTGAACTGCGATGATGATGGCTGTTAAAAGCCATTCTGTGCCTGACCATGTCGCCCTTTAAAAACGTCTCTGACAAAGCCTCTTTCAGAAGATTTGTGTGAGCATTTGTGCCTCACTTAGTAGAAAATCTGAGAAATGGGCCTTGTATAGCCCCGGGCACAGCTTGCTGCGATTTAGGAGAGTCTCACGCTGCCGTGGAAATCTGCTGACTGGTGTAAGAAGACTATAAGACACTTGTAGTTGGATGTCCACCAACTGACATGTAGCCTGGAGCTCCCTCCAATGTCAAATACAAATTGTGTTTTGTGTTATTTTGTTTCAACAAAATCAAATTACTTTTGTTACAATAAATGGTGGGCAAGGTCTCTTGGTCAGGCTGGTCAGGTTGGGCTCTTGTGAAGTGGACGTTTTCCTTCTTCCAAGTTGTATAAGTGTACTTGTTCCATTATTTGCTTTAGGGGGCACCAAACTGGAGCTGGTGAGTGAAGAAAACGTCCTGGTGTCATTGGGAGTAAAACATGACCTAGTGTTGGAGCGAAAAACAACCTAGTGCCTTTGGTCATTGGG
Source organism: Lithobates septentrionalis (assembly GCA_037952835.1). Classification (NCBI taxonomy): domain Eukaryota; kingdom Metazoa; phylum Chordata; class Amphibia; order Anura; family Ranidae; genus Lithobates; species Lithobates septentrionalis. The sequence goes on along the minus strand of JBBDGP010003114.1, from coordinate 45,645 downwards.
GGAGGAATATTGCCCCATCATTGTTAGTTTAGGAATAGTGCCACATCTATGGTTATAGTGAGAGAATTCGCTGCCCATCGTTGGTGCCAGTGAGAGAAATCATGCTCCATTGTTGGTGTCAATGATAGGAATAGTGCCCCATCACTGGTATGAGGATGAGCGTCTGATCATTGGTGTCAGTGGAAGGAAAAGTGCCCCATCACTAGTGCCAGTGGAAGGAATAGTGCCCCCTCGATGTCAGCGGAAGGAATAGTACCCCATTATTGAAGTCAGTGTGAGAAATTGTGCACCATCATTGATGCCATTAGGAGAAATTCTAATCCAGCATTGGTGTCGGTGATAGAAATAGTACCCCCATCACTGGTATCAATGAGAGGATGAGTGTCCCATCACTGGTGTCAGTGGAAAAGATAGTGGCCCATCACTAGTGTCAGTGGAAGTTATAAAGCCCCATCAATGATGTCAGTGGAAGGAATAGTGCCTCATTATTATCAGTCTGAGGAATTGTGCTTAATCATTGATGCCAGTAGGAGAAATTCTACTCCATCGTTGGTGTCAGTGGAAGGAATAGTGCCCCAACACTGGTATCGGTGAGAGGATGAGCGTCAGATCACTGGTGTCCGAGGAAGGAAGAGTGCCCCATCACTGGTGTCCGAGGAAGGAAGAGTGCCCCATCACTGGTGTCCGAGGAAGGAAGAATGCCCCATCACTGGTGTCCGAGGAAGGAAGAGTGCCCCATCACTGGTGTCCGAGGAAGGAAGAGTGCCCCATCACTGGTGTCCGAGGAAGGAAGAGTGCCCCATCACTGGTGTCCGAGGATGGAAGAGTGCCCCATCACTGGTGTCCGAGGACGGAAGAGTGCCCCATCACTGGTGTCCGAGGACGGAAGAGTGCCCCATCACTGGTGTCCGAGGACGGAAGAGTGCCCCATCACTGGTGTCACATTGACACAATTCCTCCTACAGACACCAATAATGGGGCACTATTCCCTTGACTATGACCAGCGATAGGGCGCTATTCCTTCCACTGACACCAATGATGGGACACTCATCCTCTCATTGATACCAGTGATGAAGCACAATTCCTCACACTGGCATCAGCGATGGGGCACTATTCTTTCCACTGATACCAGTGATGGGGCGTAATTTCTCCTACTGGCATCAATGATGGAGCACAATTTCTCCTACTGGCATCAATGATGGAGCACAATTTCTCCTACTGGCATCAATGATGGAGCACAATTTCTCACATTGACACCAGTGACGGGGCATTATTCCTTCCACTGACACAATGTCCTATTGTTGGTGTCGTTGGGAGAATACGTGCTCTATAACTGGTGCAAGTTGGCGGAATAGTTCCTCATGGCTGGTTTCACCATTGTTGGTGTCAGTGGGAGATGCCCTGTCATTGGAAGCAGTGGAGGCATTGTACTGAATTGTTGGTGTCAATGGGAGGAATTGTGCCCCCCATATACTTTACTATATTGGTATGTAATTACTTTTTCATGCTTTGTACCAGAGTTGTTATGAATGGGACAAATCCCAGAATGAAAAAACTGTACCTCTACAGCAGCACTATTTAATTGTGTTTGTGAATCTACTGTTGGCAAAACGGAAAAAAAAGTATGTGTGTGTGTGTGTATATATGTATATTTATAGATATAGATATATATATATATCTATATCTATATATATCTTATAATCAGCTTTTTAAAGTAATCCCATTGCTCTTGGCAGACTGCATAAATTCAAAGGTTCCTCATCCCCACTACTACAATTTGCACACACAATATGGAATGGGACTTTTTACCAAAAACAAAACAAAGATATATAAAAGAGTGTTTTTCTTATTAAAGCACAAATGAAAAGAATTTCAACAAAGAATAAAAGATTGGGATTATAAAACATGTCATAAACTCAGCCACAAGAGAATCTTCATCTCCTCAATATGTCAGAAATGCTAAATCCCAATGCGTTTCAACTCATTAGGAGTCTTCCTCAGGGGGTAAATAGCGAGATTTATAATATAAATATATATATAAATACTGACAGTTGCAAAAAAGCAAATCTTTTGCAAACAATTGTAATGTTAAAGTCACTTACAATGGTATATAGTGAAAGGATGGGTGCATATAGAAAAAGGGCCCCAGGATGTAAGCTTAGCCCTGGTTCACTTTGATGCTACTTTGAAATGAAGGTTTTTTAAAGTAGCAGGTCAGCGCGATTTCAAGTGCTGCTTGGCTGACATCTCTGCCACTTTATGCACAGATGTCTATGCAAGTCGCACTTGAAATTGCAAAAAATAGCGCAGGAACTTTTTTTTTCAAATCGGTGAGGCACCGCAAAGTCGGAGTCGCACCGTTTTGAACGGTTCCATTACTGACGATAGGATGCAACTTGTCTTGCGTTTGGAACTGTTGAATCGCATGACAAGTCACACAGGTGTGATCGGGGGCTTAGTATGATGCAAAGGATGCCAAAAAACCTGCAACACAAAAAGAACAATCCACCTAATAAATAAAATGAATACTACATCAGTGCTAACCCAATGAGAATAAACTCACAATATATACAGGAAAAGTTCTATTCTACTAAGAACTCCATTCAATATATTGTGTGTGCAAATAATCAGCTTTTATTTATTTATGTAATACCTTTATCCCAAATTCAGTCACCACATCTAATGATTGATAAGCTGCAATATATTACATTTTTGGTTTTGAATTTAAAGTGTTACTAAACCCACAACAGTAAAATCAGTGTGTATATGCAGCAAAGCATGCTGGTTATACTCACTGTGGAACCTAAGGGGTTAATCCTCTGCATTGTGTAAAAAGGCTGTTTGATCCTGTCTTCTCTGATCCTCCCCTCCTTCCAAAGCCCACAATCTATCTGGTGATAGAAGATAGCCTTGGGGGGCACTGTGCACATTCTCAGTTTGGTGTGTATTACTAGTTTTTTTTTTTTTTTCTTTTTTTCTTGAGAGAGTGCATGTGATCAGCACAGGGCCAATTAGCATTGTCCAGACAGAGGGCCAGGAGTCGTGCAGCCTCATAGGACAGTCATGGGAGAATGAAAACTCCTCCCACAAGCTTTAACCAGGAACTAATAGAAGTCACAAGACTGCTCTAACTGCGGACGAAAAAAGGTATTTAGCAGTTTATATTTACTAAAATAATTGCATTTCCATGTTCTGTGTACTGTGGGAGACCAGATATAGTGAATGCAGGGTCCTGGGTTTAGTAGCACTTCAATAATGCTTTATTTCTTCCTCGCTTTATCCAAAACAAAATATTTTTTTGTTGGAGTTGGGCTTTAAGGGTAAGTTCAGTATTTCTAGGATAGAATTAGCAGATGAAGGATGCCATCTCTTGAACTAAAGTGTTCTATTATGGTTTTTTTCGGGGTATGTGGCTTCTGGCAAATATACAGAATTATGTGGTAATAGAGGGCTGCATAGCCAGCAAGCAGTGCTAAGATGATTGGGAGTTAGAGGTTACTGTTTTTCCCTTTCGGATGTCACCCTAGGATGTGCCATACCTTATGTTTTACACATTAGCCCACCACAAGGAAGTGTCATCACAAGAGCTGTTTGACTCAGCCACAGCTTGGCTCCGTTCTATATATATATTCTAACTGCTATTTATAAACCAAGGCAACTTGTGACTGGAAATTCGTTGTTCTTAGATGCAGTGCCTTTGTTTTAGATGCGGTATTTCTGTTGTGGTACATTTAGACACCTTTGCTCTCTTGAAGAGGTGCAGGTGGTATCTAACAGTTCTTGGCGTGTTGAATTGCTCTGCGGTTCCCCCTGTTGGTCGCTGCTTCACTGCAGTCATGATGTAGCAGCTTGTGGGACCAACCGCAGTGTGAGCCATTTCATCTGCCAGTTGGTTTGTATTTCTGTATGGCCAGCCTTCTGATCCAGACAACCAGACTCTAGACCAGGGGTCTCCAAACTTTCAAAACAAAGGGCCAGTTTACTTCCCTTCAAACTTTAGAGGACTGTGGCCACTGGGAGTAAACAATGCCATAGGCTTGGTGGTCAGTGGGAGTAAAAAACTACATCATTGGTGTTAGTGGAAAGAATATTGCTCCATCCTTGGTGTCAGTGGGAGAATTGGTTCCCCATATCTGGTGTCAGTGGGAGAATTGGTTCCCCATATCTGGTGTCAGTGGGGAGGTACAGTGCTCCATCATTGGTGTCAATGGGTAAAATAGGGCCCCATCATTGGTGTCAGTGGGAGAATTGGTTCTCCATCATTGGTGTCAGTGGGAAGAGTAGTGTTCCATCATTGGTTTCAGTGGGATGAGTAGTGCTCCATCATTGGTGTCAGTTGGAGAATTGGTTTCCCATCTCTGGTGTTAGTGGGAGGAATAGTACCCCATCGTTGGCATCAGTGGGAGGAATAGTGCTCCGTGTTTGGTGTCAGTGGAAGAAATAGTGCCCCAAGGGCCAATAAGCAAAGGGCCACATCTGGCCCGCTGGCCACATTTCGGAGACCCCTTCTGTAGACCATCCTGCTGACTACACAGCAATTTAGTAATACAGCGTGGTCCATAACCCTCTCCAGCCTGTGATTGGACAAAGAGGAAACAGCAGCACACTGAAGAAAAGTGTTAACCTGACAGCAGCTGGCAATGCAATACAACCCATTGTATTGCAATCACTGCTTTCATATGCATTCTGCTTGCATCTGAGAACAGTTTGAGATGCTTCTAAAATCATTGGGGTTCAGTGAAAGGTGCAGTTGACTTCCTTCTGATCTGCAGTTGACGCTCTCCAGATCTGCGGTTGACTCCCTCCAGATCTGCGGTTGACTCCCTCCAGATCTGCGGTTGACTCCCTCCAGATCTGCGGTTGACTCCCTCCAGATCTGCGGTTGACTCCCTCCAGATCTGCAGTTGACTCCCTCCAGATCTGCAGTTGACCTCCTCTTGATCTGCAGTTGACTCCCTCCTGCTAAGCTGCATCCACCTGCTTCAATTTGCATTTCCATTGACTTGTATTGAAAGGGAAACCGTTCAAAACACAAATCCCATTGGCACAGGCCCTAACAATAATGCCTTTCTCTTTTGCACCGTATTGTGCAAACAATTACAGGAAGCTAATATAAAAGCAGACTCTGGGATACACTCTAGTTATAATTTAAATAAAATACACTTTTTTTTCCATATCATATATTTTTTTTAGCCTTAACAAAAAAAAAAGATCTAAGAGATCCTAAAAAGATCCCGGATGTTATGCTCTCTTCTTTAGCTCTTTTTTTTTTTGTTACGCCTAAACAAAAAATATATGAAATGGAAAAAAATTATAGTTGGGTTAAAAATAGACCCTAATCCATCTAGTTCAGCCAGTTGAAATCCGCACAAATAGAAAACCTCAATTGACAATGCCCTCTACCCACAGTTGATCCAGAGGAGTGCCAAAAAAAACCCCAAATGAAGCAAGGTCCAATTCACTCCAGCTTGGGGGTCTGGGATGGGATGGGGGATTTCTTCCTCATCCCCCCCAGGAGGAAATTGGATATTCCTTGGATCAACTACCCCTGGCATTGTTACCTCTAAAAATTAATATCCATTTATGTTTTGTGCATTTAGGAATGCATCCAGCTCTTTTTTTTAAACAATCTACTGAGCTGGCCAGAACTAGTTCTTGAGGGAGTCTATTCCACATTTCTACAGCTCTTACTGTAAAGAAGCCTTTCCATATGTGAAGGTTAAATCTCTTTTCCTCCAGATGTAGAGCGGGCCCCCTTGTCCTCTGTAATAACCTGAAAGTGAATAATAACTTTACACCAAGTTCATTATATGGACCACTTATGTATTTATATATGTTGGTCATTAGCCCCCTTATTTGCCTCTTCTCAAGAGAGAATTCATTTGAATACAAAAATAGTCCGGAAGGCATAGTAAACCAATAATTAAGCAAGAATGAGGAGTGCGTTAAGTGTGGTTTCAAGACCCGAGCGCCAGTAGCGGTGGTTGACCAACTACCAGCCTACCAGATCTGGTGGTGACGGGAACATCCTTTGCTCCAAAGGTAAAGTGGAGCATGCAGGTCGTAATTTTAGAAATATGGAATAGGAGACAAAATTAAGTAGAAAGATAAAAGCAAGAAAGAACATAGATAGGGGTACAGAGGGGAGAGGGGTAAAAGGGGGCAACGCAGAGGCAGTAATCAAAGTTACGAGCCAAGAGCTGGACCAACCAAATGCGTAGCTACAGCATTTTGAACGAGACCTTATCCATGGAGGAGAGTTCCTAAGTAATCCCATGGGGCCCAAACCTTAGAAAAAAATTGTCTAGGCCATCTGTTAAAATACTAGATCACTTTTCATTACTCATAAAGCCATGGACTTGGGTAAAAATACACTCTTTTAAACTGATATATAAGTGGACTAACTTTTTTTATATCTGCTTGGAGTTCAGCTTTAAAACTAACATTTTCATGTTTGATTGCAGCATAGCTATCAATTAACAGGGAGCCGACTACAGCTTTATCATTCCGCAATGACTTTTTCTCCTTCATTAAGCTCCAATTGGTGGTTACTGTTTTTAGCCGTTGTCGGCAAAAAAAAAAAAGGCACCCGGAGCCTGATCCCAATTAATTTGTCATCTACAGCACCAAGGTGATAAAAGGGACCGTAGGTGTCAAAAATGTTTCATTCTCATAGACAGATTTGCTTTTGAATACAATTAGTTGATGGCAAGAAAATGGATTTTTTTTTTGTGTCAGAATTTCTGTAGGAATATTCAAATTAAATTCTAATGGTGTATGCCCAGCTTTCGTGGGGGAAAAAAAAATTGGTTATAAAAAAATTAAATGATATAGCATATACAATTGCGACTCAAGTTACTTTGTAATTGAACGTTATTAAAAATTACCTTTCATTTTCAGTCTGCAGCTCTGTCATGTTCTGCAAAATGCAATATGTTTACCTGGAGGCATCCTGTACATAGAATGTGTACGGAACGCCCCCTGAAAATGTCATTTCCTGCTTCTGTGATTGGCTTACTGATTTTCCCAGAATTCTGCACTAAGATACAAATTGGGTTTTGGGCACCTCCTGCAACAAAAATGTCATTTTTGGAGAGATGCTCCCAAAGGGAAATAATGTCTAAAGGGATGCAGACCCTGCAACTTTCCTCATTAGAGCCCTGCAGGTGCACAGCTTATTGACCATTCTAAAATCACTCCCATGCAGATTCACTTTCCACATGGACTATTTCCACATGGACCACATAGCTATTTCTGCAGTATAACAAAAAGGTAGAAATTTGCTACAAAGTTGTTTTTTTTCTTAAATCCTTGGAATGCACATTGTGTGCATTGTGAGTTGCTTTTTAAAGTGTTACTAAACCCAGGAGCCTGCATTAACTATATATGGTCTCCCACAGTACACAACATGGGAATGCATTTATTTTTAGTAAATATAAACTGCTAAATACCTTTTCTCATCAGCAGTATATAGCAGTCTTGTGACTTCTAGCAGCGTCTGGTTAAAGCTTATAAGAGGAATTTTAATTTTCCCCTGATTGTCCTATGAGGCTGCATGACCCTTGACCATCTGCACTGTGTTGATTAGCCCTGTGCTCATCACATGCACTCTCCCTTGTAATACACACCAAACCGAGCATGTGCAGAGTGTCCCCAAGGCTCTGTTCTATCGGGAGATAGATTGGGGACTGTGGAAGAAGGGGAGGATCAGAGAAGACACGATCGATTGTGCAGAGGAATTTCCCCTTAGGTTCCACAGTGAGCAAGCATGCTTTACTGCATATACAGACTGATTTTACTGTTGTGGGTTTAGTAACACTTTAAAGTGGTTTTAAACCCTTTACAACCACTTTATACTACAGGCAAGCCTTTAATTAGTGACGTCATCGTGGGTCCGGCCAAACATAGCGCCGGAGCCGTGATACCCGGAAGTAACCCCCCTTGCGGCTTCATAGCCTGGTTCCCTACTGCGCATGCGCAATCCCACAGATCCCTGCTGTCTTCTGGGACCTATGTGTCTCCCAGAAGACAGCAGGGGGGACGAAGGAGGTGCTGGATATGGCATAGATATCTGCAGGTACCCGCGGATATCTATGCCCGGAAGTGGGAGCAAGTACCTGGATTATACAGGTATCTGCTCTCCCCTCCCCCCTGAAAGGTGCCAAATGTGACACCGTAGGAGGGGAGGATTCCGAAAAGCGGAAGTTCCCTCTTTTGGGTGGAACTCCGCTTTAAGGTGCGCAGAACGGGCACCCACTGGATGTGTTGTGCAATGAGTGCTGCGGAAACTCATTGCACAAGTCATTTTTTAATTTTTCCATCTATTAAATCTTCTGCCCTTGTTATTTTAACTTTGAATAGTAAAACATTTTTTTTTCTGCCAGTAAATACCTTATACAGCCCAATTCCTGTTTCTTGTCTGGTACAAAGCCTAGGCTTATGACATCATACACAGCTCTCTCTCTCACTCTCCTGAGAGTTTGCCCGGAAGGGAGGGGGGGATGAGTCATAAGAGGGCCAATGAGAGCTGCAGAGCTGGAGGTGTGCCTTTGTGTAAATCCAGGTAGTGAACAGGCAGCAGCTTCAGCTGCCCACAGTTAAAATGGCTGAAGCCAGACTCGGTGGAGGGAGATTTCTGCAGCATATTTGGCAAGTACAGAATCACAGTATATATAAAAAAATATGCAAAGTGGTTGGAGGGAATCTTCAGAATGGCAAAAATATTTTTTTTCAAATTATTGTGAGCAGACTGCAGTTCCTCTTTAACTTTACACTGACACCCGCAGTGGTTCGCGGAGAGCAATGTGAACTGCCTGCGATTCAGGGAACCCGCACAGGAATTGCTGTGGTTTCTGCATCGCACCAGTGTGAACCCAGCCTTAAAGTAGAAGTCCACCCTAAGACTAAAATCTCTAAATCTACAGGCATCCACAATCTAAGACCTAAGCTATCTAGCCCTGTAAAGAAGAAATCGCTATACATACCTTTTTTAAAGCCGTTCCAGTCCGGTTCCACGCAGAGCTGTCAGCCGCGGCTTCTCTGTGTAGGCGGGTGCAGAAGAAGCAGCCAATTACAGAAGCTCCACAATAAGGCCCCTTTCACATGTTTAATGGACTCCCCTTGCTCAGCGGGGATCGCTCTGCTGAGCAGGCAGATGGCAGGTCCGTCTCCGCTCACTGTGCAGAGATGGACCATTCAGAGTCCCGCTCTCTTCTATGGGGAGATTGGATGAAAACGGACCGCCTGTTCTTTTTCATCTGATCCGCCAGACGGATGGAAAAAATAAGACCACCATCCGTCTGGATTTGGCAGACAGGATCGGATAGCAGCGGGTGTCAGCGGACATGTCACCGCCGACATCCACCACTCCATAGGGGTGAATGGATGGTTTAGTTACATAGTTAGCCAGGTTGAAAAAAAAGACACAAGTCCATCCAGTTCAACCATAAAAAAAAATAAAATAAAAAAAATCATACAATCCTATATACCCAATCCTATACCCACAGTTGATCCAGAGGAAGGCGAAAAACCCCCCAGAAAAGCTCGCTACAGCAGGGGAAAAAATGTCTTCCTGATCCGCCGAAAAGCAAACAGATTTTCCCTAGAGCAACTTTACCTACTAATGTTAGTACCCAGTTATATTACCATATATACTCGAGTATAAGTCGACCCGAATATAAGCTGAGGCACCCAATTTTACCACAAAAAACTGGGGAAACGTATTGACTCGAGTATAAGCCTAGGGTGAGAAATGCGCAACTACTGTAAGTGGAAAAGAGGGTTAACAATGCCCATTTGCATGCCTCACTGTGCCCATTTGCAGCCATAGGTCCCCCGAACTTCAAACTCGGTAGTTAAGGGTTCCTAGATGCCCCCCTAGCTGCAGCCAAAATTTGGGGTCTCTGGACCCAAAGGGTCCCAACATGACACTGCCGCAGGTGGACACAGTTGACCAACTTTGGGGCCCCGTATCTCAGGGCCACTTGGTGCTAGGAACCCCAAATTTGGTGTGCAAATCGAGTGGAACTACCACTACAACATATTCAAAGCTTGGGTTCCTAGCAGTTCAGAAAATGTCAAGCACTTTTCTGCAGCAGAGAATGACATTTTCTGAACCAATTCTGACTTGATGTTAGGAAACCCAGCTTTGGATATGTTGTAGTGCTAGTTCCATTGCGTTTGCACACCAAATGGATCCAAATGGATCCAATTTGGGGTTCCTAGCACCAAGTGGCCCCGAGATACGGGGCCCCAAAATCGGTTCAGAAAATGTCATTCTTTGCACCAGAAAAGTGCTTGACTCGAGTATAAGCCGAGGGGGCACTTTCAGCGCAAAAAAATGTGCTGAAAAACTCGGCTTATACTTGAGTATATACGGTATGTACATTTAGGAAGGAATCCAGGCCTTTCTTACAGCAATCTACTGAGCTGGACAGAACCACCTCTGGAGGGAGTCTATTCCACATTTTCACAGCTCTTACTGTGAAGAAACCTTTCTGTATTTGGAGATGAAATCTCTTTTCCTCTAGACGTAAAGAGTGCCCCCTTGTCCTCTGTGATGACCGTAAAGTGAATAACTCAACACCAAGTTCACTATATGGACCCCTTATATATTTATACATGGTGATCATGTCCCCTGTTAATCTCCTCTTCTCAAGAGTGAATAAATTCAGTTCCTCTAATCTTTCCTCATAGCTGAGCTCCTCCATGCCTCCTATTAGTTTGGTTGTCCTTCTCTTCACTTTCTCCAGTTCCCCGATATCCTTTTTGAGAACTGGCGCCCAAATCTGAACTGCATATTCATAGGGGTGAATGGAGGGTCCGATCAGGTCCACCTGAAAAACTGGCAGATGGACCTGATCGGACAGCCCATATGAAAGGGGCCTTAATCTATGGTTGACGTCGCTGACAATTAATTTCCCAGCCGTTGTCAGCTGTCTCCTCTGCTGAACTTCCACTGCTGGAGATCAGAGCGGCTTCAAAAAAGGTATGTATAGTGATTATTCCTTTACAGGGTTAGATAGGGTTAGTTTTAGCTCGTGGATGCCTGTAGAGTTACAGATTTTTAGTATTGGGGTGAACTTCCACTTTAAGGTTTGCATTGCCGAGCCACTGGAGTTTTTAACTGAACATTTCAATACAAAAGATTGACGTCTAATGAAACGTTTTCTTTTGTTAGATTTAACTCCGCATGGTGGCTCGGCTATTAATGGATTTGCCTGCAGCACTGAAGTCCCGAGTCCATTACCACAGTTTCTCTTGGTTCCTCCGGCAGGCCCAAAGTTACTGGTGGCTGATTAATTGGCTTTGTCTGAAAATTGCTTCCAGAATGTGTGTGTAGTTTGATGACCTTTTATAGACATATTAGCTTGGGTAGAGATGGGTGTGAATGGCTAAAGCCTCTGGTAAAAGTGATGTAGTGCTATATAAATGAGTTATAAGAATAAATAAGCTAGATAGTTTTAACATAAAACTTAACATTTAGTATGCTAAAGCTTTGTGTATCTAAACAATTTTGTGTTTTCCCATAAAATGTGTGTTTTTTCATTTTTATTTATTTTTTATTTTTTTTATGCTTTTTTGAATCTCAGTTCTCCTGCAGCCCTTTTCAACCACTTCCTGTCTATGACAGCACATCATTGCTCTGGTCTGGCTTCCTGTTAGAAAATATGACAGACCATGCATGCACAATGTGTGTCGACATAGGCCGCCTGAACTCCCCACCAGGGGCACGTGACAGTACAGGAGCACAACTGCTAGACAGTTGTCATCCCATAGCAGGAAGTTCCAAAATATGGCAGGATCAACAGGCATTCTTTTACAAAATCTGCAGGTCTGAAAAGGGTGAAAGCAACTTTTAAAGTGGATGTAAACCCTCACATATACCCAGTGAAGTGAACAGCCTCAGATGATACAGAGATGAAACAAATCTCCCTACATAAGTTTTACATGTATATCTGCTGTCTTCATCATTCTATAATGTTTAGAAAGTGCACAATATGTTTCATTTTCTTTCTACCGGTTTCAGCAGTAGGAGGGAAGTCTTGTCATACACTATGTGAGAGCTGATTGGAGGAAAGGCACATGCACCCCCCCCCCCCCCCACATAGGCAGAAGAACAAAGATACTTTCAGAGCTGTGCTGTGACAAGAAAAGCCCTCTGCTAATCAATTTATAGCAACCTCCCACAACACAAATTTCCAGGTGCTTTTATCGCCCATGTCTGAGAACTTGTCAGAAGTTATCATGCTGATAACAGAAGAATGGAGCAGCAGAAAGACAGGGGACTTTGGAGAGAGATAAGAAATCACTGCAGATATAAGTCTAGCTCAAATTTCATGAATGGGGTTTACATCCACTTTAACCACCTCCGGTCCGGGCCTTTTCTGGCACTTTTTGTTTACATGTAACAATCGGTATTTTTTTTGCAAAAAAACCTCCAAACATATATAATTTTTAAAGCAGAGGCCCTAGAGAATTGGTGGTTTTCACAGGGTATTTGTGCAGTGGTCTTGGGATAAAATTCACTCTTTTTAATTTTAGTGCAAAAAAAAAAAAAAATACATAACCCAATTTTTTGGTAAAATATAAAAGATGATGTTATGCCGAGTAAATGGATACCAATCCTGTCATGCTTTAAAATTGCGCATGCCCGGGCAATGGCGACAAACAACGTAAATTTTATTATCCATGGGTGACGCTTTAAAAGCCTTTACAGGTTACAACGTAGGATTTACAGCAGAGGTCTGGTGCTAGAATTACTGCCCATGATCTGACGTTCGCGGTGATACCTCACATGTGAGACATGTTTTCTTGGCAACTCAAAGTTTCAGCTCCCACCATAAATTTTCTATAGGATTAAAGTCTGGAGACTGGCTAGGCCACTCCTTCCATGTGCTTCTTTTTAAGACACTCTTTTGTTGCCTTGCTGGTATGTTTTGGGTCATTGTCATGCTGGAATACTCATTCATGACCCATCTTCAGTGTTCTGGCTGAGGGAAGAAGGTTCTCATCCAAGAATTTATGATACATGGGCCCCTCAATGTGGACAAAGTCAGCCTGTACCTTTAGCAGAGAAACCGGCCCAAAGCATGATGTTTGCACCTCCGTGCTTGACTGTAGGGATGGTGTTCTTCCTCCAAACATGGCGAGCTGAGTTAATGCCAAAGAGCTCAATTTTGGTCTCATCTGACCACAGCACTTTCTCCCAATTCTTCTCTGAATCATTTAGGTGTTCATTGGCAAACTTCAGATGGGCCTGTACATGTGCCTTCTTAAGGAGGGGGACCTTGCGGGCGCTGCAAGATTTCAATCCATGGCGGCGTATTGTGTTACCAATCTTGAGATCATTAACAAGCTCCTCTCGTGTAATTCTGGGCTGATCCCTCACTTTTCTCATGATCATCCTTACCCCATAAGGCGAAATCTTGCATGGAGCTCCAGACTGAGGGCGATTGATGGTTATTTTGTATTTCTTCCATTTGGGAATAATCACTCCAACATTTATCCTTCTCCCCAAGCTTCTTGCTGATAGTCTTGTAGCCCATTCCAGTCTTGTGCAGGTCTACAATCTTGTCCCCGATGTCCTTTGATAGCTCTTTGTTCTTGCCCATGATGGTGAGGTTTGAATGGAAAAAAGAGATCGTGTTAACAGGTGCCTTTTATACACATAACGAGTTGTCGTTTGGAGCACCTTCCTAAATTGATAGGACTAATGTGTGTACCACGTGTGCACATAGCGGAGCCAGAGTTATTGTTGGTTGGTAGGGGATCAAATACTCATTTTACTCACTGAACTGCAACTCGATTTATAACATTTGTATTGTGTGTTTTTTCTGGATTTTTGGTTGATATTCTGTCTCTAGCATTAAAAATACACCTATGATAACAATTATAGACCCTTCATTGCTTTGTAAGTGGCCAAACTTACAAAATCTGCAGGGGATCAAATAATTATTTTCGCCACTGTAGGCATATACCATACTTACAGGAGTCTTCTAGAAGGTGGAAATCACTGTAATAGGTGCCCCTACTCCAGTGATCTACACAGGCTTCTAGGTCCTGTGCCAGGTGGCTGCATTTCTGCATTATGAACACAGGAGGTTGGCAGCTTGGCATTGGCGCCATTCAGAGATTGCTTTGCATTTTCTCAATGAATGCAAAATAAGTCACTGCCCCGCCTCCCCACCTCGTCCAATCAGAGAAAATGCAAAACTTTGCATACTATATGTTCACATCAATTTAAGTCCTCCAGGAGCTTACAATCTAAGGCCCCTATCTTATATGTATACACATATACTAAAGTAGATTAAACAGAATCCAATTAACCTACCCCCTTGTCTTTGGAGTGTGGAATGAAACCAGAGTACCCTAACCACTCAGCCACATACTAGGTCCAAACAACAAAAAAAACAAAGGCCTAGTGCATTATCTCAAGCACTTTATTAGAGGATAAAAGGTAAAAAATATACACTCACAAAACCAGTTTGAATGGTAGCGTTATATAAAACTCAGGAACCAGAAGAAAGCCCATCATAGAACTCCTCAAGTTCAAGTGGATGATAGTACCAGCTGACACATTTCAGGGGACGTTCCCCCTTCTTCAGAGCAAAACAGGTATATTTTTGTATTACTTATGTGTGCCACTGACTTTTACTGCTATTTTATGGACAGAGTTTCTAGTGCGTTTCTTTGGGGTTGGTACCACCCCTTGACCTCTTCCCCCTCCCCTTCCTGATGTAGGCGATGTCAATGTTTTGTTTCCTTGATATAAAGAGCTAGAGGGGTTGGGTATACCAGTTTTGCTCTGAAGAAGGGGGCATGTCCCCCAAAACGTGTCGGCTGGTGCTCTAATCCACTTGAACCTGAGAAGTTCTTTGATGGGCTATCTTCTGGTTCCTGGGTTTTATATAAGGCTATCATTCACACTGGTTTTGTGAGTATATATATATTTTGTACCTGTTACTCTCTATTAAAGTGTTCGAGATGATGCACTAGGCATTTGCACCCTTTGTTTTTTGTTTTGTGCAGTTACAAGATTCCCCAGTCTTGGGCAACGCCTGGATCATCCAAGCCGTGTTGCATGGTGGTCACCATTATCTATGGTCAAGTTTACACTTTCCTAAGTCACTTTCTAGGTCCAGTTTACTTACCAACATATCTTTTGGAGTGTGGGAACCAGAGTACCTGGAGGAAACCCACGCAAGAACAGGGAGAACAAACTCCATGCAGATAGTGAACCGACAAGGATTCGAACTTGGGACCCCAGTGATGAAAGGTGGAAGAGCTAACCACTAAGCCACTGTTTTAGATGCAAGTGGTGTTGAGTTTATCTTCTAGACTGCGGACTGATTCTAGATCTTGTTATTAAATATTTGTTGTTTTCCATAAAATAGGTTGTCATCAGTCTTGACCATAATTGCATTCTAAAACAAAAACAATTTCGGAGTCGCACACAGTCTGGAACATGCAGTGATGCTGTCAATCTGCAGTTGGCAGGCTCCCAAAGGCCTCAGCATTAGATAGGTAATAGGAATTCTCGATTGTGATTCAGCCGTGACTCAGACACAAGCATCAAGAGCGGGTCAGTTATTGGATTGGGAGTCCCAGAAGGATGTGTTTAATTGCATCATATCTGATATTTACCCGCTCTGTGTTCCACGTGCCCATCCCCCAAGTCATACTTCTCTGCTGCCAGCCTTCCCATGGGCACTGCAATAATTGTTTGGAGCTTTGCATCCCAAGCAGGCAAAGCCCGGGGAGCCGGGAACATTACCGATCGGCAGTGGATTCTGGAGGAGGTTCTGCTTCCTATAGATATGCATGGTTCAGACTGGTCTCCACCAAAGCAAATACAAAATCAATACAAAATATTATTGCAAGGGCAATCAGGCATAAAAAGGGATTTCAGTCTGCGATAAAATGTCCAACTATATCTTTCTTTATTGTGTCTCCCGGGAGGAGAGGGGGAGTCATCTTCTGTGATCATTACCGTTTCAGTTATTTTGAAGAACAGTGCAGACGAACGCACTTGAAATTAGATTGATTTATTAACCACTTGCCCTCTGTATGATTTACCCCCCTTCACGACCAGGCCATTTTTTTGCGATAGGGCGCTACGTAACTTACTGACAACTGCGCGGTCATATGAGGCTGTACCCAAATGAAATAAATTTAAAAAAAAGACAGACAATTTTGAAACCAAAAACCTATAATTTTTGCTTTCTGCTATAAAATATATCCAGTTAAATTTAAAAAAAAAAAATCGAATTTCTTCATAAATTTAGGCCAATATCTATTCCGCTACATAAAAAATCCCAATAAGTGTGTATATTGATTGGTTTGCGCAAAAGTTATAACGTCTACAAACTATGGGATGTATTTATGGAATTAAAAAAAAAAAAGTTTTTATACTAGTAATGGTGGCGATCAGTGATTTATCGCGGGACTGCGATATTGCGGCGGACAACTGACATTTTTGACACTTTGTCGGAACCAGTGACACGAATACGGCGATCAGTGCTAAAATCATGCACTGTCACTGTACTAATGACACTGCCTGGGAAAGGGGTTAAACATCTAGGGTTAATTGTGTGTACAGTGTGCTGCTTTTACTAAGGAGTGTGCTGGATTTTATTACCTGCTTTGCAGGGAAACAAAATCCACCACATCCCTGCTGACAGGACGGAGCTCTGCATTTTTTACTTATGCAAAGCTCCATCCTGTGTCTCTCCCAGCCGATCAACGGGCGCCATTGGACCTCCATTGGCCGGCACTCGCTGATTGGCTTCTGCTGTGACTAATCACTGCACAGAAGTGCAGAATCGTGTGTGTGTGTGTGTGTGTGTGTGTGTGTGTGTGTATATATATATATATATATATATATATATATATATATATATATATATATATATATGATTCTGCACAGAACAGCCGCCCTGTAGCAGTAAATCTGCTATAGAGCGGTCAGTAAGCATTTAAAGGTAACCTATTAATAATATTTGAAGTACTTTATTTTAAACCTTTAAAAGTTAAAGTCCTGCATAAGCACTAACAAAATGCCTGCTATTACCTTCGTTAGCTAGGAAAGCGTCTTCTGTGCCCCTCTCTGATGTAGTTTCACTTTGTAATTGGGGTCTGACTTTCCCCTACCAGTTGCAAATCCTCTACTGGTCATTCAAGCCGTCTCATTGGACAGTGCTGGCAGAAGTCAAGGCAAGTCCTTGTTAGAACAGAAGTATTGGAGGGTCAGGTTGGAAGGCTGTCCAGTCTCTTTGGTGCTCAAACACCCATAAAAGAGTCCGATAATAAAGGTGCTGTCATGATTCACATTAAAGAAAATAAAACTATTGGTAATGAACATTGTCCTTGAAGCCTGGAAACAGTCATCAACCCTGAGCTCAGACAGGAGACAGGTTAGTCTCCCTTGGGGCCATACAAGACATACTTCTTTTTCAGATGGTTTACAAGTTTATAAACGTAGCTTATGTCATATTTTTCATTACATGTCCAATATCTTTATTTTATAAATTAAAAGAGAAGTATGGATTATTTTTTTTTTTTTGCAGAATCATACTTGCCTAGGTGGATGCTGCATCTGTCCCCCGCCGGCTCCAACACTGAGAACTGATCGATCAAACACTGCCGATTTCTCGGTTTTCCGAGCTCCGTGAGCAGAGAGCTGGTGAGAGTCGGTCACCGGCTGTCTGCCCCCCCCCCCCTTCCCCGGTGCTCACTGGTGTACTGGGCTGTGGAGGGGGCGGGAGCGGCCGGGTGACAGTCCTGGCACGTGGGCGGATCCCGACTTCAGCTCAGGCTCTCAGCGAGCTGCTGAGAGCCTGAGCTGGCCCCTCCGCAACTCAGCGGTCTGATACTGCAGCCCGCTGCCGTCTGAAAACGGGTCACAGGAGTGCAGAATGAACTGCACTCATGTGATCCACAGGAGAAATACAGTGGAACCTCGGATTACGAGCATAATCCGTTCCAGGAGAATGCTCGTAATCCAATGTACTCGCATATCAAAGCGAGTTTTCCCATTGAAGTCAATGGAAACGAAAATAATTTGTTCCGCATTGACTTCAGTGGGATGCAATACCGCATGCGGCCAGAGGCGGGGGGCGCCTGAGAGCCTCGGAAACGGCTGAAGAGGCCCGAGGGACACTTCGGTGGACCTAAAAAAGACTCCGTTCACGAGCCTTTCCGAGGTTGGCCAAGGTCAGCCAAACTGGCCTCGGGCCTTTCTGTGCATTTCCGAATGGCGCCGAATGGCGACTTTCGGCTCTGCTTGGCTCCGGCGCCCCCCCACCTCAGGCCAAAAGCGGTACTGCACACCGCTTTTGGCCTGAATCCTGCTCGTTTTAGGTTAGGAATTTTAGAAATACAGTTCTCAGTTTGCGAAACGCTCGTTAACCGCGTTGCTCGCAAACCGCGGTTCCACTGTACAGCAAAACGAGCTTTGGCTGCACTTCTCTTTTAACATTTAATTTAGGGTGCTGCTTTAATTTTTGTTTTGTGTGTTTAATAAAGTTCTGTTCATTAGATCCCGGGGTGGGGGGAGTTTATTTTGCCCTTCTTGGCTTTGGTCTTCTCCAGGTAGAACCTTCAACTCTTTGCCTTCCAGGATGTATCCGTCCGCTCAGCCACCCTGACCAGGCCTAGAGGCGATGCACGCAAGCAGTTTGCCCTGTTGGAACTGTTCCTCCAGCAAAGGGCTGATCTTTGTCGTCTTTTTTTGGGCTCGTCATGTTTTTTTCTGGGCTTTCTTGTAGAGCTGCACAATCGTTAAGAATCGAAATCGCAATCTTTTTCCCTTCCCGATCTTCAAAACAGCATGTCAGGATTCTTTCTAACAAGTGCAGAGAGTTCTCACAGCTGAGAAAAAAAATCCAGGCAGCCTGACAAGTTTTATTACAATGGGAATAAGTAGAAACAAAGTATCTTTTCGTTCTTTTATCAAAGGAAAGAGCTCCAGGTGTAGATGAGGGGAATATAACCATTTTAAAGACCAAACCTTTTCTGGCATTTGTTGCTTACAAGCAAAAATCATTATTTTCTGCTAGAAAATTACTTGGAACACCCAAGCATGATATACAGTTGAACCTCGGATTACGAGCATAATCCGTTCCAGGAGTATGCTCTTAATCCAAAGTACTCGCATATCAAAGCAAATTTTTCCATTGAAGTCAATGGAAACAAAATTAATTTGTTCCGCATTGACTTCAATGGGATGCAATACCGCATGTGGCCAGAGGGGGGGGGGGCGCCGGAGAGCCTTGGAAACGGCCGGAAAGGCCCGAGGACACGTCGGCTGACATTGGCAAACGTCGGAAAGCCTCGGAAACTGAGTATTTCCGTGTCTTTCCGAGCATTGCCGAACGGCGGCGATCGGCTGCGATCGTCGCTGTTCGGCTCTGCTCGGCTCCGGCGCCCCCGCACGTCGGGCCAAATGCACTACTGCAGCCCTATTAGGTTGAATTCTGCTCGTCTTGCGAGACAACACTCGCAAACCGAGTCAGAATTTTTTTTAAAAAGTTGCTCACAAATCAAAAAGCTCTCAAACCAAGTTACTCTTAAACCGAGGTTCCACTGTATGTTTTTTTTTATTTTTTTAGCAGAGACCCTAGAGAATAAAATGGTGGTTGTTGAAATATTTTATGTCACACCGTATTTGCTCAGCGTTTTTTCAAACGCATTTAAAAAAAAAAAATACACTTTAATTAAAAAAAAAAAGAAACTAAACAGTAAAGTTAGCCCAATTTTTTTTCTGTATAATGTGAAAGAAGATGTTACACAGCGAGAATCGTGATCTTTATTCTAAGCAAAAAAATCGTGATTCTCATTTTAGCCAGAATCGTGCAGCTCTACTTTCTTGGATCTTTTCTTGTTGAGGGTTTCTTCTTCCTCAGGAGTCAGTTTAGCTCCCTTCTTGCGCCCAAGACGTGTGGCGTAGTGCGCCTCATACAACTGTCTGTAGGGGGTGCTGTTGATCATGGGCACCGCTTTCATGAAGCAGGGCATGCTTGACAGTTTGCCATTAAAGCCCAGCAGTAGCTGCTCACTTGATAACTGTTAAAACTGAAGTATATATAATTGATGAATTGGAATGGGTGTGTCACTCCACTGACTCATTCCGCTGCATGATCCAATCATATTACTGCGTCATTACACAGTAAAAAAAAAATGTTTGGCGGTAAACTGACTTGACTGCACCACCTATTGGCTATAAGTGGTAAATGTGAAATAGACGTCATCACGTTGCCAAAGAAAGCTATACACTATAACTGTTAGAATCCTGAACATAATAGTATAAGATAAAAATAAAATAATAATCCTATTTTATCTCATTTTCTTGTATCTATAAAATGTTTGCTTAGGAGTTTTGGCTCATTTAACACAATTTACGATATCTCTCATTTTTATTTTCATTGTCACATGCCCATTAGATCTCATCATCATTTATCATAATGGATCATAATGGATTATTATTTTTACCTTTCAGGCACTGGATGCTGACCGTTACGTCCTTAACAAGATGAAGAAGGCTGCCAAGGCCAAGCACAGCGCCGGTGAAGGTCTGTTATTGTACTCCGCACACCTATATTGTTACGCCTGTTTTATTTCTTCTGAAAGCTGTCAGTACTCTTCTCTCCCACATAACAAAGAAAACGCAGCGATATTCATACATATTACCCAGCTGGATATTTATAGGCCTGTTTTCATTATATTGAATGGCGCTTCATCCATTTTTGCAATTCTTGTAAACCTACAATGCTTTGTTTTGTAGTAGAGTATGCTGTATGTCATATGTCCAAGCAATACTCAATACAAATTTATCCCTAAATCGTCCCCTCCTCTTCTTGATATTGTCACCAGCATTATTTTCTCTCTTTCTCATGATCTCGTAGCGAGAAATGTTATTACTACAAAAAAAGACACGTTCTTAGACCAGGGCAGTAAATGATCATTTTTTTGCCCATGGGACTTTTTTGAGTGGTGCGAAATGAAGTAACAACGTGTTATAAAAATACAAATTGTATTACATAAAAAACAACCAAATTTCGACATTAATAATGTTGTCATAAAAACATATCCCAATATACATATACACTATATTGTCAAAAGTATTGGGACACCTGCCTTTACACGCACATGAACTTTAATGGCATCCGAGTCTAAGTCCGTAGGCAGTGACGGCTGATAGTGGCCCCGAGTGGGACCCCATAAAGCCCCGGGTCTCAGGTGGGCACTGTTCTATTATTAGCCCCGAGTGCCGCCGCCTGCAGCCGAGCAGGGACCGATCTGATCCCGAGCGCCGACTGCGGCCGAGTCGCATAGCAGGTCCCGTCTTCTGGAGCCTGCAGCGCCCATGATGGCCGTCCCACTGGTCCAATGGCGGGACCGCGGGACATGTGACGTTCATCATAGGTGTTGCAGGCTCCAGAAGGCGGGAATTACAATGCGGCGCCACATCGATCCCCGCTCGGCACTCGGGCGGGCGGCTCTCCTCCTCTTCTCTGGCTGCCTCGCACACCATGGCTGAGCTGCTGCTGCAGGACACGTGAAGTCTGTCTCCTGGTCAGGTAGGTCAGTGTGTGTATGTCAGGTAGGTAGGTTAGGGTAGGTCAGTGCATGTCAGGTAGGTCATTGTATGTCAGGTAGGTAGGTCAGTGTATGTCTGGTAGGTCAGTGTATGTCAGGTAGGTAGGTTAGTGTATGTGTCAGGTAGGTCAGTGTATGTCTGGTAGGTCAGTGTATGTCAGGTAGGTATGTTAGTGTATGTGTCAGGTAGGTCAGTGTATGTGTCAGTGTATGGTGTATGTGTCAGGTAGGTAGGTCAGTGTGTGTGTGTCAGGTAGGTCAGTGTGTGTGAAGGCACTGGTAAGCGAGGCAGCAACCAGCAAGTGAGCTTACCCCCCCCCCCCACACAACCACAACACCACCGCCCAGCCAAAAAACCCCACACCACTAGAGACCCCCCCCCCCGTAACGGCCTTGGTCTTTGGGCTGAAGCCCCTGGTCTTTTTGCCACCTAGCAACTCCCCTGTCCGTAGGGTTCAATATTGAGTTGGCTCCCCTTTACAGCTATAACAGCTTCAACTCTTCTGGGAAGTCTGTCCACAAGGTTTAGGAGTGTGTCTATGGGAATGTTTGACCATTCTTCCAGAAGCGCATTTGTGTGGTCAGGCACTGATGTTGGATGAGAAGGCTTGGCTCGCAGTCTCTGCTCTAATTCATCCCAAAGGTGTTCTGACATGTTGAGGTCAGGACTCTGCGCAGGCCAGTCAAGTCCCTCCACCCCAAACTCACTCTTCTATGTTTTATGGACCTTGCTTTGTGCACCAGTACGCAGTCATGTTGGAATAGGAAGGGGCCATCTCCAAACTGTTCCCACAAAGTTGGGAGCATGAAATTGTCCAAAATGTCTTGGTATGCTGATGCCTTAAGAGTTCCCTTCACAGCCCAACCCCCAAAAAACAAGCCCACACCATAATCCCCCCTCCACCAAATGATTTGGATCAGTGCACAAATCAAGGTCCATAAAGACATGGATGAGGGAATTTGGGGTGGAGGAACTTGACCGGCCTACACAGAGTCCTGACCTCAACCCAATAGAACACCCTTGGGGTGAATTAGAGTGGAGACTGTGAGCCAGGCCTTCTCATCCAACATCAGTGCCTGACCTCACAAATGCTTTTCTGGAAGAATGGTCAAACATTCCCATAGACACACTCCTAAACCTTGTGGACAGCCTTCCCAGAAGAGTTGAAGCTGTTATAGCTGTAAAGGGTGGGCCAACTCAATATTGAACCCTACAGACTAAGACTGGGATGTCATTAAAGTTTATGTGCGTTTAAACGCAGGGGTCCCAATACTTTTGAAAAGGTAGTGTGTATTGCTAATAATGAGGTATAGACAATATTGCAAAAGCTAAAATAATCCTAAAGTGATCCCGCGCTCCAGCAGAAAAGTACAAAACAAACTTTTCACTAAATAAGATAAATGAGCCTTATGTAAATCTATTTCAATAATTAAACAGTGCAAGTGTAAAAAGTGATAAGTCCATACATTGGTAAATCAATCCCAGGGCATATGATTCAGGGTGATAATAGTCTCTTAATTAAGTCATCTAAAAAATGTCCAAAAGAAGGAAATCGTGCAAAAGCAGTTCCAATAAAAAATCTCAATGGACAGGGAGAAGTTTAGATCCAAAAAATGAGCTCACAGAACCCTTACCTTCATATCCTGATATACCAGCATGTAGTAATGAACGGGGGTCAGCTCCGTTACTCCAACTTCTACCACCAGGGGGTCCTCCGTTCCACTATATGTAAGACCTCAATCGCCTGAAGTACCAGCATAAACCCATATACAGGAATTTATTCCGCTATATTAATATCCACCACCAGGGGGTCCTCTGCTCCACCAAGTAGATCACCTGAATATAGACTCCACATCCACGTCCTCATATAGCCTTGTATCCTCCTCAAAAGGGGGGAGGGGACGGGGGACGGGACGGGGGGGGAGAGAAATGGATAAGGGTGGGAGAGGGAGAAAGCTCCAATAGTGTAGTATGTTATAAGTATAAAGGTTTTATTCCAAAGATTTAAACTGGACTCTTACAATAAAAAGTTAAAAAACAGGCATAAATCAGCTGCTAAGGCGTCTGGACGCGGCTCTCACATCACTTCCGGTATCCTTCAATCTACGGCCACTCATTACGCCATCACGTGACTTCATCAGGGGATTCCTGATGAAGTGATGATGTTGATTACACCTTAATGCACTACATGCACTTTGTGATTTAACCATTTATCTAACAATTTTATTTGTAACTGTACAGCTTATAGGGGTTCACAAACACATCTTAGTAGCGCGAAGGCTCTCTACAATTTTAATATTGCAAAAGCGCTTGAATTCACATATTCTTAAAACTGTTGTTTCACATTTTCTGGAACAGCACCCGCTTCCTCAGGAGATGGCCAAGATTGCAATGAAATTAGAGTAAGTCTGCTGATATGCAAAAGGCATAGTTACACATCAGTTGAATCATCAAAAATATAGATGCACAGTGAGCACCAACACTTGAGTAAGTATATCATGGGTCCCAGCAATGTGGAAGAACCTCCACAATATAGGTTTCAACTAGGAGCTGATGGCAGCGGGTAAGTCCGGGGACGGGACATACAACAAGGACAGGGAGTTATTACTGTGACATTGCCAAGGTTGTATCAAGTGCCATAAATTGCATCACTGTAACATCATAGTTGTGCACAAGGCCTTCATGTCGCCCAGTAGGGCTGTAGGTTGTAAAATTCTTGCACTTGCAACTGTTGGGAGCTGAGTTCCTGTTGACATGGACACCCCAACCATCTTCCAAGAGCCCTTTACATGCAGATTGCTTGTGGGCAAGCTTTTGGGAGTTAAGCAGCATTGTTTTGCCAGAGAAATCAATGTATGCATGGGTAGAAGGACGGAGGAGTGGGGGTTCTGTTGTCAAGCAGGTTGTGTGTGACAACGCTGGTTGGGATTTCAGTTCAGAGGCATCGTGTTGCCAGCCCAAACAGGAAGTTAGGAGCACACTTGACTTCTGGCAGATCATCTGGTCCTTTTTTCGTACTTGCAGTGTTTGCAAAGGGATAAAAGAAATTCAAAATGTATTGGACAGGTGTATTGGATTAGCCATAACATTATGACCACCGACCCAATATTGAGAGGGTCCCTTTGCCAAAACAGCCCTGAGCCATTGCCACTAGACCTCTGAAGGTATGCTGTGGTACGTGGCACCAAGCTGTCAGTAGCAGATCCTTTTAGGTCTTGTAAGTTGTGAGTTGCGGCCTCCATGGATCAAACTTGTTATTGCCGCACCTCCCACAGCTGCTTGATGAATTAGGATCTGGAATGTTTGAAGGGCAAGTCAACACCCCAAACTCGTGTTCCTCAAACCATTTTTACAGTGCCTGCAACGGTGCATTAACCTGCTGAAAGATCCCACTGCCATCAGGGAATATCATTTTCATGAAGGGGCGTATCTGGTAAGCAAACGTGTTTAGGTAGGTGGTATGTGTCCAAGTAACATCCTTATGAATGGCAGGACCAAAGGTTTCCTACCCTGTTTCCCCGAAAATAAGACCTAGCGTGATTGTCAGTGATGGCTGCAATGTAAGCCTTACCCCCCAAATAAGCCCTACCCTGTCTCCCCGAAAATAAGCCCTACCCTGAAAATAAGACCTACAAGGACTTTAAAGTGGTGTTCCGGCCGAAATTATACTTTTTAAATAAAAATACCCCTATAATACACAAGCTTAATGTATTCTAGTAAAGTTAGTCTGTAAACTAAGGTCCGTTTTGTTAGTTTATAGCAGTAGTTTGTTATTTTATAAACTTCCAGCAGGCCGTGGCCATCTTAAGTGTGGGCATGTGAAGCCAGACTGTATTTCTTCCTGGATCTCATCCTTGCAGATCTTGCACATGCTCAGTGCAGCACAAGCAGTGTAATAGGTTTCAGGTCAGGTTTCCATAGCAACATCAGTGTCAGAGGAAGTTGCCGCCCCTTCCTAGAAGGCATTCCAAACAGGAAATGATGCCATGGGCCACGGCCAGGGAGGAGGAAGTGAAAAATGAATACAGCAGATATACAGTAGGTGCTGAGAAAAAAAATAAAAAAATATCCAATTCGTTTACAGTGCGCAGTTTAGTGAGGGATGCTGAAGAGTTGTAAAAGTGGGTGGAACTCCACTTTAACTAGGGCTTATTTGGGGGGTATGGCTTATATTGCAGCCATCACCGACAATCACGCTAGGTCTTATTTTTGAGGAAACAGGGTAGCAGAGCATTGCCCAAAGCATCACACTGCACGCGCTGCCTTCTTCCCATAGTGCCATCTCTTTCCCAGATAAGTGACACATGCATGCAGTCCGTGAATTGATCCCCAAAAATATCTTCTATAATGTGATGTGAGAACAAGAACGAGCACTCTTCATATGTGCTCATCCTAAAAAATGCCATTCCACCACCGTGCTTTACGTAAAAACTTGCCAGAGAAAACATGGCCCCCTGTCAGAGTAGTCATATTGTACATAATGGTATAGATGTAAACACCGCTCTAGGTCAGTCTCCCATCTCCACCTCCACTAACACAGACCATGTTCTGGCCCCGTCCATCATGGATTCCAATGAGCAAAAAAAATTCTGGTTGGCCTCACATCCAGTAAAATCCCCTTTATTTCAGCAAGTCCATAAAAACATAATGGTAAGCAGGACTTTACCCATAACAACTTGATAAAAAATAATGTTCTTTAGCAAGGAACATACAGTGCATTCATAAAGTATTCAGACCCCCTTCACTTTTTTCAACTGTGTTATGTTGCAGCCTGACACTACAGTTTAAATGATTTTTTTTCCTATTAATTATCCACTTCGTATCCTATAATGACAAAGTAAAAACAGGATTTTAGACATGCCAGTGAATGTATTAAAAAGAAAAAAAACTGAAATATCACATGTAATTAAGTATTCAGACCCTTTACTCAGTACTTTGTTGAAGCACCTTTGGCAGCAATTACAGCCTCGAGTCTCTTTAGGTATGACGTGGCAAGCACACCTGGATTGAGGGATTTTCTGCCATTCCTCTTTGTTGTTAACATTCCACATTAATAACTATGCTTCCAAAATTTGTGTCTGCTTTAAATTGCCCCCAGCCTTGCTCCTGTTTCTTCTTGCTGGAGGCCGCCATTTTGTTGAAGCACAGAGCAGTCATTTCCGTATTGCGATCTCTCCCCCTGTCCTTGGTCTCAAAAACAGTACAGTATGTTACTTTCTGTAATTAAAATGTATGCATTTCCAGCCTTGATTGTATGTCTTGGATCGGGTAGAGAGGAAGCTGCCACATGCTCAGGTTCAAAGCTACAGATGCTTAAGGAGAAAGGACATAATATCATGGAGATAAGATAAGACACCATCCTTATAAGTGTAACTCTCTTGTGTGTCCCTGGCAGCAGAGTTTGTCCTTTCACCTCTTTTGCTTGTCATTTATTTATTCATTTTTTTACTTGTAATGGCAGCAATCGGTGACTTATAGCGGGGCTGCGATATTTCGGTGGACATTTAGAAAACTGACACTTTTGACGCTTTTTGGGGACCAGTGACACTAACACCAGAAATATCAGTGCTAAAAAATATGCACTGTCACTGTACTAGTGACACTGGCTAGGAAGGTGTTAATATCAGAAGCAATCAAAGAGTTAACTGTGTGCCTAGCCAGTGTGTTAGTGTGGGAGGTGCTTTTACTAGGGGAAGACATGGACCCTAGTACCTGCTTTGCAGAGACACAGGATCCATGCCCTCCCTCCTGTAAAAACAGATATCTGCCTTGTTTACATAGGCAGACCATCGTTCTGCCTCTCTGCTCGATGATTGGCAGGTGCTGGACAACACTTTTTAATCTTTTTATTGCATAGGCACAGTCTGTTATTCCTGATGCTACCTCTCCCCATCAGCAGCAGTAAATCTGTTGGCTGTCGGCAAATGGGCCTGTAGTGACTCACTGATTATCGGCACAGTGCCAAGAATAGAGAGCAACTGAGCATGTGCAGAGTAGGATGAGACAGTGCATTGCTGGATTTTAAACAGAATAGGCACTTACTTTTAATCTTTTATTTAACTACTTCAGGTCCACCCTTTAGCAGTTTTACTGCTACAGGGTGGCACCTGTGCATCGGACCACATATATATATATATATATATATATATATATATATATATATATATATATATATATATATATATATATATATATATATATATATATATATATAGATGTGATCTGGCTCTTCCAAGTAGGGGCATGCATCCACTGTGATCACACACAGTGCGAGCCCAGCGGCGGGTACCACGGACTCGATGTTGGTCGGCACCTGCCAATCATCGAGCAGAGAGGCAGAACGGTGGTCAGCCTATGTAAACATGGCAGATCACTGTTTTTACAGGAGGGAGGGCATGGATCCTGTGTCTCTGCTAAGCAGGTACTAGGATCCATGTCTCCCCCTAGTAAAAGCACCTCCCACACTGTAACATACTGGCTAGGCACACAGTTAACCCTTTGATTGCCCCTAATGCTTACCCCTTCCTAGACAGTGTCATTAGTACAGTGACAGTGCCTATTTTTTAGCACTGATATTTCTGGTGTTAGTGTCACTGGTCCCCAAAAAGTGTTGGTGTCCAAATGCCTGCCGTTAAATCGCAGTCCCGCTACAAGTCACTGATCGCTGCCATTACTAGTAAAAAAAAGAATAATTAAAAATATCTCATAGTTTGTAGACGGTATAACTTTTGCACAGACCAATCAATATTCGTTTATTGGGATTTTTTAATCAAAAACATGTAACAGAATACATATTGGCCTAAATTGATGAAGTAATGAATTTTTTTTAACATTGTTTTTTATATTGGATACGTTTTATAGCAGAAAGTAAAAAAAAATGTTTTTTGTTTTTCAAAATTGTCAGTCTTCTTTTGTTTATAGCACAAAAACAAAACCAAATTAAAAAAGAAAAAAACGCAGAGGTGATTAAATGCCACCAAAAAGAAAGCTCTGAAGACAAATGGGAAAACTCTAGACAGCCGCACTCAAAAGAACAAATTCTTGCCTTTATTAAAAAATTGGGATCACGCTGTACAAGCCACAGCAAAGCGATACAGACAGGAGCTGACGCGTTTCACACTACGAAGAGTGCTTACTCATAAAAAGAAAGCTCTGTGGGGGGAAAAAGGACAAACATTTTATTTTGGTACAGCGTCACATGACCGCGCAATTGTCAGTTAAATTAACACTGTGCTGTATCGCAAAAAATAGCCTGGTCATGAAGGGGGGTAAATGTTCCAGAGGTCAAGTGGTTAAATGAATGGTTAAAAACACTCACATGCAATGGAAAAATACTAGTGCTGCATAGCTCAGGACTCGATCTGCGCACTTTACATAACTACACAGAAGATGTAAATGGCTGCGAAAGATTGCATAGTAACAAATTATTGTTGCTGGGAATTGGCCTTTAAATCCATTCCTTGATTCATTTGGTTGCCCTTTAATTCTTAATCACCCCTCTGTACCAGGCCCCCTTCATCTGACTGTTATCTGGTGCTCTTGGAGGTCCTTCACGGTTTGTCTTGCATGATGCATTGAACAGCTTCCACTTGCTTTTTGCTGGGATCCTATTCTGATCTCTATTGAGTGGAAGCACTGCCTGCATTTGTGCAGGGGGGGGCACAGATCATGGAATGTACATCAATGTAAATGATAACCTGCAGCATACCCAGCAGTGCCGGACGCTGGAGAGGATTGAGTCATGAGTTTTTAGGTCATTTCAGACCCAGCAGCTGGTTGTCTCTACTCGCTGTGAAGATGTGACGACTGTCACGATAATTATTAGATATGTGTCTGTCAATGAAGACTGCCAGCCTAACACTGAAAAATCCAAGAAAAATCTTATATCAAAAAAAAAAAAAAAAAAAAAAAAAAAAAAAAAGCCAGTACGCCTGCAACGGATATGTTTAAACCATTGGGGCCCTCCACCTCTAGTATTCTGCGTTTTATACTGGCACCTGTGCCCCGTACCCTACAAATGGCCATACACTAGAAGATTATTAACCACTTCAGCCCCGGAAGGATTTACCCCCTTCCTGACCAGAGCACTTTTTACAATTCGGCACTGCGTCGCTTTAACTGCTAATTGCGCGGTCATGCAATGCTCTACCCAAACGAAATTTGCGTCCTTTTCTTCCCACAAATAGAGCTTTCTTTTGATGGTATTTGATCACCTCTGCCGTTTTTATTTTTTGCGCTATAAACGGAAAAAGACTGAAAATTTTGAAAAAAAATGATATTTTCTACTTTTTGTTATAAAAAAAATCCAATAAACTAAATTTTAGTCATACATTTAGGCCAAAATGTATTCGGCCACATGTCTTTGGTAAAAAAAATGTCAATAAGCGTATATTTATTGGTTTGCGCAAAAGTTATAGCGTCTACAAACTAGGGTACATTTTCTGGAATTTACACAGCTTTTAGTTTATGACTGCCTATGTCATTTCTTGAGGTGCTAAAATGGCAGGGCAGTACAAAACCCCCCCAAATGACCCCATTTTGGAAAGTAGACACCCCAAGGAAATTGCTGAGAGGCATGTTGAACCCATTGAATATTTTTTTTTTTTGTCCCAAGTGATTGAATAATGACAAAAAAAAAAAAAAAATTTACAAAAAGTTGTCACTAAATGATATATTGCTCACACAGGCCATGGGCATATGTGGAATTGCACCCCAAAATACATTCAGCTGCTTCTCCTGAGTACGGGGATACCACATGTGTGGCACTTTTTGGGAGCCTAGCCGCGTACGGGGCCCCGAAAACCCAGCACCACCTTCAGGATTTCTAAGGGCATACATTTTTGATTTTACTCCTCACTACCTATCACAGTTTTGAAGGCCATAAAATGCCAAGATGGCACAAACCCCCCCCAAATGACCCCATTTTGGAAAGTAGACACCCCAAGCTATTTGCTGAGAGGCATGGTGAGTATTTTGCAGCTGTCATTTGTTTTTGAAAATGAAGAAAGACCAGAAAAAAAATTTTTTTTTTCTTTTTTCAATTTTCAAAACTTTGTGACAAAAAGTGAGGTCTGCAAAATACTCACTATACCTCTCAGCAAATAGCTTGGGGTGTCTACTTTCCAAAATGGGGTAATTTGGGGGGGGGTTTGTGCCACCTGGGCATTCCATGGCCTCCGAAACTGTGATAGGCAGTGAAGAGTGAAATCAAAAATTTACGGCCTTAGAAAGCCTGAAGGCGGTGCTTGGTTTTCGGGGTCCCGTGCGCGGCTAGGCTCCCAAAAAGTCCCACACATGTGGTATCCCCGTACTCAGGAGAAGCAGCAGAATGTATTTTGGGGTGTAATTTCACATATTCCCATGGCACGTTTGAGCAATATAACATTTAGTGACAACTTTGTGCAAAAAAAAAAAAAAAAATTTGTCTCTTTCCCGCTACTTGTGTCACAATATAAAATATTCCATGGACTCGACATGCCTCTCAGCAAATAGCTTGGGGTGTCTACTTTCCAAAATGGGGTCATTTGGGGGGGGTTTGAACTGTCCTGGCATTTTATGCACAACATTTAGAAGCTTATGTCACACATCACCCACTCTTCTAACCACTTGAAGACAAAGCCCTTTCTGACACTTTTTGATTACATGAAAAAATAATTTTTTTTTGCAAGAAAATTACTTTGAACCCCCAAACATTATATATTATTTTAAAGCAAATGCCCTACAGATTAAAATGGTGGGTGTTTCATTTTTTTTTTTTCACACAGTATTTGCGCAGCGATTTTCAAACGCATTTTTTGGGGAAAAAACACACTTTTTTAAATTTTAATGCACTAAAACACACTATATTGCCCAAATGTTTGATGAAATAAAAAAGATGATCTTAGGCCGAGTACATGGATATCAAACATGACATGCTTTAAAATTGCGCACAAACGTGCAGTGGCAACAAAATTAATACATTTTTAAAAGCCTTTAAAAGCCTTTACAGGTTACCACTTTAGATTTACAGAGGAGGTCTACTGCTAAAATTACTGCCCTCGATCTGACCTTCGCGGTGATACCTCACATGCATGGTGCAATTGCTGTTTACATTTGACGCCAGACCGCCGCTTGCGTTCGCCTTAGCGCGAGAGCAGGGGGGACAGGGGTGCTTTTTATTTATTTATTTATTTTCTTTATTATTTTTTTGCTTTTTTATCTTATTTTTAAACTGTTCCTTTCATTTTTTTTTTTTAAATCATTTTTATTGTTATCTCAGGAAATGTAAATATCCCCTATGATAGCAATAGGTAGTGACAGGTACTCTTTTTTGAAAAAATTGGGGTCTATTAGGCCCTAGATCTCTCCTCTGCCCTCAAAGCATCTGACCACACCAAGATCGGTGTGATAAAATGCTCCCCCAATTTCCCAATGGCGCTATTTACATCCGGCGAAATCTAAGTCATAAAATGCTCGTAGCTTCCGGTTTCTTAGGCCATAGAGATGTTTGGAGCCACTCTGGTCTCTGATCAGCTCTATGGTCAGCTGGCTGAATCACCGGCTGCATTCTCAGGTTCCCTGTTGAGACAGGAGAGCCAGAGAAAAACACGGAAGACGGTGGGGGGGGGGGGGGCATTCCCTCCCACTGCTTGTAAAAGCAGTCTAGAGGCTAATTAGCCGCTAGGATTGCTTTTACATGAAAGCCGACCGCTGGCTAAAAAGAATGATACCAAGATGATACCTAAACCTGCAGGCATCATTCTGGTATAACCACTCAAAGTCGTGAATGGCGTACCTGAAGACAAAAAAATGGTTAACAATAAAGCACAGTAAACGGTAAAGTATAAAAAATTGCATACCTGAAAAGCAAACATGATAAAACATAATAACAATAAAACATTGCAGAATAGAATACAGTAAAAAAGAGCAGAACAATAGAGAGAGAGAATAGAGAGAGAGAACAATAAAACGACAACTATTTTTTTTTATTTTTGTTTGTGTTTTTTTTTTTTTTTACACTTTTTTTTTGTAACTGTAACTTTTATAACTGTAACCGCTTCCAGGTTCGGGTCTCTCAAAATGCGATGGCATCTTGGGAGACCCTGTGAAAGTGTGCCTAGTCTGTGCAATGCTGTACCCTACGCTAATACTCAACTAGTGAATGGTAGCGTTCAAAACATTCACCAATGCAAAGACCAGGATTGTCAGGACAGGAGGGACAATAATAGCGGGTGTCACGCCTATATCCGCGCTTGCTGCAGACACAACATCTTTTTTGGGGGGGTTCGTTGGGTAGGGGTACTTGGGAGGATATATAAATGCCTCTCATGCAGCCGACTGCATTTGGTTGGGGATGTGAATGGGGGAAGTACGGGCGCTGCAGAAGCGGTGGGTTCCCAATTAGGATTGGCGAATGCAGCAGGAAGGGCACTATGGGCACGACGGGCCTGTGTTTGTCTTTTTGGTGGCAGCGGGACACTACTTGTGCTTGCCACCTCACCAGCTTGAACTGCACTTATGGGACTCGCCACGTCACCAAGTGTTACTGCAGTGCTGGTTTGACTACGACCGGGCTGTACTAGGCCGCTGGTGCTTGCCAGTTCACCAAAACGCTACAAAAAAAAGTGACCGTGATCGATCGATACTGCACTTGGGTGGGCTGGACTGGGCTGGGCCGGGCGGAGGGGCAAAACGCAGGTGCTAGCAGGTATCTGGGCTGATCCCGCTAACACTGCGTTTTTGGGAACCCTAAACTGCTGGGGACGCTAGTATAGATCTGATCGGATCAGATATTGATGCGTTCAGATACTATACCACTAAGGGAGGTGTACGGTGCGTGTACGGTGCGTGCATGGGTGTTCGCGGTACTGGTGCTAATCTGACGCTGCCTAGGGCGACGCATATCACCGCCGGGCGATCAGGGGGCTAAACCTTTTTTCGGTAATAAACGGCGGGTGCCCTGACACTATAAAAAATAAACAAACTAACCAGCGTCACCCGTAACGGTTATACGGTGATCAGTGGTAAAAGGGTTAACTAGGGGGCCATCAAGGGGTTAAAACATTTATTAGATAGTATATGGGGGTCCCTGTCGCTATAAAACACTGACGGCGAACCTAAATATTTACGTCCCTAACTAGCGTCACCAGTGACACTAATACAGCGATCAGAAAAATGATCGCTTAGCGACACTGGCGACAGGGGGTAATCAAGGGGTTAAAACTTTATTAGGGGGGGTAAGGGGGGTACCCTAGACCTACAGGGGGCTAAACTTTTATTTGGTAATAAACGGCGGGTGCCCTGACACTATAAAAAATAAACAAACTAACCAGCGTCACCCGTAACGGTTATACGGTGATCAGTGGTGAAAGGGTTAACTAGGGGGCAATCAAGGGGTTAAAACATTTATTCGGTAGTATATGGGGGTCCCTGTCGCTATAAAACACTGACGGCGAACCTAAATATTTACGTCCCTAACTAGCGTCACCAGCGACACTAATACAGCGATCAGAAAAATGATCGCTTAGCGACACTGGTGACGGG
This sequence comes from Lithobates septentrionalis, assembly GCA_037952835.1. NCBI lineage: Eukaryota > Metazoa > Chordata > Amphibia > Anura > Ranidae > Lithobates > Lithobates septentrionalis. Next base: position 11,525 of record JBBDGP010003114.1, on the reverse strand, counting down.
GGGTGATCAAGGGGTTAAAACTTTATTAGGGGGGGTAAGGGGGGTACCCTAGACCTACAGGGGGGTAACAGTCACTACCCTAACACTGCTAACTGTCACAAACTGACACTATGCAGTAATCAGGAAAAAAAAACCAAACAAAAAAAAAAACCTGCTTGGTGTCAGTTTGTGACAGGGGGGGGGGGTGATTGGGGGGGATCGGGGGGCGATCGGGGGGGGGATCGGGGGTGTAAGGTATGCCTGGCATGTTCTACTGTGTGTGTGTGAGTGTTGGTGCACTTACATGTCATCTCCCCTCGGCGCTGGAACGGAAACTCCCGAGCCGAGGAGAGATGACATCACATCCTCTGCCTCTGTGTACTATACAGAGGCAGGGGATGTTTGTCATTGGCTGGGAGCGATCGCGAGGGGGGGGCCACGATCGGATGGCCTCCCCCTCGTCTCCCATCGCTTCCAACCAAATGCCGACCGCAGCTGGCACCGGGGGGGGTCCGATCGGACCCCCCACCCGCGGGAAGGCAATCACGTTTCAGGTACGTGATTTTGCCTGCCCGTGCCGCTCTGCTCACGTATATAGGCGTGAGGCGGTCGGCAAGTGGTTAAATGTATATGTAACATTCGTACAAAAATTTTCGGCAGTATATTTGATGACTTGATAATAAGGAGAGCCGGCAAAACTGTAATCCTTGAAGTGTCGTTTATTGGTACATCAGAGTGACAATAAAACAATAAAGCTGACACGTTTCGGCAAAAGCCTTAGTCCTAGCTATGACTAAGGCTATTGCCGAAACGTGTCGGTAAGAATGGGGAGATGCTAATGTAAATAAGCCTAGTGACAGTGTCACTAATCTCTGCTCCCTGTGATCGGGAGCAGAGATCAGTGACGTGTCACACGTAGCCACGCCCCCCCCCCCTCACAGTTAGAAACACTCCCCAGGACAACTTAACCCCTACACTGCCCCCTACTGGTTAACCCCTTCACTGCCAGTGTCATTTACACAGGAATCAGTGCATTTGTATAGCACTGATTGCTGTATAAATGACAATGGTCCCAAAAATGTGTCAAAAATGTCCGATGTGTCCGCCATAAAATCACTGATCGCCGCTATTACTAGTAAAAAAAAAATTATCACTAAAAATGCCATAAAACTATCCCCTATTTTGTAGACGCTATAAGTTTTGCACAAACTAATCAAACGCTTATTGCAATTTTTTTTTATTTTTTTACCAAAAATATGTATAAGGATAAGGATAAAAATAAGGAAAAAAATATTTTTTTAAAATATTTTTTGGGTATATTTATTGTAGCAAAAAAGTAAAAAAAGCGTTTTTTTTTTCAAAATTATCGCTATTTTTTTGTTTATAGCGCAAACAGTAAAAACCGCAGAGGTGATCAAATACCACCAAAAGAAAGCTCTATTTGTGGGAAGAAAAGGACGTCAATTTTGTTTGGGAGCCACTTCACACGACCGGCAATTGTCAGTTAAAGCGACGCAGTGGCGAATCTCAAAAAACGCTCTGGTCAGGAAGGGGGTAAATTCTTCCGGAGCTGAAGTGGTGGTTAAGGTGAAAAACCTTCTGTGCTGCAGCACCCCCCTAGACCCCCCCCCCCACCCACTTTCTTACCTGAACTCGATCGTTCCAGCGACGAGCAGGAGCCCAGCAGCTCCAGCTGCTGTTTTGGGTCCTCATTGGATAGATTAACAGCAGTGGCTCCCGCTGCTATCTATCAAATCCAGTGACACGGGAGCCGGGGGCGGGGCCGAGTCCTGCTGTCTGTGTCAATGGACGCAGCAGCAGGACTCGGGAGCGTGCCCGCATGGGTGCCCCCATGGAATGCGGCTCTCCGTAGGGGCACTCGACGAAGAGGAGGAGCCAGGAGCACCGCCAGGGGGACCAATAGAGAGGAGGATCAGGGCCGCTCTGTGCAAAACCCTTGCTCAGAGCAGGCAAGTATAGGCATGTTTGTTATTTAAAATAAAAATAAAAATTAACCTTTACAATCACTTTAAGGCTAGTAAAACAATGCAATGTGTTAAATGGGTCAAGTAGGGGTGTAAAATTAGGTCACAAAATGTGCATCTAGGTTCCAGTGAAGCAAATCTGGCCCAGTCTTTGAGGATTGTAGCTATTGGCTGTGCTGCACCAGGCACTCTGCGCGGTAAGCAGCTTGGAATGGCAATATTTTAGGCAAGTATTAAAGAACCAAAAAAAAAATAAAAATCTGCCCCTATCTCCCACATCTTTCCCCTTTATGTCATATTTTGCTTTTCAAAACTATGGTCGCTCTTTCATTTAGGTATGGGTACGTTGATGGCAGGAACTGTTTTGGGTTGGCATAGAGCACACAGGAAAGCAGCGCTAACCTTTACCGATATATTCTTCGGATCAGAGCAAAAACATTAGCCTTTGTGACCCCAAAACAGATGCCGTGTCATTATGTTTCATTCTCAGGTGAGTCCGTTCCTAAGGTATCCTTTGTTGACTCTTAAATATGAAATCCACATATTATCCTTGTAGTGCGTTGAGCCTAATCTGTATTCAGCACCCTGGACAGGGCACGGGACATTTGGCAGCCTGTCTCCTATATTCATTAGGCAAGCTGCTACAGTCAGCTGCTTCGACTTCACGGAGTTTTACTAAGAAAAATGCCTTTGATAAGCTAACCCAAATTGACTGCTTGGTAATATTCTGCATACTTTAAGGAAAATATAATTGCTAAAGTGAATTGGATTTTGCTTGTATTAGAGCCAGTAGAGTATATGGGTCTACGTTATGTAACAAATAAACGTTTTTAAAAGGCTACGCTTACCTTTCAAAAAAAAGAATAAAAAATATTGCACGTATTTTTGCAGGTAAAAAAATGTGCATTAATTTATTTTTTACATTTTTTTTACTGGAGTGTGCAGAGCATTGCACCCATGATCAGCAGATTCAGGGTGCAATGTTCGGCTCCTGAACAATCTTCCTCTAACGTTGTGCCCGTATCCCCGTATGGGCTTTCCGTAACAAAGCTAGTGGAAGACTGAATGAACTGCGAGTGTGCTGAACAGCGAACATGATATTCCTACGCGTTTCGACCCTTCTAATTATTGGTCTTCTTCAAGGGAGTTGTTGTCTATGCGAAAAAAGAGAAATACAGATTATATTTTGGATAAGCCATCTTTTTATATTATGCATTACATTTCATCATGTGTAAGATGGTGTATATTTACCATTTCTGATGAGAAAACTATGTCCTACAGCCAGAAATATTTTAAAATCAAGCTTCGATGATCCCGGAGCCTCCGTACACTGTCTTTATACCTCTCGGAGCAATCCTTTCCTCCCCAGAACTTGCGAGAGACCACCCTTGTGTTGGACTGCCCAGAGGGACAGGGTGGAGGGAAAAATAAGCAAGAACCTGTGATATATCATGATAGCCCTAATGATTGTTGTTATAAGGAGTTCAAAAAAGTTTTAACTATTTCCATTCTATAGTGACATGAATAGTTCCCCATTGTTGGTGTCAGTGGGAAGAATAGTGCCCCATCATTTGTGTTGGCGACAGGAATTATGTCCCACTGTTGGTGTTAAAGCCACATATCATTGGGAGGAAAAGTGCCCCAAGGGCCGGATAAAAGCTAGCCCTCGGCCGCAGTTTGGAGATCACTGGCTTAAAGAATAAGTTCATCTTTAAAAAATAAATAAATAAATAAAATGCACATCTTTTTGCAGGTAAAAAAATGTGCATTTATTATTTTCTTTTACTTTTCGGCCTGTAAAAGCAGATTGCGGGTACCACGCAGGACTTGTACCTCATATGGGCAGGCATATACACACTAACAGGAAGAAAGAATGAACTACCAGAGCGTTCAACTTCGCCATGGTTGTTCATTGAGAACTACAAGCCGACAGCCGCAAAGGCCATTGGCTCCTGCTGCTGTCAATCAAAAGCTGCGACACGGGAGTGGAGGGCGGGTTCGAGTCCCGCTGTCTGTGTCAATGGACACAGCAGCGGGACTCGGGAGCAAGCCTGCACGGGTGCCCCCATGGAAAGCGGCTATCTGTGGGGGCACCCGATGAAGAGGAGGAGCCAGGAGCGCCGGCGGTGAACACCAGAAGAAGAGGATCAGGGCTGCTCTGTGCAAAACCATTGCACAGAGCAGGTAAGTATAGGTATGTTTGTTGTAAATAAAAAAAAAAATTGAACGTTTACAACCACTTTAAGTGTTATAGAAAAATCGCAATCAACCCTTCCCCTTTCCATTCAAAACTAAAAAAAAATAAAAAAATCTGGATTTAGGCTTTCGTTATGACTATGTTCTCAAGAAGCATCAGCCATGTTTCTTTACTGCCTTTAATGTGAACTAGATAAGTCAGCAGACTTACAGTATGGGGTTATATATCTAAGGTGCTCTTTTCTTTCTTTTTTTTTGTATTATTTTTTAAGTGAAGTTTGTCTTGACAGTGAGATTGACCAAGTTTAAAATGTGCGGTGCGTTGTGTTTCTTGCCAGCACATATATTATTCTTCAAACTAGCCCCTGTGCCCTTGTGAGGATCCTAGAATCCTAGATCTGGGCTTTACACAGGGCCTTGACTTCTCCCCATGTCACCATTAAGCCTCACCCCCACCTAGTATAAACCCCGCCCCCTAAGGTCCAGCTCTGAAGTGCCAGAGCCTCTACTGCCCTCTGACAATTGAATGAAAGTAGGCAGGGTTCAGATTCATGTCAACGGAAATGTAAAATGAAAGCAATGTTATTGTGAACTTGTGACAATTATACTTTAAGACGACATGGTAAAAACATACTATAATAAAGTGGAACGCTAGCCAAAGAGCTGCATTCATAAATTAATTACATATATAGGATTATATATGGTTCATTTGCCTAAATTTTAATTTTGTTTAACCAGTCTTGTGTTGTCTTTTTTTTTTTTTTTTTTTTTTAACCACTTGCTTACTGGGCACTTAAACCCCCTTCCTGCCCTGGCTAATTTTCAGCTTTCAGCGCTGTCGCACTTTGACAATTGCGTGGTCATGCAACACTCTACCAAATACATTTTTTATAATTTTTTCCCCACAAATAGAGCTTTCTTTTGGTGGTATTTAATCACTGCTGGGCTTTTATTTTTTGTTAAAAAAAAAAACAAAAAAAAATGTTTTATTGTTTGTTATAACATTTTGCAAACGATTTTTCTCCTTCATTTATGTGCGCTGATGAGGCTGCATTGATGGCCACTGATAGGCTGCATTGATGGCCACTGATAGGCTGCACTGATGGCCACTGATAGGCTGTACTGATGGCCACTGATAGGCTGCACTGATGGCCACTGATAGGCTGCATTGATGGCCACTGATAGGCTGCATTGATGGCCACTGATAAGGCGGCACTAATGGGTGGTATTGATAGGTGGCACTGATTAGCAGCACTGATATGCACTGGTAGGCACAGATGAGGCGGTGGCAGCTGTCCCTGATCGGGACCGCTGTCCCTTTGACAGAAGCTGGTGATGGACCGGTTACCGATCTATTGACGCCCTCCCGGCAATTAAGGCCCGCGCTGTAGCTGTCTTTCGGCTATAGCGCGGCCGGTGTTCTGTCAAAAAAGGCCGGCGCATGTGCAGAACGTAAGGGCACTCCAGCTGATGTGCGCATCAGCTGGAGTGACGTCACCATAGCGATTGCGCACATCGTAGGAGCCTTTTTTCGATGGGACATGCCATTTTACGGGCACAATTTAATGCTATGCAAACAGCAGAGGGACACTGTATTTGTCATATTGTGCCTCACTGTTGCGCCGTGAGTTTACAGCAAGGCTCCTACGATGTGCCCATGCGCTATGGTGACGTTACTCCAGCTGATCGGCACATCAGCTGGAGTGCCCTTCCGTTCTGCACATGCGCAGGCACTTTTTTGACGGAGGGCACAAATCGATAGAACACCGGGAAGTGGTTAATCAGAAGAAAGTTTTATTTGAACACATTCAAGCATACATGTTCCATAAACACTCACAAAAGAATGTAAAGTCGTAATGTACAAAAACAAATAGTCAATTACAGCTTCCAACTGCATAGATCTACATACAGATGTCAGCCCACTGAAGAGAACAAACATACAACCCCACCTAGTGGCTGAAAACAGAAATGACAGTACCAATAGAGCACCGCTATGGTATAGTTCAAAGTCAGATACTAGTAACTAACTTTAAGTAATCAAAGGCACTCTACCTCAGTATCCTATCAATAATCAGGTCTACTGGAGGCAATCCTGGTACATCAAGCCAACCCCCCCCCCCCCCCAAACGCTCTCAAATTTAGCGGGGCATCCACGGTTCTGGTAAACAACCCATTAATATATTAAAGTAGTACCCATGTAATCTTTCCATTCCTTAGAGGGTAATAAAAACAGATAAAGGATAAATACAGCGCTGCTAAAAAGATGCTAAAAAATATATAAAAAGTACAATAAGCAGCTAACACACCTCTAAGACAAAAGAAGTAGAAAATTCAGCAAGTAAATATATAGTGTAGCGCTAGGTGTATGAGTAGATCAAGGTGAGACGTTAGAATCAAGCCATCTAGCAATGGCCAAAAAGCAGACAAAAAATTATTGGTGAATTAAAAAGAAATATGATTGCACAAATACAAAATCATATTAAAACATAATAGGATACACCTGTGAAACAAGTGAAAACAAAACACAAGATGAATCACTTAAATAAAGTCCATGTAAATAGGGTGTGTCCTTGATGGAAATCAAAAAGAAGCCACCACCAACAGTCTCTGAGGGTGAGTTGATAAAGGCAACAACAGGGTGTTACTGGTGGGTGAAACCAAAGGAACACCAAATCCACTGTGACGTCTGTGTATGTGTCAGAACCACCACCATAACATCTGAGGAGGCTTACCGGACATAGAGGACTTACAAAGACATACGTCTTGTAAGTCACAGAAAGCTTATTTAGCCACCAGGGCTAGCAGGGTAAAAACATCAGGTATCCAAAACTTCAATAGGGAAGGAAGATCTGTAGGCAACTTCGACCGTCCAGAGGTATCAGCAGACCATCCGGATGTATATTTGGAACCATGAGAGAAAGAAGACTCACATGGCGTGATATCGTTTTAAAAGGCATGCATTTATTAAAACATATAAAAGAAAGGCACTCACATGGTATACGATCATAAACAGCTTAAATGGTATCGAATGCGGTGATCATAGGAAGGGTGGACTTCCTATGATCACCGCATTCGATACCATTTAAGCTGTTTATGATCGTATACCATGTGAGTGCCTTTCTTTTATATGTTTTAATAAATGCATGCCTTTTAAAACGATATCACGCCATGTGAGTCTTCTTTCTCTCATGGTTCCAAATATACATCCGGATGGTCTGCTGATACCTCTGGACGGTCGAAGTTGCCTACAGATCTTCCTTCCCTATTGAAGTTTTGGATACCTGATGTTTTTACCCTGCTAGCCCTGGTGGCTAAATAAGCTTTCTGTGACTTACAAGACGTATGTCTTTGTAAGTCCTCTATGTCCGGTAAGCCTCCTCAGATGTTATGGTGGTGGTTCTGACACATACACAGACGTCACATTGGATTTGGTGTTCCTTTGGTTTCACCCACCAGTAACACCCTGTTGTTGCCTTTATCAACTCACCCTCAGAGACTGTTGGTGGTGGCTTCTTTTTGATTTCCATCAAGGACACACCCTATTTACATGGACTTTATTTAAGTGATTCATCTTGTGTTTTGTTTTCACTTGTTTCACAGGTGTATCCTATTATGTTTTAATATGATTTTGTATTTGTGCAATCATATTTCTTTTTAATTCACCAATAATTTTTTGTCTGCTTTTTGGCCATTGCTAGATGGCTTGATTCTAACGTCTCACCTTGATCTACTCATACACCTAGCGCTACACTATATATTTACTTGCATTCCTTAGAGGATGGAGGGGAAGTGCTTTTCCAGTGGAGGAGGACAATTTTACGCTTTTATCACACTCTAACCAGGAGGGCGACGCCATTATTCCCTACTTCAGTTTTGTGGCCTTCCCGTCCAATAGATTTTGAATAATCATTTTCACAGTGCATTTGCCCAATGTGTGATAAGCTTCAGAACTGTCAATGATTGAGTTACCCTCATTGCTGTGGAGAGTGGCAAAAGTGTACAAATCAAAAGACTGGTTGCATATAAGTTTAAATATTTTGGCAGTTAGATCAGTTCTTATACATTTTTATTGTGCATTTAGTTGTTTGTTTGGAGTTCCACTTTATTTGACTATGGACTATAAATCGGCCTGATGCCCCGTACACACGGTCGGATTTTCAGACAGAAAATGTTTGATAGGAGCTTGTTGTCGGAAATTCCGACTGTGTGTAGGCTCCATCGGCCATTTTCCATCGGAATTTCATCGCACAAAATTTGGGAGCTGGTTCTCAAATTTTCCAACAAAATCCGTAGTTGGAAATTCCGATCGTGTGTACACAATTCAGATGCACAAAGTTCCACGCATGCTCGGAATCAAGCAGAAGAGCCGCACTGGCTATTGAACTTTATTTTTCTCGGCTCGTCGTACGTGTTGTACGTCACCGCGTTCTTGACGTTTGGAATTTCCAACCAACTTTGTGTGACCGTGTGTATGCAAGACAAGTTTGGATTTTGTTGTCGGAATGTCGATCGTGTGTACGGGGCATTAGAGTGTGTAAGGCGCACTGCGGTAGGGATGGATGCGAATATTTTAAATATGCTTGAAAATGCTGCAGAATAACTTGTATAATAAATATGTAAAACGAATAATTCTTTTGACTCAGCTGACAGTTATACTGTTTCACATAATTCACCTCTAGATCTGTATTTTTCAATTTTAGAGCACATCACGCACCTTGAGGTTTATATTGCCACACTGGAAAAGTTATCGTCAAACTGCAGGGACAATGGAGAGGAAGCTCTGAGCAACGCTTTCAGTGCCTTTGCTGAGTTGTCCAAGGAATTGTTGACACCAATGAAGAACTTGGTATGGTTTAAAAAGATAGTATAGTATATTTTCATTGTGGTGATATTGTTAATAGTGCAGCAAATGTCTAAGTGTTACTAAACCCAGGACCCTGCATTCACTGAATGTGGTCTCAGAGCATGGAAATACAATTATTTTAGTAAATATAACCTGTTAAATACCTTTTCTCATCAGCAGTATATAGCAGTCTTGTGACTTCCATCAGTGTCTGGCTGAGCACTGGTTAAAGCTTGTAGGAGGAGTTTTCATTCACCTCTGACTGTCCTATGAGGCTTCATGACCCCTGACCCTCTGTCTGGACAGTGCTGATTGACCCTGTGCTGATCACATGCACCCTCCCAAAAAAAAAACTCTCTAGCAATACACACCAAATTGAGCATGTGCAGAGTGACCCCAGGTCTCTGTACTATCAGCAGATGGATTGGGGGCAGTAAAAGAGGGGAGGATCAGAGAAGACAGGATCAAACAGCCTTTTTACACAATGCAGAGGGTTAACAGCTTGGGTTCCACTATGAGTATAACAAGCATGCTTTACTACATATAGACTGATTTTAATGTTGTGGGTTTAGTAACACTTTAAGCTGTAAATCTAGTCAGACTATGGACATTAATTTTATTACATTTTCTTACTGTATAGCAAATGGTAATTGCTTTGTTGACCTCTGTAGCTGCAGGCTTCAAAGTTCAAGCAGAAGCACTGAAGTAATCCAAACTTTCTTCCTGTTACTTAGCAGCTTAGCTTACCCTCTAAACAGGGAATAAGCAGTTCAGCTTACCCTGCTGCATGCAGTGACCCCTAAGCTCTTAGCAGTGACCCCCAAACTATTAGCAGTGACCCCCCCAGCTCTTAGCAGTGACCCCCCCAGCCCTTAGCAGTGACCCCCCCCAGCCCTTAGCAGTGACCCCCCCCCAGCCCTTGGCAGTGACCCCCCCAGCCCTTGGCAGTGACCCCCCAGCTCTTAGCAGTGACCCCCCCCCCCAGCTCTTAGCAGTGACCCCCCAGCTTTTAGCAGTGACCCCCCCAGCCCTTAGCAGTGACCCCCCCCAGCCCTTAGCAGTGACCCCCCCCAGCCCTTAGCAGTGACCCCCGCCCAGCTATTAGCAGTGACCCCCCCCCAGCTATTAGCAGTGACCCCCCCCCCAGCTCTTAGCAGTGACCCCCCCCAGCTCTTAGCAGTGACCCCCCAGCTTTTAGCAGTGACCCCCCAGCTTTTAGCAGTGACCCCCAGCTTTTAGCAGTGAACCCCCCAGCCCTTAGCAGTGACCCCCCCAGCCCTTGGCAGTGACCCCGCCAGCTCTTAGCAGTGACCCCCCCCAGCTCTTAGCAGTGACCCCCCCCCAGCTCTTAGCAGTGACCCCCCCAGCTCTTAGCAGTGACCCCCCCAGCTCTTAGCAGTGACCCCCCCAGCTCTTAGCAGTGACCCCCCCCAGCTCTTAGCAGTGACCCCCCAGCTCTTAGCAGTGACCCCCCAGCTTTTAGCAGTGACCCCCAGCTTTTAGCAGTGACTCCCCCCCAGCCCTTGGCAGTGACCCCCCCCAGCTCTTAGCAGTGACCCCCCCCCAGCTCTTAGCAGTGACCCCCCCCCAGCTTTTAGCAGTGACCCCCCAGCTTTTAGCAGTGACCCCCCAGCTTTTAGCAGTGACCCCCCTGCTCTTAGCAGTGACCCCCAGCTTTTAGCAGTGACCCCCCAGCTCTTAGCAGTGACTCAGTAGTTTAGCTCTCCTCTCCCAGCAGTGGCTCAGTAGCTCAGCCCCCCTGTTCCCTTTCACAGCATTAACTTAGCAGCTCAGCTTACTCACCTTCCCTCTTCCAGCCATTACTTGGCAGCAGGGCCAGGACAAAGGGTGGGGGCAAGAGGAGCAGCTGCCCTGGGCACAATTTTTCACTATAGGATAGGGGGGATGGGGGGCGCCTTCCTTTTGTTACAAGGCTGACAGGAGTAGTGATAGTTGCAGTGATTTTGACAAGCAAGTGTCTGCTGGGTGCAGGATCCCCTAGGCTTGTACATCAAGGGGGGGGGGGGGGGGCAGGGTGCAGTGTGGCATCTTTGCCCTGAGTGCTAGATGACCTTGTTTTCTGGCACTGCTTAGCAGCTCTGCTTACCCTCTAAATAGTGACCAAGCAGCTCAGCTTCTCCTGCTTCTCCTCCCAGCAGTGACTTTGGAGATTAGCCACTAAAGGCAGCTCTCTATTTGACGCCTCATTTCGCCAACCATTTTAGCAACTGCTGAGATAAGCAGACGCACAGGGGGTGCATTGCTTTCAGTAAATAGGCCCAACCACTGACTTCCATAGAGAGGAAGAGTAGATAAGGCATGTCTAAATCCAAAACCTAAAATGTATTATATTGCAGCTTTTTAGTCCTTAGTAGCTCTTTGAGTTTTCTCTTTTTTTAGTCTTTTTTGTTTTTCCTTTCTTTTCACATGGTGGTCTGGCCATCAACACACTTCCTGTCTTAGGGTTTCTCCAATCTGAATGAAGGGGCAACAGAGACACCATTGGAAAGCAGCATTGTCTG